>CM023482.1:92902-824647 GCA_013339685.2 Hyalomma asiaticum | reverse complement strand
TCCCGTAGCCACACGTTCCAAGGATATGCGCCTTTGTTCATCGTGACGAGTCAGCATAGCCAGCCCGGCGCCGGCTCGAAAAATTTCGGGGGGGGCTTCAGCCCGGTCAGCCCATGCCTGCCTATGCCACTGCCTTGGCGTATGGGTTAATGAGGGTGGCATATACATGAAGGTATACGAAAAAGCCTTGGCAGCAAAGGGAAAAAGGAACGCAGCAATAATGAAGCACAGAGCGTTATGGGGACACAATAGGTATGAGGTGCTTGGGAGTCTGTGGAAAGCGGTAATGGTACCGGGGCTTACATTTGGGAACTCAGTGGTGTGCATGAGGCCAGAGATACAATCAGGAATGGATGTGAATCAAAGAACTGTGGGACGCCTCGCGTTGGGTGCTCACGGGAAAACGACAAACGAGGCTGTAAAGGGCGATATGGGATGGGCGAGTTTTGAGGCAAGGGAAGCGCAGAGCAAAATAAGGTTTGAAGAGAGGCTAAGGAATATGAAAGAGAGTAGGTGGGCAGTGAAGGTGTTCCGCTATTTATATAGAAAGAGCGTTGATACGCAGTGGAGAAAGAGAACTAGGAGGCTCACCAGTAAATATACGGCTGTAAGAGAACTGACAACAAAGAGCGTAAAGGGAAAAGTCAGAGAGGCGGAGAAGATTTACTGGAGGGCAGCGATGGAAAAAAAGCCGACTCTGAATAAATACCGAGAGGGCAAAATCGAAATAAAGAGGGAGGCATTTTATGATAATTCTAGAGGAAGCGCTTTATTGTTTGAAGCGTGATCGGGCTGCCTTATAGAACGCGTATTTATAAAGCGAAATTCAGTAAAGAAGAAGAAAAATGCACATGCTGTGAGGAAGATAGGGAAACGACGGAGCATGTTCTGATTGAATGCGGAAATATCCGCCCAGGTGTACGTTTGGGCACCACCCTACAGGAAGCCTTGGGTTTTAGGGAGAACAACGGGAAGCTGAACATAGCCGCGGTCTTCAAATCAGGCAACTCCGGTCTTCAAATCAGGCACTCCGGTCTTCAAATCAGGCAACAAAGACAGCCCTCTAAACTATCGCCCCATTTCTTTAACGAGCGTACCCTGTAAAATCATGGAACACGTCTTCTATTCCCAAATCATTCATTTTCTCGACGGCAATAACTTCTTCCAATCCGCACAGCATGGGTTTCGTAAGGGTTACTCTTGCGAAACCCAGTTAACCCTCTTTGTTCAGGATTTGCACGCCAATCTTGACTCTAATCTGCAGACGGACGCAATATTTTTAGATTTCTCGAAAGCATTCGACACGGTGCCTCATAAGCGGCTCTTAATGAAACTTAGATCTTTAAATATACATCCTCACATAGTAAATTGGATTGAGGAATTTCTAACTAACCGCTCGCAGTTTGTCTCCATCGATGAAGTACACTCTAGTCCCGTTCCAGTAGCGTCAGGTGTCCCCCAAGGCTCCGTTCTCGGGCCCCTTCTCTTCCTGATTTACATAAACGACCTAGCTTCACGTGTACCCTCCTGTATCCGTTTGTTCGCTGACGACTACGTAATATATCGACCAATCACCAACCCCACTGATCAAACCGCTGTCCAAGATGACCTAAACCACGTGCAAGAATGGTGTGACCTGTGGCTCATGAAACTTAATCCCAACAAATGCAATACCGTTTCATTTCACCGCCGCCACAACCCCTTTCTGTTCCCTTATGTAATTGCTAGCGTTACCCTCGAACATGTGCAGTCATATAAATATCTCGGTGTCACCATATGTAACGACCTGAACTGGCGCGCGCATATTACTAACATTATATCATCAGCGAACAAATCTCTGGGCTTCCTGAAACGTCACCTCCGGCACGCACCTAAAAATGTCATGCTACAGGCCTACAAGTCCCTTATCCGGTCCAAATTGGAATACGCATCTGCAGTCTGGAGCCCACACCAAACCTATCTGATCGACTCACTCGAGGCAGTACAAAGCCGTGCCATCAGGTTCATTCATTCTTCGTACTCATACAATACCAGTGTATCTTCACTCAAAAAAGAATCGGCTATTTCAAGCCTTGACATCCGCCGCCGCACCTCTAGTCTCAGCCTTTTTCATAAGTTTTTTCACAGCACTCTTCGTCATCCCTACATCGCTCCACCGGCCCGCATATCTCACCGCACTTGTCATTCACTTCAAGTTGCCCGGCAGCGGATTAAGACGACCACCTTTTCCAAGTCCTTCTTTGTACGGACAGCAAAAGACTGGAATGACCTTCCCCATGATGTCGTCACCACTGAATGCCCATCATCATTTTTTGATCGATTATGTGTCCATTTTTCAAGATAAAAACTTGTGGTAATAATAAAAAAAATTATATGTTAACCCACCCCTTATGTAATACCCCCTCGAGGGGTCTTTAAGGAAAATAAAGTTATGTTATGTTATGATTGAAATAAGTAAGAGACGGTTAGAATACTGGTGGCAGAAAACTAGAGAGAACGGACAAAAATTATAGGGAAAAATATGGACTTTCTGCCATAAGGGGCAGGGAACTGGGCTATGAGTTTCCGTTTTTTGCTATAGTATGATCGATTTGAGTGACGTAAATTTAAAAGGCATGAGGAAAATTGAAAGAGAGAGAGAGAAAAAAAGTTCTTAAGTCTTCTTACGAGCCTGGTGGCCCACATGTCACCGCCCCGTTACAAAGGGGACGCTCATAGCATCCATCCATCCATCCATCCATCCATCCATCGATCCATCCATCCATCCATCAATCCATCCACGTGAGGCCGCCGCGTGAAATGCACACTTGTATACTCATTTGCGTGCGTGGCGCGGGCTCTTGGTGTTTTTTTCTTTCTTTTTTTTGTGCATATTTGTTGTTGCCTTGAGCAGTGAGTGCGCCGAGGGTTGCTATTTCACATGTGGCTCCGAAAAGTGTAAATATAATGTATAAAAGAAAGAAACAGTTGGATGCGGGCGCTGTACCCATCTGATCGTCTTTTTTTTTTTTTGCTTTTTGTGTAAGCTCTGCACAAATCATATCATGGACGCAAACCAAACATATATCTCAGGTTTTCCTCCTAATAGGTATGGTAGTTGTTCCTTGTGCCAAAAAGAGAGGGAGTATTCCAACAATGCATGAAATATTTAAAGGGCAGAGAGACACGAGAGCAAGAACAATATTGCGAGCTTCCTTTCAGCAAACATTTCGTGTCACGCCATATCGACCATTATTATACATGACAGCGAAGCTGTGCGTCTTGAGAATAGAGGCTGGGACTTTTGTTTGGTGTTGTGCCTGCACTTATTGCACCCCCCTCCCAAAAAACCTCCCCCCCTCCCCAAAAATGACAGAAAAGTCCAGCCTCGCCACTGCCTGGCAAGGCTGGACGCCCAACTCACCATTCATTCCCCAGGCTGGTAAGATTACGGACATGTATCTTAAGGGGCAGGATATCGAGTTTTCGTTTCTGTGTTTCGTTAGAAGCCTTCACCACAAAAAGTGCACAGGAATTTTAGCCTGCAAATATCTCCGAATAATCCTTATAGAAGTAAAAAAAAATGTTGCAAAGAGGAATGAAAAATGTAACAAAAAGAACCAAATTATTTTGGTAATGTAAAAGCTGAATTAAATCAAGATGTGCAGCACTTGGAGGGCGAAGTGACGCTGCTGGATGAAGTAATTCTGCATATGAAACGAAGAATTAGAAGGCTGAAAAATCGGCCGCTCTTCAGAGAAAGACCGGAAGCCTTAACGTCCCGGGAAAAAAAAACTACTATGTATCTGTCGTAAGGAGAAAATTGCCAAAATGCATGCTTTAAGATGGATTTTCGAACCCGGATAGGAAAGGCCCCTTTTCTTGAATTTGCTTTACCAACCATTCCTTCAAGAAATACTTCTAAGGCATCCTGTCTGTCGTTCCCCCGCCGTCCCGTGTCTAGCGCTGTTTGTTCCCGTTGTAATACTCCTACGTGTTCTTGAATATGCTCCATTATAAGAACGGTTGTATGAGCATATACTCAGAAAAGAATTCCTTGATATTGTGAGTCATGTGCGGAATAAAAATATTTCTTATCCGTTTATAGAAGAACGTAGCCAAATAAACAACTCAAGCAGATAAACATTTAAACAGACATACCGTTCTCACCGGATCATATTTCGGCAGTTCCTTCTCAAGCGCCGGGACCTTTGATAGCGGCACCACTACACCACTTCGGCTAAATGTTACAAATATCAATGCACCTGCGATTAAACGCCGTTATATAAAAAGAAGCACGACACCCGAAATAATAGGACAGACTGCTGGGCTAGTTGGTTATGCATCGCGGAATGATCAACTTAGCGCGAAAACACACGGACACGAGAAGAAACGATACAGACTAGGACGGGCGCTCGTCCTGTCTGTTTCGTTTCTTCTCGTGTCCGTGTGTTTTCGCGCTAAGTTGATCATTCCGCGACACCCGAAATAGTCTGCAAGAACAAAATTCACAACGGAAAAAAAAAAATAATCGCTTCACGAACGTCTTCAGTCGTATTGGAAGGGAAGGACCAAGCCTCAAAGGGCTCATTTCCACAAAATCAAAAAGAAAAAAGAAAGAATAAAACGGTATACATGTGCAAGTAGCAGAAAAACAGAAACAGAACGAACGCTGCGGTGTATAAGCGCACGTCACCAACTCGGCATATGTGTTTTCTGCGCGGCGAGCAGACGATTTCGCACCGAGCGAACGTGTAAACGGGTTTCAGCGCCCCCTGGATTTCCCTTTCCCGCGCATATAGGTGTTCTCTGGAGTGGCGTCAGTGCCGGCGGCGCGGTCAGGCCCCGGAAGGCTCTACATTCCAAAAATCGCCACAGATGGCGTAAAAATCAACCGCGGCGCGTTCCGGCTTCATGCGCTGGGAGTGGATGCACTAACCCCTCTCTACACTCAAGCTATTTCTACGGAAAGGCGATCACGTGACTGGAGGCCGCCATTCGCGCTATTGCACTTTTTACGTAGGGGCGCCCTCGTCGGGACCAAATTTCAGGGCAAAATATTCTTAATGCAGACGAAGACTGCGTTTTGGCATAGTATTACATATAATAAAATAACAATACTCATTACACAGAGTACTTTTTGCGAGATATTCTGTCACCTGTCTTTTATTAACCGATTTTTGTTTTCGCTGACTCCTTCAATGTGAGAGAACAACTGCGCATCGACATCAGCATTTTTCCATTCGAAATATGCGGCGGTAAGTATGCAACGGTTCACGGCGTCCGGCGGTTCTGGTAACTCGCGCTATTTTGTCTCGTTCTAAATATTCCGTGAAAATTAGAAAGTATACTCTTTTAATCGCTGCTTCCTACCGGCAGAATACGTTAGAACGTGCTTATTTTGGGCAGTTTAAACGCTTCCGCGGAGCGTAGTCAGCGGCCTGTAGTGGAACGAAGCCACCGTTGAAATTCCGGCAGTACGAACACTCGTTTCAAGGCTCGAGCACGTACGCACCGGTGAGTATGAACCCATTGCTTCTGTTTGTTAGCGTTGGTTATGCGTTTCAAACGGCAACGACGGACTATAATTGTAAACATTCCGGGGTGTCATGCTCTACGAGCGAAGAAGCAAGATTTCGTTTGGGCGACGCGCGGCTTCCCCGAGGGCCGAGTTTTTGAGAGAACAGAAATGCATTCTGGAAATTTATTGCTTGGCAACGGACACTGTATCTACACAAAGGCGGCAACAGCGATAGATGGGGTTACATGGAATACACTGCGCCTGTCCGTACGTACGAGTTTGCAAGAGCCGCATGTCAAAAGCAAAGTTAGGGGTGTTTTACTTGGACGGTGTCTTTTGGACATTATTTAGCAACAGTCTTTTTTCTTGAATACATTTAGTGTGCAGTGCTCACAGAATGAAATGCAGCACGTGAACACTGATCGGTACCAAATGCGCGGCTACTCGATATAACCATGGCATGTCACTTGGAATGGCGGTTCGATGGGTCACAAACTGATGAAGGTAGAAACAAAAGTATGTGCGTGAGGTAACCCAAAATTTTGGCGCTTCGATCCATGAGTGCTGTGCATAATTCGAGTGTACTTTTGGTTTATTGTAAGAAACCAGCATGTTATACAGGGATGTGCTTGCGTTTTTATTTTTTGACAGTCTCCTGGACCTCTCTGCCAAACCCGGTCATCCATATCCCACATGGTCGCATTGCATCACAATGGGCGAGGCACTTGCTACCTGACATGGCTGAAGAAGCTACTTCCAGCACTGCAACAACCTTTATAAGGTATGTTTCCCTGTATGTGCAACAAATCCCAGTTTAATGAATTTCTGTGTATAATTTTGCAAAATCATGCTTCACACATCATGCTTCTCAGTCACTGATTAATTCATGACTTGTTTCTTTTCAGGAATGCCATGCAACGACAGGATAACTGCCCTCGAAAGTAGACTCTGCAAACACGGTGAAATATTTGGATGTCTACAGCAGTTCATCTTGGACCCCATGCCTCTGATGCTGTCTGTACTTATCGACGGCTCATCAGCCATCTTCTGGAGGTGTACTGATGGTTGTTCACAAGTATTAGCTGTCTAATCTTCTATATATTATACAGTGCACTAATGTTTTAACGTGACCTCTGTATATGAGTTTTATCATGTCATGCTAATAATTGAGACAACACATGTTCCAGCCGTGGTGGCTGCATTTTGGTGAGATGAAATGCAGGAAGACGCATGTACTTGGACTGTGCATAAGGAGGCCCGTGTGATAAAATTTAATCTGGAGTCTCCCACTATGACGTGTTTCATAATCGTACCCTGGTTGTAATCATAAAACCCCAGAAATTTGCAGGTTCAATGCCGGCTGTGGCGGTCACATTTTTGACGGGTGAAAATACTAGAGGCCCACGCACTATGCATTCTCACAGCATGTTAAAAAACCCCAAGTGGTCAATATTTCTTGAACCCTCCACTGCAGCATGCCTCAATCATATCATGGTTGTGACACGTGAAAACCGCAAGCAAACACCAGAAATTGTTAGTTATAACAGAAATGAAGATGAGGGCAGTGGGTGGATACGAGTACTTCCAACATTTTTTACTACCTTGTGAGACAGTCTACGAAGTGTGATTTCTTCTTGTCATAATTAGCTGCATTCAAATCATAAAGCTCAGAAACAAAATAGGCCGAAGCTTTAGAAGGTGGCATGTGTTCAGCAGGATCTTGTGAAATTATTTACAGCCAAAAAACAAATGGTAAATGCGATGAGCACTACTTGCAGTGAAAGAAGCATGTTAACGACCTCATAAGCCGACTTGTGTTCGTAGGATACCCCGTCTTTTTTTATAGAAAAGCAGAATAATTTGTTTAAGCTATCTACTTCTGCTATTAGCAACTAAATTAAAATGCCCTCTTTGTAGTGCCTGCCTTTGTCAGTTCAAATGACTTATAGAGTCAATGGAACAAAGTCGAGGAAATTGAGAAGCTAGTGGAAGCACACATGAATTTGATGTACGCACAATGACATTAAGAAACTGAAAGCTGCAGCTCCTAAAACTTACAGGGAAAACAGGTATTTGCATTGTTTGAAGCATAAATTTAATGAAAAATGAATTACGCAGTAACAAAAAACGCATGGAAAATACATGACCTTTATTGCTCCATCACTGGCACAAATTCACACGATGCCCGTACTGAAGTGCACAATTTTGTCGACAAAGATTCAGCATCCGCGATGGCTTAGGTGCATTAACTTAGCAATACCACTTTGCTCTTTCCTCGCCATGTCGCCGATTACGCACCCCGCACTTATATGAAGATCGGGACTACCTCGAAAACGCCTGCATAGCTGCTAGGAAACAGTAACGACAGGATAAAACGCTTGTCTGAGTGCTATGTGCCATAATAAAACGGCGCTGAACAATGAAATTCTATGTATGGAGAAAGTGAATGCCTCTGCCTTCAGTCTCTCCGTACATATGTGCCAGTGTTCAGCGCGGTTACAGAAGAGTTGAAGCGCACTCAGCATGCATGATAGGCTTCATTTGGAGTTGACTGCAAATTGTTAGCTCATGTATGCACTGTCATTGCTTGTACCAGCGTTGGAACTCTTAATAAACGATGCAAACCTTACTTGATTGACGCTGTTTTTGCCAGTCGAGGCCTGTTCGGGCACCTGGCGATAAGCTATACATGAGTTGTGTACGAAATGCAGAACATGAAAGTGCTACTAACTCCCCATGTGTGGTGGTTCGTGGGCCCAGGACTCAGACACAGACAGCTAGGTCACAGACAAGGAAACATTTATCGACAGGACGAGACAGCACATACACTTTCACCGACAAACAACGCGACACAAGCAACACAGTCCGAACGCTATGTCCAAGAAACTAACAGCGCGTCCTGTCTAACTGATGTCGGATGTTCGCTCGCACCACTCACACGACTGATGTTCTAGCAGCGGTGGCGCACGCTGACATCAGTAGACAAAGCACGATGAGTCGTGTCCGAGCTCACAAGCAGACCCTGAACTGCTCGTTCAGGAAAACGTCGAGGTGCGATGCCTCCCACGTGGCACCGAGGCCACTCCCTCAGCAAACGGTTGCGTTGGACTGCAGCATACGTGGCACCGTGGCCACGCTCTCAGCAGGCGGCTCGATCGGAACTTGCGCGGCACCGGGGCCACTCCCTCAGAGAACGGTTGCGTCGAACTGCAGCATACGTGGCACCGTGGCCACGCTCTCAGTAGGCGGCTAGACGGGAACTTGCGCGGCACCGGGGCCACGCGTTCATCAGGCGGTTGTGCTGGGCAGGGACCGGCGCGGCACCGTGACCACGCCCTCAGCAGATGGTTGTGCCGGACTCCAACCTGCGTGGCACCGTGACCACGAGTCGGTAGATTGTCCCAGCCACACCACTGCTCCAGCCGCTCGTACTGGCCCGCTCGCTCATCCACCGCAGGAACAGTCAGCACGGTCCAGGTCACCCGTTCTCCGCAGGAACACCCAGTACTTCCTGGCTGGTGCTGAGCTGATGCGTCTGCTTGCCGAGTCGACGTTCCGCTCTCGGTCGCTTCTAACGCTCGATCGCCGTCGGCGTTCCGAAGCACCGGAGGCCACGTGGATCACGTTCCGCGTGCTCAAGCGCGCGCACTTCGTCTTCTTCCACTTCTTGTTCGCCGAATAAACACTCTCCCACTACATTTCCCCCCACCTTCAGTACGTTGTACACACACATGAAAGTCCCGATGACAGCACATCAGTTCAAACACAAAAGAATAGTCCGGAAAGGCAAAACAACTGCACCATGAGTAAAACATGACAAGGAGTGTGTACAACGAAACTAAGACACTGCAAAGTAAACGTTGCAGGAATCATACAATCAGCAGAAACCCTGTCCATCTAAAGAGAGTTAAAGAATATTCATAGTTACAACACTATGCACAAAGGAAAGTCCATGAAATAATGTAGCAGAAAACCACACGGAAGTTCTCTAATGTACATAAAGCTTCTCGTATTCCACATATCGCATTCCACAAAGGAGAGTCCTGTAAACAGTCCAGAAAACAACACAAGAGAGCGTCCAGTTATTATATCACTTTCACGTGATCGCGTCCCACACAAGACGCAGACTTTTCATATGCTCCGCGAGGAGCATATGGGACGCTTCGAGGCTTCTCCGCACATTTGCGTTACGACTGTTAATCAGCAGGAGCTCGCTCACACGCAGAGCGACAGGGATTCGGAGGCTCCCTCCTGCTATGTCAACACACATACGTCGGTCAGCTGGTAACGCCCGCGACACATCAGCACAATTACTTTCTAGCCTCACAAATGCTAGAGAAGGCGCATCACTGGTATTACTTATCAAGACCTGCAGCAACGTTGCGGTACGGTTGGAAGTGTCTTTCAACAGGCTCGGCTCAGGCATCTTAGCACCTGGATTCTGACCCTCTTTAGCGAGTGCTTGCAGGGTCGCCTTCTCCTCCTTACCTGGAACACTACACTGTTCCAGATCACACTGCACAGATTTAGTAGTGGATTCTTCTATCCTGCTGATCTTTCCATTAAGATCACCCTGCCAGCTCATGCCATCTCGTGCTTTTGGCTCAACTCGGGACTCTATCGTCCCCGCCTTGATGAGGTTTTGTTCGCCCTTTTCATCTACTCTGGAACAGATCACAGCCGTGCTGTCCTGAGTACTCAGCGTCCTTCCATTTATGAGAGGGTCGGTCAAATTGTCATGGACCGTGCCTATGACATCTGTAATCGCTGCCAGCGGAACACCAGAATAGTGGCCGACAAAAGCCTCGGAGATTTCTACACGACATTGGGAGTCATTATCTAGAGGTTGTTCAACCTCCTCAAAAGTGTTTGGCCTCCCAGAGGCTCTGCAAGACAGCTGGTCTTCTATGGAACGTCCACGTACCTCTTTCTCCGACTTGCAACATGTTTCATAGGACATATGCAAGCTACAGTTATTTCCTCGGCTTGCTACCTCCCTACAATCCTCTATACTAGGATTTAGCAGCACCTCTGGCGGAATACTAAAGTGACGCACATGATCGCCACTCAAAACATGTTCATTCACGTAAGGACTGCTACTGTCGAAAATCCCCGGCACCGGCTCATTAGAGCTCCCTCCCGACGACTGTTCGCGCCTCTGTGTTTGCAAGTCTTGAGCCTCTGCCACCTGAAGATTTAGCCCAAGCGTTCTTTTCTTCAGTTCCTCTAGTTCCTCATGTTTCTTTATCATTTCATTTTCTTTCTCTTTCATCTGCCTTTCATACTCTATCTGCTCTTGTTCCTTCGCTAGTTCTACAGCCAAGCGTTCTTCGACCCAAACCTTCAGTTCTGCACCCTCAAGACCGATGCGCCTTCCCAACTCTTCTAAATCACGCCGTGAGTCCCATGCGCCCATGCTAGATCCTCGTTTTTCATCAGTAGCACTTGACTTTAGCCTGCTTGCATTCTCCTGAAGTTGCAGCTTCAGCTGCAGGATCTTCAATGCCTGCTCTTGCACTTTCCGCATCTGTTCCACATGCTCTCTCGCGAATTCTCGTTCTTGAGCCTGTTCCTCGCGAGCTAGAGCGCACTCTCGTTCTACCCACTCTGTAAGCGTATCGTCCTCCAAACCTAACTGTCGACCAAGTTCGATAAGTTTCTCCTTCTCCATGACCCAGGCTGTGTCTGAGCAATGGCTTTAGATCTTACTAAGCCATCCTGGCAGTAGGCTCGCCAATTGTGGTGGTTCGTGGGCCCAGGACTCAGACACAGACAGCTAGGTCACAGACAAGGAAACATTTATCGACAGGACGAGACAGCACATACACTTTCACCGACAAACAACGCGACACAAGCAACACAGTCCGAACGCTATGTCCAAGAAACTAACAGCGCGTCCTGTCTAACTGATGTCGGATGTTCGCTCGCACCACTCACACGACTGATGTTCTAGCAGCGGTGGCGCACGCTGACATCAGTAGACAAAGCACGATGAGTCGTGTCCGAGCTCACAAGCAGACCCTGAACTGCTCGTTCAGGAAAACGTCGAGGTGCGATGCCTCCCACGTGGCACCGAGGCCACTCCCTCAGCAAACGGTTGCGTTGGACTGCAGCATACGTGGCACCGTGGCCACGCTCTCAGCAGGCGGCTCGATCGGAACTTGCGCGGCACCGGGGCCACTCCCTCAGAGAACGGTTGCGTCGAACTGCAGCATACGTGGCACCGTGGCCACGCTCTCAGTAGGCGGCTAGACGGGAACTTGCGCGGCACCGGGGCCACGCGTTCATCAGGCGGTTGTGCTGGGCAGGGACCGGCGCGGCACCGTGACCACGCCCTCAGCAGATGGTTGTGCCGGACTCCAACCTGCGTGGCACCGTGACCACGAGTCGGTAGATTGTCCCAGCCACACCACTGCTCCAGCCGCTCGTACTGGCCCGCTCGCTCATCCACCGCAGGAACAGTCAGCACGGTCCAGGTCACCCGTTCTCCGCAGGAACACCCAGTACTTCCTGGCTGGTGCTGAGCTGATGCGTCTGCTTGCCGAGTCGACGTTCCGCTCTCGGTCGCTTCTAACGCTCGATCGCCGTCGGCGTTCCGAAGCACCGGAGGCCACGTGGATCACGTTCCGCGTGCTCAAGCGCGCGCACTTCGTCTTCTTCCACTTCTTGTTCGCCGAATAAACACTCTCCCACTACACCATGTTTTGTTTTTCCTCTTTGCTGGATCCGCAGCTCCCATACGCTTTCGAAACGCGAAGCAAGAAAAGTTGCTCCGCGGTTCGAAAGCGCATGGAAGCCGCGGCGGCCGCGGATCCAGCGAAGAGAAAAAACAAAACACGGAGAGCTAGTAGTGCAACCCGCTCAAAGCGAGCAAAAAAAAAACGAATTTTATAATGATGATGATAGTACAGGTTGCGCCATCTTTGCTCGCGCTATTGCAGTTCACTACGCCACCGCTACTCTTATTTTCGTTCCACTGCCAAAGGTACAATTTCCGTTCTCTAAAGTTGGTATAAGTGTTCTGTGGCGCGGTCTGCACACTTTCCTCTTCTAGCCACTGTAGTAGGACCGCCCGTCCGTCCGCGCCCGCTCACACTCTCTCAGCAATCACATGATGCACAGCAGCGCACGCCGCAACGCTATTTCGTCAGAAGTCTCGTTGCAGCACTCGAGATAGTCGGATGGCTACCAAGCGACCTGGTGATCATCCCGCGCAAGCGGATTGAAGAAGCGCCCCAAGAATGTGGATCCCCCGAGTGAGTTCAAGGTATGCAGGGCCCACGTGGTGTTGGTGGTGCAGCGTGAGAATACTTCAAAGCGCAGAACGATTCTCCGTACCACGGTGTACCTTTGCCGAAAACCTCGGCTCCGCGGAAAGGAAGCGCAGAAGAACACACGCAGGCCAGCGGGGGCGCCGGGGCGCTGTCGGAGGACTGTGCAGCCTCCGCGCTGGCAACAATTGATTGATTGATTTGTGGGGTTTAACGTCCCAAAACCAGCTCTGATTATGAGAGACGCCGTAGTGGAGGGCTCCGGAAATTTCGACCACCTGGGGTTCTTTAACGTGCACTGACATCGCACAGCACACGGGCCTCAACATTTCGCCTCCATCGAAATGCAGCCGCCGCGGCCGGGATTCGATCCCGCGACCTTCGGATCTGCAGCCGAGTGCCATAACCACTAGACCACCGTGGCGGGGCCGCTGGCAACAAAAGAAAGGACGAAATAAAGAGTTGAATGGGAAGCGAGCCGTGTAGAGAGAGCGAAGCGACGCACGACGCCCGGCTTCAGTCACAGCTTGACATCAGTACGCGTCCTTTCCTGCCGCTCCGCCAGATGCGACCGGAGGATGCTTTGGTGTGCAACCGCATTCGGGTTACAATTACGGTTCTAGAAGCGTGCAGGGTTTTAACGACGAAGGTCGTTAAAATGAAAACATGATGACAGGCCGAGATGAAAAATGACTTATCTTTAGCGGACAGGGCCGGCAAATATTCTCACGGCTGTGTGGCGGGTTCTGGAAAGAGACGTGGTGCCCGGGTAGGATAGCTCGAGCAGGGCCTTCGGCGACGGCGGTCGTCTGGGCTAATACACAGGCGACAACGTAGGAGAGAGAGGGAAATGACGTGTGTTGCGCAGTGAACCTATCCTCTCGGGTGTTGTAGATTGTGATGTATATTTTACCAATACCGTGTATGTCATAAAAGTGTTTGTGCGAGTGGTTTGCGCGATGCCACCCCCCCAAGTGTGATTGGCTTGTTGGGGGACTCTCTGTCGAACCGAGGGTTGAAGTGACGACGCATTGGATGTGAGCGAGAGCGGAGGTTCGGGCTTGGACCTGGGCAGACGCCTGAGTGTACAATAAAGCTTCTCTTTACCGGGCAACGGCTCTTCCTTCGCGCTACCATCGAGTACTCGAGCCATCGAGGGGCACCGATTCGAACCTTTAAACACCTTCCCTCCTCAGCTAGTGTTGAAGCTAGTGGAGTTTGGGGAAAGGAAATCAACTGGCGCAGTCGACAGGGTCGGAGAGCCCGCAGCGAGGAAGGTGCTGAAGCCCGGCGAAGCTGACAAGACGCCCGCTGCCCTTGGGACCTGCTGGTGAGCTGCCTGAAGCAGTATTGACATTCCGAGCCTGCGGGTAAACTTTGGAGCGAGAAGTTCAGCGGCACGAGAGCGCTGTGTGCCAGCGAACGAGTGCAAAGCCGAAGGACTTCGTTTAGCGACTGACGAGGCGCTGCGGGGTTCGGCATCAGGAGGAGAACGGCAAGGAACGTCGACGCGACAGACTGACGCAACGACGAGGGTGGTCCGGTGGAGCACCCCGAGCATCGACGACTGCGTAACGACAAGCGTCGGAGACTGGACTGACGCAGCTGCAACGACACCGAGCGACGCATCACGACAAGGTGAGGCTCTCTTTGTGCTCTCTCGGGGCCCTTTTTATTGAATGCACTTGCGTCAGGCACACTCTGGGAGATGGCGGACTCAGATACAAATGCTATGGAAGGTGACAGTATGAATGAATCGGATCGCACGCGCGAGTTGACGCTTGAGATAGAAGCATTAAAGCTCAAGCTTGAGCTGGAGAAGCTGAGGTCGTCGCGTGCCTCTTCAGAGGAGCCGGAAATGCGGAACCGGCATACTGGTATTGCATGGTAAGCGAAAGAGTTGAAAGCAGCCCTTGCGCCCATGCCCACTAATGAGCCAATGATTCCCGCCTGGTTCAGGAATGCGGACGCACTTTTTGCGGCATTGAGCATACCTGAGGAAGTACAGGGGACTGTTATATTGCCATTTTTAAGTGACAAAATGCGCACATTCGTTGCCAGTCATTCGGAGGCTGGGGTAATGCCGTACCCAGATCTAAAATCTAGAGTTTTGAAGGAACTGCGGATGACTAAGCGAGTACCGCCGAATGTTTTTGGAGGTCAAAAGAGAAGCAGACGAGTCTTGGAGCCAAGTGACGGCACGCTTGGAGGCAATGTTCACTTACTACCTAAGAAGTAGAGAGGTGCAGTCGTTTGAGAGCCTTCAGGAATTGCTAATAGCTGATAGGCTGAAGCAGTTAATGCCAAATGATCTCCGCTCACTGGTCACCCAGCAGGAAGTAAAGGGCTGGTTGAAGCCGAAGGATATAGCAGAGTTAGCCGCAAATTTTGAAGAAAGCCTCGACGGCTGCAGGCAGAGCAACTACCGCGGTACTGCATTAAAGAGTCAGAATTATAGGCCGCAAGCGAGACATTTCCCTGGTGCAAACTTCAGCCCTTATTCAGCAGTGTGTTTTGGATGCGGACAGCGGGGCCACTTTC
The DNA here is from genome assembly GCA_013339685.2 of Hyalomma asiaticum. Taxonomy (NCBI): domain Eukaryota; kingdom Metazoa; phylum Arthropoda; class Arachnida; order Ixodida; family Ixodidae; genus Hyalomma; species Hyalomma asiaticum. The sequence goes on along the minus strand of CM023482.1, from coordinate 809,335 downwards.
AAAGAGGTTGCGAGGCTTCACGTGACACGGCCGCTAAGAAAGCAGAGGTTGCATGCGTAGCTCCCCAGAGGGCAAGGCCATTTGAGAGACCAGCCACACACCGTCGCGGCATACTGACTTGATGAACAATTCATTGATGAGGGATCCGAGGATTGAAATTTTCGTGGGAGACAAACCCTGTTTCGCGCGCATTGACTCAGGTGCGGATATCACAGTGATACGAGCGAATGAAGTAACCGCTGAGATTTTGGGTCAGAGTAGCGGCACAGTAAAGCTAACTGGTGCTTTTGGTCAGGGTGTTACAGCGCGCCTAATGTATGTGCCTCTAGGTCTTCCACACTCGTCAGGGAGAGCTACTGAGCGTGTGACCTTACTTTGCGCAGTAACTGACCAGTGCCTCCGTACTACTTACTCCGAAAGATTATGAATGCCTTCGTCGCTGCCGTCAAGAGCTAATGGGGGATCTGAATGAGTGTGAGAAAAGGATCAGATGCGTTGCACAGGAGATAGTACCGGAACGGTGTTTATCATTGAGAGAGCAGGTGTCTCGGTGCTCTAACCCTAGCGCTAACGCCATGCAGCGCACATTAGAGGAACCGCCACGTAGTAAGCATCAGGTGCCTAACACCGAGGGTGAGGCAAACACCTCGTTAGAAAGAAAGGGGGAGCAGGACGCACAGGCGTTGGAGCCGCTAGCGACTAGTTCCATGTCAGGTTTGGAGCAAGGGCAGTCGGAAAGTCAGAATTCTGTCGGCGAAGATATTATGGAGGACAGTGAGCGGCTTGGGCCAGTCACTGAGATTTCTTCCGCCGAAGAGCAAAAGGGAGATGAGTCACTGGCTGATGCTTGGCGCCAAGCAAAAGAAAGGTTACAGGGCATGGTAATCGACGGTCAGTTGCTCTATCATAGGGAGCAGTTAGACGGGAATATTGAGATGGCACCGCAGGCGGTAAAATCTTGCGGCCAGGTTTCTGTAGCTGCGAAGGCAAGTGAGTTAAGTCCTAGCCAAAGGGGGGAACTCAGTGCGGTTCTTCATGAGTATAACGAGGAGATGACAGCGCCAGACCCCAGCAAACCATTTTGTTTGGCCACGGATGCATTGGAAACTGCAATTGGAGCTTGCCTCTCCCAAAGGATGGGGGACACGGAGCGACCAGTCCCATTCCTTAGTGAGATGTTGAACCCGTCGCGACAAGGGTGGTCCACAATTGAACGAGAGGCGTCTGCAATTCTGTGGGCGTTAGAGTTTTTGGGAACGTGGCTTCCAAACGACGATGGTGAGTTGTTTCGATGGCCAGGCTTGTGTTCTGGGTAACCGTGGATTCAGCTGCACAGCGCAGCAAAACTTGAAAATACAGTACAGGCAGTTTAGGTGGCTTCATCCTAACAGATTCGCCGTGCCCACGAAGGTCCTCGGTGTCGACTGCCCTTATGTAGCCTGTGCGTTCCGTTTTCATTATGGGGGCAGAGGCCGTCGCCGTTATTTTGGCACTTATGTCAAAATAAGGACTGACCACGACCTGCTGACTTTCCTGACTCGCGCGGCCCCCTCCAGTGCTAGGCTAACGCGGTGGGCATTGGCGATCCCAAAAATATGACATAGAAATTGTTCATATCAGAGGCGCCCTGAACGAGGCTGCTGATGCTCTTTCGCGTCTAGGATGATCATTTGGGTTCTGTTCAGACAACTGTTTAGTCCGTAGCCTGTTATGTGTGACTCAGACAGATGAATATTTTGTGTCTATATGAGAATGTCTTGTTTATAGTTCCGCATTAGGCATTCCTTTTTTTTTATGCAATGTAGACTTGTCCTTAAGTAATAGAAATGTGTGTATAGGTTTGTTAGATTCGTTTTGTAGGGCCAGTGTTGTGCATGAAGTATTGTTTTGTGGAATGTGCTCATTCCTTTTTGGAGCCTGGTGCGATCCTTCGAGTATAATACATAGCCGATGCAGGGTCCGTCGCTCCCTTTGAGTGTGCTTTTCGGGGACTCGAGGGCGCACGGAGTGGGTCTCGCGTGTTGGGACAATGACGGTGCGGTGAATGTGAGAGACACTATGTAACAGGACTCAGACCAGTTCGCGTGCCTTGTGTCAAGCTACCACGAACTTATTAATACCGTTGATTTCATTTAGAGTGTGTCATAATTGCCTTGCGTTGCAGGGATACCTAGGTTCCTTTTTCATTTCGAGTGAGAGTATGCTGCATGACGGAAATAGTCATATGTGTTTCTTTTCGGCAGTATGACGAGAAAGATGTTACTTTGAGTGTGAAGTGGAAATTGGTCCACGCATTTGCGTGGGCGAGGAGTGATCTATTTATTTCGGTGCGAGGTCTTTGTTGTTGTTGTTTTTTTTTTTGTATCGTGTTACGTGGACATCAAGTGTCCAGTAACATTCTTGAGGGGGGAGGAGTGAGTTCAAGGTATGCAGGGCCCACGTGGTGTTGGTGGTGCAGCGTGAGAATACTTCAAAGCGCAGAACGATTCTCCGTACCACGGTGTACCTTTGCCGAAAACCAGGAATATATATCGGCTCCGCGGAAAGCAAGCGCAGAAGAACCCACGCAGGCCAGCGGGGGCGCTGTCGGAGGACCGTGCAGCCTCCGCGCTGGCAACAAAAGAAAGGACGAAATAAAGAGTTGAATGGGAAGCGAGCCGTGTAGAGAGAGCGAAGCGACGCACGACGCCCGGCTTCAGTCACAGCTTGACATCAGTACGCGTCCTTTGCTGCCGCTCCGCCAGATGCGACCGGAGGATGCTTTTGTGTGCAACCGCATTCGGGTTACAATTACGGTTCTAGAAGCGTCCAGGGTTTTAACGACTAAGGTCGTTAAAATGAAAACATGATGACAGGCCGAGATGAAGAAATTAACAGCATATACACGGGGTGAATGATGATGAGTGGGCGAAGCTCCGGAGGGAATCATCGATATACCGTGAATCTTCCGTGTAATTCGCCCAGTCGATCATCATGTAAAGACGTGAGAAACACTGTATTCGAACGCTGGGATCTCGCGTTTAAGGGGACGCTAGCACAAACGCGTTAGAAACGTGCAGTACACTCTAGTAAGGGGGGAGAGGCCACAGCGTCTTACGCAGCCGCTTACACAGGCCGGAACGCGCACCGCGTTTGCCGACGCCATCACACGACTGCTGAAATAGTATAAGGCGGAGAGGCCACAGCGTCTTACACCAGCTTCTTACACGCGCCATAACGCGCTAGCACAAACGCATCATCATCATCATCATAGTTAGAAACGGGCAGTCTTTCGTTAATGTTGGGTATTTAGTGTCATCGTGGTGCATGTTTCTATGTGCGCTTCGTGGCGTAGTGCATGGCGTCAGGAAAGAGGTAGCTGATGATGATGATGATGCGTTTGTCCAGGTAGCAGCCTGGACACACATACCCGCTTTCTGTGCCGCATACCTGCCTTTATGCAGTAGTGGGCTGAGGCAAGCGGTGGTCACTACATACATACATACATACATACATACATACATACATACATACATACATACATACATACATACATACATACATACATACATACATACATACATACATACAGGTGACGACCGACCCACGCCTTAAGGAGCTTCGCCCCTAAAATGACATATCTTTAGCGGACAGGGCCGGCAAATGTTCTCACGGCTGTGTGGCGGGTTCTGGAAAGAGACGTGGTGCCCGGGTAGGATAGCTCGAGCAGGGCCTTCGGCGACGGCGGTCGTCTGGGCTAATACACAGGCGACAACGTAGGAGAGAGAGGGAAATTACGTGTGTTGCGCAGTGAACCTATCCTCTCGGGTGTTGTAGATTGTGATGTATATTTTACCAATGCCGTGTATGTCATAAAAGTGTTTGTGCGAGTGGTTTGCGCGATGCCACCCCCCCAAGTGTGATTGGCTTGTTGGGGGACTCTTTGTCGAACCGAGGGTTGAAGTGACGACGCATTGGATGTGAGCGAGAGCGGAGGTTCGGGCTTGGACCTGGGCAGACGCCTGAGTGTGCAATAAAGCTTCTCTTTACCGGGCAACGGCTCTTCCTTCGCGCTACCATCGAGTACTCGAGCCGTCGAGGGGCACCGATTCGAACCTTCAAACACCTTCCCTCCTCCTCATCATCAATAAAATGTTCTCTTCCCTGCTCAGCTAGTGGAGTTTGGGGAAAGGAAATCAACTGCCCGATACCAAATGCCAGAAGAAAAATGAGTGAATGCGCATGCGCGAAAGCGGGCGAATGAGCACACTTCCAGTGGGATGGGCCCAGGCTTTCGCCGAACACACTTTGGAATTTACAAAGTGTCCTCCAATTTTCTTATTATTTTCTATTTTTCTCTGTTACAATAAATTTGTGTTGTAAGTATAACCTGCCGTCATGTTGCGTTTAACTCCATCCCCACCTCTGCACGAGCCCAGTAAGTTTCTGGGATATCTAGGTACCAAAACTCCATGACGATTGTGATCTAAGCAGTCTATCACTAGGTTATCGTCGTCATCTACAGCGCACTGATCCCGTGTCGTCTCACTGCAGGCAAAAGGAGTGTCGTCAGGTGCCCTGTCAATTACATTCATTACCCAGCACACAAGCGCGACAGTTCCTGAAGGGCTGAGAACGAAAGGTTCACGACGTAACGGCGCCCTACAGACTGCAAGTTATTTGCTACCTTGTGCTGAATCTTCGTATATGCTCTTCTCTCCGCGGGGTGTGGGCACAACGCTATTTGTACCTTCGTTGCTGATATATAAGAGGTTGCTCCAATTACACATTTTGGCTGCTCAGCATTCGTCAGCCTAACCCTGTTTCATACTGTACCGTATCTTGCGCAGCGTGCGCCTCGTGTCAAACCCACGCCCCCATGATATGGTTTTGCAGCGAGGGTACACACCGTTTCTCATTCTGCCCGTTATATAAAGGCCACCGTACTAAAGGTACCGTTCTTGTTCACCTCTCACTTTCGTGTCATGCCTCGCTCGATCGCCAAGCCAATATGGTGTCATAAGTGGGCTCGTGGGCTTCATCGGAGGACAGTGACAACGGAACAGCCATGGACTCAAAAGGACAGAAAGTTGAGCGCGTTGCTGAAAAGAACAGGCGTGCAAAACATGGACACAATGGGACGAAGTGGACAACACGAACGCCGACTATCAACTGAAGCAGAGCACAGATGGACAACTGCTAAGTCATTGTGATGAGGGAAGTTTGTGAACAAATAGTGCCACTACCAAAGTGCAGCGCTTTGAGTGTATATGAAGACGTGACGGACAGTCCACGACCGCAGCACCACCTAAGAAACCCGAGCGCCGAAAAAGAAAGGAGACGTTATAGGGGTTTTTCTTAACCTTCATACGGTTGCGTGAATGCTAGCGGAGTGGCAGACACTCGCAAGCACAAACGCAGCAGCCCAAACAATTAGAGCTGTGGCCCCTATCCCGCGGTTCGCGTTAGATCGCAACCACGGTGGGTTCAGGCCAGGGGGACAGAGAAAAGCCTTTGAAACGAAGGTGTTTATTCACCTTGTTCTGACGCCACCAACACAACAGATATAAAATATGCAAGTGCCTCAGCTCGCAGGAATCGATGAACAAATCGCAAAATACGATTTAGAACAGGGAATGTCGCAGGAGCCAACGTTTCGACAAGCGGACTTGTCTTCGTCAGGGCGGCAACTGCCTTTTCCAGCGTTCGTTTATGTACGCCTTTGAACACTCTCCCCCGTCCTCAGAAAGAGAATTTAAGAAGAGCCGCATGTGCGAACAATAACAAACAAAAAAAAAACCTCCGATTAGCGAAACGGCCAGGAGAGCACCAAGACCGTGGCATGTAAATCATGTCGCTCATGACATGCATGTCATGATTTTGATGTTATGACCTGTCATTTATGTTCGTCATGTAGTCATGATGTGGCATACCAATTTTCGTAAACATCCGATTAGCGAAACGGCCAGGAGAGCAGAAAATCGTAGGCGGCTAGATAGATAGATAGATAGATAGATAGATAGATAGATAGATAGATAGATAGATAGATAGATAGATAGATAGATAGATAGATAGATAGATAGATAGATAGATAGATACGCTCAAACTCGCCGAAGTTCGCTAAGAAATGCTTCGCATTTAAAAAGGGGGGGGGGGGGGGATTGGGTGACAGGTGTTAGCGTGACTAATATAAGGGGCAAGAGGGAAAGCATCCAAAGAAACCGCTCCTTGTACATATCTTGGAAATTCATTGTGTGCACAGTGACAGAAAGCAGGATGAAAAAAGGAACACATGCTCGGAACAGAAGTTGCTCCTATAGCATGTGTCCCCCTCTCCATTCCACACCACCTGCGCCGCACCAACAGTACATTTCACTGAAAGCCTGTGGCTAAAAATATAACTACAATGTTTAACGCCGTTGTTCTCGTCGAACTGGATGGGGGCTCCGCACCTGAAAGTAAACCTTCTGGGAGAAACACTGTTAGCTTGTGCATACCTTAACCTTTTGTCTTCTTTGTTAACCCCCCACCGTATCTAATGGAATCAAGGGTTCCCTTTGAAAGGTTTATGCCTGTAGGCTGGAGAGTACTGAACCTGTATATGAGATACGATTCATTGTATTTTCTGTCCCTCGGCGAGAGGAAGTTTCCCTGAAGTATGTAGAGTTTCAGTTCGTCTAAATTATGATCTTTCATATTAAAATGCTGCTCCACTGCCTTCGGCAGGTTATTCGCGGTGTCCGCGCGGTGCCCGTTTAATCTAACATTAATTGGTTGACCAGTTTCGCCGATGTACTGCTTGTGACAGAGTGAACATTATAACATGTAAATAACGTTTGAACTAGTGCAAGTGAAACTTGATTTTACATGATGGACATAGTCACTTCCCGTACTTTTAACCTTAAGATCACTTTGAATATGCTTGCAAGTCTTACATCTGGGACGGGAGCAAGTTATTACGCAGGCGGTGCGCTGAGGGTTTACTTTGGCATGTACTAACAGGTCCTTAAAGTTTCTATTACGGCGGTAGGTGACTCTTGGTATTTCCGGAAACGCTTTTCTAAGGCGATCGTTGCTTGTTAGTATTGGATAGTATTTGCGAAGAATATTATTTATGTTTGGAAGCGCATTGGAGTATTTCGTTATGAATGCTAGCGCTTGGTTGGCCTGCGCTTGAGGAGCTCTTTTTTTTAGTGCTCGTGTCCTATCTAGTTTACGCACGTCATTGTATGCCTTGTTGAGAGCGTCGTGCGGGTGATTTCGTTCAGCTAAGGTTGTCGACTTGATCAAAGACGGAGGAGATGCTTTACTTGAAAAACTTGCATCACTCCTCACGAAATGTGTCAAGACATGTAGTGTACCGCGCAGTTGGAAAAATGCTAATATAATCCTTATCCACAAGAAAGGTGACATAAAGGAGTTAAAGAATTACAGACCAATTAGCCTACTCCCAGTAATATACAAGCTATTTACAAAAGTAATTTCTACAAGGATAAGAGAAACCCTCGACTTTAACCAACCGAGAGAACAAGCTGGTTTTAGGAAAGGTTACTCGACAATGGACCACAGCCACGCTATCAACCTAGTAATTGAGAAGTACGCCGAATATAACAAACCTCTTTATATGGCGTTTATCGACTACGAGAAAGCATTTGACTCCATAGAAATACAAGCAGTTCTAGAAGCTCTACGTCGACAAGGGCTACCTGGCGTATACGTGAAAACCATAAACAACATATACAAAGACTGCACAGCCACACTACTCCTACATGAGAGAAGCAGAGAAATCCCGATCGGGAGAGGTGTGAGACAGGGAGATACGATATCCCCGATGCTATTCACTGCATGTTTAGAGGAAATCTTTAAACGACTAGACTGGGAAGACAAGGGAATTCGAATAGACGGAGAATATCTCAGCAATTTAAGATTCGCAGACGACATTGTGCTCTTTAGCAATGATGGAGACGAACTACAAAACATGATCGATGACCTAAACAAGGAAAGTATTAAAATTGGGTTAAAAATGAATAGGCAAAAGACCAAAGTTATGCTCAATAGCCTAGCTAAGGAACAGGAATTTAAAATCGACAATGAACCCTTACAATGTGTAAGCGAATACGTATACCTGGGACAGTTAATAACAGGAACTCCTAACCATGAAAAAGAAATTCTCCGTAGAATAAGGATGGGATGGAGCGCATTCGGAAGGAATTACGAAATCATGGCTGGAAGCTTACCGCTCTCACTAAAGCGAAAAGTATTCAATCACTGCATTCTCCCAGTACTAACGTACGGTGCAGAAACGTGGAGGATAACGAAAAAACTAGAGTTGAAACTAAGGAGCGCGCAACGTGCAATGGAAAGAAAAATGATAGGGGTAACGCTAAGAGATAAAAAACGAGCAGAATGGATCAGAACAGACAGGAGTAGCCGATACTATCTTATTAATTAAAAGGAAGAAGTGGACCTGGGCAGGAGATGTCATGAGGAGAAAAGATAACAGATGGACTGTAAGAGCGACGGAATGGATACCAAGAGAGGGAAAACGCAACAGAGGCAGGCAAAAGGTTAGATGGAGCGATGAAATTAAAAAGTTTGCGGGCATAAAGTGGAACCAACTCGCTGAGGATAGGGTGGAGTGGAAATCGTTGGGAGAGGCCTTCGTCCTGCAGCGGACCTAAACAGGCTGATGATGATGATGATGATGAAGATTGCCTTTAAGTTGCTTAAGTGGTGAACGTAATCCGCGTCGTTGCTACAAATCCTTCTTATGCGTCTTGCCTGTCCACTGTTTGCAGTGTCGCGGGTGATGCCTATTATCATCCAGATATTGCTGGCTGTCCGTTGGCTTTCTGTAAATTGTCGTCTTTAGTTTTCCTTTTTCGATGGATACTGTCGTGTCGAGAAAATCAGTTTTACTAGAAGAGTGGCGCATGGAAAACTTAATGCTGGGATGAAAGTTGTTAAAATGCTCAAAAAATGTGCTTAGTGCACTTACACCATGTTCCCAAATAATAAAGATGTCGTCTATGTAACGGAGGTAGGTGCGAGGCCTTAGCGGCGACGATTCCGCAGGAGGCTTTAGCGGGGCGGGCGATTCTGCAGCGCGCAGGAGGTAATATTCCTTACGGCTGGGGCCAAAACAACAATGCAAGAAAAGCGCGCGACAAAAAGGGGCTGATAGTGACTCAGCTCACTTGGTGTGGCTTCGCGCTCCGACCAAGGATGGGGAATCACTCACGGAAGGGCGGGCAGGCGCTCGGTGTGGCGGCGGGCGGCGATCTCGCGTACTGGGAGGGGATCCGGTCAATCCCGACGCCTCCAGACTAAAGACACAGGACCTTCCGGAAAGCGGCGCGCCTTCGCAAGGTTGAGAGAGGAGAGAGATAGAGATTCTATTTATTTAAGGAAGTGAAGAAATGGGGTGTAGAGTGCACGGTAACTGTCTCTCAGTGAGGACACCTCAACCGAAGCACTCAGGGGGTGGGGGAATTAAAGGGACAGAGAGAAGAAAGAAGGGAGGCCCAGCTCTTAACCACCCCATGTCCGGCCGCGGAAAATGGAACACAAACAGACAAATACAAGGGGAACACAAAGAGCCTCGCGAGCGGCTTTAAAGCCGCCCAGTCAGACCAGTGTCCTCGGTAAATGTGAGGAGGGCTGCAAGGGCAGAGCGGCGTCGTTCGTTGCAGCCTTCATGAAATAGGAGGTGCTCAGTTGAGGAACAGGGCAGGCCGAGTTTCTGATAGCGCGCGCATAGTTGATTACGGGCGTCCACGTGGGCCGGGCAGTCACGGAGCAGGTGAGATAGTGTCTCCACTTCCGCGCAGTCCAAGCAAGCAGGGGAGGGGAAACCACGGAGGCGGTATCGGCGCTCGGTTGGCCAGCACGTACCAGTTCGGAGAGCGACGAGGAAGGCGCGTTCTCGCCGAGTGAATCCGGTGGCGGGGAGTGGGCGTGGCAGGCTGCCGTCGGCGAAACGGCTGTCCGGGTGCGACCGCGCCAGCTCTTTCCGAAAGTTGATGCGCGCTGAATCGTAGGAGCTGGCGCAGTCACAAAGTGGAGTGTCGGCTCAGTGAGCGTGCTTGGCAAGTTCGTCTGCTGCCTCGTTGCCCGCGATGCCCACATGTGCGGGCAGCCACTGGAGAACGACATCGCAGCCGCTCTCCCGCAGGGACAGGAGGTTTCGGGCCACTCGTTGGGCGAGTGGCGGGCCGCATTCCTCCCTCGCGATAAGTCGGAGGGCAGGTTTCGAGTCGCAAAATATGGCTGCAGACTCGACGGCCGGTGATTCTCGGAGGAGTTCCGAAGCCAGTTGCAGCCCGGCGAGCGCCGCTGTCGTAGATGAGGCACAGTAGCTCAGCCGACACTGTTTGTGCACTCCAAGTCCCGGTGCAGTGCAGGCAGCGGCGGCAGAGCGATCGCGCAAGACGGAACCGTCACTAAACACGTGCACTCTACCGGCGAGGTCCTCGTGTATCCGCGTCGCCGCCTCCTGCACGACAGCACTGTGCGGCATGTGGCGCTTGGTGCGCATCCCCGGGAGAGTCACTGGGAGATGCACATTGCGGTGAGGGGCTGGCCAGGGCGCACAGGGCACGGGGTCATCCACCACGATGCTCTCGTAGAGTTCCATGACGCGGCCCACGCGAGAGCGCGGAACTCGGCGCAGAATGTCGAGGAGAGGGGCAGCACCGGGCGCGAGATGTATCCTCTCGATGTGGCACAGTGCGCGCATGTCGCCCATGAGGGACGGGGGCCACGCACGAGCATTCACAAGAGTGTCCACCACACGGGAACTGCGGGGCATTCCATGGCACATGCGGAGGACTCGACGATGGTCCCGGTCGATATGGTGCCAGTGGGTCGCCGACACACCGCACAGAGGGAGCACGTAGTACACGAGGGACAGCGCCATCGCCTCGTAGATGTTGCACGCAAACAAGGGAGGGAAGCCGTCCCCGCGAGCCAGGAGTTTGCGCACAGCTCCCTCAACACACCGAGAGGATTGGCGAAAGCGTCGTACCTCGGGTGTCCACCGCAACCGGTTATCGATTGTCAACCCGAGGTAGCGGACGCAGTTTCGCCAGGAGATCGTCTCGCCGCGTAGCTGTAGACACGGAAGGGTGCGGCGAGGAGCTGCTCGAGGGTGGATCACTAGGGCCTCGGTTTTCGCTGGCGAAAGGGCGAGTCCGACGCCGTCGATGAACGTGGCTACACGCTCGAGCGCTTGTTGGATGGATGCGCGCACCCTGCTGCACTGTCGTGTAGGGCCCCGCACGTACAACGCGATGTCGTCAGCGCAGATCACCGCGCGCACAGGGAAGGGAGCCGCACTCGGGAGGCACTCTATGAGCGGCGCGGGAACAAGGTTGAAGAGGAAAGGGCTCAACACGTTTCCCTGTGGGACGCCCGAAGTCACGGGGCGCGGTGAGCTCGTCTCTCTCCCCACGCGCACACGAAACGAGCGGTCGGTTAGGAAGGCCTGCACGCAACGCAAGAGTTTGCCCTCCACACCGAGTTCGCCCACTGCGTGAAGGATGGACTCGTGGGGGAGAGAGTCAAATGCTGACTTCACGTCGAGGAGGAGCAGAATCGCCATCTCCTTGTCGTGCAGGACTTGCTCCAATGTGCTGACCACGGCGGCGACACAATCGGCGGTGGCGCGGCCAGGACGGAAGCCGCACTGCTCGGCGGGGAAATAGCCTCGCGCCGTCGCAATCCACTGTAGGCGATGTAATGCCATGCCCTCCATGGTTTTCCCGGCCACGGAGGTAAGCTAGATGGGCTGGTAGGAATTTAATTTTTTGTTATTTTGTTTACTGCATTTGTGCTTCACATGCTGAGTGTTGTGCAATATCGTGGTCTGGGCGGGGACTGGCGCATTGTCAGGCATTCAGTTGCCTTTTCGCCACCCCTTCCCCACTGTACCACGGGATACGATTGTATGTTGGAATTAATGAAATAAACTTCAAACTTCAAACTAATTCCCGCGGCGGTTTCCCTCGCTTTAGCACAGGGACTACGACGGCAAAGCGCCACGGATCTGGGAGGCTGCCACAGGAGAAGTTGTTGAATGCCTCAAGCAAGAAAGGTCGCTGGGAGGCATCCAAGTTTCTCAGGAGCTGGTGAGTTATGCCGTCGGCTCCTGGTGCACTGCGCTTTCGTATGCGGCGGAAGACACGCTCCAGTTCGGAGGGGGCGCTCGCACAAAGCACGGATTTCTGTGGCGAGCGCCGGATCGGGAGGTGGGAGGGGCCGTGCGGCAGGGCTGTCAGCGCGCACGATGATCCGCGCAGGAGTAGCCGCGGGGGCTCGAAGGTCGAGGCAAGGAGCTCAGCAAGGGCTGCCTCTGAGATGCCGCGCGACACGGCAATTGCGAGGACAGGGAGACGGAATGTCTTGGGATTAAGCATAGCTCGCATGATATGCCAGCCGCGGTCGCGTCGACGGGGGTCACTCAGTGATGAGCAGACGCTCGTCCAGCTGCGAGCGCATAGCCGCCTCGCGTGTCGTCTGCACACCGCGTCGAGGCGGTTGTACATCGTCCATACGCCGTGGTAAGCACCTGAACGAATAGCACGTCGTTGCGCACGTCGCCGAGCCGCACGCAGGTTCAGGAGTTTGATGTCGGGAACCGGGGCTCCTGCGGGCATAACACAGCGCGTCGACGCACGTTCGCGACACTCGACGAGGTGCTTGAAAAAGTCGCCCCCGCACGGCACCGACGCACACAGTTCACGAAAGAGAGGCCACCGCACAACACTGTAAGTACGCACTGCACTGCGGGCGGTCTGTCTGGGCGAAAGGGTGATCGGGTAGTGGTCTGACCCGGCCGTGCCTGCGTCGCGCTTCATTTCGTAGGAGCAGCGCTCCGACACTAGTGCCAGGTCGATCACTGTACCGGCAGTACCACGGCGGACGAACGTGGGTATAGGCCCGTGTTTATCACGCGGAGGCCCGCCGTGGTTATCGCATCATGAAGGTCACCGCCGCGTCTCGATGTGGTGGGGCAGCCCCAGCTCACGTGGTGCGCGTTAAAGTCACCACACAGCACATGTTCGTGCGACAGCACAGTAGCGAGCGCGGGCACGAACGCGTAGGTCAGACCGACAACTGGGCGCACATACACACTCGCGACGGATGTGTCCACTCCGCCAATTCGCACCGTGGCCGCCACACACTTCACTGTGGAGCTACAGAAGCTCTCTGTGGGGACCACAGCATGGGCGAGTGTCGCGCGGATGTATAAGGCGGCACGGGGCTTCCCAGACGGGTAGAGTCGTCGGAACATGGAGCGTCACTGCACTCATCCAGCGTACACTGAGAAGGGCTGCTGATGTAGCCGGGCAGCGAAACCTCCTCCGCCCGCACGTACGTTTCCTGTAGCGCCAGGACGTCGTAATCGCGCAGGGGAGGTACACCGCGAGCTCGGCAATTCGGCGGCGCAAGGAGAAGCAGTTCCACTGCAGTATGCGCGGCCGGGGTTCTCGACGACTACTCGCCATGGCTTGGTGTAAGGGTGGGTGGCCAGTGCTGCAGCACACAGGAGGCGAACCGGTAACTCAGGAGGGAGGAAGCCCATGGCAGCATTCACTGCGGCCGCTAGAACCGCGATGACTGCCTCCCTCCTGTCTGTAGGGCTGCGTCCGACAGGTGCGGAGGCAGGCCTCGGCTCCGGCGTGCGTGCGGCACCGGTGGCGACGGACGCAAACGGCACTCCCTGCTGTACGGGCTGCGATGCGCGCGGTTCAGGGGCAGTGCGTCTTGCGATGGTGAGTGCGTCGCGGCGGGTCAGTTGTGCGGGCGCTTGGACGCGCACCTCGAGAAGCCGCCGCTCCTCCTGCCAGCGCGGACACCGCGGTTCGGTGGCGAGATGGCGACCGCCACAAAACAAGCACTTAGGCGATGCCGCGTTGCATTCGGAGTGCTGGTGAGGGCCCGAGGCAACGTTGGGCCATCATGGTGCACGTCACCTCGGTGTGCCCGTACCTCGCGCACTGGGCTGGTCGAGGGCGCCGCGGTTGCACCGTTCGTCGCTGCTTAAAGAGTTCCACGTCAGCCGATGGTGTCGCTCCACTGAAGGGCACGACGACGTTGCGGCCGGCGCGTGAACACTCCAGCACTGGCAGCCGCGAACTGATGTTTTCGCGGATCTCCTCCTCGCCGAGAGCGGGGTCCACATTGTAGAGCACGCCGCTGCATGTGTTGGTGGCCGCCCGTCTAGCACGCACGGCGACACCGCAGATGTCACTGACGGCGAGGAAGGAGATTAGGGACGCACCCGCGGGGACGTCTGCCGCAACCACATTGCGTCGGAAGTTAATCCTGACGCGCAGGGCTCCGTCCATCGACGCCAGGAATGCCGAGATGGCCTCCTGTGACACAGGCCGGAAGGTCACTCTCCTGCCGACAGGGTGGAAGAGGACAGTAGGTTGAGAGAGGAGGCATCTCCCCGAATTTTGGGAGAAGGGAAAGGAGGAAGCAGGGGCGTACCGCTTTCGGCACCGCGTCGAGGCATGAAAGGCAACGGGGGAAGCGGCGTGAGTGCCCTCTCCCACTGCGTCGCCCTTGCCAAAGCGTGCGCATTTAAAGGCCGGTCCCCACTAGCGGCGAAAACGCGCGCGGCACGCCGCGCTCGGCGTCGCCGCTTGCCGCAAAACGCGAGTGGGGACTTGTTGACGCGCGCGTCGGAAGCACTCCCGACCAAGCCAGGACGGTCCCAGACGTTCTCGGAGGAGCGGACTGTGCTTGGAGACGAGGCATTTGGCTGTTCGGGCAATAATACGAGGTCCGTTCGTGAATTGCTCCGCAGGCGGCGGAGTTCGACTGCATTTGTTCCTGAAAGGATTCCGGTGCTTACCGAAAGCCACGGAACCGAGAGAGGCGACGTCCGAGCGCTACCAGGGCGCTGGCGGGAATGGCTGAGGCCGTCCCGATCTCGCTGTTAGGTCGTCCGCCAGCTCCTGATTTTCCCGGGACTCCAACGCCGGGGTCACAGTTGCCCTCGTCATTCAATAGGGTTTCCATTTGGGCTTGTTCGTGAAGCATGGATAACGGTAGTGTTGCGCGTAAGACGCGGATAAGAAAGAACACGAAGAAGCACACAGAGCGCCAACTAACAACTGTTTATTCATGGAAGCAACATGACCTTTTATACATCACCACAACACCATTGCGCATGACAGAAGAGGAAAAAAAAAGAGAAAGAAGTTTTAGAACATAACATTACCATAAATGTGACGCACTACTGATATACGAGAGTTCCTTGCCGGACAGTGTGATGGAAGCGACGCTAACACACTTTTCTCCTGCGCTGGCGATATTATAGGCCTCGATAATGAGGCGTGTCAGTTCATCTTTGCTTCTTGGCAAGACTATACAGGAATAAAACTCGGGTTTACAACCGTACCTGTCGCAGTGAAGTGCCAGCCAACCTGCCGTCTTGTATTTTACGTTATTGGCATATTCGCGCAACCGGTCGTTCATGCAACGACCGGTTTGTCCAACATAAAAGCAATTACATGTTAGAGGTACTTGATAGACTACGCCCTGAGTACATTTCGCGTAAAAGGTATCGTTTTTCTTACACGCTTTTCTTGCTGTAGCGTTCATAGGTTCATAGGCCCAGCAGACGTGGCTTTCACTACAATTGAGCCTGATGTCTTGAAAGCGTATGCTTCCTTCACAGGGCACTTCATGGGTTACTTGCAAGGGCTGCAAGCATTCCCTTGCAGTATTTTTTGCAGTATCCAGTATTTTTTTGCCCTCTAGGCCAAAATGTGCCGTGTCACGGTCTAAAGGAAACAAAAAATCATCAACATATCTAAAACATTCTGCCCCTTTTGTGGAACTGGGGTCAGCGGCAAGGGCCTTGCCTAACCTTGACAAAAGCAGGTCGCTCAGGATAGGCGCAATGCATGAACGTATGCGAATTCCCCTCTTTTGTAGAAGGAATTTGTCCTCCCATTTGATAAAAGTGGATTTCAGATAAAACTGTAGAAGTTCTAGAAATTGTCCATTCCAAATACACGTCTCAGACAGGAAAGCGATTCCACCAAACTTGTCTATAGCTTCTTCTACGCAGCTTAACAGGCCATTGTGGGGTATACTGTAATATAGGTCGGCGATATCCATGGAAAAACCTTGAAGCTTTGTCGATGGGTGAGAGCAAATGAAACGAACAACGTCACGGTAGCAGAGTGTCCAAGATCCTGCGGTCTGAAATACTTCGGCAAGCCGGCGTGTACAGACTGTTCCTGTCCGTGCAAGTTCACCAAGCGGTGCCTTCAACCGAGGTGGCGAGGATCATGCGAACACTTCAGGTCATCGTAGACCGCACCACGGAATTTCTGTGGCAAATTCAGCTAAGGCAGCTTTGAACCCTTGTACGGAAACAACAGCCGACACCAAAGCGCCCTGTCCACATAGCCGAAGAAGTGTCTCTACCAGAAGACGTTCATCAAGTGCTTTCCCTTGGTCCGAAATTTGCCTTCCAGGACAAAAGGACCCCCCCCCCCCCACGAACTCCTTTCATGCGTTCGGCAGGTTTCCCGCCTCACTACCGACGATGAAGCCAGGAACTGCACCGAGGCTATCTTTAAATGCTTCGACAAAAAATAAAAATGAAAGAAAAAATGAAAAAAAAAATAAGACAAGCTAAGAAAATTTGTTCGTGGTTGAACCTAACACAGTTAAAGAAAAACATACAAAAAAGTGACAAGGATCACCCCCCCCCCCCTTCATGTTTTTCTCACAATCAAAACCCACAAATCCAATGCCCCACTTAGGGTCATCGTTTCTGAGAACGGCACGTGGCAGAAGGTGATAGCGCTGTTTTTACAGAGGAAGCAAGAACTATTGCCCATCGATGATCCGTTCGTCATCAAGAACTCAAACGACGTTCTACGTTTGATTTGCTCTCACCCATCGACGAACCTTCAAGGTTTTTCAATCGATATCACCGACCTGTATTACAGTATACCCCACAATGGCCTGTTAAGCTACGTAGAAGAAGCTATAGACGCTTTTCCGCAGCGGCGAACGGGCGCTGCCATGTTTGAACACGTGATCTAATGGCCTTCCCCTTTCTACTTCCTCTTCACCGTCGCCGACGGCCGCCCGCTTCTCGCCGTAGGCCAGGGCAACGGACGCCACACGCCACATCATGAACGCGCCGCCGAGGGGAAGGCCATATGGTGCTTCGGTGCGGTGGCGCCATCTAGTTTGCTTAGAGAAACTAGCTGCGGAAAATCGTCTATAGACAAGTTTGGTGGAATTGTCTTCCAGTCTGACACGGGTGTTTCGAATGGGTAATTTCTAGAACTTCTACAGTTTTATCTGAAATGCACTCATTAAATGGGAGGACAAATTGCTTCTACAAAAGAAGGGAATTTGCAGAGGTTCATGCATTGTGCCTATCCTGAGCGACCTGTTTTTACCAAGGTTAGACAAAGCCCTTGCCGCTGATCTTAGTTCTACAAAAGTGGCAAAATGTTTTAGATTTGTTGACGATTTTTTGTTTCTTTTAGACTGTGACGCGGCTCATTTTGGCCTCGAGAGCGCAAAAGTAGTGGATGTTGCAAAGGAATGCTTGCAGCCCTTGCAAGTCGCCCATATATTGCCCTGTGAAGGAAGCATACGCTTTCTGGACATCATCATCATCAGCCTGTTTAGGTCCACTGCAGGACGAAGGCCTCTCCCAACGATTTCCAATCCACCCTATCCTGAGCGAGTTGGTTCCACTTTATACCCGCAAACTTTTTAATTTCATCGCTCCATCTAACTTTTCCATGCCTCTGTTGCGTTTTCCCTCTCTTGGTATCCATTCCGTTGCTCTTACTGTCCATCTGTTATCTTTCCTCCTCATGACATGTCCTGCCCAGGTCCACTTCTTTCTTTTAATTGATATAATAATATCGGCTATTCCTTTCTGTTCTCTGATCCATTCCGCTCGTTTTTTATCTCTTAGCGTTACTCCCAGCATTTTTCTTTCTATTGCACGTTGCGTGCTCCTTAGTTTCATCTCTAGTTTTTTCGTTATCCTCCACGTTTCTGCACCGTACGTTAGTACTGGGAGAATGCAGTGATTGAATACTTTTCGCTTCAGTGAGAGCGGTAAGTTTCCAGTCATGATTTAGTAATGCCTTCCGAATGCGCTGCAGCCCAACCTTATTCTACGGAGAATTTCTTTTTCCTGGGCAGGAGTTCCTGGTATTAACTGTCCCAGATATACATATTCGTTTACACATTGTAAGGGTTCTTTGTTCATTTTAAATTCCTGTTCCTTAGCTAGGCTATTGAGCATAACTTTGGTCTTTTGCCTATTCATTCTTAATCAAATTTTAATACTTTCCCTGTTTAGGTCATCAATCATGTTTTGTAGTTCGTTTCCATCATTGCTAAAGAGCACAATGTCGTCTGCGAATCTTAAATTACTGAGATATTCTCCGTCTATTCGAATTTCCTTGTCTTCCCAGTCTAGACACTTGAAGATTTCCTCTAAACATGCAGTGAATAGCATCGGGGATATCGTATCTCCCTGTCTCACACCTCTCCCGATCGGGATTTCTCTGCTTCTCTCATGTAGGAGTAGTGTGGCTGTGCAGTCTTTGTATATGTTGTTTATGGTTTTCACGTATACGCCAGGTAGCCCTTGTCGACGTAGAGCTTCTAGAACTGCTTGTATTTCTATGGAGTCAAATGCTTTCTCGTAGTCGATAAACGCCATATAAAGAGGTTTGTTATATTCCGCGTACTTCTCAACTACTAGGTTGATAGCGTGGCTGTGGTCCATTGTCGAGTAACCTTTCCTAAAGCCAGCTTGTTCTCTTGGTTGGTTAAAGTCGAGGGTTTCTCTTATCCTTGTAGAAATTACTTTTGTAAATAGCTTGTATATTACTGGGAGTAGGCTAATTGGTCTGTAATTCTTTAACTCCTTTATGTCACCTTTCTTGTGGATAAGGATTATATTCGCATTTTTCCAACTGCGTGGTATACTACATGTCTTGACACATTTCGTGAAGATCGATGCAAGTTTTTCAAGTACAATATCTCCTACGTCTTTAATTAAGCCGGCTGTTATACCATCTTCACCAGCTGCTTTACCGCGGGACATGCCTTTGACAGCTTTTTTGACTTTGTCAGCGGTTATACATGGAATTTCAATGTCCTCCTCAGATTCTATTTCTATTAAGGTTGTATGGTCTGTCTGAGAACTGTACAGTTCAGAGCAGAAATCTTCTGCTACCTTTACTATTTCGTTGAAACTGTTGATAACGTTACCTTGTTTATCTTTTAGCGCATGCATTTTGTTTTGCCCTAAGTGCAGTTTCTTTTTGACCGTTTTAATGCTGGTGCCTTTCTCTACAGCTTTCTCTATTTCTCTCGTGTTAAAGTTTCTTACATCTCTTTGCCTGGCTTTACTGATCAATTTTGATAGTTCTGCGAATTCAATCTTATCTTTTGGCGAAGTTACTTTCATCAGTTACATCAGGCACAATTGTAATGAAAACCACATCAGCTGGGCCTATGAAAACAGAGCAAACAAACCTCTCCTCCCTTCTCATTCGGCCCACTCGAAACCAGTAAAATGAGCTATTGCCAATCTTTGCCTAAAAAACGCACTTTAAAGCCATGCCCCCACCAAATGAGCCATAGCTTCCGCGAACAAATTTCCCGCCTTTCGGACGCAGGTTTTCCTTAGCACTTGGTTGTGTCTGTAGCGGAAAAACTCCTTAGGAATGCGAGAACTATCGGATCCACTCTACGCTCGGATTCTCATGTTAGTGGCAAGCAAGAAAGAAAGAAATTTGTTGTTATTCCTTATATTCACAAGTTGTCACACAACTTACAAAAGATCGCCCAGAGAGCGGACGTTCGCGTGGCGTTTTCAGCACCTCAAAAGCTCGCTGAAATGTGCAAAAAGACTAACCCAAATGCTACAGCATGAAAAGCATGTAAGAAACACGATACCTTTTACGCGAAATGTACTGAGGGCGTAGGGTATCAAATACCTCTAACATGTAACCGCTTTTATGTTGGACAAACCGGTCGTTGCATCAACGACCGGTTGCGCGAACATGCCAATAAAGTAAAAAAAAAAAGACGGGAGGCTGGCTGGCACTTCGCTGCGACAGGTACGGTTGAAAACCCGAGTTTTCTTCCTGTGTAATCTTGGGATTTTTTTTCTTAAACTTTTCTTTGTGGTTGTTTTTCATGTCGCTTTTCTATTAAAAGTTCCTCAGTTCATTGAAAAAGAAAGACTTCGTCTCTGTCTGATTAGGATACGTTTCTATGAAACATACTTAACTACACGAGCCGCATATATATCGCGACAATTGGCGTCCGCGGCAGGACGAGACGAAGTCATTTTTTCGCCACGTGCGTGTACTAAAAAACGCCGCGATGAGTATGGCCTAATTTATAGCGTTGGGTGAGCGCGTGGGGTTGCAGGGTGCGGAACTCAAACTGGATCGATGAGCAATCTGAAAAGGCTCAGACGGAGGCTAATAAAGCGCGTGAGGAACAGGTGACCGAAAGCCAGGCAACAAGGCAGCGATTGGAGCTTGAGCAAAAAGCACTGGAGCTACTACGCCTTAGGATAGTTGAAGCTGGAGGCTCCGCAGAGGCAACCACTCGAGTCCGGGAAACGGAGGGAGCACGCCCATCGTCAGTAAACCCTCACAGTCTAATACCCATGTTCAATGAAAACCGGGATGATTTGGACGCTTACTTAAAGCGATTTGAGCTTGTTGCTGGTGGTCAGGAATGGCCGAAAGAGAAATGGGCCACTGCCCTGAGTTTGTGCCTCGATGGTGAGGCATTAAAGGTGTTCGGCCGTTTGTCGCCTGGAGGCTCACTAAACTACGACTCTGCGAAAAAGGCTTTGCTCCAACATTTCCGTTGTACTGCTGAGGGCTATCGGGAGAAATTCCGTCGTATAGACCTCTCGATAATGAAACGGCTAAGCAGTTTAGTTTTTTTTTGATCGATTGGTAGAGATGGCCGAACAGGGCAAAACTTTTGAAGCAGTGCGAGATTTGATGGTCGCGGAACAGCTTTTGAATAATTGCCATAAACGCCTTTCACTGTTTCTTCGCGAAAGAGACTGCAAAACGGTTCAGCAAATAGCAGAAGCGGCTGACCATTTCATGAAAGTGCAGCGGCAAAGCAGCCTGCTTGTTTTCCGAGAGAAAGAAGAAACCCGACAGAAGACGCTTTGTGAACTTGGCAATTCCTCAGCCAAACTTTTTGTTTGTGGCAAACCAGGAAATAAAGTGTCAGATTGTCGCACAAAAGCCAGTCAACCTTATTGCGGCTTCTGCCGGAAAGCGGGTCATAACACCCAGTCTTGCAGACGGAAAGGTGGTGGAGGAAAGGAAGCCACAGCTTTTATTTTGTCACCAATCGAGGTTTCAAGAGAGGTCGACGTGTCCCAACCAAAATACAAGGCAAGTGTCTGGATATCAAGCCACTGAAATCTACAGTACGCCGGTGCTGCAAGGAGAATTGTATGGACACAAGGTATCAGTTAAGTTCGATCATCCGAACTTCCACATGTAAGGCGAGGCAGGTCAAGGTCATGCCGTTATTGTGCAGTACGCGGGAGTCTACGTGAGTTCCTCCATTTCACTGCGGTCGGCAATACGCAGCTATGTGCATGGGGCGTGCTGCTTTCGCCGAAAGGTTGAAGGGGAGATAGCACCCCAAGCGACCGGGGACGGAACAAAAGAAACGACCATCGTCCCACTCTGAGTGCACCTGAGAGCCGAGCGGGTGGCCGGTGCAAGTGGAAGTGTCCGAGTGGTGTGTCGTGGTAGAGGGCGCGTGAGCGTGGGTTGCGGTAATCGGAAGAGACCGTGCAGTGTTGCCGTGAGTGTTGCAAAGGGTTGAGGGAGGAGACGGGCAACCCGCCTGACTGTGTGATTGGTGTTTGCTGAGTGAGGGGCTCTCGAAAAGAACTCCGCCCCATATGGCGAGTGTAGAAAAACTGTGTTTTATAGGGAGAGAGGAGGGAAGCGAGCGAGCCGTAGAGCGGCCGCCGCTGATCTGCTTGTCTGCCTTTGCCCTTTCTATTAAATCGTCGTATTCAGAAGTGGCCTCCCTGTTTGCAAAGTGTCGGCGGACGGTGACGAAGAGACGGACTCTTCGTCTGACTGAGAACCTGGTGTTGGGGTTTGCTGGCGTGTTATTGCGGCACAACACCACCCCACAACTTATCTGTATCCGTGTTGCGGGACACTGGCGGCAATAGCGTGGTTGTACGGCGGTCCTTGGTCCCCGATGGAGCTTTGATCGGCACCAAGGCAACACTGCTGCTGGCTGATGGAAGCAGCGTTGAGGTTGAGGAGGTGGAAGGTACCATATCCCAGGCAGCACAACAACATCGGACCAACTTTCGCTCAACGTTGGAAAACATTGGATACAATATTGGCACTGTATTGGATTTAGGGGCCCTTGCTACACTTTTAACTAGATTAGTCCAATGTTGGAACTGCAGTCGTCTAACGTTGGAAAAATTGGGAAAGAATGGCTTTCACCAACATTGTCCATCGTTTGTATTTTCAATATTGGTAAGCTTGTATAAACAATGGGAGCGCGAACCGTTTTTTCAGGCCTTTATTGATGGCTGTCCCATCATTTTTTGCCAGCATTCCTCGTTGGGTGAGCCAGCATTTCTTACCAGCCTTCCTTATTGGCTGATCGTATATTTTCCCCACCTTTTTTATTTGCTGTTACTTAAGCTTTCAGCGTAATCATGCACGCACTTAAATTCGTTTTGCCGAGTCTTCTGGCTCAAGGCAAAAAGCAAGAATATCCAGTAAATTATGGGAGTAAAAATAGCTTTATTTGGTACTTAGTTTGCGTGTATGTATTGCCAGCTTGGGAAATGAATTTTTTTATGTTCACGCTTCGTGGTAATGACGATAGCATAAAACAGACATAAATGGTCAATGCACTCGTATGTTAATGGCGAGGCGTATCTTTCGAACACATACACTCATACAAGTAAGCAAAATATCTTTTTTGTCACACATTTTATTTGTGAGTTTGAGAGACATGAGAAGGGACTGAAAAGCAAGTTGTGATAAAATCAACAAATAAATATTCACTCTAAGTTTGAAGCCCACTGTATACGATCAGCCTCGAGAAAACTAAATGCATAAGCACCACAAGCAAAAAGAAGAGGCACAAGAAAACGTGCGCCTAAAACTATGCGACACGTCATGGTTTACGTGCTTATTAAATGGTGGAGCAGCTGAAGCTTGAAAGGTTCCTTAAACGACTCCACGAAACAGTTGAACTGTTGAACATGTATTATGCCATCCTTGTATTTTACTTTTTTTATGTGTACTGCCCCTCCTGCTTGGGCCAATTGGCCTGCAGTATATTGAAATAAATAAATAAATAAATAAATAAATAAATAAATAAATAAATAAATAAATAAATAAATAAACTTCCTCAAGTAAGACAATATAAGTGACTGTTAGGATACGGTGACGTGTTTCTGCATGCAGAATCCGGAACGGAGGGTATGTGGGGATAAACCGACGACTTCTAAAGAATCGAAAACCAGGAACAAGAAATGACCGCTAAACAAACATGAAAGTCACACGAGTCAAAACAGCTTTGCTAGTAGCGATTACTTCATCTGCCGCAATGTATACAACAAAGCCCACGACGTGTTTATTTACAAATTGACAAATCTAAGGAAAATACGCAGTAATACATGCTATAAGAAACCCGGCACACACCAAAATGACGGAATGGGCACTAGAGAACGCACAATGAGTAAAATAAACGAATGGCTAAAATCGGTACAAAGCTTTCAGGAAAAACTTTAGAACTGTCGGAACACGTTGAGGCTCATCTGTTCAGTTCACTCAAAATGTCCGGTCCAAACAAGCGCAGGGCTGCCACTTTTTCACTATGCAGAAGCTTGCAGTCGTAAGTTCCGTGTCCGTAGACTACGCAGGGGTTCCGACTGTACGCTCGCCAGTTTCAGCAGGTATCCGATGCCCGTGCGACACAACCTGTACGTCCGAAAAACCTCTGCCGAGTGAAAGCCGTTTCGCCTGCCTCACCCCCAGATCGCTACGAATAAACATGTCAAACAGGTGTAGCATCTCCGCCATCGTTCCAACTCCCTCTTCTTCTTTTCATAGCAGAATCTCTACTACCAGTTCATGCCCCAAGTATTGTGCCAGAAGAAAAGTACGCCACAGATGCGCCCCCCTGCAGACAAGTGGCCGTGGGCACTTGAAAGAAAAACGATCAAGCGGAGCTTGTCGGAATGGGTGCCGGCTTGATTCCTTTCAATGCTGACTGTGTCTTCGTGCCCATTGCGCAGGATTGTAAAATGATGTTCAGAACGCTTGATGACTGGGAAAGGAGCGTCATAGCGAGGGTGAAGAGCACGGCGAGACGCATCAACACGAACGAAAACGTGTGAAGATGTCTGTAGGTTTGCCGGCAGAAAACGTCGTTCTTAGTGCGAGCTGAAGTTGGTGATGGGCGCAAGTTTCGCATGAAGATCCGCAGGCGCTGGACGAAAGAAGATGGTTCCGGAACACTTTGCGTAGTAACAAGGTCTCCAGGCAAACGAAGTGTGCAGCCATAAACCATCTCGGCGACAGAGCAGGCAAGTTCTGGCCGAAGTGCTGAACGAAGGCCGAGAAGCACGATGGGGAGGTGTGATACCCAATCTTCGGCGTGAGGCTGCGAGGCGAGTGCTGCTTTTAAATGACGATGGAGTCTCGCGACAATGCCGTTTGATGCTGGATGATACGCAGTTGTGCGAATGCGCGCACAGCCCAGTAGAGATGTGGCAGAGGTGAAAAACTCTGACTCAAACTGTCTGCCTCGATCAGTGGTCACCGTTGATGGTACACCGAAATGGCTAATCCAGGTAGCAAGAAAAGTACGAGTTTCTGCCGTGGTGTCAGGCATCGGAGCAGCTTCAGGCCACCTAGTGTACCTGTCAATACACGTAAGCAAATACGTACATCCCCGGCATGGAGGTAAAGGCCCGACAATGTCCAAATGAATGTCACCGAAACGTGTATCAGGGAGAGGGAGATTTGCCCCATGGCGGCTTGGTGTGCCATTGTACCTTGATACGCTGACACGCTGTGCAAGTGCGAACCCAGTCACAAATGTTAGCGCGTATGCGAGGCCAGACAGCGTTCAGTGACCAAGTGTTGCGAAGCTCTTACGCCTGGGTGGCAGATGGAATGGAGGGTGTCGAAAACAGTACGCCGCTGTTATTGACGATCGGCCTGGGCGTTTCCCATGCCATGAGCAGGATGGCACACATCTGCGAGCCGCGGCACGAAAACACCGGTGATAGTAGCATGTGTTCTGCGATGAAAAGCGGTGCTCGGGCTGGTTGAGGGGCCGTTGCTGAGCAGGCGACGTGAGCGGTAGTCGTTGTGGACGAGGGTGGTCATTTAAGTCGCGAATGCTCAGCAATTGCAGATGCAAGTTGGCGACTTCATCTGCCAGATCTTTTACCGTCTCTTGAAGGGAATCTGCTTCGGAAATCAGAGATGAATGAGCAGCGTTTATGACTGCCAGAGCAACGTCCATCAAGTCATCGGACATTTCTGCTAGCTCTGACAGAGTCTTGTCTTAAGCTGGGATGAGAGCCATTTGCACGTTAGGGGGAAGATGCTGTGGAAACAACTCACGTAGTATGGAAATTTCCGAGCAGGCCGGCTGGTCCCCAAGGAGGTGTTGCAGGTGACGTAGAAACTACGTGGCACGGCGGTCCCCGAGCTCCTCGTTGCACAGAAGTTGCTGAATGCGCCGATGCTGAGGGGGGACGAGTCGGTGAAGGAGAGCCTGTTTGACTGTCGTATATGGAGTTTCACCAGGCAGGCCCACGAGGATGTCGCGTATTTCGGCCATTGCCTGTGGCGGCAACGCTTCGACGAGTAGCTCATGCTTGCGAACTTCTGACGTGATGCGATGAATGCGGAACTTGTTCTCGACTTGAATGAACCATAAGGCGGGATCGGTAAGCCACAGCGTTGGTAGCGTTATTAGTACCTCCGACAACACCCGAAGAGGGTACACGGCCGGGTGCAGTGGCAGCGATACCAGGGATAAGGTCGTCGAGATTCACACGCTGCTCCATGGAAGGTCGCGTTCGTAGTTCGGGTCACCAGTACATGTAACACTCTGAAACGCGGTTCCGAAAACACAGCGCGGTTTATTAATGCATCTCCGCGATCGTTCCAACTCCCTCTTCTTCTTTTCTTAGCAGTATCTCCACTACCAGTTCATATCCCAAGTGTTGTGCCAGAAGAAAAAGTACGCCACACAGGTATGCGAAGCAAATCGGATTAGTGCAACTCACGCAGCTCCGCCCCCCCCCCCCCCCCCCAACCTGCCGCGGTACGCTTCGATGTTCGGCGGGCTCCTGTGCCTGCTGCTCGAGGTAGAAAGTTAACAAAGGAATTTATTTACCTTCCAACGTTTTGCATATGCCGTATTTGCTCATGCATAACTTATACCGTGCTTACTCGCGCATACCACGTAACTCGTGTTTTTTCAAATATTTCCGAAATATCGTGTAAGGAATCCTGACGCCGGCTGAGCTGAGATGTATCAAATGAAATGTATCACAAAAACGAAGGTAGCTTCCAGTCAACAGAACGCGTATTTTAACAGCCAAATTCATTCGTGGGCTACATTCAAGCATTAGCGGATGTGCAACTCGGAATCGTCGTCACTGGTGCTGTCAGCGGCGTCTCCAAACTCCAGTGTCAAGCGTGACTCATATTAACGTGTCGAAATCTTCGTGGCGGCACGGTTCTCAGTTAATCGGCAAATGCTATGTTGAATTTGTTTTATAGGTGTCGCCAATATGTCGCCATTAAACCATCAAAATGCGACCGGCGATGGCGAAGCCTGGGCTACCGAACACTCAGTACTGAAAAAGGACAGCGCTAGCCTGCGCCACGTGGCCCTGGGTGTCATGGGGAGAGCATGCAAGTAATATTTTTGCGCAAACCGTACATAAAGATGGGAGGGCAGAAATTACGCGTGGGTGCTAATTATGCGAGTGCACACGGTACGTACATATATGTTAATGTCGTTTCAAATGAAAAAGAAATGATTGCTTCCAATATGTCGGTTGTAATTCCCAATTTGAACGTACGCGCGACAATATTTACGTCTGGACAATATTATATCTCGATCAGCATTGGCCGTCCTGTATTGGCGAAACCAGCTAGAATGTCTGGACAGTATACACGGCCTACTTCTATTATTTTGCAAATATTTCTATGACAACATATAAAGTGACCTGCTATGCCATGCACGTGGGCTCGGAAGCCACTAACATGCTGCTGGGCATTTTGGACCATGTGATGGCGTTGTAGACGTAGTTTGCTCAACTTCCAATGTGCAAGTTCTAGCCTACGTCACACACACTTAGCTGTAACTTGCGCAAATAAACAATTGCGTAAATCATAGAGATAATTTTTCCTGCTGCACTGAATACCAACACAATGACTTTTCTGAACTCATTCGCGGCACGTAGTCGATCTAGTGGTCCCTTCATATTGGTAAAAGTGGAAATATATATGATGTGTACTTACCTCCCGCTATATCATGTGTACTTGCCAATGTTGCCAACATTCATGCTACAAATCTTGTGTGCGGACAATATTGTCCGACGCAGAACATTGGAAGCCCAACATTGGCGATGAAGTGAGATTGATTGGAAAATATATACAGCCTGCCGCCACTACATAGCCAATATTGATAGGACTATGTGGAAACTGATCCATCATTACCATCCTTGTGGATTGGCCCCACCAATAATATGCGCTGAGTTGCAACTATGGCCCACTGTTGCCTTGTTTACAGGATGTAAGAACCAATGTATTGCAAATTGAATGGTTACGATGGGCTATTGTTGGAGGCCTTAATAGATGGTATTTCCAACGCTGGCTTATGAGTGGTATCACAGGGCCTTCATTGGACCTCCGCAAGCCAACAAAAAACAATATTGGCCCGGAGATCTGTGCTGCCTGGGATCCTCACCATTCTTTTCCGGCCAGGCCATCGTCATGTGCTTGCAAATTCCCCTGTACGACGTGATAGTAGGAAATATTCCGGGAGCACGGGACCCTACGAACCCTGACAAAAACTGCAAAGGTCCTGGGAAGCGCATCGGAAGTGCAAGCATGAGACATGAAGACGTGGCCGTCTACAAGCCAGAAAGCAATCCAGGGTTCATCGGCGCTAAAATGGCGAAAGAGCACTGCAAAATGGATTTGAAAGCTTTTCAAATGTCAAGGAAGGCTTTTCAAGCTGAGCAAGAAGAAGATACCAGTTTGGAAGTATGCAGAAAGAAGATCGGCAAATTCATTCCTAGCGCTGGACCGACCGCGCAATCCTTTTACAGGGAGAACGGAATTGTGTACCGGTCATACCAATTCTGTCCAGGGAAGATGGTGCGACAAGCCGTGGTTCCAAGGAAACTTCGCACCCAAGTTTTGCTACTGGCTCACGAAAATCCGTTGTCAGGCCACCAGGGTATGAAAAGGACTACCGAGAGGATTCTTGCTGCGTTTTACTGGCCGCGCATCCAAGAAGACATTAAGAGATATGTCCGGTCATGTGACGCTTGCCAAAGAACATTTCCCAAAGGGAAACTCGGCAAATCTCCACTAGGGCGAATGCCACTCATAGATACGCCGTTCGAACGCATTGCAGTGGACATCATCGGTCCTCTATCTCCCGTGTCAAGCAAAGGGAATCGTTACATCCTGACCCTGATAGATTTCGCCACGAGGTACCCTGATGCTGTCCCATTACCAGCCATCGACTCAGCCACTGTGGCTGAAGGTCTACTGGAAATGCTCTCCAGAATTGCATTCCCACGAGAGATTCTCTGTGGCAGAGCTTCAAGTTTCACGTCCGGTTTAATGAAGGAGGTCAATGACATGCTAGCCATAAAGCACCTCAGCTGCACTCCGTACCATCCCATGTGTAACGGTATGGCTGAATGTTATTTATTTATTTATTTATTTATTTATTTATTTCAGTACCCTCAGGGCCCGAGGGCATTACAGAGGGGAGTGGGTTACAATTTGAATACAACGTACATAAAAAAGCACTAAGTTTGGGGGTTACATAGATACAATGAAGGAAATCAACAATAAATAATGCACAGTAAAAGAACAAAAACCACAAAAAACAGGTAATTAATAAATGCAAAGCATAACAGTGTCTATTACAAAAAGGAATCAATGAAAACGAAATAACACCCAAGCTCAAGCACGTGCCTATAAACGAAAGAATACATCGTTGCAGCGATATTTGTCAAGACGTGTAAAACGTGATATAGACGTGTAAAAAAAAAGAAGGGAGAGCAAAAAGAAAATACTCAAGAATGAAAATACTATAATCCTAAAAATAATACCATTATGACAACATCAGGTTAGTTACAGCAACCTTAAACTTAGAGTTATCAGCAATCTCGACGACAGATCGGGGAAGGTGATTCCAACTTGCTGACGTACGGGGGATGAATGAATTGAAAAAATGGTTGGTGTGGCATGTGGGAATACCAGCCTTATGACGATGGTCGATGCGGGCGGATACATAAGAAGAAAGGGTTATCAATTTATTCTTAAGAACCGGATTGTCATAATATACCTTGTGGAACAGGCAGAGGCGAGATATTTTCCTACGTTGTGAAAGCAGAGGTAATGATAAAGTTGTTTTCATGGAAGTGACGCTGGAGGTGCGATGATAGTTAGAAAGAATGAAACGAGCAGCCCGATTGG
Organism: Hyalomma asiaticum; assembly: GCA_013339685.2. Classification (NCBI taxonomy): domain Eukaryota; kingdom Metazoa; phylum Arthropoda; class Arachnida; order Ixodida; family Ixodidae; genus Hyalomma; species Hyalomma asiaticum. The sequence goes on along the minus strand of CM023482.1, from coordinate 779,549 downwards.
ATCGATTCAAGCTGATGAGTGAGCGTTTCTTGACTGGGATCCCACACAGATGCAGCATATTCCAGTTTGGAACGAACTAATGATTTATAAAGAAGTAATTTTACAGGACTGGCAGAAAGATAAAAATTACGGCGTATAAAGGCCAGCGTGCGATTAGCGTTATTGGTTACATGATCTAATGGCACGATGAAGGGAATGTTGCGCAAGCTATGCCAGGAGCAACCGCAGATGTGGGATCGATATCTCGCACCTCTTCTGTTTGCTTACCGGGAAGTTCTGCAGACGAGTCTCGGGTTCTCGCTGTTCGAATTTATGTATGGTCGTCAAGCACAGGGTCCACTAAGCGCGCTTAAAGAGCTATGGGCAAAAGATGAGCTCAGCGACGAAGTGAAGACTACTTAGGAATATGTGCTGGACCTTAGAGAGCCTCTCGAAGAGACACTCCACTTAGCTCATCAAAATCTGAGCAAGGCACAAGTGGCTCAAAAGAAGTATTACGACCAGAAGAGTTGCCGCCGACAACTGAGGGTTAGAGAGCGAGCCTTGGTATTACTACCGACTAAGCAAAATAAACTTCTGATGCATTGGAAATGTCCTTTCACTGTCTGTGAAAAGAAAAACGACTTTGATTATTGGCTAGAGATGGGCAACGTCAAGAAGTTGTTCATATTAACATGTTAAGAAAATACGAAGGACGCAAGACGTTAGCAACAATTCAAGCGTCGGCATTCATTGTGGTGGAAGAAGAAACTGATAATCCACTTCCAAGCTTTAACCCCGGAGGAGGTCAAGGAAATGAAGCTATCCAGAAATCAAAGGACTTGAATGAAACCCAAAAGATGCAAGGATAACGCATGTTACAAGAGCATAGGAACCGCTCTTATGCAACAGTACGACGGCGTCTTACACCCAGTCTCCTACGCAAGCAGACAGCCAGTTCCACGTGAAACGAGATACTCGGCCATAGAACGCGAGTGCTTAGCAGTCGTATGGGCCATCGAGAAATTCAACGTTTATCTTTATGGGACCACATTTATCACACAGACTGATCACGAGCCTCTGCTGTATCTAGCGCAGGCAAAACACCTGAACAGTAGGGTTCTGCGGCGGAGTTTGGTCTTGCAAGAGTATTCCTTTAGAGTCAAAGCATAAAAGGCTCAGAAAATGTTGGAGCCAATTTTATGAGCAGGCTAAAAGAGCGAATGCTACTTATGTTTATGTACCTCTGTTCCAACGTTTATAGATACGAAAAAGTATCCATAAACATTGCTCTATTCTACATCTGTTGTACATCCCAAGTCACTTGATTTTAAGTTTGTATGTCACTCATCTCACCGCCACGTTTTTTTAAGCAAAAGAAACTTTTCGTGGGGGGACTCTTGTGATGAGTTAAGTTTGTAAACAAATAATACGACCGTGCGGGGGTCGAAAGTGCAGCGCTTTGAGTGTATATGAAGACGTGACGGACAGTCAACGACCGCAGCACCACCTAAGAGACCCTAGCGCCGAAAAAGAAAGAAGACGTTGGTGGGCGGTGCATGGCCACGTGAGCGATCACAAGGTGACACGAAGTGCACGGGAGAAGAAGGAAAAGAAGAACGGATCGGATCGAGAGGAGAACGGGGCTTAAAAGCCTGGTTGAAGGTTGCCTGTGCCATGGGCCATGTCGTCGAGTTCCGGGCTCGAACACGGGACTCCCGACCACGCCAGGACGGTCCCAGACGTTCTCGGAGGAGCGGACTGTGCTTGGAGACGAGGCATTCTGGCTGTTCGGGCCCTTCGTGAATTGCTCCGCAGACGGCGGAGTTCGACTAGTGTTCCTGAGGGGCTTCCGGTGCTGACCGAGAGCCACGGAACCGAGAGAGGCGACATCCGGGAGCTACCAGGGCGCCGGCGGAAATGCCTGAGGTCGTCCCGATCTCGCTGTGAGGTCGTCCGCCAGCTCCTGATTTTCCCGGGACTCCAACGCCGGGGTCACAGTAGCCCTCGTCATCCACATCCGCACCACCGGGCTGCCGCCGCCGCCAACACGCCTGCAGCCCTCGTCGACGCTCGCATCGGCATAACGGTGACGTGGGCCTTCGAACATTGACGCGTTACCTCGGGGGTTCAGTTCACTGTCGGTTGAACTAGGTACTGTGATTCAGTTTGCCCAATTTTTCTTTAAACTTTTCTTTTGTGGTTGTCTTTCGTGTTCCTTTTTTTTTAAAAGTTTCTGAGCTCTTGGAAAACGAAAGACTTCGTCTCTGTCTGATTAGGATACGTTTCTATGAAACATACTTCACTACACGCCCCGCCACGGTGGTCTAGTGGCTATGGTACTCGGCTGCTGATCCGAGGGTCGCGGGATCGAATCCCGGCCGCGGCGGCTGCATTTCGATGGAGGCGAAATGTTGAGGCCCGTGTGCTGTGCGATGTCAGTGCACGTTAAAGAACCCCAGGTGGTCTAAATTTCCGGAGCCCTCCACTACGGCGTCTCTCATAATCAGAACTGGTTTTGGGAGGTTAAACCCCACAAAACATACTTCACTACACGAACCGCATATATATCGCGCCAGTCATTCTATCTCTTCTCTGTTTAAGCTAGTCGACGGCTGACTCACGCACGCTCTTCCACTAATGCTGATATGCCAGGCCTCGACCATTAAACGCGTTTGTTCATTCTTATGTCTGTTCAGGATCTCGCTTTCGTCTAATATGGGCGTGCAGTTACAGACCTGGCACTGCAAAGATAGGCGGTGCTCCACCTGATAGCGACCTTCTATGATAAACACAACGCGCTGTTTGCCCAACATAGAAACGCCCGCAGCTAAAATGAATCTTACACGTATACCACACCCATGCGATAGTCGGTAAAATTATTTTTGGATGTGTGCCTTACATGACAGATATCTGTTCGCTTTTTCCCTTCGATCTGCTCATTTTTTCTATGCACGGCAGCACAGATCCTAACTACACAGCCAAGGACAGCCTCAAGCCACCAGGCCCGCTGCGTCTGTCAAGAGACACCAGCAAGAAGTGGAGGCTCTTCATTCAGAGGCTTGAGCTTTCCCTGACCGCATCCGACCCCCCTGAAAAACTGCATTCGAGCAAGACGAAGGTGGCTTTACCCCTGAGTATTGACGGCGAAGAATCACTTGAAGTTTTCAACACCTTCACGCTCGGAGAGGGTGCGAGCAAGAAGGACTATGCTACGATTCTGAAGACGTCCGAGGAATACAGCGCTACACAGTACCACCAAGTACATGAGAGCTACGTCCTTCGGAGCACGAGTCAAGTCCTCTGTGAGCCGTTTGAACACTTTCTAAAGGATTTGAGAAATGAGGCCCGTGAGTGCGTTTTTTGGTGCGCTAACAGATTCTATGATCCGAGATCAACTCGTCTTTGGGCTAAGCGACGATAAAACCCGCGAAAAGCTGCTCAGTGATAACAAGTTTATTTATTTATTTATTTATCTATTTATTTATTTACCCTCAGGGCCTTTCAGCATTACAGAGGGGAGTGGGTTACAGGGGAAACAATTGAAAAGGGGCAATATACAACAAAGGGTAACATAATCCACGATTAGTACAAAGTTTGCTAATCATACAATGCTAGCTGAGAATATCAAATATCGCGTTTACACAACGAGAACATAAGTTGAAATAAAAATAAAATGCGAGAGCTTTTTATTATACAGTATTAGCTGTGTATGTAAAATACAGCGATGGAACACGACTGCGGGTACATTTAAGTTGGGATGATGAGATTGACAGGTGCAGCATGAATATCACGCCATAAAAACGGACAGGTGATATTAGTTCATACAAGCGCTTGTTACTATACAATGTTAGCTACTGCTTTACGAAAATTCTCATTCTTATTAATACCAACAATATCAGCCGGAAGATCGTTCTAATCACGTGACGTACGAGGTATGAATGATTTTGAAAAACATGTTGTGTTACACGCAGAAATTCCAACTTTGTGCTGATGATCAATGCGGTGAGATAAGTAATGTGGTCGTTACATGAATTCCGGATGTAAAGTAGGGTGGTGATACAGTTTGTGAAAAAATGATAAGCGAAAAGTTTTACGGCGTGTAGCTAGCAACTCAAGACCCAGACGGGATTTCATTGCAGATGCACTGGCCGTTCGGTTGTAATTCCAAAGAATAAATCGACAAGAATTATTTTGGATAAGTTCAATGGAATGAATTAGGTTATCGTGATAGGGGTCCCATATAGTTGAAGCGTACTCTAGTTTTGGCCTTAGCAATGTTTTATAAAGTAGTAACTTTAATGACGATGGAGCGCGAGAAAAGTTACGGCGCAAATAACCCAACAAATGGTTGGCTTGATTAGTTATGTACTCAATATGTTTGTTCCATGTTAAGTTAGATGTTATATGCACACCCAAGTATTTATATGAATTCGTAGTTTCTAAAGAAATGTTATTCAGGTGGTAGACGGGCAGGTAGCTATTAGATCTAGATATTCTCATAAATTTACACTTGTTAATGTTAAGCTCCATTCGCCACAGATTACACCAGTTGCAGACGTTATTTAGATCTGCCTGAAGAGTAGTTATATCTTGTGGGGAGGTTATTTCTCTGAAAATCACACAATCGTCGGCAAACAGGTGTATATTAGAAGTAACTACTGAAGTTAGGTCATTAATATAGATAAGGAATAAGAGAGGCCCCAGGACCGAACCTTGTGGCACTCCGGACTGAACGATACTAAGTGGTGAGTTATGATCATTAGCCGTTACGAATTGGGAACGATTAACAAGGAACGACTCAATCCATTTTAGAACGTTATGATCAAGATTCAATATGCTTAGTTTATGAAGTAAAAGTTTATGACTTACTTTATCAAATGCTTTGGAAAAGTCTAAAAAAATGCAATCAGCGAGGGATGAGTGGTCAAGTATCTGGTGCAGTTTATGAGTGAAAGACAATAACTGAGACTCACAAGATAAGGCTTTGCGAAAGCCGTGTTGTGAAACAGTAAAAAATGAGTTAGATTCAAGGAAGTTCATCAGGTTAGTAAAAATCACATGTTCTAGTAATTTACAGCAGGTGCTAGTTAATGATATGGGACGATAGTTTGCAGGTGAGGTTTTGCTTCCAGATTTATGTAAAGGAATAACTTTTCCTGTTTTCCATGCAAGTGGAAGAGTAGATGTGTCGAGTGATTGCTGGAAAATTTTAGTTAATACAATAGAGCTGTACAAGGAAGTGTTTTTAAGGAATTTGGCACTGATATTATCACATCCAGGAGAAGAATGCATCTTCAGTGAATCTATTAGCCGAATTACACCAGTAACCTCTATAATTATCGGAGGCATCGGTAAAGTAGCTATAACCTTTCAGAACAGGCAGAGTAATATCAGTAGTTCGCGAGAAGTTCTTTACGAAAACATCGTTCAGGAGAGCTGCGCAATGGTTTTCTGAAACAGGGTTACCGGAAGAATCGTTAAGGATGATGGAATTATCAGGAAGGGGATGAATGGCGCGCCAAAATTTTCTGACGTTGGTTATTAGCATAGATGGTAATGTGGTTGACAAAAATGATTCTTTAGCGTGTTTGAGAGCGGCTACATAGGCGCTTGATGCGAGTGTGTATAATTTCCAACGACAGTCAGTGTTCGCTTGCTTCGCCGAACGATACAGACGTTTTTTTCTGTTTGACAACCGTTTTAAAGTATTGTTGTACCAAGGCGCGCGTGGATTAAAGATTATGGCACGGGTTGGAATGTGTCTGTTAGTTAGACGCTCTAGCTCAGCCGCAAACATATCCCAGTTAGATTGCACAGTACGCTTATCAAAATCTTTAAGAAATTCATCCACAAATTAGCACAATTCCTTATTTATTTCTTCAAAGTTTGCTTTTTTGTAATCTCTGATAATTTTCTTGCTTTTCGGAAGTTTTTGAAAAGGAACATTAACAGGAAAAGTAATTATAAAAGGATCACTAATACCTGGTAAATAATGAGTTTCCGATGCATATTCAGGACAATTCGTTAAGATCAAATCAAGAGTGTTAAAAGAATTAGGTGTAATTCTTGTGGCTTGCGTTACCATTTGGCACAGGGAAAAGGTAGAGCAAAAACCGAAAAATTCTCGTGAATCAGAAGAGGATGATAAGATAGGTTGGCCGTCTTTCCAAGTTATGTTAGGAAAATTGCAGTCGCCAAGCAGAAAAAGGGGCGTAAAATGGAAAATTTGTTGTAATGGTAGAAACTACATCATGTAAATCGTGAATAAATGAGCATGCAGATGAAGGTGGACGATAGCAAACACCTAAAATTATTTTTTGGTTGTTGAGCGTTATACTGTTGCTCAAACTGTTTCCAAGTTGGAACTGATGTGAATGCATGATGATGGGATATCTTTTGAGATAGCAAGAAGTACACCACCACCACGACGCTTTTTTCGATCGCAGCGATATACCAAATATCGCTCGCTACTGTCAAAAAGTTCCGAGTCAAGTACGTCGTTTGAGAGCCACGTTTCAGTTAGAGCTATTATATCAGCTGAGCAAGTGTCTATTGTGGATGCTAATGAGTCACGATGCTTAAGAATACTTCTGATGTTAGTATAAAGAACGTTGGCTTGGCTCTTTTGTTTGAGGCCACTACCCCACGCGCATCCCTACGTAGAAGCGTGTTGCGAAGCAGCCGGTTTGCAGTTCGTGCCTCTGCTACGTTCATGAAATTCCTGAACACGGTCAGAGTTAGCTTGGTATATGTAACACTTGTTGTTCATTAGCAGTTTTTTGTAGTTAACTTTGAACTGCGGTTTGTCCGGCTGGGAATTAGCGAACTCAAAAAGCTTTTTACGAGCCAAGCGGGTTGCTGGAGAATAGTCCTCGCTAACACTGATGTTGCTGGGTTTTAACTGTGCGCGTGATGCAAGTATTTTTTCTTTTATTTTGTAGTCACCAAACTTGGCAATTACAGGGCGTTTCTTGTCAGCTCTGTAAGTGCCGAGCCGGTGGGCTCGCTGAATGCAATCACTGCTAACAGAGCCAAGTGAGGCATTTAGTGCCGCGATTAGCTTTGTTTCTGTCTGCTGCCATGTTTCCTTCGAGTCGGGCAGACCGAAAAATATCAAGTTATCGCGGCGGGACCTGTCTTCCAAGTCATCGAGACGCAGTAATAATGAGTTATTGTGAGCGGTAAGGTGGTGTACAGTGTCCTGTACGCGTGATAGGTCGGTATTAAAACGGTCCAGGGTTCTAGTCTTTTCCTCAAGGTCATCCAGCCTCTGTCGGATACTTGTTAGTTCGGTCTGTATACTTTTTTGTCCTGTTTTGATGGCTTTCACATCAGATACAAGTTCGGCCTGGCATTTCGAGGATTGAAGAGAACAGGTGTGAACATCTTTAAGAAGTGTAAACATCGCCTTCATTTGGTCTGCAGGATTATCGGGTAAATCTTCCAGCCCTTGCAGTGCAAGAGCACGAGTGTTTGGCCCAGGGTTAGGTTCAACATCGCCGGCACAGAGCAGTAACATAGCCATTGAGTAACACTGGCATAAAGATTCGCACAGCACCCGTGGGCACGGGAAAATAATCAGGCAAAGTTCATCCGATTTTTTAGAAAGAATTGGGTACGCACCTGCATTGCAAAAACGTGTTGGTTAAGCACGACGCTGCCAATGCTGTTTCCGTGCCCACTGAAGAGGGTGTCGGCAGTCCACCCGTACAACTGATGACGCTGATGCTGGGTAGCCTGGCGGGAGACGGAAGTTGCGTCCAAGAAGTTGTTGGCATCCAGAAAGGAGGCGTTGGTGCGAGAGCCATAATCAAAGCCGAAGCTCCGAAATGGCGGGACTGGGCTTGTGTGACGATCAGGGACGGATGACAGCCAAGCAAGAACGAGTGATAACACCGCCTGAATTGCAAAAAGTTAACCTTAGATAAGGCAGAGCAAGTTTGCAAGGCAGCAGAGGCAACAGCGGCTCGCCGAGGAATATGGGAAATCCAGCAAAATCAAGTAAACAGTGTTGCGCAAGACAAAACAGAGTCAAGGTTGGTTGGTTTTTGGGGTTTAACGTCCCAAAAACAGAGTCAAGGTAACCGTAGATGTCTCAAGTGCGGACGTATTCACGCTACAGGAAATTGCCCTGCATACGGCCGGATATGCCGGCGGTGCCGCCGAAAAGGTCATTTTGGCGTATGTTGCAGAAACGCAGTGCAAGCTGACGAGGTAGAAAGCCATGAAGACGACTTTGAAGCGCTGAATGTGTGCGTTAGACGGTGTAGAAGTCAACGTGATTGGGTGGTTCAAGCGTAAGTTTTTCTTGCCTATATGCTTTACATCTCTTTGGGTTTTTTTTTGTGTTTTGTTGGACTGCTTGCCCCGCCACGGTGGTCTAGTGGTTATGGCACTCGGCTGCAGATCCGAAGGTCGCGGGATCGAATCCCGGCCGCGGCGGCTGCATTTCGATGGAGGCGAAATGTTGAAACCGTGTGCTGTGCGATGTCAGTGCACGTTAAAGAACCCCAGGTGGTCGAAATTTCCGGAGACCTCCACTACGGCGTCTCTCATAATCAGAGCTGGTTTTGGGACGTTAAACCCCACAAATCGATTGTTGGACTGCTTGGCGTGATGTGGCCAGAATTCGCATAAAAAAAGGCTCGGTGAAGTGCAAATAAATCTAGTTGTAAGTCGGCGCTCGTCTGTGTGATTCATGTGTCTCCTGTCTTAGTCTCGGCCGCGCTGCAATTTGAAGAGCATGAGCCAACTAGCCCAAGTCAAAATTCTGTTCCAAAACATCGCCGTTGCGCTGAAGATTGACATGGAATCACACGCAAATTTGGTGCTCTTCGGAGTGTTCAGCAGGATGAATCCGAGGCGAGTACGTCTATCATACGGAGGCGGAGAAATCAAACACAGAGGGCTTACGCATATAGTGGACGACCACCCCGCTGCACTCGACTTCTTTGTGGTGCACAAGGGACAGGCCATCCTGGGTTTAAAGGCAAGCGAGCAACTCAGACAGATTCCTCGCACACACGTAGTGTCTCGTACAAGCTCCGAAGAAATCGTGAACGAATTCCGTCACCTCTTCACCGGTACGGCTTCTGACAAGCGGGCCTACAAGATGGTCCTCAGTAAGGGAGCCGTACCAGAAGTTCAATCAACTCGACGTATACCACTGGCTCTTCGGAAATCACTTAAAGAACTAGAGCGCATGGAACCGGCGCACATCACAGAAGTCCGACATAAACGAACCGACATAAAAGTCATATGTCGGTTCGTCAACTTTTAAGTCATTAAGTCATATTCCTTGAGGCATATCATACAAAAAAGAGGGGTGACAGTGTTAGTCAACCGTCTATCAGTCTGTATTCAAAAGAGTATCGATTCCTAGAGGAATATTACAGATAGCTTCTTTTTGTTTTGCCAGCTTAGAAGGGTAAGCGCTGTGAAATAAGAATGCGCTCGCGCATTATAGGACATATATACTTGACGATGCTGTGAAAAATAAAGCAGTTGTAAGTAGCGCCTGTCCTGTGCCGTTCCTCCCTACTGTGTTCCGTGTACGTTTTCGCGCTCATAATATTTGTTAATTGACGAGCCGACAGACTGAGCGACAGACAAATTGCTCGCAAAAAGAACGGGTAGCTACGCATTTGCATAGACCGAAGAAAACCAAAATCAACGCCTCAACGAGGGGACTACGAGATGCCTAGGCGTGAGGACATAGAAGCTTAGCTGTGTGGCGTGATGCTGTTCTCCTGCTTAGACACAAATTCGGGGTTTCGTCAAATACTGCTCGATGAGGAAACTTTTGAAATTTGCACGTTCTCAACGCCGTTCGGCCGGCACCGCTTCCTGAGATTACCGTTTGGCATAACATCCGCATGGAGGTGTTTCAGAAAAACCTTAACAGAAATTTTTGACGGTCTTCCGGGTGTTCAAGTCTACGTTCACGGCGTTCTTACCAGGGGCGCCACTCGGCAAGAACATGACACGCGCTTAAGATATGCACTTCAGGCAGCCGAACAAGCTGGCTAACGTTTAACCCGGTCAAATGCGCAATGGGCGTAGAATCTTGGCGATAGGACGGCATCAGCCCTTCACTGATAAAATGCAGCCGCCTGCGCCAGAGGACAGTCGAGGAGGAGGAATGAACCGAGCCTTGGCCTCCCATTAGGGGACGTCAAGGGCTTGCCCTGACGCCGCCTCGCGGCCATGCTGGATCGCCCAGGTTTGTTCATCGAGGGCGGAGCTCCGCAGAGCAGCCTTGACGGAGTTGCCAATTATTTTAGGAAGTACCTTGCATCGCTAGCGGAAAGAATAACGCCCTTGCGAAGCCTGCTTAAGCGAGATACAGTCTTTGAATGGACTGCAAGCCACGCGATTGACTGGGAGCAACTAGGTTCCGACCTCAGCTGGCAGCCCGTACTTTCCGTTTTCGACGCCACAAAGCTGACCAAAGTACAGGGTGTTTTTTTTTTAGTTGCAACACATTTTGAAAATTAGAAAAACATAAATCGCGGGAATGTCCATTCGAGTATACGGATTGGCGGCCTCTAGATACAGAACAATTTCCGCACTTGTATGCGTAATTAGCGAAATTACGCTAATTAACTTTTTAATTATCAGTAATTGGTGGCTACAGAAAATGGGTACTTTGGAGCCCGTCCTCGACACTACCTATCCCAACGATCAAATTTTCAATAGCGGAGTGCATGTCGGAGCTACGCGAACAATTAGCGAAACTAGCCGCAAAAAGAGCGTCTGTGACGTCGATGTCGCCGCCTCCCCGGATTTCGTCAAGGAGATAACGCAAGCTGCTTGCGCGGCCGAAGCGGCCGGAGCGGCGGTGACCACGGGCGAGTGGCGAGTGACGCAAGCCGTGGGGGCGGCGACATCGACGTCACAGACGCTCTTTTTCCATCCAGTTTCGCTTTCAAGGAGCCTGCCACGGGGAACTAATTGTTCGCGTAGCTCCGACATGCACTCCGCTATTCAAAATTTGATCGTTGGGATAGGTAGTGTCGAGGACGGGCTCCAAAGTACCCATTTTCTGTAGCCACCAATTACTGATAACTAAAAAGTTAATTAGCGTAATTTCGCTAATTATGCATACAAGTGCGGAAATTGTTCTGTATCTAGAGGCCGCCAATCCGTATACTCGAATGGTACACAAGACATTCCCGCGATTTACGTTTTTCTAATTTTCAAAATGTGTTGCAGCTAAAACAAAACACCCTGTATAGTGTGATGCATTGTAGAATGGTCGGAGCGGCGCTGCTCCACTCCAACAAGGAGATGTGGAACTGTCTGCGGTGGTCTTGAAGTCTGAAACAACGCACAAGAAACAACGAGGGACACACGGAAGGTAACAAGTAGGTAGACAGGACTGTCGCTGACTCGCAACTGGTTTATTCATGAAAAGATAACAGGCTAAAATACACATGAACGGGTAGACCACGTGTAACAATGAATCCAGATGATAAGATTTTCATCGATGCTCTTGCAAAAAATGACATTTCACAGTGGCTAAACGTGAGTGATGGCTGACTGATACACATGCGTTTAAGTTTGTTGATATGGAACGCCTCAGTGATTTCTCTCGTGAGTTGATCATTATGGTGTAATAGTGTCGCCGTTTCTTTCAAGAGCGGTTTGCAGCGATAACCAAAGCAGTGCCCTCTAATGTGTGAATGAGTGTCCTTGCTTAGTGACCTTTTGTGTTCTGATAACATTATATTAATACACCGACCCGTTTGGCTTATATACAGTTTTCCTCATGACAGGGGTAAAAACTACACAATATTATCAGAATCAGAATTTTCAGAATCAGACTCCACTTTATTTCCAACAGATTTCCAACAGGATGGGGGTCTCCCAGGCAAAAAGCTGTGCAAACAGCTTGACGGGACCTGGGGGCCTACAGAGGGCAGCACATGCAGCGGATTCTACACAGTTGTAAACACTGTCAACAAAAACAAACAGCATAATACGAAGAAAATCTAAAAGTCACATACAAGGAACATCGGAGCACTGACACAACATGATGCACACAACATGAAAAAAATTATATCTTCATCAAGTAATCGCGCATATCTGATTTGAACACACTGAAAGGGGCACTGAAATTTATATGGGTTTCTAAGGAATTGTAAAGAGTTGGTATGCAATACTCTAGTCTAGCTCTACCGTAGTTTGTGCGTGTATGGGGTACTGGTGTTTGCCTGTTACGTATGCTGTAGTCATGAAGAGTGTGTTCTTCGTGTTTTGGAAGCTTGTTTTTATACATATAAAGGGAGAGTTTATATTCGTGTAACTTGGAAGCTTTTAGCATATTATGTTTAATGAATAGGGGAGCAGTGGGTAGTAGGCTTAGGTGCCCGGTAAAATTTTCAAAAATTCTTAGCACCTTCTTTTGGAGCCGTTCTAGTTTATTAAAGTTGGTGGTTGTTGTTGTACCCCAGACTAGGGCACAGTATATGAAAGACGTGAGTAAAAATTTGCATAATATATCGCACTTTTTAGACCTAGTGGAATCAATTCTCTAAGTTTGTAGAGGCATCCAACTGTTTTGCCTAATTCAATAGTTAGCTTATTAACATGCGTGTTCCAAGACATGGTGTCGTTGAACCAAACACCTAGAAACTTTTCTGATGAAACGCGCTGAAGGACCGTTCCTTGAAAATTAAGAGTGAGTTCACAGTCACATTTTTTGTTGAATGGTTTAAATATATTATATTTAGTTTTCTTAATATTTAAACTTAATCTGTTAGAGTCCAGCCATTGTTCAAGTTTAATTAAGTAATTATTTATTGTAGTGTTTAGGTTAGTTAAAGTTGGTGCGGAAAAGAATATGTTGGTGTCGTCAGCATACATGACCAGTTTCGGTGAGTCGGGCACATCACATACATCATTGATGTAAAGTATGAAAAATTGGCAGATCCCACGTGCAGTGGTAATCAAGGAAATGCGAAGCACGCATAAGGAACGTAAAATGAATTTGCACTCTTGTCTCGCTATACCGACTTTGGTACATATGAAGTTAACGAAACGGCAGCAAGAGCACCAAGACTGTGGCATGTAAACCATGCCGCTCATACACGCATGCCATGGTTGCAACGTTATGACTTGTCATTTACGTTCGTCATGCAGTCGTGTTGTGCCATAGCAATTTTGGTATACATCCCTTTAAGGAAACGAGTGGCATGTAGACCATGCCGCTAATGACATGCATGTCACGATTTTCATGCAATGACCTGTCACTTATGGTCGTCATGCAGTCATGTTGTGCCAAACCAATTTTCGTATAGGCTTCGTGCAGTCGAGTTTTCCATGTGCGACATCATCGCCAGAATGCACTGCCTGGCGGAGAGAAGAAGCAAAATTGGGCAGACTGTGACAGGAAAATACGCGAACGCTGATGCGCGTCTCCAACTCTATAGCACCAGCGATCGCCCGTCCCACCTTGTTTCATTTTATTTCCTTTGAGACGCGCGATCCAAACGTGCGGCAAACTGTTCCATAGGGCGACGCCGCGAGCGTTCGTGTGGTTCGCAGCACGCCCGGAAAGCAGCGAAGAAACGCGCGCGTCGCTGTCGCCTCGGTTTCGAACGTGCGCGCGCGTCTCATACGTGCGACCCAAGAGGCCAATGTCAGCCCAGTGCCAAGCACTGGTCAGCCATACTGAGCCGTCCGACGAGAGCTAATTAGTTTCCTCTGGTCAGTAGACGGAGCCCGTACATCCCATTAACGAAACGGCAGTATAGCGCCAGGACCATGGCATGTAAATCATACCGATCAGGACACGCGTGTCATGATTATAAATTTATGACCTGTCATTTACGTTCGTCATGCTGCCGTGTTGTGCCATAGCAATTTTGGTATACGTCCCATTAACGAAACGCCTGGCATGTAAATCATGCCGCCCATGACATGCATGTTATGCTTTTCATTTTATGACCTGTCCTTAATGTTCGTCATGCAGTCATATTGTTGCATACCAATTGTCCTACACATCCCACTAGCGAAACGGCCAAGAGAGCACCAAGACCGTGGCATGTAGATCATGTCGCTCATGACATGCATGTCATGATTTTCATGTTATGAGCTGTCATTTACATTCGTGATACAGTCATCTTGTGGCACGCCAATATTCGTATACATCCCGTGAACGAAACGCGTGGCATGTAAATCATGTCGACCATGACATGCATATCATGATTTTCATGTTGCGACATGTCAGTCATGTCCCCCATGCAGTCATGTTGTGGCATACCAATTTTCGTATACATCCCATTAACGAAATGGCCAGGAGAACACCAAGACCGTCGCATGTAAATCATGTCACTCATGACATGCATGTCATGATTTTCGTGTTATGACCTGTCATTTATGTTTGTGATGCAGTCATGTTGTGGCATGCTAATTCGCGTATACGTCCCATTATTGAAACGCGTGGCATGTAAATCATGTCACTCATGACATGCACGTCATGATTTTCATGTTATGACCTGTCATTTATGTTCGCCATGCAGTCATATTGTGGCATACCAATTTTTGTATACATCCCATTAACGAGACGACCAGGAGAGCACAAAGACTGTGACATGTAAATCATGCCGCTCATGACACGCATGTCATGATTTTCATGTTATGACCTGCCATTTATGTTCGTCAGGCAATCATGTTGTGCCATACAAATTTTCGCATACATCCCATTAGCGAAACGGCCAGGAGAGCACTAAGACCGTGGCATGTAAATCATGCCGCTCATGACATGCGTATCATGATTTTCATGTGATCACCTATCATTTATGTTCGTCATGTAGTCATGATGTAGCATACCAATTTTCGTAAACATCCGATTAGCGAAACGGCCAGGAGAGCACAAAATCGTAGGCGGCTAGATAGATAGATAGATAGATAGATAGATAGATAGATAGATAGATAGATAGATAGATAGATAGATAGATAGATAGATAGATAGATAGATAGATACGCTCAAACTCGCCGAAGTTCGCTAAGAAATGCGTCGCATTTAAAAACAAAGGTCCTTGAATGGAGCCCTGGGGCACCCCGTATTTTACAATAGTGGTTGGAGACGCCAGTTCACCGACCTTCACACAATGCTTCCTGTTACAGAGATAACTTTTCACGAGTTCAAGGGCAACGCCGCGAACACCATAGTCATGCAGTTTGGACAGTAGAATATCGTGATTCACACAGTCAAATGCTTTCCTTAAATCGATAAATAAGCCAACTGTGCACATCTCCTCCAATTAGTAACCATAATGAATTCATCTACTGTAATATCATCCCCCACACGACATATCCCAGATGCGGACTCCTTGGCTTCTTGCAAGTGCCTAGATTACGCCAACAAAGGCGGGGAGCGCCCCTGGCTCCTTGCAGAGGCTTGGAGATCATTACTACAAAAACAGTTCTCCGTGTATCACCCACACCTACACTCATGGCAACGTCCGTGTATCTTTCACTACATTCCACATAACATTCAACTCATTCTAACCAGTTTTCTAGTTTTGAATCATTTTTCAGGTGATTCAATCAAGAACCCAGGAGTTATGCACCCAACTTCTTGAACGGTCCAGGACACTTCACCTACCACTCACCTTCTCTACTGCACCTTTCCTGGCTCTTCTACGACGCTTTTATTCTTCAGTATCATATAGTCTGCTTATAAATAATAAACGGCGAGTGCAGCGGCGCCGGACAAAGCATTACGTTGGCAAATTCACTTTATCCACTTTCCATGAAAAAAAAAAAGAAACCCATTCGGAACATTCTTGGTCATTTATAGCAAACTAAAATCCCAATTCGGACCACACCCTTAACGGCATACTTAATTACTTCCAGTGCTGAAATAACGTTTCTGGCTTAGTCTCCGAAAATTTTTTTTAACCGCAAACATTGGCTTTTTACTTAAATTACTTTTGGACACTGCCCCTATTCTTTTATTTTGATTGGTTTAAGCCCGATATACCTTTTGGTGGTGCGGGCTTCCCCCACTTTTCTTTTCTCTTTCATTTTCATATACGGGGGATGCCATTAGCCATGGACATCCACCTAAGCCTGCCCAGAGCTCCGAACCGCCGGCGTCGAGGAGCGAACAAACGCTTCGTGCAGTGGTTCAACAGGGAAGGTTCGCGGTTTGTGGACCAAGTGCGCCGCCTCTGTCACCGGAAAGAACTTGGTCACGGTGTGCGGTACCTCGACCACGCCTTCCACGAGTTGCCACCATGGAGGGTCCTGGCTGCCGATGGCCTCCACCCCAGCTTTGAAGGCGTAGCAATGCTGGCCCTCCACTACAGACGGCTACTCACCAGTGCCAATCGCTGGCACTATCGCAACCGGCAGCCAGCCACCAACGGAACCCCTCCCAGGTTCGAATCTCGAGTGCCTGTCGGGTATATGTGAACCCTATGGCTGCCATGTCGCCACGCACGCCACGCCCACAGGCCCAGAGCCCAACCAGCGCTCCTCCATCGCCGTGCACGACTGGTGCGCAAGCCCCGACCGCCAGAGTCCTCGCCCCCCCTTCAGAGGGCATACAACGTGCGCAGCTACTCTGATGCCACTCGGCGGACGGCAGCCTCAAAGGCGAATTGACGCCCGAACAATTCAGGTATGGTCCTCGATCACGATCGTTTCAAATAATAAGAAAGACAATCGAGAAGCGCGTTAAATATGATCTGCACCAGTCGACGCTGAAATCATATTCAGCATCTAATTTAGCGCCGAAAGGTCTGTCCCTGAAACTGAATCCGGCTATGGCAACAACATTAGATCCAGAGGAACAAGCACTGCATGATGCATCCCTGCAGCTAATGCAAATCATCGTTGACCACAGTGAACGAAAATATCATGAATTGAAGGAGGCTGAACATTTACTGAGGTGTCAACGCGACCTAACCGCGGAAGATCTTGCGGAATTGGTAAACTATGAAAATCAGAAGACAAACCATATAAAAGAGCGGAAACACCGAAAATTAGAGCGGGATGGGATAAGTCGAATCATTAACACCAACACTAAATTAACGACGACCCCCACAGATGCAAACAATGACAGAGCAACATCACTTAATACCGTTATCAACCTTTCGTCAGCAAAATTGTCCGCCTCCGAAATCAGTCTCCTTTCTAAAGGCCTTACATTCTGTCCAGCTAGCGGTAAATTGAACGAATTTCAGCTATATCAGGACTTAGATAATTTCTCAAGAAACATTCGCTTACAAGAATTCTTTCACGATCATAAACCCAGTCATACAGCATTCCCCGGATCATCACAGAAATCTTGGTCGCCGCCCGAGCAGAGAGACAAACACCTGGAAATGTATATCTCGGCAGTCCAGAAAGACATTCAAAAGGACAGAAAGTTGAGCGAGTTGGTAACAGTCCATAATCAAAAGAAGAGGCGTGCAGGACACGGACACAAGGAGAGCAGTGAACACCACGAGGTGTTCGTGGTGTTCACTGCTCTCCTTGTGTCCGTGTCCTGCACGCCTCTTCTTTTTATTATGAACAGAAAGACATTATCGCGGCTTTTTCTAAATTTAAGGCCTTTTCGGAACAATCTGACTAGCGAAGAACGTAAGTCACTGCAATATCTGAGCCGGAGATCAGATGTGGTGATTAAACCTGCGGATAAAGGTGGCGCACTAGTAATATTGGACAAAGCCGACTATCTAAAAGAGGGGTTCCGACAACTAAAAGACAAAAAGTTTTATATGGAGCTCGCACAGGACCCCACCAAAGAATTCGAAGCGGAAATAAACCGTGTATTAACGTCATTACACAAAAATAGAAAATTTCAGCCGATACGCTTAGGGCGATGCAGCCGTTTCGGCCAGCGCCAGGTCGCTTTTATTTGCTTCCCAAAATTCACAAAACGAATCACCCCGGTCGTCCTATTGTCTCGAGCAATGGCACAGTAAGAGAAAGAATTTCAAGTGCGCTAGATTTCATTATTAAGGATATAGTTCCGACCATACCATTGTATGTTAAGGACAAAACCACTTTCTGCGCCAAATAGCTGGACTCAAGGTCCCCAAAGACAGCATTCTGGTCACAATGGATGTCACGTCACTGTACATCCCGCATTCCGACGGTATAGAAGCGACAGTCAGCACTTTCAAAAAAACGAACACACCTGTACACTTAGACGAGGACACGTTGTCGACGCTACTGCGGTTAGTACTAAGTAAAAACAACTTTGAATTTGATAACAAACACTTCCTTCAAATAAATGGAACAGCAATGGGCACAAGGATGGCCCCGAACTACGCGAACATATTTATGGCATCCATTGAAGAACCCTTTCTCGCAGCTAGATCTCCGAAGCCACTCATGTACAAAAGATTCCTAGATGACATATTCCTTATTTGGAACAACGGAGAGGAAAGTCTCCTCACGTTCTTGGATGATTTTAATTCAGAACATCCATCAATCTCATTCACATACTGTTACTCTAAGTCAACCATAAACTTTCTCGATGTCACTGTCGGAATTAGTGGCAATCGCGTCCACACAAACCTATACAAAAAGCCTACGGATCGCCATCAATACCTGCATTTTAAAAGTAGTCATCCGCGTCACTGCAAGACAGCCATCCCTTACTCGCAGGCCCACCGCTACCGCCGCATTTGCACGGACACGGCCGATTTCGAAGGTCACGATAAGGAACTTAAAACGGCTCTCGTGGCGAGAGAATATCCAGAGAATATCATCGATGATGCCATAGATCGGGCACGAACATTAGATCGGGACGATGCCCTGGCGGGCTCAAAAACGCGTCATTCAAAAAATACCTACCTTGTCCTTACTTATTCATCCACGCTGCCGCACGTCAACAACATCCTATCCAGACATTTCAACATTATCCAGCAGAGTACGCGCCTATCCTCAATTTTCACAGAGCCACCCAAAGTGGTTTACCGCCGGGGAAGGAACCTAAAAGATATGTTAGTTAGGGCTAACACGACCGGGCCTGAAAAGGAGGAAGCGGGACTGCAAACCATGCGGGAAACAACGCTGCCAGGTCTGTAAACATATGACTACGACTTGCGCAGCTAAAGCTACCCACTCAGACTTCACGTTTAGAATTAGTGAACCTCTGAACTGTGACAGTCAGAATGTGGTGTATTTGCTCCACTGCGAGGTTTGCAACCAACAGTATATTGGCCAGACTGGGAATGCTTTCAGACTGCGTTTAAATAACCACCGAGCACACGCCCGCACCCTGCCCAGTCTCCCATTTTCTAAACACCTCATGCTGCCGGAGCATTCATTTGACAAAATCCGTGTCACCCTTCTTCAATCTGGCCTACACAGTGCTCGGGAACGGGAACAGCGGGAGTCGTATTTTATTCATAAATTTAAAACCGTAACACACGGCATTAATGAAAACATCGCGTCCCTCTCGTTTCTTCGAGCGTAGGGACAGACCAGAAATATAAAAATCACCAAGTAAGAATAAAGAAATAAGGCATCACGAAACACGATAAAATTGGCACCACAACTTATTTTTGGGGAAGCGGACAATACGAATCTCTGTGCATATATATATATATATATATATATATATATATATATATATATATATATATATATATATATATATATATATATATATATATATATATATATTCAGATTGAAGTTCGATGGGTCCGGTCCAATGTAGGGTTGAAGAGACACACGTTCAAAATTCTTCCTTTATTAACGTTTCGGCTGGCTTAATGATGCTGGCTTCTAAATAAGTTTTTAACGTAGATATATGTAATTCGCACCGGATCCGCTTTTCTATCACTTTGCGAATTTTCAAGAATATTCTACATACAGAGTAGTCAGAATTTTTACCAGAACGTGCAGTTGGTAGTCACTGTGCCTTGCTTTTTAGAGGGCCGTTGGTGTGATGAGTTCGCAGGAAGTAGCGGGAGGCTTGAACATTATGGACACCAGAAGTCGAAACACTGGCAGTTTTGCACGAAGTAGGAGTGGGCTGTTGTAGACATGGCGGGTTCGAAATAGTATTGTCCGTCGTTGACTGTATTACCGCAGGATCCGTATCGTTGGACTTGCTGGAGGGTGGCTGGTTGTTTGATGCCCGAGCCGACTGTTTGCTGCACGTCACGGGTGATTTTGACAACACTGAAACCGGCTGAAGTTGATCGTCCGAGGTTGACTTGGTGTGAAACTGTAAAGGTGAATGATGGACGCTCGGTAGTTGGCATGCCGACGAGCCGCTCTCCGAGGAGCAATTAGGTCGACAGGATTCAAGGAGTGGTACGTCAGGTACAGATTCACCCTTACTTGCTTCACCAGCTCGCTCATGCGCGGAGAGACCATTTGTCGGGCGACCACTACTTCAACGTAAGCCTGATGAGCGGTTGTTTACTTGAATAGTGTTGGTAGGGCTCCCGTGACTCAGAAGACTGTTCACCGAAGAAGAGTTCAATGGAGGCCAGCTGCTCAGGTCAAGTGTCGAAGAGAGGTGGCCGACGGAGGCTTCATTTATTGTCACAGGGTTTTCCTTAGCTGCAGCGCGGTTAGCAGCGGGTGCACAAGTACGCCAAGACGAGGCAGTGTCGCTGAACCTCGTCACGAAAAGTTGACGCAGGTGACTAGCTAGAATTGCCGTTCCCTCAAAACTGAGGTGTAGGCCATCGGCAGCCAAGGCGCGTGTGGGGGGCAGCTCGTAGAAGCCGTGGTCGAGGAAATAAACGAGCCAAGAATGACGGCAATAGTCTTGTAGGAGCATATTGAACTGGTGAGCTTTTAGGTTGAACGGTTTGAATTAAAGTGCGGGAAAACTTAGTGTATTACACCAGTGACTGCTGCCGCTCTTATTGCTTGTTCCACCTGTAATCCTTGTGCACGTGTCGCGACTTGCGAATTGATTGTTTGTAAGTAGGATGTGATATGGGGCCCCAATAGATATATTTCGTTTCTGATTGTTGTACTTGCTTTTATGTTGTTTATGCTCACGTGACCATTGTAACCGAAACGTATGTGCGTATATGCTGTAGCTCCACTGTCATTTTGTTATTCTGACGAAGGCCGGTCCCGCGGCCGAAACGTAAAGAATACATTGTGTTTTTCGACGTTTGTCTTCTTTTTACTGCTATTATTTACCGGCGTCCAAGACTTTGTTCACTGCAATATATATATATATATATTTTAATGGCGAAAAGCTGCACTGGGGCTCGGACGCTCGCGCTTGCAAAGCGGGGCTAGAGAAGCAGAGGAAGACGACGTGGAGAGATTAGAACAGCCGGCCTGCAGCTAAGGCGCTGTGTCTGTCTCGTTCTTCTTTACAATGGCGCAGTCGACGAAATACAGACGCTGAGGGCGTCCTCGCGGGTCATCGGCGCAGCAGGTGCTCCAGTCCAGGGACGCCGTCCAGGGTTACGCGACCATGGACCCCGCAACCCTTCTGCCGCCGGAAGCACCTATGGGACCCACGCCCACGCAGGGCCTCCTGTTACCACGGAATGGCGCTCACGCTTCCTGTGGCAACACCCCCTCGCCCAGACCTACGTCGGCACATGAGCCGCACAGGGACGCTGTCCAAGCGTCCTCGGACATGGACACCGCCGTCGGGAGGACAGAGCCCGCCGTATTTTCCGCGGATGCCGCCATCGGGAGTACTGGGGGCACCGTCTTATCTGCAGACACCACGCCTGGTGCTCTAGGCGGCTCCCCGGACAACGCAGCGGAGCACGTGAGTGCCATCGCGCAATTGTACGACACGCTCACCACATTGATTAACGCAGACCCTGCGCTCTCCACCGGAGCATTTAGCGGCTCCCCCGAGAGTGCCGCGGAGTTTTTGCGTGTGATCAGCGCACTTGTACAAACACCCCACTCCATGGTGTCGGGGAGCTCCGGGTCCTCTCTTGCTCCATTGCTCCCACCGGCCGCTTGGAAAATACCGGAGTTCCGGGGATTCCAAGACGATGCTGATCGGTGGATCGAAGCCGTGAACGTTCTCGGTGCCCGGTATGCCTGGCCGGACCACTACAACCTGCTCGTAGCCATCAACAACATCGGTGATGCGGCCGCAGCGTGGCACCGGTACGAGGGAGTCCGCCAACACTCCTGGCAGGAATGGAGCGCCAGACTGATAGCTGTTTTCGGACGGATTCACCCCCACAATCCTGCCACCAGCGAAGCCAACCGGCACACTACCGAGGAAGCAGCTCAGGAGGGGCGCGACCTCGAGGCTGTAGCTCCGCACTGCAGCTCATTGCCAAAGAGAATCACAGCCGGCCCTGCCATTCCGAATGGTCCCAAGCTGTGTTCATCGACACAGATCTCAATACAAGCGACCACAGTCATGTGGTCGCTTGTATGTCACGCTAACACAGGTCATCCTGGCCAGATGACCTTCAAGGCAACTGACGACGGGAAGCCATATATCATGGCTCCCACTGCACCCCCAGAACGACGCGCAGACCACAACGAAGATTTGTTACTTGCCATGGGATGTGCAAAAGATCAGGGTAAAGTTGCTGCCACCACCAAACAGACGTGCCATGAAAACGCGGAGCTGCGTCCAAGGGCGTCGAGGCAAGCATTGGCCGATTGTGCTGACGTTTCCCATTTACCCTGCAAAGTCCCTGCAGAAGATGTCAAACTCTCGATTCAGGATGAGGCCACCTTTAAGGACCTACCACTGCAGCCGAAGTCGGTCGCTGGCTGGAAGACGGAACTCGAACCTCGTGACTTGAACGCCGCTGCTTCACACAGCTTCTTGTCAAGGTCTACTGAACTCAGCTGTTCGTTTACCCTGACAGTGATAACGCTGCCATCATCCAAATCACTCCGCCAGCCAATACGGGTCGTCGACCAGTCGTCACAGACTCAACGAACAGGATCGCAACACGCTGTGACTATTTCACGTCAGCGCTCTCACTTGGTGCGGCGGAAGGCGTTGAAATGTTTGAGACGTGCCCGATTCATCCTCCTGCGACAAAAGACTCGACATCTGATCCTGCGACCTTGCCGAAATACTCAGTGCCGCCCACCAGAAGCGCGTTTGGCGGCTCCGCGAGAGAAGCAGCGACGGAACAGACACAGACCAGCACGGCATAGTCCGTGCCACCCGCTGTGCATATTTGGTAGGTTCCTATGCTCGCAGTGCGGCCAGCAACGGCCGCAACGATGTAGCCAATGCCGGCCACCAGAACCTCGTTTCACAACTCGGCAAAGCGCGTTGCTACGCGGCCGAGATCGACCACATCGGCATAGCCAGTGCCGCCCGCCAGCCGCCGTTGCGGCCGTTACCGACACTCGCAGTCGTGGCCGAGTGTAATGGCGAAAAGCTGCACTGGGGCTCGAACGCTCGCGCTTGCAAAGCGGGGCTAGAGAAGCAGAGGAAGACGACGTGGAGAGATAGAACAGCCGGCCTGCAGCAAAGGCGCTGTGTCTACGTCTCTCTTTCTTCTTTACAATATATATATATATATATATATATATATATATATATATATATATATATATATATATACATACATACAACAATCAACAATAGCAAACATAGAATCACCATCAAACTTTTGTCATGCGATAGAAAATGAGCCCAAACCATGAAAAAAAAGGGTTTCGTATTTATGCAATTTGTTCTTTTCTTGTTTGTATGACTTTTTTATATTACATTAGATTGTATTAAGTTTCACTGTTGAGTTGTAAATACTAATGTTGTATTAGAGATAAAATTTCTACGTATGTAACGCAAATGTACTATGCAATGTGTGTATTATGTTCATGTTCTTTGCTATTTGCTTGACGTTTTATTTTTGCATTAGATTGTATTAAGTTTCACTGATGAGTTGTAAATACTAATGCTGTATTAGAGATAAAATTTCTATGTATGTAACGCAAATGTACTCTGCAATATGTGTATTATCTTCATGCTCACGTTGAAATCGGTATGCCCACCTGCCTTGGTATCCACGTGAGACTGGCAGTATTGAAAATAAATAAATAAATAATATATATATATATATATATATATATATATATATATATATATATATATATATATATATATATATATATATTGTAATTAAAGAAAGAGAACGCTTACAAGGTGCCGAGTTTATTTCATCGCTAGATTTGATTAACGCAGACCCTGCGCTCTCCACCGGAGCATTCCACCGCTCTTATTTCATCGCTAGATTTGATTAACGCAGACCCTGCGCTCTCCACCGAAGGCTGTCTTTGGACAGCCACCGAAGGCTGTCCAAAGACAGCCTTCGTCATGCCTGTCGGTTTATATGAGTTTAATGTCATGCCGTTCGGCCTCTGCAATGCGCCTGCCACCTTCGAGCGCATGATGGACTCTGTTCTGCATGGTTTGAAGTGGCAGATATGTCTCTGCTACCTAGACGATATTGCGGTCTTTGCGCAGATTTCGCGACATATCTGGATCGTCTGAAACAAGTCCTGACGGGCCTTAAGAATGCTCACCTCCAACTGAATCTCAATAAGTGCCGATTCGCTGCACGACAACTTACAATTCTTGGTTATGTGGTATCCGAGGACGGCATACTTCCAGACCCGGTTAAACTACGTGCTGTCGCAGACTTCCCCAAACCCACGACTCTAAAGCAGTTACGGAGCTTTGTAGGGTTATGCTCGTACTTTTGTCGGTTTGTGCGCCACTTCGCCTCAATTATTGCGCCTTTGACCAAACTATCAAGTAGCATCGCCGATTTCTCCTCATGGTCTTCCGAGTGCGACCAAACATCTCCACCCTTCACCGTCTCCTGACATCACCTCCAATATTGCGCCATTATGATCCTACGGCCCCGACCGAAGTTCACACCGACGCCAGTGGTGTTGGCCTCGGTGCGGTTCTCGCGCAAAGAAACCCTGGGTACCCAGAGTATGTCGTCGCATACGCCAGCAGAACGCTCACCAAGGCGGAGTCAAACTATAGCGTCACCGAGAAAGAATGTTTGGCAACAGTTTGGGCGCTTCTCAAGTTCCGCCCATGCTTATACGGCCGCACGTTTGATGTGGTTACAGACCACCATGCATTATGTTGGTTGTCTTCGCTGAAGGATCCCTCAGGTCGCCTGGCCCGCTGGGCTCTTCGACTTCAAGAGTTTGACATTCGCGTTGTATACCGTTCCGGCCGAAAGCATGCGGATTCGGATGCTGATGCACTGTCGCAGTCAGCACTGTCCACGGAAACAGCGCCAATATCCACCATAGACCACACGTTGTCAACTCTTGACGTCGACACCGTCTCCTCTGCGCAACGTAACGACCCATGGATAACCGTCCTTCTGGACGCTTTATCCGGGTCTCCCACTCGTCCGCTCACTCGAACGCGGCGACGCCAAGCTTCGCACTTCAGCATTCGGGATGACCTATTGTACCGGCGCAGCTACTCCCTAGATGGCAGGAAGTGGCTACTAGTCATTCCTCGAACGCTCCGCTCTACAATTTGCGCGTCCTTTCACTCCGACCCGCAACGCGCCCACGCTGGTGTCTTCAAGACCTATGAACGCCTGCGAAAAAGGTACTACTGGCGCGGTATGTTTCGTTTTGTCTGCCAGTTTGTTCGCGGCTGCCCCGAGTGTCAGCGACGAAAACAACCACCACATCCCGCAGCAGGTTCACTACAACCGCTTCCGTGCCCAGACCACCAATTCGACCGCGTCGGTATTGACCTTTATGGCCCATTGCCATTGACCACAGCGGGCAACCGATGGGATATCGTTGCGGTCGACCACCTTACGCGCTACGCCGAAACCGCTGCTCTTCCCACGGCTACAGCCCAAGACGTTGCCTCTTTCATTCTCAATCGTTCCGTGCTTCGGCACGGCCCTCCTCGAGAACTCCTCAGTGACCGTGGCCGCGTCTTTCTTAGGTAATTCAATCGATGAACAAATCGCAAGGTACTATTTAAAACAGGGAATGTCGCGGGAGCTTCCCTGTTTTAAATCGTACCTTGCGATTTGTTCATCCATTCAAGCATCCATCTTCCCCTGAGCTTCTCTTCTAGTTTAGGTAATTCAAGCACTTCTTCATCAGTGCCGTGTTGTCCGCCGAACGAGTACTGCCTACCACCCTCAGACGAACGGTCTGACTGAGCGGTTTAATCGTACTCTGGGCGACATGCTTGCGATGAATGTAGCATCTGATCAAACAAACTGGGACCTCGTCCTTCCATTCGCAACATACGCGTATAACACCGCTACACAGGTCACAACCGGGTTTTCCCCGCTCTTCCGCCCGTACGGTCGACAGCCATCGCACGCTATCGACACGCTGTTGCCTTACGAACCAGATGCCTCCGAGTGCACGCCCGTGTCAGAAGCCGCCCGTTACGCAGAAAAATAGTGAGTTTTAGTATATCGGAAAGCAGCAAACGTAAAGATTTAGCTTTAAGGTTAACGTTACGGTAAAGCTGGGTGCACTTAGCGGAACAAACTGGACTTTTAGTACAGCGGAAGAGAGAGAAACGCTAAAGCTAACGCAAGGCATGTACGGCGACAACTACACCTTAAAACAATTCTTATTAAATCCCTAAGTGCGCCACAAAATCATTGAGCCAGTATCGTGTAAGTGTGTTGTTGTTAGTGCTGTGTCGGCAGACCCGAAAAACATCGCTTCGTTTCAAAATGCCGCCATCGTCTCTCCTTTCTGACCCGTACTGCCTGTCATTTCGAAGTTGCGATGACATAGGAGCGCTTAATTTATACTTTGGAAACCAGAGAAGCTACGCAGGCAGTCCATGTCGTCGAGGCTATGCCGTATACGCGAAATTTCGCCGACATTTCCGCTTTCAGAAGTCGGATTTTCCACTTGTCATCAGTGCCGTGGAGCCTCTGCAACATTTCTCCAGTGCCCAGGGGGTGCATGTGCCTGCGAAGGCTCGCTTATCCAAGTCGCCTTTGTGACTGAAGGAATACTTCGCCAAACAATACTGTCATTTCAAGCATTATACATACAGTAATGCACCACACTACTCGTCTCGGCTTTATTTAATTGGTTGTAGCTTGAACCAGCCGATGTATAAAAAGAAAAAAGCCCCGGTGGCAGTGCCGCCATCTCGACGAGACTACCGTAAACGTGAGCAAATTGACATGGCCTCCGTGATTCCGGGCGCCGGCACGGGCAGTCTTGAAGGCCGTGAAAGCGAGTGCACTCGCATTTTAAGCCTTGTGTGCCGCTTACTGAGAGCGTATCTTGAAAACGGCGACACATTGTCACCAATACACGGCTGGCGAAGCTTAATTAGCCAAACATAAGGCAAATAAGAACATGAGCGGGTAATCAATGAGCTTAACAATGCAGGCCAATGTCCCGACAGATCTGAAGCGAGTGGTCTCACTTCGACTGACGCCGCCATCTTGCCAGCCGTACGGGTCCCTTTGCGAGCGTTAGCGTTGAACGATATCTTCCGAAAATAGCGTAGGCACGTAAGGGTATCGTATACGTTAACGTTCTGCGCATGCGCGGTGTGTTCCACGGGAACGTTAACCTTACGCTAAATCTTTGCGTTTGCTGCTTTCCGGTATACTAAAACTCACTAATGTCGTCAACTGGCCAAGTGGTTTACCACGGCCTACCAACAATGCCAGAAGAATGCCCGTGATGACCACCACCCTCCTGCCGCAACGTTCGCTCCTGGAGCACTTGTGTTGCTTCATGTACCACCCTGTGCTCCCGGTTTGTCCCCCAAACTACTCTCCAATTATCATGGTCCCTACCGTGTCGTCGAGCGTACGTCCCCCGTGAATTACGTCATTGAACCTCTTACACCGCCAAGCGATCGCCGTCAACTTGGTCGTGATACTGTTCACGTAGGCCTCCTCAAACCGTAATTTGACCCGCTTGTTCCGACGTGTTAGATCGCCAGGATGGCTTCACCTTTCTCGACGGGGGCAGTTGTAATGAAAGAAAGAGAACGCCGACATCCCGAGTACCGCTATCATCATCACGAGTAGAAAGCACGAGACTGGCGTTCGAGCTGCACCATCTTGATCTCCCTGGGCGCTTTTCGAGCTACCGCCTGCTTGTCCAACGCTTCCAATAAACCTCTTTACATTATATATATATATATATATATATATATATATATATATATATATATATATATATATATATATATATATATATATAATCAGAAAGACACAGTGACAAACATAGGGTTTATTCTGACATTTCGGCTGGAGGCCAGCCTTTTTCAAAGATGAAAGTTTCTCATGGGCGCATGGTCTTTAAGTACACTTCACGAACATGCATAATGGGGGGTGGAAAGGGGAGAGCTCAGAAAAAAATAAATAAATAAATAAAAGAAGGGGGGGGGTGGGATACAGATGTGTGTCCAGGAAGCAAAGGCCAGTCCAAGGTGACGTCTGCGTCCGCACGGCGCCTCCATAATAAAGAACGGGTGGGCCGAGCTCATCTGGTTGCAGATTGTGCGCCCTCGTTTGAAGACACTCGCGCCGCCACCACCTGAGTCCATGGTGCTGCGACTCCCGCAGTGCAGCGCGGAACCGCTGAAGCCAAATGTCCTTGTTTTGTGGGGAGTACAAAGAGGAGGAGGAGGGGGGAAGGGGGAAAGACAGGTTGTTCTGTGCGCGGTCAGTACCAGTATAGTTCAAAGGATCGTCCCTGCGCCGTGTTTCACGGAAAATGGAGGATAGAAAAAGAAACGTAGCGCATCCGCGAACAACCTTGAATGGTTTGGTTCGTTTTAAAGGCATGTACACACAGACACACTCACACAAAAAGAGAGAAAAATAAAAAAAAGAATAAAAGAAGAGAAAACATCACACAGAAAGGAGAGTCGTTTAGTTTGACGAGTCATGCTCCATGGAACCGGTTCTCTAGCGAAAGTGCGCGATGCTCAGCCAAGGGGGCACATTACATATCTGCACCTTGCGCGCGCGGCGCGGTCTGAGTGAAATATACCAGATAAAAATGAGAGAAAGACAACAAGAAACATGATGGGGAATTAAATATGCTAAGATAATACATGAAAATAAGTGAAATCAGAGCAAACAAGAAATTAACAATAGGAATAAAATAAAATAAAACAGGTGGACATCGACAATCAGTTCCGCATCCCAACAGCAGACACTGCCCGAGTGAGCGCCGAGGGCACACAAGACTATTTGCACCTTGTGCGCGTGCAGTGTGAAAAGAGCAAGACATATCAGACATCAATAAGAGAAAGACAGCAATAAACGTGATGGGGAACCAAATATCGTGAGGTAACAAGCGAAAATAAATGCAATGAGAAAGAATCGGGACACACACAAAAACTAACAATGCGTGCAGCATATATATATATATATATATATATATATATATATATATAATATATATATATATATATATAAGCAAGTTAATGAAACAACAAACATTGAAGACTAGGAAAGCACAGGGGAAGTTATTCTAATTCGTAATTATGATATTGTAATTTTGAGGTAAGTAGAAAGGAATTAAAGTGGACGAAAAGACATACCTGCCTTCTGTGGGAACCGAACCCACGACCTTCGGATATCGCGTCCGATGCTCTACCAACTGAGCTACGAAGGCGGTCGTCCCCCCCGTCCACTTTATTGGGAAGTTATGTATATGGAATCCTGGGAGTTCCTTTCTACTTACCTCAAAATTACAATAACATAATTACGAATTAGAATAACTTCCCCTATGCTTTCCTAGGCTTCAATGTTTGTTGTTTCTAACAAATAAAGCGAGCCCTTGACTCCCTTCCCTTTCGTTATATATATATATTATCGTGGAGCAGCATCCCTACACATGATATATGCACTGATTCTTAAATACTGTGACAATGCAGTCACCACGGGGTATTTATTAGGCCTGGATGATGCGGCGAACCGGCCGAGCCCAAAGCATAGAAGAGATGCGAGGTGACAACCCACAATCGATGAAGAAGAAACCCATGTGATGATGATTATGTACAGATGACGAAGAGTAGCGCATTAAGTGCCCACAATACTAAATTATTCACAGAGTGATCACTTTGTCAACTATGGTCCTTCATGTTAAACGAGAATGCGAGGTGCATGTCCCTCGCCGTACAGTTCTTGCTGAGCAAGAAAGGCGAGGACTCAGACATACAGTCCTGCAACAGGCTGCGCCTCACCTGTGAGGTGCAACCTGGTGAGTATGATTAAAAGACACCATATCTAAAAACTTCACTTCGGCAAGAACTCGTTTAAAGTTCAAAAGCGCATCACTTGATAAAAAAATTACAGCATATCCACGGAGTGAATGATGATGAGTGGGCGAAGCTCGGGAGGTTCATCGTAGATCGTGCCGAGTTCCGGATTAATTTAGTTAACGCGCACGGTACGAATCCTCATGGTTCAACTATGCACAAGTGAAATCTCCCACCGGCACTTCATTGCAAGTCAAGATCCAGTGCCTACACACACACACACACACACACACACACACACACACATATATATATATATATATATATATATATATATATATATATATATATATATATATATATATATATATATATATATGTATGTATGTATGCCGGTGAACGCTTCTCCAACGCGAGCAGTCGGTATGTCTCAATCAAGAAACTCGCTAGGAGACGCTGCCTGTGCCAATGTTGTCTCTCGCTGGTGAGGGCGCGTTCTCCTTCTTTGCGAGCTGGTAGAGCGTTCCTCTAAGAAAGAGCGTTTCCATAGCCAACGCGTGCCCTTCGCTCTCTCTCTGTCTCTCTCTCTCTCACAAGACAGCAGAGGCACGCGCCGGGAGAGAGAGAGAGAGAGGCACGCGCCGAGGGCGAACGCGTGCCTCCCGGCACGCGGGCGTCCGCCGCGGTGGTGTAGTGGTTACGGTACTCGACTGCCACCCAAAAAACGCGGGTTCGATCCCGGCCACGGCGGTCGCATTTTCGATGGAGGCGAAAATGCCAGAGGCCCGTGTACTGTGCGTTGTCAGTGCACGTTAAAGAACCCCAGGTGGTCTAAATTTCCGGAGCCCTTCACTACGGCCTTTCTCTCCTCTCTATCTTTCACTCCCTTTCCCCCAACCCCACGGACGCTTAGCCGTGCTCCCTACATGGGCTGCAGAAATTAGCGTCCTTTCCTAACCAAACCACAATCAATCAATCAATCACGCGGGTTACGCCTGACGCCTGACGACTGACGACTGACGCCTGACGCGTGACAAGGTTAGACCACGGCCGGACTCGACTCTTTCTCCTCCGCGTGGAGGAGAAAGAGTCGAGTCCGGCCGTGGTTAGACTAAGAGGAGCTTCGCCCCTAAAAAAGAGCCAGGCCTGCGCGGAACCGCAGGACAGTGACAGCGTAAGCTGGAGGAGCGACGTTCTTAGAGGTCATTTTAAACGCTTGGGAAAGTAGTGCAAGTAGAGGCGGTGGATGTAGTGGTATATGGCGAAAATAAAGCTATTTAAAATGCATCATACGCTCTCGTTCAAGTCCAGGGCATTCAATGAGAATGTGTAAAACATTTAATAATTGTCCACAGAGTGAACATGTCCCTGGGTCATTTGATGTGAGCCGATTGATGTGTGTGGCGTAAGTGCGTCCTATCCTGAGCCGGGTGAGCGTCACTTTAGTGCGTCTGTCAAGTTCCTCTTTGACTGGTTTTACTAGGCGTGGTTTCACTAGATGGAGTTTGTTATCTACTTGCTTGTCCCATTCAGCCTTCCAGTGGCTACATAGACCCCCGCGTACAACAGGCTTCATGTCGACATCAGGTACGATACACACATCGATTTCGCTCCGGCGGGAAGCTTCTGCTGCTTTCCTGTCGGCCATGTCATTGCCAGCCATGCCCGAATGCCCTGGCACCCAGCACACAACAGCAGAAAGCTTTTGTTGACAAGCTATGTGCACATGTCCGGTGGTCTTTTCAGTATTAAATTTGCATCCGTTTTCATCTGCCCATATCGCGAGCCGATTGACACTTAGCTGTATCTGGCGTTCACATATGGACAAATAAATAAATTGCTCGAGTATTTCGTTGAAAACGGAGTTTCGGCTATTCTTGGCATGGGTAAGGGCTGAGACTATGCTTAATGAGTCGGTGTACACTATGGCCCTACTTATTTTATGCTGTATTATATGCTTCATAGTCCTAAGAATACCATAAGCCTCCGCCGTAAAGATAGTGCTGTGTTTATGCAGTGTTTTAGCGCTGGAGAAGTTTGGACCATGGCCATGATACTGATGTTGAGGTCTTGGAGCCATCGGTAAACAAAGCAGCTGAACGATACTTGCGCTGAAGGGCCAAGAAATGTTGCTGTATTTCTGCGTTTGGACAACTGTTTTTCTTAAGCTCTTTAAACGACCAGTCACAAGTGACAGGTTGCCGCAATAACTTCAGCGTAGTCATTTTCCTGCAGATCTTTAAAGGCAATTGCAAGACGTTCGGCCGCAGGTTTTATTGCTGACGGGAAAGGTCTGGCGTGTAAAGGACGGTTTACGTATAGCTGAGCTGTCGTAGAATCGTTCAGAAATGCTTTGCATGGATGCTCTTTAATGGACATTATTCTAATTGCATAGGCGACTCCTAGGTACGTACGCTGATAATCTAGCGGCCATTGACCTGACTCCGCATACAGACTTTGAACAGGGCTAGTTCGAAAGGCACCAAGCGCCAGGCGGATACCCGAGTGGTACGCAGGGTCCAGTGGCTTGAGTGAAGCATAGACTACGAAGCCATAGTCTATGCGCGATAATATAAGACTTCTAAAAAGCGATAAAAGACTATATGTGTCAGTTTCCCACGACTGATGAGATAAAATCTTTAAAATGTTCATCGTTTTAAAACACTTAAGCTTCAGCTCCTTAATATGCTGGATGAAGGTTAGTTTAGAATCAAAGATTACACCAAGGAACTTTTGTTCTTTCGCAACAAATAAGTGTCTGCCATTCATCGCGATGCTAGGGTCAGGACACATCCCTCGCTGCCTAGAAAACACAACGCAGGTGGTCTTTTCAGTATTAAATTTGCATCCGTTTTCATCTGCCCATATCGCGAGCCGATTGACACTTAGCTGTATCTGGCGTTCACATATGGACAAGTTGCAAGATCTAAAGCTAATCTGAATGTCATCCACGTAAACGGAATAAGATATGCTGGGTGGAATAAAAGAGCGAAGAGAGTTCATTTTAACTATGAACAGTGTGCAGCTGAGCACTCCCCCTTGTGGTACGCCGTTTTCTTGAATAAAAGTGCGCGACAGAACATCGCCTATTCTGACGCGAAACTTTCTTTCGGATAGGTAGTCTTTTAAAGTCTCAAGCATTCTACCACATATTCCATAGGAATACAAATCCTGCAGTATTCCATATCTCCAGGCGGTATCATATATGCCTTCTCAAGGTCAAAGAAAACAGAAAACCAATACTGTTTATGTACAAATGCTTCACGTATATAAGACTCAAGAAGGACAAGATTATCATTTGTGGACCTAGCCCTTCGGAAGCCAGATTGGAATGAATCTAATATACCGTTATACTCCAGAAAGTAGACGAGGCGGCGGTTAATCATTTTTTCAAACACCTTAAGTAGGCAGCTAGTCAATGCAATCGGCCAGTAACTGTTAGCGGAGGAAGGGTCTTTGCCGTGTTTTAGTATTGGAAGGACTATTGCCTCTTTCCAAGCTGAAAGTATACCACCCGTTCTGAACGGCGGCGTTTTGGACTCGGACGGTACAGGCGAAAGGGCAACAATTCCAATAGGATGGGCCTCAACAATACAAGTGATACTCGACCCACGGGGTAGCATTTGAGGTTCGGGAGTCTGGTTTATGGCGGTAACGAGAGCAGACACCGCATAGAAGCGAATCAGGCCAGTGTTAATCACAATCCCTCGAGAAAGAGTACGCCCGTAAGGTAAAATAAACACATCACCATCCATAATGGTGTTGGAGTGAACGCGTATAATTTGTTCTCCAGCTGGCCAAAGTACGTAATCGGAAGACGCAACAAGGCGAATTCGTTCTTCAATATTATATTGTAGAGGGCTAGAGGGCAATTCAAGGTGTCATCAGGCAAATTATTTATTATTTCATATGAAATGGTGTCGGAACCAGGAGCTGAGCTATCACAGGTGCCTAGAGCGAGCTTGAGCACATGGAGTGTTAGTGACTGGTTGTACCCATGTGATAAATTTTTCGGACGCAGCGGTGTACTTTCAGCTATACTTCTGTGGTGTAGGAAATTAGCACTATAATTTTCTAAGCTTGATATTTTCTCAAAGTGCTCGCCCAAAGTGTTCGCTTGGGCTTCTATTGTATCACCACATTCATTGATAAGAGGAAAGGGATTTGGACATTGACCCTTAAGTTTGCGAACTCTACTATACCTTGTGAGCATCCGTAGAAGAATTTATGGCGGAAATGTAACGCATTCAGCTCTCGCGTTCAGCTATACGGCGGATACGTACGTCGGCCATTTGCTTTTCAGCGCTTAAAATTTGTGAGGTTTTCAACGGTGGGGTAGGACGAGAAGGTGCTCCATGCTTTATTCTGGTGTTTCTTTGCAATTTCACAGTCTTCGTTCCACCATGGCTTCGCGTTAACTCTGTTTGTACAGGACTGAGGTATAAACTTTTGAGCATAGCTGAGGATACACTCAGATATATAGCTTGCCATGCCTTCTAGGCTACGTTGCACCCGCCAGGAGCCTCCACCATCGCGCTGCCCCTCAGCGCCACTGTGGCCACTTTCTCGTTACCGTCGGGGGAGCTTCCGCGGGTAAGCGAAGACGATGCACGCGTCGAGCACCGTTCCGCTGGTGATAACTGCAGATTTTCGGCCCCTACGCGAAATCGAGCCGAGGTGCTAATATTAGAAAAGGCGAGCTGCTGTACGAAGCCGGCCACGTATATGATGTTAAAGAAGAAGTCACGACAGCTGGCGTTGAAATTACCGGTCGATGCACCGCACAAACACGGATAAAAGCACCATCGAAGAAGGTGAAGCTGACCACGGCCACGCGTTTTTATCCAGCGGCCGTGAGCTGAAGGTAAGCTGGATCATTTCTCTTACTTATATGCGTTCTTTCCTCGCATTTATTGTTAAGTGAGCATAATTTTTGCCACGTACGGCAGATTCCTCGCATGAATTGGTCTTTCGCAGTACAACGATTTTGTCTCTCACGGCTACGTTGGCAATGGCAATGGCAAAAGTGCTTGCACATACACCCCACGGTTAGAGCGAGAATCGCGTTAAAGCGCGACCACTTTCACCGGAAAAACCTGCCTTGTCAAGCACGCGCAGCGAAGTTTTGCGCATCGCAGCATACCGAACTTAAAAATTTTTTACAGCTGTCTAAACAAGCTCGTATTCGTGACAAGTGGAGATAATTTACTTGAAGGTCAGGATTATTTCCTAACTGAAACGAATTTGATTGATTTCGGGGGTTCACGTCACAATACCAGCTGTGATTATGAGAGACGCCGCAGTGGACGGCTCCGGCAATTTTGACTACCTGGGGTTCTTTAACGTGTACTGACATCGCACAGCACACGGGGCTCAACATTTCGCCTCCGTCGGAATTCAGCCGCTGCGGCCATGATTCGATCCCGCGACCCTCGGATCAGTAGCCAATACGCTGAAACGAAGGTGAACGTACCGTTCATAGCGTTCAAATGATCCACCTGCTACCCTCTTCTTGTAAGATGCAGGAAAAATAGATGGGTTGTAGGCTGGATGCGCCTCTTCATCGGATTTACAGTTGCCAACAAAGTGCTGACTGCCTATCTTTGAATTTTTTGAGGGAAGCCAATTTGTACCATCAGTGCTGTAAAAAAAAAAAAAAGAAAACGAAACGGCGGTCAGCTTGAAATGTATGACAAACAACCGCCGTTTAAACATGCACCCAACGATTTCACATGTACGTCGACCGCAGCAGTCTTCAACATGGTCACCCCTGCCTGCAAATTCTACCAAGGAATTCCTGTCTCACAAAGAAGACTTATTACCTTTCAGAAAAAAAAAAGAACGGGGTACTCACTGCTGGCGGCACACGAGTTGTACCCATGACTTGCGGTGGTGAAGCTCCCAGTGGCGCGTTGGGAAGCGGTAAGCTTCGTCCCCGGCGAGTTGTCATAGCTATTATGGAATCCCGCAATGTAGCAGTTGTTTTTACTACGACAACGAGCCATCCCGATGCGAAGAGGCTTTTTTTTCACGCAGCGTCGAGCAACACAACCGCTGTTTCTATGCCCGCGAGTAGGCGACACCGCGCGTCGCTCCCCCGACAGTAACGCGCCCGCCGCCGCAATGGCGCTGCCGTCGCGCGGGGAGTTAGATGTGCAACCTGCCTTTCCACATCTTCAGGTCGTAGTATGCACGACTCTCTAAACTTTTGCCAGTTTGCACTGCGAAGCCTCCATCTCTTGGGATGAGCTGGTCCTTCGGGCCAATATGTTGTTTGTAGGAGTGTTGGGAAGTGATCACTCCCATAGGGGTTTTTAATAACTTTTCATTCCAGGTAAGGAAGCAGTGACGGCGGCCCAATGGCTAAATCTGTGCATGAGTATGTGTTGTGCGTGGGACTGTAATATGTTGGCTCTGCTTTGTTGAATAGGCAGGTACCAGATGACAGAAGAAAGTTTTCAATAGCCCGACCTCTCGCATCACATCTTGAGTCACCCCATAATGCACTATGAGCCTTAAAACCGCCAGTTATTATGTAAAGCTCGGGAAGCTGATCAACTAGCCTCTCAAACTCTGTTTTGTCAAACCGTTCATCCGGGGATATATAAATGGAGCAGACAGTGACCAAACGCTTGAACAAAATAGCCCGCACAGCCACAACTTCGAGTGGGCTCTGGAGCGATACATGCTCGCATGCAATTGCTTTTTGGGCGACAATTGCTACGCCACTTGATGAGGATTTGCCAGCATTTCTATCTTAACGGAAAAGTACGTATTGATTTAAGAAGTTCTTATGAGTTGACATTAAATGTGTTTCCTGAACACAGAAAGTCTGGGCTGATGGTCATTCAGTACTTCCTTGACATCATCCAGATTATGAAATAGGCCCCTGGCATTCCACTGGATTATTTGTGTAGCCATATTGAGGGATAAGTGTGTGCTCTGTGTTCAGGTGCAGGTGGTATGGATATTTAAATGTACAGCCAAGGGAAGTAACCCGTCAGGTTACTGATCCCTTTTTTGGCGGGACTACAGGATGTTTATCCTTTCTAGGGCGCTCCGAGGAGCGCCGATCCTTGGGCGTCACCAACGCCGACGTTTTTGCATCTACCTCCATAGCCTTCTCTGAGGCACTGGAGGACCGCGAAGCAGGCACTGAGACTCTCGTCTCAGGCCTTGGAGTTGGGGTGCGGTTTAGTTTTGGGACCT
The DNA here is from genome assembly GCA_013339685.2 of Hyalomma asiaticum. NCBI lineage: Eukaryota > Metazoa > Arthropoda > Arachnida > Ixodida > Ixodidae > Hyalomma > Hyalomma asiaticum. The sequence continues at coordinate 742,200 of CM023482.1, read as the reverse complement.
GCGGAGCCAAGGCCTGCAGACCCGTCATCGACGATGATGGAGCAGCTCTAGCTGCTGCCATCTGGGGGGTGGGCAAACTCCGGTAGTCATCGAGGAACATGTGACGCTATCCGCCGTTGCGCCACCTCAGCAAAGCTCGTGTGGTCATGGTAAGAAAGTCGCGTTCTTGCTTCTTGGAATGTGACGTTCTCTTTTTCCTTAAGCGATATTATTTCTTTTTCCTTCTTCCATGTAGGGCAAGTTCTGGAGTGGCTTCCATCCTAGTTCACGCAGTCTGGTTCTGAGTCGCAAGCATCTGATGCGTGATCATTGGAGCTGCACTTGGCACAGGTTTTCTTTCCTCGTCTGTGATCCGTGACCGTACCTCTGGCAGTTAAAGCAGCGCCGAGGATTTGGGACGCTCACACGAAGCTTCATGTACCCAGGGAGTACAGTAGTGCCAAAAATTACTATTATATGCTTTGTTCTAATTTGCTCGTTGTTTCGTCGAATGAGGATTCTTTCAACTTTGATGACATTTTGATCTTTAAAACCTTCTAAGAGTTCTTCGTCCGTGAGGTCCATAAAATCTTCTTCAGGGATCACTCTACGACTCGTATTCATTGTTCTATGCGCTGACACAGTGATTGCCACGTCACCAATGCATTTGAGGTCATTCAGTTTCTCATATTGGGGTTTGTCTTTCAATTCAAGTAGGATATCGCCATTAACCATCTTTGTGGCCTTGTATCCAGGTCCTATTGCGCTACCTAGGCATTTAGCTACCAAGAACGGGGACAGTTTACGGATACTCGTGTTGGATTGGCTATGGATAACATGATATTTGGGGAAGGTATCGATGCTGTTCAGAAAAAATTGAAAGGTTGCTTCGGTGCGCCCCCGCAAGTAAGGGGAATAGAATAGACTACCTTCCTTCACAATAAAATGCTCAGGGGGGGGCAGTCTATTCTATTCCCCTTACTTGCGGTAAAGTGTATACATCGGCCAAACTGAACGCTGTATTAATGACCGTCTTAGGGAGCATGCTCAAAAAGTAAGTAAACGAGATGACGAGTGCGCACATTTTGTTGCGCGTGTCACTGCATGTGGTTGCGAGGCACGATTTAAAGAAACTGTAATGAAGAAGAAGACAAGGTAGGCAAGGAAGCAAGCCGCAGCGTTAGGCGACAGTCTCGTGCCTCGAGCGAGCGCTTGCCCGGATTTTGGCTGCTTGACGCTCGCCGTTTGTCGGAGCTCGCTTTTGACGTTATCCGTCGTCCAGACGTCAATAAACCACGTCGCATTTGGTGGAGGTGCGTGGGTTCCCACTACCAACCTGGAACTTCGCTCCCGGACGCTTCGACCTGTCCCTGTCTCCAACGTTATCATGGCTGACGCTAACCCTGCCCAGCCTGGACCTTCGGCAATCCATGTCACCTGCGGCGCCGTTCACCGTCAACGGGACCCGCCCATCTTCAACGGCTCAGGTGACTCGGATGTTGAAGATTGGTTGACTGTCTACGAGCGAGTAAGTGAGCACAACAAGTAGAACGATCCCATGAAGTTGAGTAACGTCACGTTTTATCTCGCTGATGTCGCTCAACTGTGGTATCATAACCACGAGGCCAATATTCCAACTTGGCCTATCTTTAAGACTTCCATTGCGGACGTCTTTGGCCGACCTACAGCGCGCAAACTTCGCGCTGAGCAGACCCTGCGTCAACGTGCTCAGCAACCAGGCGAGAACTTCACGAGCTATATCGAGGATGTGCTCAACCTTTGCAGCCGTGTGAGCTCCGCAATGACTGAGGACGAGAAGATCAAGCACATTCTGAAAGGCATCGAGGACGACGCCTTTCAGATGCTTCTCGCAAAAAAATCCCACGACGGTGGACGCCCTCATATCGTTGTGTCAGAGCTTTGACGAGTTGCGTAGGCAGCGCGCAATCGCGCGCCAAGCCCTCGCAAATCCTGGTGCGCACTCTAGTTCGGCAAGTTTGCAGCCGGCCCCCCATCCTGCCGATCAGCAACCGTTGCTATCGACAATCAAAGATTTCATCCGTGAAGAGGTAGCACGTCAGCTCTCCTTGCTACCTCTCACGCACGCGCCTACACCGTCTTTGGCTCCGGACCTTCAACAGGTCATTCGCACTCACGTGGCCGAGACCCTCCAGCCTATGCCACAGCCACCACCTATCACTGCGCCTCTTACCTACGCTTCTGTCGCTGCTAGGCCGCCTCAAGAGCCTGCGCCGTATTTACGACCCGCGGTTCCGATCCACACCGTCCCGACGACCATGCGTGCTGCGACGCCCCCTTACGCGAGGCCTCAGGCTCCGCTCTTCCGACGCCAGGACCCGTGGCGGACGCCAGACAACAAGCCTATCTGCTTCGCCTGTGGTGTCGCTGGGCACGTCGCCCGCTTCTGTCGCCGGTATCCTCCTTGCCAGTACGACACATTTGACGCGCCTGTTCCTTCGTCGTTCCGTACGCCACCAAAGGTATACCGCTGAGGATCGTCCACCCCTTTCAAACCGTCGCTCTCCATCACCTCGACGACGCTCGCTATCACCCATGCGTCGCCGTCCAACTACGGAAGAGGGAAACTGATTGCTGCAGTTCCGGAGGCAAGAGCTGCACGCGACTCGAACTATCAAAGGCCTCCATCTCTTTCGCCGCGAAATGTTATCGACGTAAACATTGAAGGAACTGCCGCACTAGCGCTTATTGACACAGGGGCCGCCGTTTCTGTAATTTGTGAGAACCTCTGCCGTAGGATCAAGAAATTGACCATGTTGCTCCCGGGACTAGTGCTCCGCACTGCAAGCTCACAGTGCATTTCCCCTTCTGCCATGTGCACCGCGCGTGTAGTTATTCAAGACGTACTTTATGTCATAGAGTTCTATGTGCTGCCGTCATGCTCCCACGACATTATTCTCGGATGGGATTTCCTTTCACGTCATCGTGCCGTCATAGACTGTTCTCGGGCGGAAGTGGCTCTTACTCCGCTGCAAGACTCCATTTCGGCTGACCCTATGCCCGACCCTCACAAACTTGTCGTTGCTGCAGACACCGATATACCGCCGAAAACGTGGACCCTCATAGCCGTCTCCTGCCCGGCCGCCTCTGACGGAATGGTCTTGTTTGCCCCCTCCGATGTGTTTCTTCGTCGTCGTGGTTTATGCCTGCCGTTTGCAGTACTGACCATGGAGTCTGGTGCTGCCACAATGATGGTTTCCAACTCATTCTCGTCACCTGTTACTTTACTCCGTGGTGAGTCCTTGGGTCATGTACAAGATGTCGAATTCGTGCATTCCCTGGATTTCACAGAAGACCAACCCTGCCTTCAAGTGAATGCTATGACGTCACCCGTTTCAAGATCACCAGCTCCGGACAGTTTCTGCCCCTCTATTGCCACCGATCTACCGCCCACATATCGCGAAGAACTCATCTCTCTTCTGCAAGAGTTCCGCTCGTCCTTCGATTGCGCTCAGCCATCTTTAGGCCGTACAACGAGTGTTGCACACCACATCGACACCGGCTCCCATGCTCCCTTACGTCAGCGCCCTTACCGAGTATCGGCGGAAGAACGGCGTATCATCAATGAACAAGTCGATGACATGCTTACACGCGGCGTCATTCAGCCGTCCCAGAGCCCTTGGTCATCGCCTGTTGTACTCGTGCGCAAAAAGGATGGATCCATCAGATTCTGTGTTGACTATCGCCGCCTCAACAAGATAACTCGGAGGGATGTGTACCCGTTGCCGCGCATTGATGACGCTCTCGATTGCCTGCAAGGAGCAGAATATTTCTCATCTTTGGATTTGCGGTCGGGCTACTGGCAAGTCCCGATGGCCGAACCTGATCGCCCGAAGACTGCCTTCATTACTCCCGATGGACTGTACGAGTTTAAGGTGATGCCGTTCGGATTGTGCAACGCGCCAGCTACATTCGAACGGATGATGGATACCATCCTTCGCGGCTACAAATGGAATACGTGCCTCTGTTACCTTGACGACATCGTAGTCTTTTCTCGAGACTTCCCCACTCACCTTGTTCGTCTACGTGCTATTCTGAAGTCCCTTACATCTGCCGGACTTCAACTTAACATCAAGAAGTGCCATTTTGGGGCGCGTCAGCTGACGATACTAGGCCACGTCGTCTGCAAAGACGGCGTCCTCCCGGACCCCGCGAAACTTCGTGCAGTTGCCGAGTATCCGAAGCCCACCTCCATGAAGACACTTCGAAGTTTCATTGGCTTGTGTTCGTACTTCCGTCGATTTGTCCGCGACTTTGCTACCATCATCGCGCCCCTTACGAATCTTCTCACAGCCTCTAACGGCCTCCTTGCGTGGTCACCTAAATGCGACGCGTCCTTTACGACGCTAAGACGCTTGCTAACGTCGCCTCCTATACTCCGGCACTTTGACCCCAATGCGCCTACGGAGGTCCATACTGACGCCAGCGGCGTCGGCCTTGGTGCTGTATTGGCTCAGCGGAAGCCAGGCTACGAGGAATACGTTGTGGCTTATGCGAGTCGCACCCTCAAGAAAGCCGAGCGCAATTACTCAGTTACGGAAAAAGAGTGCCTCGCCATAATTTGGGCGTTGGCTAAGTTTCGCCCGTATCTTTATGGTCGCGCCTTTGACGTTGTCACAGACCACCATGCTCTGTGTTGGCTCTCGTCGCTGAAAGATCCGTCAGGGCGCCTCGGTCGCTGGGCGCTCCGCCTGCAAGAATACGACATTCGTGTTGTATACCGGTCAGGCCGTAAACACTCCGACGCTGACGCGCTGTCCCGCTCACCACTGGCGTCCGACACGGCTTCTCCGACAGGTTCTTCGCTCTCGCCAATTGACTACGTCGACATGTCGTCGGAGCAACGCAAGGATACGTGGGTTCGCCAACTCCTTGACTTTCTGACAAACCCATCTCTTCGTCCCGCTTCAAGAAGTATCCGTCGCCATGCTTCCCATTTCGTCGTTCGAGATGATCTCCTTTACCGGCGAAATTACGTACCTGATGGCCGCAAGTGGTTACTTGTGATACCGCGCCATATGCGCAAGGATATCTGCGCCGCTTTCCACAATGACCCGCAAAGTGCTCATGCCGGCGTTCAAAAGACTTACACCCGCCTTCGTCAACGCTACTACTGGCGCGGCATGTACGCCTTTGTGTGCAAGTATATCCGTGCTTGCATTGCATGTCAACGGCGCAAAACTCCACCTCAACACCCGACTGCCACACTCCAGCCTCTCCCTTGCCCTGGCCGCCCATTCGACCGCGTTGGCATCGATTTATACGGCCCGCTTCCCTCGACTTCATCTGGGAACAGGTGGATAATTGTTGGCGTGGACCATCTCACACGTTACGCTGAGACCGCGGCGTTGCCCACAGCTACTGCGAGAAAAGTTACATTTTTCCTCCTACGCAACTTTGTCCTGCGCCACGGTGCTCCTAGGGAACTTTTGAGCGACAGGGGACGTGTTTTTCTTTCTGATGCCATTCAAGCGTTGCTTGATCAGTGCAATATCATTCACCGCACGACCAGCGCATATCATCCGCAGACGAATGGTTTGACGGAACGCTTTAATCGAACTCTTGGTGATATGCTAACAATGTACACTGCATCCGACCAGACCAACTGGGACACCGTCCTCCCATTTGTCACATACGCGTACAACACTGCTACGCAAGCGACCACCGGATTCTCACCGTTCTTTCTTCTGTACGGACGCGAGCCCTCCCGTACGCTGGACACTGTCCTTCCATACACACCTGATTCCAGTGAATACACCCCGATTTCTGATGTTGCTAGGTACGCGGAAGATTGTCGACAGTTGGCTCGTTCTATGACAACAGACGCTCAAGGTCGCCAGAAGGTACGACTCGATTGTGACCGCTCGCTTTCCACTTTCCCGACGGGAGCCCTCGTTTGGCTTTGGGTCCCCCCGAGCACGCCTGGACTTTCGGCGAAATTCCTCGCACGCTACCACGGCCCCTACCGCATCCTCACACAGACGTCTCCTGTCAATTACGAAGTCGAGCCCTTGACTCCATCCCAGGACTTACGTCGTCGTGGACGAGAAATCGTCCACGTCAGCCGCCTCAAACCCTATTATGACCCCGCCATACTATCAGCGCCTTAAGTAGCCAGGATGGCTACGCTCGTCGCCGGGGGTCATTGTAATGAAGAAGAAGACAAGGTAGGCAAGGAAGCAAGCCGCAGCGTTGGCGAGTCTCGTGCCTCGAGCGAGCGCTTGCCCGGATTTTGGCTGCTTGACGCTCGCCGTTTGTCGGAGCTCGCTTTTAAGTGCGAATGCACTTCTTAAGCGACCCCGAAAACTCCGCCGGCATCCGCGCTCCTCCTCCTCTCCCCTAGCAACGGCGCGAGGAGCGGAGAGGAGCGTCTGTAGCAACGGCGCAGCGACGTCACGCCCCACGTGACTGCGCGCTCTCCGCCCTCCGCTCCGTGGCTGCGCGCGCCCCGCGCCGGCTCCGCACCGCTCTCCGCGCCGTGACGTCACGGCGCGTTGTGCAGCTGGCGCCTCCGCGCCGTGGCTGCGCGCGCCGCGCCGGCTCCTCGCACCCTCTCCGCGCCGTGACGTCACGGCGCCATGCAGCTGGTGTGCCTCTCCCCCCGTTAGGTTTGCACTCACCCTACTTCATATATAAATGTGTGTGTGTGTGTACAAATGCATCATGACAACAACACTTTAAATGATTAATTACACTTAATCATCATCATCAGTAAAAGTGCTTTGCACTTAAAAACGGCCAGACCTCCGTGGGTCGGCTGGCGCGTGCTCTCTCGCTGCCGTCTCCTTCGCTCGGCTACAGTGTACTAGTACACTGTAGCTCGGCTCTGCAGTTTAGTCGCGCGCGCCCCCTCATAGCATCACCCCGTGCTTCGCACTTCCTCGTACTCCCCCCCTTCGGGGAAATGCGGGTTTTTTTATTTTTGACGTTATCCGTCGTCCAGACGTCAATAAACCACGTCGCAAAACTAAGATTCTTAGACGTAGCAAGAATTGCACAGCTCGGTTGGCTTGAGAAGCCTTCCTTGTAAAGGGTCACCAGACTTAGTAGAATTTGTCTTTGGGCGAGTTGGTTCATGCTTCAAACGGAAAAAAACGGAGCGCTAACAAAACAACACACAAAGAAGGAGGGTACACACAGGACAGACCAGACTGTCTGTGTAAGCGCGCCTTCGATCGCGCTCCATCCGTCCGAAATCGTTTTCATGCAACGCGGCGTTTGATATCGGAATTTTGTCACACGTTATCTTTGATGCAACGTTTTGTGCCTTAGCGAATGCGCAACTTGTTCGACATACAGGGTGTTTCTTTTTAGTTGCAACACATTTTGAAAATTAGAAAAACCCAAATCGCGGGAATATCTTGTGTACCATTCGAGTATACGGATTGGCGGCCTCTACACACAGAATAATTTCCGCACCTGTATGCATAATTAGCGAAATTACGCTAATTAACTTTTTAATTATCAGTAATTGGTGGCTACAGCCAGTGGATACTTTGGAGCCCGTCCTCGACACTACCTATCCCAACGATCAAATTTTGAATAGCGGAATGCATGTCGGAGCTACGCGAACAATTAGTTCCCCGTGGTAGGATCCTTGAAACCGAAATTGCCGGAAAAAGAGCGCCTGTGGCATCGATGTCGCCACCTCCCCGGATTTCGTCACTCGCCCGCGGCGCCCAACGCCGCTGATAAGGAGATAACGCAAGCTGCTTGCGCGGCCGGAGCGGCGGTGACTACGGGCGAGTGGCGTGTGACGAAAGCGGCGGGGTCGGCGACATCGACGTCACAGACGCTCTTTTTCCATCCAGTTTCGCTTTCAAGGAGCCTGCCACGGGAAACTAATTGTTCGCGTAGCTCCGACATGCACTCCGCTATTCAAAATTTGATCGTTGGGATAGGTAGTGTCGTGGACGGGCTCCAAAGTACTCATTTGCTGTAGCCACCAATTGCTAATCATTAAAAAGTTAATTAGCGTAATTTCGCTAATAATGCATACTAGTGTTGAAAGTGTTCTGCCTCTAGAGGCCGCCAATCCGTATACTCGAATGGTACACAAGACATTCCTGCGATTTATGTTTTTCTAATTTTCAAATTGTGTTGCAACTAAAAAAAAAACACCCTGTATATTGGTGGAGGTTCCTGCAATAAATCAGTTGTTAGTAGCGCCTGTCCTTGTCTGCCTCTTCCTTTTTGTGCGTCTCATTTGCGCTGTTCGTCACTGTAAAAAAAGATGGCAGCTGGCGTTTCTGCGTCGGCTATCGCCACTTAAACATAATCACGCGAAAAGACGTATATCCGCTACCACGCATCGATGATGCCTTGGACTGCTTGCACGGAGCTAACTACATCTCGTCCACCTATCTTCGGTCCGGCTACTGGTAGATCGACGAAATGGAAGAGCGAGAAAACCGCCTTCATGACGCCTGATGGTTAAAAGTGTCCTTTGGCTATGCAATGCTCCTGCGACATTTGAACGAATGATGGACACTCTCTTCTGCGAAGCTACAAATGGACCTTGACTATGGCTTGACGAAGGACTTTGTTACCTTGACAACGTCATTGTTCTTTCTCCCACGTTCGGCAGCCACCTTACTCGCCTCGCCGCAATTCTCGTAATATTCCGCAAAGCCGGCCTCCAACTGAACTCCACAAAATGTCACCTTGGGCGCCGTCAAATTACCGTCCTGCGTTGACGCATCCAGATCCCGAAAAGGTCCGCGCCGTTCGCAACTTCCCTGCACCACATTCAAGGTCCAGAGCTGCGTCAATTTTACTCTTTTGGTGCGTCCTTTTTTGCGCTGTCTTAAAATATGGATGTTAAGAAACTCACCCAATATTGCATACTGTTACCGTGCTTGCCGTCTGCTTTCTGTATAGAGGGCAACGCCGCGTAAACACTGTCGTTTATTCTGGAGTGGTTGATATTTAATGCGCAAGGCGCGTTGTGAAACAGTGAGCCGCGTTTTTTTTTAATATTCAGGTAAGCTGTTTACCGCCGACTATTCTCACCAGCAGCAGAAAAATGAAATCGTCTGCAAGCCCGAACCATGAGCGGCGTCGTCTGCTTCGCCTGCCGCGCGGCGGACGAAGCAGACGCGGCGGACGAAGCAGCGGCTGCGTTGTGTCACGTGATGTGGGCTCGAAGCGATGCCAGCGTCATCTGGAATGAGCGACCAGAGACATATTGCGGCCGCCTTCTCCCGAGATTTTTCCATAAAATGAACCGAAGCTTCTAAATGAAGGCCGTTGATCCGTGACGTCACCAGGTCATGTGACCCAAAACCTAGGGACAGGGTTGCATAGGGATTTTCTCGCGACGAGAGCCACGGGGAATCTTCTGTAAAAGTGTTCCGTGCCTTAGGGATGGTCGATTAAATTTTTTAATCGATTAATCGTTAATCGTTCGCCGATTTAGCCTTTCATCGATTAATTGCTTTCGCTGTGGTGTTTTAATCGATTAATCGATTAATCGAAATATTTTATAAGTGCTTTAAAAATAATGCCTTGTTGTTTGACAGACGTTGCTTGTGTTTGATATCGACAAAAATATTTACCCGACGCGCTAGAAATCACATGTGCGCATTAGCGGCTGCGTGAAAATTCGCACTTTCGCCCACTGAACACAGGAAGCCCGTCGTGTTTGGATGTTGTCAAGGATCCAAGATTCCTGGGTGGCCATGATCCACGGACGACTCGGCAGCAGGTCGTATTTCCTTGAAGTCTGCCTACTAGAGCGAACCAAAATCGGAGGCGCTTTCGACGACCACACTGGTTGGAAAGTCGCACCGGAAACATGAAGTGTGGCCGAGGGTGAGGAAATCCCGAGGAAGGTTAAAAAGGAAAGAGACGAGGAGGAAAGGACAGTTAAAGACGTTCGCTCTTGTAGGCATTTCTCGGTTTGTTCGTTAGATATTGTGGAAGCCCTCGATAATACTATAACCACGAACTGGCGTGATCTCTTCCTTGAGGTCACTCATGCGAGATTGCACAGCAACAGGCCATCAGTGCAGGCATCCGCGGGAGTGACACGAGTTTTTCCTCCCGGCTAGAATAAACGGGAGCTGTGCCAATATACTGCACAGGTTTCACCTGATCGCCGACTTAAGTCGGCGCTGCGCGCACCCCTTCAATCGCACCGAGAGCTCGACCTGTGAGTGCTGCCTAATATATCACAGATAACAGGAAGTTTTAGCAGCGGTGGCTTACTGTACGGTAAGTACGGTAATGCCGCACCGTCGTGGTTGGCACGTAGAAAATTGAGCTTCTGAGGGCTTTACCAGCAAATTTTATCATTCGACGACGTTTCCGCACTCACCGAGCAAATAGTGCAGGTCTTTCCAACTAAAATAGCCGCGTGCCGACCATCACGGTACGGTATTACCGTCACTGCCGTACGGTAAACTGGCACTGCTAAAACTCTCTAATAACACACAGTATTCCGCGACTGTCCTCCATATGTGCCACAGCAGTAGACGGCGGCCTCTAGGCTGGCTGACATGGGAGTACAAGCAATAGATGAAAACCGTATTTCACCCGAAATAGCCGACCATACAGAATTACCAAATGTTACAAGGTCATTCTTTCAATAGAAATGGACTGGATGCTAGACGTTCGGTATAGCAATGCGTGAAGTTGCGGATTATGAACAGCGGCGATTAGACTTAAGTGCAGCTAAATTGATTTCTTTCCATTATGCGACTATTAGACCTTTTTTAATAATCCTCGAGTGCGTTTCCCTGCACAGCATATTCGCCCAACTAATGGCGGCCCCTGTCACGTTTCGTGTGGAGGCGAAGTCCCAGTTACACGCGCTGGGGTTTGACTCTTATGAGTGTTTATGTCAAGAGAGCTGAGTCGACATTTTCCGCGTCATAGCACGCTGTTTTGCAGAAGTGAATAGCTCCCATAAGTTGGGGGCTAACTGCGTAACAGGGAAGCTAGCATTACAGTTATCAAAGGGCGTATAGGCGTCAAAGCGGGCAGTTGGGCTAGTTGGTATCAAGCGTAATGAAATATGATTACTAGCGTCCACGTCCCGTTTGCGCAAGCAGTCATGTCTTATTATGTATATACGGATCACTCATTCTTATCCCCATCGTCATGCTTCATCACTCTTATTTTCCCTGTTGCGTTGTCCCCGAAGTAGAGTAGAAGGCCAGGGCGTACTAGATCAGGCAACCCTCTCTACCTTCCAATAGACCTATTCCATGTTGGTAAACAGTGGTAGGCACCGGCGATATAACCGGGGCTTGTGTCGACGTCGCGGCGTGGAGGCCCCGCCCACCGCTTGCCGCGGACCTGCACGGTCGCGCCACCGCCGCCGGCGAAGCGTGTGCGAAAGCTGCCTCCAAGCACGGGGCGTCGGAGCGCCGACGGCGTGTTTACAACAGTTTGCGAGGGGTAGCCGCGTGTGATGAAGTTGCGTTAGCTCTTTAGGAAGCATTCAATGAATGTAGAAAAGAATGCGCCGACGCCCAGCTATGAAAAGATGTGAGAAACTGATCGAAAGGACGCACCTTGCCACGTGATGCGACTGATCGCGAGCTATCATGTCGGCATCGCTTCATGCGTATGCTTTAATTCGGTAACTAGCGCAAGGATGAACCACTTGCAACAGCGAGACTTGTTTAAATGCGACTTGAAGATGCCTCAGCTAAAATACCGTTTCGGACCTAAAGCCTCTAATCCCTACACGAAATCCTTGCGCAAAAACAAATGTAACGGAATAGGTACTCAAGCATGCGATATTGGTGACCTATGCAAATACGGCTGTGAAAAAAGGCAATAACGTGCCAAGGACAAGGCTCTCAAATAACCGCCAGCAAGACGCATAACCGCGGCTTGCGGCTCTGCCCATACGCTCAGTTCCGATCGTCAAGGCGTGAAGTCCTGTAACGACGCGGCAAATTTCAAGCGTGTAGTTCATTCGAGCAGTCTGACAATCGAAAAAAAAAAAACATTTAAAGCGCATCATAACCACTACAGCATTGCCAAAGACACTTCTCGTGTGTATGCTATCGCAGCCGTAAGCAATTTGCAAAAGCGTCGCTGTAATCGGCCTTTCGCTCACGGCTAGGTGAATTAAGCTCTTATATATTTGTTTCATTTGAGTGAATGAAATTGGTATGACGTATGTATGGCTTCCTCACCTCAATAATACACGGCGACCGCGATAACTTCTACACGTCGAGCTAAGTTAACGTCGTGCGCGCTTTGCAGTAAGCGTCATCGCTCTGCGTCCGCACTTTGTTTATGCCAAGAAACTTGGTGTCGAGCATTACACTTGACAAACTTGTGACAATGCTATTTCTCTCAAATGAAACAAGCCGCACTAACGCTAAATAATTACACATATGCTTAGTCGTGACGAAAATGTTTGGCGCATAACCGATGCGCCAAACAGCCGGCATTACAGGTTCGTCCCTTTCCTTAAGACAAACATAAGCAAGAAACCGATAAAAACCTATCGCACATGTCTTGTGCGTTTCTGAGCAACCAACCCACGGCGAAGGTCATCGGTGAACACTTTTTTCTTCATTTCACGGCGGTGAGAAGCGCCCGCACCAGCGAAAACGCAGCGGTTGCTACGGTAGGCGCGCCGGCGGATGCCTACCATGCGAAACCAAACTCTCGACGACAGCGCCACCGCATCTTCGTGACGTAGGCCCGGTGGAATAGGTCTATACATTATCTCTTTCTTTCATTGGTGAGAAATAATCTCTAAATCGGTAAGGAGTACAATACAACGGCAATTAGATCTGAACCAGTCAAGAAATAAGCAGTGCACATTACAATGTGACACACAAGAAGCAAGCAAAATCAATCCAAGGGTTAAATAAAACGGTGTAGGCAACGGAGATCGGGTCGAGTTCATTTCTATCTCTATGGGGTATGGCCGTCTGCGGCTCCGGGCTCCTTCTACATGCGTAGAAATATGCGCTCGGCATCTGCGTCTCGGCGTCGCGCGCCTCGCAATCATGCACTCTGGCCAAGGGGCCCCAGGGGCGGGGATGGCAGGGGGGGTTTCGTAATCGATTAATCGAGGAGCTTTAATCGATTAATTCGATTAATTGAAAGGGAGAAATTGATGACGATTAATCGATTAATGGTGTACATTTAATCGATTAATCGATTAATCGTTCATCAATTTTGCCATCCCTACCGTGCCTCTGCGGCTCTAGAGTTCTCCGATGTCGATCGTCGCCGGCACCGCGATGGCCACCGTTCGCACGCCGACCGGTGTGATCAGCGTTTTGGCGCGTGATGTTGAACGCGGTGAGTCGCCGGCGCATCTGTCTGTCTACGTCTTTACGGCGATTCCAGTCGCGCGACGTTCGGCGATATAGTACGTGAATCTCTCGCCCGTAGCGACTTCGCAGGCTTCGAGAGTGAAGTTCTTGGAGGCGTGCCACCTTCCAAAACATGCAAGTATGGTCTCTCTTACTTTTAGCTTTGACCTGTACAATTTATGTCGCATGTAACAGTCAGAGATGCTAGGTTTCCACGCATATCGGATAGCGTGTGGATATCCATGCTGCCGTTTTACTACGAAGATTGATTCTGATCGTGAACTATGGCGGCAACAGTCGCTCCTCACGGATTTCCACTTGCCGGGATCTCAATAGATGAATACTACCGCATAGCAAGGTATTGCAGAGAAATTGAAAAGCAGATAAAGAACGCATGTCTTCCACTTCTGGGGAAAACTACGGAAGGATGGAGTACATGTGAGCTACTCGAGGCAAGAAAACACACGCGTGTGTTAGCGATTCGTCGATCGTACTTGCTGCTTGTCAGATGCCATCTCTAAGAATAAGATTGTGACAGCAGTGTTATTTTGATTTGAATGGCCAATGACTATAACATACCACTTCCACGAGAACGGAAATCTGGGCGAGTTGGTGATAATTCATATTGACCAGCTTACAGCGCAAACGGGGACGAAGACGAAGGAAAGACAAGGTGACAACACGAGTTGAGAGTCAGCGCTCGTGTTGTCACCTTGTCTTTCCTTCGTCTTCGTCCCCGTTTGCGCTGTAAGCTGGTCAATATGAAATACCACTTCCATTTTCATTGTGTGTATGTTATTTTCACTCTGCATTTGTGGAAGTTAATGTGTCACTTTCACTTGTTTCCACGGCAAATTAAATGCAGACAGCAGCCAACAGCTCCGCATTTAGAGCTAAAATATCTGTTACAAGCATGACTGCTGACCAGAATTTAATAATAATTTGTTGTTTACAATTGATCGTTTTTGAGAACTGTTACTAAACAAGTGCAATTAATGGGAGAGTTAGGGTATCAACTAAATTTTTCTTGTGATATCGATTTGTACTTCATAGGGCTGCTGATACTACAACAGGAATCTACTGCCAAAGACGCGTGCGCAAACGCGTTGTGCCATCTGCACCTACAAGAGCAGCTGACCACAAGTGCTGTGGTTACATCACTTGCTCAGGAGGCTACATAAGGATCACCTCAGCCGACCTGTCATCCAATTGGAAGTGTCACGCTGTACAGGCACCTAACCATTGCCCATGCTGTTGATTTGTGCTTCACAGGTGAAAGCATCCGTGTCTAGGTGTTCGTATCTATGTGTGTTATTTGCCACCGCCGACTGGGTGTTTGCATGTATTATCGTTTTTGTTACACCATGCTTAATTCTACCAACATTTTACAAGCCAGTGAGGATTCCACGTGCAAAACACACACCTAAATACAGACAGTTCATCAGAGCATACTCCTGTAACATTGACGATAACTTTAAAAATGCTCTAGCATAACTGCAAACTTTGACTGCTCAGGTCTAGAGGACAAAGGAGGACTGCACTGCTTTAAGGCAGGGAAATAAGGGCCTAACTGAAGTGCAAGCTCAAGCTGAAAGCCAGATGAATGAGCGAATAGGAGGGCCCGTCAATCACTTTCAAGGACACAGCTGGTGAGATGGACTTGCAAATTGCTCAGGTCTCCTGTGTTCGTTTGACCTACGAGACGCTGACATCACCCAATGCTGCACAAAAAGAAAATTATTTATGGTGCTTTCCATTAAATGCGTAAGCTTCTTGATCCAATATTCTATGTTTGCTTGTGTTAAAGAACAGGCTGAGGAGGTCTTTGCACAACCTTCAACCATATGACTGCGTTCATTTTATGATTACCTAGTGAAATGCTGTTGAGTCCTTAGAGCTTTCTTCTCCACAAGATATGCAGTGGCTGGAAATGCTTAGCTAGCTCTTCATAGGAGCTCCATATTGTTACGCGCTATTCCGCACTGTTAGCGGCGCATCCTGCCGAGCCTGGAGGAATGCACCAAGAAGATGAAGACGACGATCAGAGCAGCGCTCGTGCTGATGCTCTGCCATCTTGTCTGCTGCTCTTTCCTTGTGTAAATATAATTTCTACACTCCTCTGGCTATTCTTATATTATTAATTATATAGGTGTTGGAATGCAAAATGCATCTTTTTCTTCTCCAAAACACTGTAGAATGTCAATTTAGCTGTTACAAGGTGCTTCCAAATTCCAAGTAACCTGCTCTAAAGTGCTCCAAAATGAAATTTCTGCTGCTTCAAAAATTGCTCCAAATCAGATTGCTTGGTAGCATCACCAAGATCCTCTTAATCGGAAATAGTTGGGGTGGTCAGATGCAGTGTAATGCTTTCACATAGGCATACTTTGAAAACTGTAGCAAAAGCGAAGCTGTGCTACTATCGTTGATAGTGGAATAACTGGTAACGGGGTATCAAGTTAACTCTCACTGTCACTTACACGTGGCAGTGGGCTAAGGGCAAGAGCGTGTCTGCTTTTCTTTTCTGTGCATCTCGAGACAAGAGACGGACGGAGGCTCTTTCTTTGGTTCTTTGTTCCTTACTTTCTTTCTCTCTGTGTTGCCCTTTGAATCATCACTATCATGCAAGTAATGGGCTTTTATTTGTCTCTATATTGTCTTTATCGTAGTCACAGTAACGTAGCATTAGGCTGACCCAGCTGAGTCTACAAGCAATTTCCTCACTTAGTGCTTTGCACAACACAGATTCCCACAATGCGTGGGATCTGCAGGATTTTTTTGTTCTAAGTTAATCAGGGTATAGTTCAATCAGGTATGTGTAGTAGTGAGTGTAAATTATAAAAGCATGTTACATTTCATATTAAGTGTACCTAGCCAGTATAAGCTCATATAACCCACCTTAAAACAAAAAAGTCTGTTAAATCAGGGTATAGGTAATATACATACATCGCCATTAAGTGTGGCTTCACAATAGTGTGCATATCCCCTGCAAGAGGTGTTTCACGTTATAGCGTAGCCAGTGTAAGCTCATATAACCCACGCTAATACTCAAGAAATGTTCACTTGGGGTACAGGTAATTTGCATACTTTTACATTGAGTGTACCTTCACGGCAGTGTGCATTCCCCACGTAAGGGCTGTTTCATGGCGTAGTGACCCTATGCTGCTACAAAACCACTTTTACAGGTTACTTACATGTGGAAAAGAGTCTGTACTTTTCAATTACGTGAAAATTTCCGAAATTCTGGTATGCCATGTGATGCATTCACGGCTCAATCTCACCTACATGAAAGCTGCACCTGCAGGTTTAACAAAGTATACCGCAGTTAAGTACTTTACTATTCGTCCCTTCATATTTTGAATGAGTATTGGAAAATCCTCGCATATCTTGTAGGCAGTCTCATCCCATTTGCCACAAAAGGGTAATTTTAGAAATTAATGTGATGAACTTGTAGCTGAGGTAGCAGGTAACTTATCTTTTTGGCCTTGTAAAAGAGCATGCCTGTATTGTACACCTCATGAATCCAACAGACATTGAGGTGAAGGAAGGCATAGGGGAAACTATTTGTAAGTTTTGCCTGTACTGTAGAAATTAAGACATAAATATAAAGGAATTAAAATGGACGAAATTCATCAGCAGCCAACCCATGTTGAGGTGGTCATGTGCTACGTGATCCCGTTTAGCAGAAAAGTGTTCCACACTTGCCACCATGGCTATAAGTGTGGAACCCATGAATAAATGTACAGAATTACCCAATATAGGGGACGAGGGAATTCCCGCCATTGTAGCTCATTTGGTAGAGCATTGCACACATTATGTACAGGTCAGAGGTTCGGTCCCTGCATGTATGTTTTTTCGTCCACCTCAGGCAATTCCTTTCATCATCATCATCAGCCTATCTTATGTCCACTGCAGGACGAAGGCCTCTCCCAACACTCGCCATCCTTGCTTGTCCTGCACGAGCTGATTCCATTCGATGCCTGTGAATTTCTTAATTTCGTCCCCCCATCTTACTCTCTGCCGCCCACGGCTCCGCTTACCCTCCCTTGGTATCCGTTCCGTCGTTCTAAATGTCCATCGATTATCTAGCCTTCTCATCACGTGCCCTGCACATCTCCATTTCTTCTTCTTAGTATCGTTCATGATGTCAGCGATCCCCTGTCCGTTCTCTGACCCACTCGGCTGTCTTCCTATCTCTTAGAGTAACACCTATCATTTTTCGTTCCATCGCCTGCTTTGTGGTTCTTAAATTCCTCTCTAGTTTCTTAAATTCCTCACTAGCTTCTTTGTAATTCTCCAAGATTCCGCCCCTTAAGTCAGTACTGGCAAGATGCAGTGGTTATATAGTTTCCGCTTGAGTGATGGTGGTAGGTTTCCGTTCATGAGTTGGGAATGTCTCCCGTACGCGTGCCATCCCATGTTTATTCTACGGTGGATTTCTTTTATATGGGCGGGTGTTCCTGTCAGTAGCTGTTCTAGATATAGGTATTCTGTGACTTCTGATGTCTCGTTTTCGATCCTGAAGAGACATCTTTCCGCCGTTCCACTTAGCATTATCTTCGTTTTCTGCATGTGCTTCCTTAATCCTACCTTAGCGCTTTCTCAGTTTAAGTCTTCAATCATCTTTTGCAGTTTGTCGCCATCATTGCTAAAGAGTACTATGTCGTCTGCAAATCGTAAGTCACTCAGATATTCACCGTTAATCCTTAGCTCTTTCTCATCCCAGTCTAGGCTTTTGAAGATTTCTTCCGAACATGCAGTAAATAGCACTGGAGAAATTTTATCTCCTTGTCTGACACCTTTCTGTATTGTGATTTTCCTGCTTTTCCTAAGGAGGAATAGGGTGGCTGTGGAATCTTTGCAGATGTTGGCTATTGTGTTTACGTAGCTATCACATATTCCTTGATGAATCAACGCCTGTAGTTTCTCAAGTCTAACATCTCCAGTCTTATGTAATAGGAGCATGTTTGCATTTGTCCAGCTGACTGACACACTTGGAGTTTTGAGGCATAGTGTGTATAGTGTCGCCAGCTTTCTAGTTAGGTCTCCTCCATCTTTGATCAAGTCGGCAGTTATGCCATCTTCTCCAGCCACTTTTCCGCGGGACATGCCCTGAATTGCTTTCCTAACCTTGTCAAGCAGTGACGCATGGAATTTTGGAGTCCTGCTCGACATTTAATACTCTCATGGTGGGGAGACTCGTATTTGAGCTGTATAGTTCGGAACAGAAATCCTCGGCCACCTTGGCTATATCACTGAAGTTAGCAAATGTTCTTTCCCGCGCAAACCTTCCTTTTAGTTGTTTTGATGCGGACTCCTTTTCTGACGGCTGCTTCTATTTCTTTCACATTGTGGTTACGTATGTCCCTGACCTTACTTTTATTGATGAGGTTAGACAGCTCAGCGAATTCTATCTTCTCTTAAGTTAGTTATTCTCATTTGTTGGCATTGTTTGATTAAATTTTTAGTAGATTCAGAGAGCTTAATCACATCTTGTATCAATGCTTTGCCCCCTACTTCAATTGCTGCTTTGGTGATCAGCTTAGTAAAATCTTCGTTCATCTTCTCTATATCCCCATTTTCTTCCTCTCCTAGAGCCTCATACTTGTTCTTAAGGGCAATTCTAAATTCTTCTGTTTTCGCCCTTACGCCATCGAGGGTGGCCTGTTTCCACATGATTAACTTTGTCCTTGCTGGCTTTAGATTGAGGGTTATCTTCGCCCTTACTATTCTATGGTCACAAATTTCTACATTATTAACTACTTCCGTGTCTTGTACTATACCTGGATCACTGCACATTGTGAAAGCTATTTTGTTTTTCGTTTCTCTGTTAGGGCTTTTTCATGTCCACTTCCTTTTCTTGCATTTCTTAAGGAAAGTATTCATTACACGGAGGTGATTTCTTTCTGTGAATTCCACTAGAATCTCTCCTCTGCTATTCCTGTCTCCTCCGTAGTTCCCGACTGCCTGTTCTCCTCTTAGTTTCCTTCCTATTTTCGCATTGAAGTCCCCCATAACAATCGTATATCGGGTGTGTACCTTGTTCATTGCTGTTTCTACAGCCTCGTCATTGTGGCTGGTCGTTGGTGCGTAACTTTGTATTGGTTTTAGTTTGTTTCGCCTATTTAATTTTATCACGACACCTGCTACCCTTTCAATGATCCTATAGAATTCTTCAATGTTACCCGCCATGTCTTTGTGTATAAGGAATCCCACGCCATACTTGTGCTTCTCTGGCAGTCCTCTGTAGCAGAAAACATGCCTCTCATTAAGCTATAAGTATCCTTCTCCTGGTTTCCTAACCTCGCTCAGGCCAATGATATCCCAATTAATACCCCTTAATTTTTCTAGTAGTTCAGCTAGTCTGGCTTCACTTGAAAGAGTTCCCGTGTTAAGAGTCGCTACGTTTAATTTCCAGTGACGGCCTGTCTGAGTCCAGAGGCTTTTGAGTCTTTTGTTCCCATACCCGTGTGGTCGCATCCGCGACTAGAAGCTCCGTTGATGCCGTCGTAGGTCCAAGGTTTGGTTGGTTTGGTCACTTGGGAGGTGTTGGTTATGGTGTTGCACTAGGAAGGCCAGTTCCTGTTCTGGTGGTCAGGTGAGTTACGCAGATGAGCCATGACAGTGGTGGGAGCCCGTATGCATCATTTGTCCAAATGCTCCGTCGGGGGAGGTGGTGCAGTGTGTGGTTAAGTCAGGCGAGGGTATAATTGTTAAAGGGAAGCAGGGGAAATGAAAAGATACCTCAGGAGCGTAGAGAAAAGACAAAAGATACAGAAAAAGAAATTGCACTCGAGGATTCGAACTTGGGACTCCTTGGTCTAACTACAAAAGCATGGCCAAGTCATCTGGGTTGCCGATGTGTTTAAGAACAGATTCCTGCTGCGCCCTCTCGCGAATGGTGACGCGATGAATTTCAACGTGTCCACGATGCAGCACTTTTGCTGATTTTAAATACCAGGAAGGCATGGCTAATCGTCTCGACTGTGTTGCGTCTGTTTCTGCCATATTCTTCCCTCGATCATGCTTAGTTTTGACAGTGCGCATCTTGTCTTTATTTTTCCCTTTTTTTTTCTCTCTCTCTCTACTGTGGCAAGGTGGTTGTCTCAGGGAGATAGAAAAAAGGAGGGTGGGGGAGGAGGGTGTAAACCAAGAAGTGGGAAAAGGATGCGTAGCAACCTAGCTCAAGCTCACGGAAGCACCGCGATAATTCTGTGTCCGTTGATCGGCGTTAGAGCCTGCGTTGCAATATGTTGAAAGCGGTTGCTGAATTCTTGGGAGTGCTATGGCCTTGTAGTTCGAGAGAAGCAAAACTTCTCCTTTCACTTATGTGCGATTACTACACTACAGCTAAAAACTACATATAATTTGCCCTATGCCTTCCTTGGCCTCACTGCGAGTGGGATTCATTACATTGTATCAAACAAACAAGCCCTTGATCAATTTCCCTCTTGTTATACATGTACACAAGTACCCCCGCATACACACCCTTTTCACACAAGAGGGTTGTCCCCTGTCAAGAGTTTCCTTGAGCGTGCAAACATGTTACTTCTTTTACACTCTGAAACCAAGTTACAGTGACCATTGTGATGTCATCATTTATATTTTGTCCCTTCAAGAAATGGAACCTTGATGGGCACACCAATCAGTGGTAGCTGCTGAGAATCATGTTCATGTAGTGGCCTGTACAGTGAACGTAATCATTGCCCTGATATTCTCGCATGCCTCAGGCATTATTTCAGCATTCAGAGACCAGTAGGTGGCTTCTGCAGTGAGAAGGTCTAAATAATGGTAGCATTTTACATTTATTGAGCTTTACATTTACTGCACAGCAGCACTGGTGCTTTTTGTGATTAAATACACAATGTTTTTCAAGCAATTATGGTTGCCCAGCTACATTTTACACCTTCTTTTTCCTGCAGAAGTGCCATAATTACAAGGAGCTTTCCCACTTGGCAGAGAGATCAACATTATTCAAGAGAGAAAACTCCAGAAAAGGATTGAAGAAAAAGACCCATCTCATCTGCAGCAGGAGAGAGCACTGCTGCAGTGATCACGAAGTATCGGACAGAGATAAGGTTCCCGCATTTTCACAATGATCCATTGGCCTGCTGGCTTTTCTGAAACTGTGAAATAAAGTATTTATGGCAGACAGTGATTCAAGGGTTAACTTAGAATTTTGATTTAGCGGAAGAATTTTGGGGGGGGGGGGGGGTGAGGATTCAAATGGAGGGGGGCGTATAAATCCCTGCATTCGTGACATTCCACTAGATCACATGCACACATTATGGGACAACTTAAAATAGTGCTGCGAGGACTAAAGGCTGTCATATGTCACATGGGTGGTAATGTGTAGCTTTCCAAGGAAATTAAATTTAAGCAGGGTGAACAAATGTTTTACATCTAATGTGGAGCAGTTGTAGGTATAGCGCTTAGCAAATGAAATACGGTACTCAGACCACGTGGTGGCCAGTGCACTTTGTGCTACTGGGGCGCACTGGATGATCACAGAAAGACGTAGCTGAATCAACACTTCAGTGTCCCACTTTCACCGAGCACTGCAACAAATTAGTTCAGTGTCCCCAGCGCAAAGCTATGATGTAGAAAGCATTGGCAGCCATGTGCTCCGAGTAAAGTTTCATTCACTGAGCACGATACAGTGCTCCCCTTCAGTTGACAGTTGGCGTTCGTGTTGTCCGCTTCTGTTCTCTTGTGTCAACGTGCTTGTACTTTACTTTAGCATTGGATAAAAACTTTTCTTGCTTTTATTACAGATATAGAAAAAAAATGAATGCTGACTAGAGTGAGTTATTTCTGGTTCGGCATAAGAGGCTGTTGTACAACAACGACAGGAGTACACCATAATGGTTCCTGACAATTGGCAATGACATCAAAACCACTCCCCTAGAAAAGACATGAAATGCACCGATTTGAAAAACATCCATTTTGACTAGACCCAAAAATGTGGCTTCGAGTTGATAGCACAGAAATTGCTATTTCAAAAGGACAGAAAGTTGAGCGAGTTGGTAACAGTCCATAGTCAAAAGAAGAGGCGTGCAAGACACGGACACAAGGTGAGCAGTGAACAACACGAACGCTGAAACGAATGTCGTGTTGTTCACTGCTCACCTTGTGTCCGTGTCTTGCACGCCTCTTCTTTTGACTATGCTATTTCAAGTTGGTTAAAAATGCGAACCACTTAGATTGCAGAAAAAAAAAAGTTATACTTTAACCTAATGAAACACTTAAGTTCATAAAATGCTGTGCTTTCACATGCAGTATAAGGCAACATATTTATCCATTACATCAATAAACTGGCTGCCACGAAGCAAGATTGAGGCATCAACTTGAAACTGCGGGCACCAGCAGTGGACTACTGTACATGCGATTCATTTTGTAAATCCATCTTGCAAATTACACTGTGACAGAGAGTGGAAGCCAGCACTGCTGGTGGACAGTCTCATTAGTACAAAATGTAGTCTTTCTCAGTCTTATCTTGCAAGTGATGGTGAGTGAAAAAGCATGTCGTCTCGTCAACAAGGTTAATACCTTGCAAGTGATCTCGATAGGCCACAAGCGAAGCGCCGCTGCTTGTTTTCAGCTACAGGTAGAGTAGGAACAAGCTATCTTCGATTTGCATAAGGAAATGGCCAACAAGCAGGAGCGCGCTACAAGAAGTTTTGAATTTGTATAGCTGAATGATTTTTGATAGCTCTTCACAGTTAACCGTGTGACCACCACTTAAAGATCTCACCAGGCCACATGGCAAATTTTTGTTATACACTGGAGGTTATTAAGTGCCCCGTAAGGAGTGTTCTACCACAAGAATACTTGAAATTGGTCTATTATTAGCAGACACACAAATGTTTCAACCGTGCGAAACCGGGATTTCAGGAGGCGAGGGTCACCACCAGTACGACGCCCTCACCACACACCGATTATGTGGGGTGAAGGAAGAAAAAGACAAAAAAATAAGGCGAAAAGCACGAAGCTGTTTGTCCTCTCCAAGGACTGCTGCTTCCTGATAGGAAAATTCATGGTTCAGGCTGCCAACATGGTTTCTAGTGGTGCGGAGGTGTTCAGTGGTCACGTGGCAGTGCGGAGCATCATCCTCTCCTCTTGGCACATGATGCATACGAGAAGAGAGGAAGCGACGCTCAGTTTGAAATTCAAGCACCTTCCACAGTGCATAGCAATGCAGTTCTTGGCAGGCATGATCGTGAGCACACAATGTACACAGTGCACTTGTCAGCTCAAAATGGCCAGACCTGGTGAGGGGCCCTTGGAAGTCGTGCATGCTATATGGTAAAACCGAATTGCAAGGTTCCTGTTCGACCAATACATAATGGCAAGTGCAGTACAAGGTGTTGGTTGATTCTTTGAACCTTTACTAAACACGTCACAAAGTAGAAAATGTGGTGGCCATGACAATGGGTGCCGCAAATCTCTGCTCCCACAAAGGGCATGCCACCTACGTGAATGCAGAGATGGAACTTTTGGAAGCCATATGTAATAGCTGTGGATACAGAGCCGAGAGAAAAATATGAAAGTGACCAAACACACAGTTGTACACAGCAGCATCTACAGAACTTCAACCTGCATAATGTGCAGGCGTGCACTCAATCTGATCAGCTTGATGACCATTTACTTTTTAGAAAGGCAGGACACAAAACGGCTATTTCCACATCTACACCATGTTTGGGGTGCACTTGTGGCTTTGGTCCAGGCTAGCTGGTGATCTTGATGGGGCACTAGGGGTGGAAAGTCCTTGGCCGAGGGCACTGCTGGCCTTGGTTTCAGAGATGTTTGTTGTGGAGGTTGGTGTGGCCTAGTTTTACACGAGCCTGTGCCAGTAAGATGATCCCCACGACAAAGAGTGCACGTTGGCATGCAAAGGGCCCACTGCATGCTATGCTTTCTCACCACATTGCCAATAACAATCCAGCTTTTGGGAGAGGGCACACACCGTACATGTGAGCTGGTTTCTGGAAATTAGTACAGGCATGACGGCTGCCCTTGCACTTGGTGCATCACTGTACCACAGGCATGTATTTTATGGTTGGGGAGCATAGGACCAGAGGTGAACGTTATCAGGATAGAAGCTGCTTTCACCATGGATTGGGATGCTATGATTTTGGCTTCTGGGTTGCAACACCTTAGGTCGCTTATGAATCCCTCTGGCGCCTCATTCCAGAATGGCCTGGAAATCCTGACTGCGCCGCTGGTAGGGCCGAGATGTACGCAAGTACAGGGTGCTGCTGATGTGCGGTTCGGCCATTACTGTGCAGCTCCGGTGCGGCATGCAGTGCTTGTAGAATACTTGGAGCTGGGTGCTTAACGGGGACAAGCCCGCCTCACGGGCGGGACACAACGCGGGACGCATGATGCATTACGCATTTGCTGCATCTCAGTGAACGCGTCTCGAACGGTCGCAGAAGTAGCATTTGCATGCACCGGAACAGAGGTCGCTGAGAGGGCGTGATTTCTGCAGAGGTGAAGCACAATGTCGATAGTCCCGCCGGTCAGTCCACTGGCGAGTGGGGAGCGCAGCACGTCGGCAAGGCCCGCTGCGAAGAGGTGAGGCTTGGTGCAGCGTCGTGGCCGCCAAAGGCGGTGTCACGTACTGGACAGATCACCGGGTTCATTATTGTGAAACAGCGCCACGAAAGTAAGACGAAACGCGGAAAGAAAAGACACAAACACAAGCGCCGAACTCAACTCCCAGTTGAGAGTTAGGCGCAGGTGTTTGGCCTTTCGGCGTTTCGTCTTACTTTTGTGGCGCCGTTTCACAATAATGAACCCGTGCCGACTAGCCCAGTTACCAGCGCAGATCATCGGAAACATCCAGAAGATGGTAGCGGTTACGTTGGTAGGTTTCTTGTCACATCCTACTAGATCCGTTGAGCGGTTTGGTGAGTCCTTGGAAGCATTTAGCGGGGCACAGGAACCAGGAAATGATGGAAGCGATATGATGAACGTCTATTCACTCTGGCACAACCAGCAAGAGATCCGTCGATCGTCGAAGGACACCATCGAGCCATCCAACAACCGAACCACGCTGAAGATCACGCGACTGGCACCATCCGAACCTCCGAACCACGACGATTCGAACTCGCTGTACCTAGGGAGCCTACATGACAGGCATTCATGCTGGCTCCCTAGCCGTGCAAGCGTGAAAAATCCCCAGAAAATTCTGTCCTTAGGTTTTAGGTCACGTGAGTTGATGACGTCACGGATGAACGGCCTTCATTTAGAAGCACGCAAAATGAACGGATGTGACATCATTGGTGATAGGTCTTGTGATGTCATGGGTGTTTGTTTCCTTAGTTTTTCGTTTTGTCCAACCCGGTGACCCCGTTACGGTCCTCGAGCGTAGCGCTCTTTCTTCTTTTTGTGTGTGTGCGTGCTGTGGAGGCCTCGCGAGGGAACTTCCTGGAACGCTGTTTGTTGGCTCCCATGGCTTCGATGCGACGAGCGGCGTGGTTCACCGGCGTGCGCGTGTGCGCGTATGTATGAACTTGTTTATTGGTTCGTTCCGCCAGTGCTGCTACCTGCGACGCGAGCAGCGTTGCTACTCTGAAGGGCATACCACAGGTGTTCTCTGGGCAAACACAGTTCGGGACTCGGAAGGGGTGTTGCCCACTCGGGCCGTCGCGTAGTGCTTCTGCATGCAGCGCTGTTACCTGCAGTTCATTCGTTATTTCTCTTAAGGCTGCGCCGTTATGCAACTCGGCTGGCTGTGCTTGACACCTTGGCTGCCTTGACAGGCCGTCAACTCGGCAGGACAGCGAGCTTCTGCCACTTGCAACATCTTGCTGCCGAGCGCGCACTTTTTAATTGTTTCATCTTATGACAGGCGCGCCCGTTTGTAGAATATGTGCGCAGAAACCTGTCGAGAGTGTTTGTGTACAGAATATTGCAAAATAGAGAGACCAGAAATGGGGCGCACCGTTTTTTTTTTAATCACGCACAGGCGAATGGGCTCTCCTTCACATTGCACGAGCCGCAATAGCCTTTTGATCTGCGTGAAAGAGCCTCCCAGTGTAGCCATGACAATATCATCGGCCAATCGTGAGTTTTCCATTAAAACTCTCATGCTCATCTTTTTCTGATCCGGTGCACAGCTGCGCACAAATGTGCCGTGAATAGCGCATTGGGGGGAGTGCACCTCCCCGCCCGTCTTACATCCTTCATTATTGGGATTTTATTGCTTTTTCTTGGACGGCCAGGGCAATGTTTTCTTATGGTTTTAGTATTGCTCCACTGACAAAAAGTTCCTTTTGGGTTCTGCTCTGGAAAGAGAAATAAGGAGATCCGGAACAGTTTGCAACAGTTTTAATTTTGCATGGAAAACTTGTCAGAGCAAAGTAAACATAAAAATGCAGTATTTATTAAATGAATTGTCAATTTAGCACATGTGGAATGCATAGTTCGTTTGACTTGTAAGCCACAGAGTCGAAGTGTGCTCCTCACAGCGTGAGGCGGCTCTTTTAGAGATTGATTTCAGCAATGGGACTTCCCACCACATGCACAACACTGGATACATGCTCTGTTCAAGATCCAGTCTCTCTTTGCTCTTGTGAAACTCTCAAAGCTCCTTTGCAGGTGTGGCCTTTTGGCAAGCTCTTTCAGCAAGTGTACAATGCTATTCATAGCCTCAGCACTTTTGGTCTTGAGAAAAGGCCATGTTATTCTGGAGCCCGGGCTTCCACGCTTTCTGGAGTGCACTGCTTCTACTGAAGACTTCTGCGCTTTCCTCTGGTTCTTCACAATGAAGCCTGAGATGCTGCACCATGGCAGGACTGGGCAGAGGTGTTCAGAAACAGTATTTCGGAATCCTTACATTGAAATACGTACCAGGCACGTCAACCGCACTGTGGTGTGCTCTGCATGTTAGTGCACACGTCTGTTTTGCCTTATAGAAATGGTGTGTTGATGTGTGCATCTGTTTCCTACGGGTTTGAGCAAAGTTGGGCATAAGCATGCCGTGGGCCAGTAGTACATAGGTATTATTTCCTGCACTACTCCAAGAGTGGGCAACACAAACCACAACAGTAAGCAAACTTAGATAAGCAACACCACCATGACTGCTGATGAAATAAGATTATTTGCAATATATGCCATGTGGCTTATGTGGCTGAGTGTTGGCGTGTTTCATTCGTTGCATTCATTCATTCATTCATTCATTCATTCATTCATTCATTTATTAATACTGTCAGCCCTGTTTAGGGCTATTACAGGAGTGGAAGGTACATAATAATTATCATGCACTCAGTGCATGTACGGAATAAATCACTTATTTGAGAAAAATTATAGTACAGTAAGGTAAATCATACTCTTAATCCACTGTATCATAATATAGCACTAATATAGTAAATATAAGTAATATAATACTTGGAAAGAGTTGAAAAGGTACAGCAACAATAATAAAAGACACATACATACAAACGTACAGCACGTACAAGAATAACCAGGTAACTAAATATTGTCATAATTTTAGGAAGTCGTTAATTCTAGCCAGAAAAATGTCTAAAGTAGGCGAGGTTACAATATCGTTGGTTAATGAATCCCATTAAGCAATGGCTCTAGGGAAGAAACTAAACTTAATTCTGGGCAAACAGTGGGGGAAGTAACGTAAAATGACGAGAAGTTTGGTTATGCTTGATTTTAAAATATTGGTTGTAATTAATTTTTACTTGCTAGTGTACGATTTGGTAGAAGAACTTGAATGGTTCGTAAGAGCCTCTGACCTCAAACAAAGAAAGTTCTGCACGTCTGTACAATTCAGAAGGTGAATGACAATGGCGGTACTTGTTAAAAATAACCCTCGAGGCTTGAATAATGTCCAGTTTGGTTTTGTTTGATTGCGTATCAGGGTCTCGTGCTACTTTTGCCTACTCAATAATGGACATCGTGTGGGAGGTGTCTATTATTGAGTATAGCATGAGACCCTGATCATCGTCATCAGCCTGTTTAGGTCCACTGCAGGACGAAGGCCTGCAGTGGACCTAAACAGGCTGACAATATGCAGTCATCTGCATATAGCCTGACTGGTAGTGTAGGGGTAGGTTGTTTGTGAAAATTAAAAAAACAAATCGGCCCCTAAACGCTTCCCTGAGGGACTCCTGGAAGGACAGGGTGCAGATTCTGAACCTCCCAAGCGGACAAGTGGGTGGCATCTGTGAGCGTTTGCGCTGTGTAAGGGAAGTGTTGAAAATGACAGCAGTTTTCTGCAGTAATTTAGGATGTGACACGTTATCGAAAGCTTTAGAGAAGTCCAAACTTATGATGTCTGTTTGGCTACGAGAACTTGTAATTTGAGCGAAGTTGTGCTTGACCATTTCTGTTAACTGACTAATAGTCGACAGACCTTCACGAAACCCGTGTTGATGTGGGTGTAACAGATTTTGGTGGTGGAGGTAAGTCATCAAGTGATTAGCATCAGTTTGTTTGAGCACTTCAGAGCATGTGGAAATCGGAGGTGTAGGCCGG
Organism: Hyalomma asiaticum; assembly: GCA_013339685.2. Lineage (NCBI taxonomy): Eukaryota > Metazoa > Arthropoda > Arachnida > Ixodida > Ixodidae > Hyalomma > Hyalomma asiaticum. The sequence goes on along the minus strand of CM023482.1, from coordinate 713,401 downwards.
TAGTTTCTGACGTCGGACTTACATCGAGACTTGTGTATGGGTATGGTCTGCACACACTTCCATTGAGACGGAAAGCATCCCGGGTTGAGAGAGATGCCTGAAAAATGAGTTTTAGATATTTGTCAACCCGACCTGTGTATCTGTACAAAAATTCATTAGGGGTCTTGTCGGGCACTTTGCTGGTGATTTGGCCATTACTGCATGCTTGCCACTGTCTGCCTAATGTGTCTACATTTCAAATGAAAGCTACGACAAGTGATGAGTGTTTCTGTTGTTTGACTAAGGGAAGGCGCATCATGAAATTTTCAGTGCCTGTATTTGTTTGCCCCTGATTGATGTAGGATATAAGGGTCACAGTAAATCAACTCTGATGTGTACTTGCATTCCCCGGCTGGACATGAGGTGCATGCGATCCCATCAGCATTAATCACGACATGTGTGAAAAACATATCTTGTTGGTGATGTCAAGATTAAACACTCGTCTTTGTGCATTTATTCAATGCACTTGGGTGCATTTTAGTGAATGAATAACATTAGCCACTACTTTGGGTCACAATCCGAGAAAAATTAATGACTGCTGTGGATGACCCTCGCACGAAGCATTTCTATGCCTGGCCCCCCGCAAAAGGCACGCAATCCTTCGCAGTTAGTGGTGTCACCATTTAAGCTGAAAGCACCGAGAGGAATCGTGCAAATTCATCTTTTTGTTTTGCCAACAAAAGCAAAAAAAAAAAAATTAAAGCCATTCCACATTGCGAATGTAGATTGCCACGTAACCTCGAATGATGGAGCAACAAAACCAAATGCATTACACCTTTCGTTCTCTTAGGAGACATCCCAATTGTTTAGCCTGCCTTATTTGGTTTGTTTAATGCACGTTTGATCAAAATAAATTCACCTTTAGTCTGCTCAATGCACCTTCGATTCACCTTAATTCTGACTCTGTTGACTATGTTTGCATTTTGGGCATCAGTCCCCGCACAGCCTCCGTGATGGGGCCACATGTATGCCGTTCATGTACATGGCTAAATAACGCAGTCGCTGTCGTTTCTGTCCCTTCTTTGCATGTTGTCTTCGTTTTTCATGCTGACCATTAAAAATGTGCAACTGTAGGTGTATGTCCACCATGGCCATACTAATGGGATGCACAGCCTGTGCTACTGTCATCTTTAATGAGAAATGCATGCAGTGAATCGTGAGTGGGCAAACTGTCTGACTGCCCTGTCTCCAGTGTTGGACAGGATTTTTGTTGACACACACACTTTTGGTAAGAACCTACCCATAGGCAGCTCAGCTGTAAACTTGCCCAAGCGAGTGAGCCTTTTGAAGCTGGTTAAGGGATCTGGAGAGAAGGCTTTCAGGAAAATCACCACTGTGAATGGCCTCCTTGAGTCGCCAGAAGCATCTCTCCATTCATCAGTACCCTCCAATGTGTGAAGACGTACTTTCGAAGCATAGGGCCACAGCAAAGGTTGATGCACCATGTGCATGAGTGGGGTGATCTAGCCGCCACTTTCAGCTTTCAACTTTGTAATTGAGGTTCTTTTCATGAGAGCCACAGAAAATACACATTTAGCACTGTGAGACTGTCAGCGGGTGGAATTAGCACCGTTTTTTTCCGGGTTACTTGTTTTGTCTGCATTTTCACTCTGTTCTGTTGCTAACCAGCCCAGCTCTCCATGGGTTTGTTATAGCATCCATTAATGTTTGTGTGTTCGGAAATTATGTATGGTGTGCTGTACTTGAGATGCTTAACTCATGTTTGTGATTACATCAAACTTAATTTTTTATGGGTGTACGTATACGCATCTTTCCTTTTTTCAGCAATTTTAGGCAGTCTGCCATGAATCTGCATGTGTCACAATTTTCTTGGGCACTTAGAATTCAGGGTGTCTTGCTGCCCCTCAATAGCAGTGTCTCGTGCAGTTTAAAGGGGCCCTAAACAACCCCGAGGTCCAAAATTTGTTTTAAAGATATAACTGCGCTCCTGTGCGGTGTGAACATGCTCCCGCAAGAATTTTGCGAATAGGTGCAATAATAAAGAAGTTACACGGGTTTAAGTGACCGCTTGCGCCGGTTTCGTTTTCTCGGTCGGCCTCCCCACCCTTCTCTGCTGAGGAGAGGGTAGGGGCGGCGCGCCGTCGAGACTCCACCCACTTTTGACACGTGACCTGACGTGATCATTTGACGTCATTGACGCTTGCACTGCGGAACCGGTTGCTCCCGTTCTAGAAACGTTGGGTTGCTCCTGTGCTCACGCCGGTGGGATGGCCAGGGGATCTGACAATAGACGTTTCGACCAATCAACGAGATACGACTACGCAAAGTTGTTCGCGGTACGACATGACGACACCTAGGATGCGAGCGCGACTGGTCAGTCGCCGGAAAGAAGCGCGCGAATTGTTTTTTGAAATACGGCGTCTGTGTGGCGCGCAGCGCTGTCATATTCACAGAATGTGATCGCCGCAACCTTCTCTATGATTGAGTTAGCTTGTTTGGGCGGCTTTGAAAAAAAGTAGGAGCCTGTTTAGTGGCCCTTTAAAGGGGCCCTTTGAACATAGCCAGAAAATGGTGCCATTCAGTCGCTCCTACGAAAGTGCAAGCCAGATATTATATTGCACTGCAGGCACTTGGCAATTCAGAGCCTGATTTCAAACAGAGCTGGGAGGCACCTGTTCAAGAAATGTCACTGTGGGGCCACCGACATGGCTTTTTTTTGTTGCTCTTTAACAGAAGTACGCCATTTGTTGGGCTCGAAACGAACAAATAAAGCATAGCGGATGATCTTCTCACGGTCATGCAATCGGCCAGTGCTATATCTGCCTCAAGTTGGTGCCCACAGTGGCACCACTTGTTGAATGAGGAGCGAACCCTTTCCAGCTGTGTTTGGAGACAAATTGTGTGTTTCTCACAGGTGACTCCACGGCTGATCAGCGCCGTTTTCTGACTTTGTTCAAAAAGTGTTGCAGGGCCTTTACAAGAGGCAATGAGAAGCCAAAATCACCTGGTATGCAGGGGCACTCACCATGAAGTCCTGGGCTCGGCAAATGTGGAAAACATAATTTAACTCGCTTCCAAAAGGTGCCTAAGTGCTCGCTTTTGCAGTTGAGATCCATCCCAAGCGCGACGCAACTCATGCCCATATCGCTGTGTTGGAAACACAACTTAAGTTTTAGTGATGGTATACCATATTATAGTGACTTACTACGAGTGGTGAACTGTCACAAACCTAGATGGATGCTTTCTGTAATTTTCCTGCTGGTGTCTTGTAAGCAGAAGGCAGCTACAGCACAAAACGAGGCAAGAACGTAGCTCCCCGACTGCTGGGTTCCCCACACACTATTTTGTGCTGGCTCAGGTGTAGCGCCCGTGCAGACGGCGTAGCAGTGCGTGTGTCTCCAGACAGTGACATTTCTGTTCAACTCGGCATCCAGAATTTGAAGCTGAAAATTGTTCACATAAGTTATGCTATATTAAATTATTTACCCAGGATGTCAGAATTTGGCTGTAGATCTGGTTATGTTGTATGTTGTTGCTGCTGGAACCACCAATTGGTGCTGGAGACGGAGCTGTTGGGCTGGTTTGCTTTCCTGTTTTTCGCACTTGTATGTGTACACACGTGTTTTCGCATGTGTATGCTAGTTTTTTGTTCCTCCCTACCTGAGCAAGAAGTGCACCATCTTATTGGTATAGTATATGTTTCCTAATGCCAGTTCAGTCTATTTAATGACCTGTTTACTGTTCATAAGTATCAAATGATGAATAAGCACAAGAGAAACACAGGTTGCACTGCAGCAACACAAACTTACGTTCCCTGGTGAATTCTTTGAAAAACCGATCAATAATGGTTCAAAAGGAACTATGTGGATCCCCATTAAGAACGATTAAGGTCAACCAGGCTAAATAACTGCATAATGAGATCAAATTAAACAAATATAATTTGGAAATACAGTCGAGCCCTACTATATCGAACCCATTTATATAGAATTATCCGGTATATTGAACAATTTCTAAATACGGTAAGTTTACATTTAGAATACAGTAATCCCTCGTTAACACGAAGCCGTCAAATCCGGGAAAAAATTCGAGATAAGCGGTATTTCGAGTTAAGCAAAACACCGAAAATGTTTGCCCAGGCCACTGTAAAAGAAAAGCCAGTGCTGCCAGGAAAAGCTCCACTGCACGAGAGAGCTACCGTAGTAAAGGCACAACAATTCGCAGAAAAATAAATTATTACCGAGTATCAAAAAAACTTGCACCATCTCCCCGAAGGGAACCCTGATGGGATGCGAAGCAGCAGCGTTGCGCACGGGTGGCGTCACGGGTTGAACGGCGCTAATGCGGGCGCTGGAAGAACAGTTTGAAGCGAAACTCGGTGTAGCGTTCACTGGTGTAAACGTTTGTTTGACACGCAGACACGGGAGGCGAGCGGGCGTTGGAGCCGGCAGCTGCGGGCGCTCCGGCGGGTGAGGGAGAGAGCGACGTACGCGCGCACCTGCGAGGGGAGCGTGACGCCCAGCTGCGGCGTGACCTACTTGGTGGCACCGCTCCAACACCTGCGCCGAGGGAAGCGCGTTGCCTCGCGTTTGTGCGGAGGGACTGCGTTACACAGTCAAAGAGCTGCTTCGCATCTAAAAACCGCGTGATGCCTGCCTGTTTCGCATTCGGTCTGAGAAAGCCGTTCTCCAGTTGCTCAACACATCGCATGAGCCGTTGGTTGCCACCGCTGCATTCTATCTTGTTGCGGAGCAAGCGCAGCACGTTACGCGTTTCTGTCGTCGCAGGCACTTCTCGGGGCTCTTCCTCGTCTGCATCGTCATCTGCGTCGTTCACGGCCATCTCAACGATATTGGCGCAAGTGCGCACACGTGATCACTCCCACAGTTACTTGACAAGGCGGATAGGAAACGACAGCGTCCGCAGGAATTGCAAATTCGCCCATCACGACCGCGTTCCGCACGTATAGTAAGAGCTAAGCGTTCGTACGGAGCCCTTGTTTCCTGTTGGGAGTGGACTTTCCTTTCTGCCCTCCCGGTCAAAATTTCGAGATATCCGCTGTCCCCCACGAAAAACGTTTCGAGATAAGAGGGGGCAAATACATAGCACCTATGGGAGGTTAATGCACGCCGAAAAAAAGTTTCGACTTAACCGAGATTTCGAGATATGCGAGTTCGAGTTAACGAGGGTTTACTGTATATAGCAAAAGTTACGGTTACATCGAACGAAAATAGCAATGAGAACCGATATATCAAACTCCATGTGCCTCAAAAGTGCCCTCGTGAGTTGCTTTCCCTTGCGATGGAGGAGAAAAGTGCCGGTACCACCCTAGAAAATGTAGTTCAGACAGAAGTAAGGCTGAAACAGAAGAACATCCAGGGCTATTGTGTGCGAAAATAGGGCACGCAACTCAGTCATTATATTAACAAAGTGCTTTTAGTAATATGGTGCCTTTACGTCATCAAATCTTATAGTGAGCCTATATCGAATTATGCCATATATCGAACTCATAACGTTTTCTGGTGAGTTTGATATGTCCGGGTTTGACTGTACTGATAAACACAAGGTAACACAGGCAAATCACTGCTCCACTTTTCGTACAGCTTTCACTGCTGTGGAACTGGCTTGGACTTTGTTGCCTTTATGTCTATGTGCTGGTCTGTGTTGGTTTACCTATGAAATGTCAGGCACTCAAGGAGAATTAATGATGGCAGCGGGGATGATGGCAAAGGATGGCATTTATTTAAAAGAAGAATGTGAGGGTATTGCTGAGCAAGAGACAGTTCCTGGTGCCACAGGCGATTCAGCCCAGCTTTGTTCTCCTTACCAATCAAGCTTCGCTCGAGTGTTTCACTTCCCCATTCACAGACATTATCTGGGCAAGTTCGGCTGTACAAGATCAGTAGTTGAATGGCTTCAGGCACGTGACTTGCATCACCTGCATCTTCCTGGAGCAACGATCGTTGCTGGTGACGCCAAAGATTGCGTAATGTCACTGAGGTGGTTGAGGATGGTGACTGGACTGGCGAAATGGGCTTCTGACACAAACCACTTTTTCACTCCTCTCGGGAAAAAGAAGTTCCGGCACCATTGCAGTATATGAAAACTAATGTGCACTGAAACTGAAGCAACTGCTTAGGAAGAGAACAGCAGTTTTCAACAAGTAGTGAGGTGCTGGAAGTAGTAACATCTGTGCAAACTCTAAATGCACCTATTCACGGCTAGTCTCAAAGTAACTGGGGCAGACACGCACACTCAGGATGCCCTGCCAGCCCTGAGCATACTCGTTTTGCCTCGGCAAAATTGCTTCTGCAGTCGCGACACAGCTCTCATGAAAATAAACAAATAACTTGGGCATGTCCCACGGTCTTTAGAGAAAATATATGTAGAAAAGCAACTTCTTGCAACAGGTGGAGTGCATGTTTCTATGTCCACATCAGTTAGTTTCTCTCGGCCAGCATCTCAGCAGCACTGCCATGGCGAGTCAGCGGGCCAAGTGTTTGAAGGACAAGTGAATTCTGGAGCTAGAGTACTGGGAATGCTTCCTATGCACTTTGGCTTCCTAATTGGTGGCACACAAATGAAAAGCCTGACATTGAAATGGCTAATAAGAGTTCGGTGGAATGCATTTAGTACGCATTCTCAAATCATGAAGAGCAGCTTACTGGTATCTATTGAGAAGAAAGTGTATAGCAGCTGTGCCTTACCAATAACAGTCCTTTGGTGCTTTTCTGGTTGTGAATTGGTCTCATACAGGGGACATGACCTTCCAATGAGGTCGTCACTACTGTCAGCATGGGTCCATTTACGCATACTGCACTTGGCTAAAAGTGCTTTGTGGCTGTGTTTCCAAGTCATTAAAAAAAAACAAAAGGAAGAAACTTTCCACAGAAACTCCTAAAACTCGCTGAAAACTACTAAATTCGACATTTGTACCCAAGGCACTGATAATTGTGTAATGAAAGAAAGAGAACGCCGACATCCCGAGTACTGCTATCATCATCACGAGTAGAAAGCACGAGACTGGCGTTCAAGCTGCACCATCTTGATCTCCCTGGGTGCTTTTCGAGCTACCGCCTGCTTGCCCAACTCATCCAATAAACCTCTTTACATTTGGTGGATCGTGCTGGGTAACCACCTCGCCGGCACCCTGGAACTCCGGTCCCGCACGCTGCAGCCGACCATGCAAGCTGACGCAGCCCAACAGACGCCACCTCTAGCGGCCCCCGTTTGCCTCGGCCCGGCTCGCCAGCGAGATCCCCCGGTATTTTCCGGCACGGAGGACCAGGACGTCGAGGACTGGCTGTCGTCCTACGAAAAAGTTAGTGGACCCAACAGGTGGGATGATGCGGCTAAGTTGGGTACTGTAAACTTTTATCTGAGCGGCATAGCCAAGCTGTGGTATACGAACCACGAATCTGAATTTCAGAGCTGGTCCGCTTTCAAGGAGGCAATAACCACAGTTTTTGGTCGGCCTGCCGTACGGAAGTTACGCGCAGAACAACGCCTGCGCACACGGGCACAGGAACTGACTGAAACTTCTACGGCCTATATCGAAGACATAATCGATCTCTGCAGGCGCGTCGATGCTTCAATGAGTGAAAGTATCAGAATACAGCACATTATGAAAAGAGTCGACGACGACGTCTTTCAAATGCTCCTCGCGAAGTCTCCTGGCACTGTGTCAGAAGTGGTAGCCCTGTGCCAGAGCTATGACGAATTGCGGAGGCAACGAGCTCTCACCCGACGTTCGCCTTCGTCTAACCAACCTCTCGCTGCACTGGACGTCGTGCCTGATCACGCATATCTTCTTGCACAAATGAAAGACTTCGTGCGGGAGGAGGTAGCTCGTCAGCTTTCTCTTTTGCCGTTTGCTCAGCGTCAAGAGCTCCCACAGCAGCCGCCACTGCAGCAGCCAATCCCGTTGGCTCCTCTGCTCCGACACGTCGTTCACGAGCAAATTGCCGAGGCTATGCAGCAGCACCCTGTTCAGCAGCACCCTGTTGCCGCGCCTCTTACACTGAGGCAGTACAGCGAATAACAGCAACAGCCCTTGCCGTTCCATGGCGTGTCGCAGGTGTCGCACGTCACAGCCCCGACTCAGCCGCCCGTCGCATGGACGGCTCCTATCGCTGCAAAGCCGTGGCGAACGCGCAACAACCGGCCGATCTGTTTTGCATGCCGCGGCGTTGGCCATGTCGCCTGGTGCTGCCATCGTATCGCGCCAGGGTACACAGACGCCCGCTCGCAGTAAAATTACATCGATCGTCTCCGCCCTCGTTATGAGTGTCCGGATCCTCAGTCGACCACGTCGTCCCGTGACTATCCGCAATATGGGTCTCGTCGCTCGCCGTCGCCCCGTCGCCGCTCCTTGTCGCCCATGCGTCGTCGACCAGCCCCTGAAAATGAGGGAAACTGGCCGCTGCAGTTCGTGAGGCAAGAACTGCACTGTCGAAATGCTCAAGTCCGCAAACTTTACCGTCGAATGTTGTCGAAGTCTTTGTAGAAGGCATCCGTGCATATGCTCTTGTTGATACCGGTGCTGCCGTTTCCGTTATAGACGCCAAACTATGCCGCAAGCTTCGGAAAGTGACCATGCCTCTTGATATGATGTTCTTACGTACAGCGAATGGAGACCGTGTTCAGCCTATAGCCGCCTGCACTGTTCGACTCGTCATAGCCGAGGATCACTACATTGTTGAGTTTATTTTCCTTTCATCCTCTTTGCACGACATCATACTTGGTTGGGACTTTCTATCGAATAATCAAGCCATTATAGATTGTGCCAGATCTGAACTTGAGCTTTTCCCATTGTATGATGAGTCCAACAACAGCAATTATCCAGCCGTGCACGAAGTAGTCGTCACAGAAGACACAGAAATTCCGCCGACAGCAGCTGCTTTGCTCCCCGTGTACTGCACCAACTTCCACGATGAAGCTGCATTATTTGAGCTATCAAGCCTCCTCTTAAGTCGGAAACAACTCCTCCTGCCATATTCGACCCTCTCTGTTTCGAATGGAACTAGCACCCTCTGCCTCGTCAATCCTCTTTCATATACCATTCAACTGCTTAAAGGTGAATCCCTCGGATTCGTGCACCCCATTGACATCGGCCAAATTTATGCCGTGCAGGATGATTCATCGCGAAGTGACCTCGACGCCGTCGGTGCTCTGAACCCTTCTGATACACCCCCTGCCGACCTATTCGATTCGTCGATCGCAGATGGACTGTTGCCATTTGAACGCTCTGAACTTCTCAATGTGCTATACCAGTTCCGCGACTCTTTCGATGTTGCCCAACCTGCCCTTGGCCGAACTTCTGCCATTGTTCACTACATCGACACCGGCTCCCATTCGCCAGTGCGACAATGACCATACCGTGTCTCCAGCGCAGAACGGCAAGTTATTACCGAGCAGGTTGATGATATGCTGAAACGCGACGTTATTCGCCCTTCGCATAGTTCGTGGATATCACCCATGGTTCTAGTTAAGAAAAAGGACGGATCGATTCGCTTCTGCGTGGATTACCGGCGCCTAAACAAGGTCACTTGAAGGACGTGTACCCTTTGCCCAGAATCGATGATGCCCTTGATTGCTTACAAGGTGCCGAGTTTGTTTCATCGCAAGATTTGTGTTCGGGGTATTGGCAGCTGCCCTTAGCAGATGCCGACTGTCCAAAGACAGCCTTCGTCATGCCTGATGGTTTACGTGAGTTTAATGTCATGCCGTTCGGCCTCTGCAATGCGCCTGCCACCTTCGAGCGCATGATGGACTCTGTTCTGCATGGTTTGAAGTGGCAGATATGTCTCTGCTACCTAGACGATATTGTGGTCTTTGCGGCAGATTTCGTGACACATCTGGATCGTCTGAAACAAGTCCTGACGGGCCTTAAGAATGCTCACCTCCAACTGAATCTCAATAAGTGCCGATTCGCTGCACGACAACTTACAATTCTTGGTTATGTGGTATCCAAGGACGGCATACTTCCAGACCCGGTTAAACTACGTGCTGTCGCAGACTTCCCCAAACCCACGACTCTAAAGCAGTTACGGAGCTTCGTAGGGTTATGCTCGTACTTTTGTTGGTTTGTGCGCCACTTCGCCTCAATTATTGCGCCTTTGACCAAACTATCAAGTAGCATCGCCGATTTCTCCTCATGGTCTTCCGAGTGCGACCAAACATCTCCACCCTTCGCCGTCTCCTGACATCACCTCCAATATTGCGCCATTACGATCCTACGGCCCCGACCGAAGTTCACACCGACGCCAGTGGTGTTGGCCTCGGTGCGGTTCTCGCGCAAAGAAAGCCTGGGTACCCAGAGTACGTCACCAGATACGCCAGCAGAACGCTCACAAAGGCGGAGTGAAACTATAGCGTCACCGAGAAGGAATGTTTGGCAATAGTTTGGGCGCTTCTCAAGTTCCGCCCATGCTTATACGGCCGTGTAGTGTTGTTGTATTTTGTTATATTAATCCTAGGTGGCGTCACTTGCACTAACACACTAACAGACGGCGCCACTAAATGGTTACAGATGTGTAAATATATGGCATCAATAAACATGGCCGGGGAGTTAGTCGCCGGCCCCGCCGAACGTCGCATCGTCCTATCGTTACTCTCGACATGGTGTCAGAAGTGGGATCTGCATCATAGTAAAAATGCCTCGGGACGAGAAGAACAAGAACAGCGAGCTACCTGTGGCGACCGGCGGGAAAGCCATGGTGGCCATGGTCGCTGGGCCCAACTTGCAACCGCCACCCCATTTCGACTTCGAGAACCCAGCGGCTTGGCAAAGGTGGCGTCAGCAGTTCGACGACTACAGTTTTGCAACGGGTCTTCATGCGGCGGACGATGAAGTTTGCGTCAGAACGCTGTTCTACTGCATGGGCACCAGGTCACGAGACATACTGTGTTCATTGCAAGTACGGGACGAAGACTATTCGAAGTACAGCGCCATCGTTGGCAAGCTGGACGGATACTTCATACACCCCGCCAACGAACTGTACGAGAGCGCACGGTTCCACCGACATGTTCAACAGGCAGGCGAGACAGCGGATGCGTTCTTCACGGCACTGGGAAATATGGTGAAACACTGCAATTACGCTACACGGGACATAGAAGAGCGACTGGTTCACGACCGTTTTATCGTTGGCCTTCGTGACACGAAATTATCAGATAAGCTCTGCCGCAATCCGAAGCTTACGTTGGATGAAGCGCGCATTTGTGTCCGTCAAGCGGAAGACGCACAGAAGGAAAGAGCGAATCTTTCAGCATGTTCGCCGGCGGTGATAACGCATCACGAATCGATAAATGTGGACGCAGCGAAAGTCGTGCAGAACCGCCCAAAGCAGCGAGAGACGCACAACGCAGTTGCCCCATGGATGCATGTTTCTTCACCTTGTGGATTTTGTGGCCGCTCCTTACATCCGCTCTCAGAATGTCCCGCACGCCGAGCAACCTGCAACAAATGTGGAAAGAAGGGCCATTTCGCAGTGGTTTGCCGGGGTAGTAAGCAACTTTCCGTTGTGGAATTGGGTGCTGTCGCTTCGAACAGTGAAGAGCGTGCCAAGTTCGTGGATGTAAAAGTGGGTGGAATGCCTCTACGCTTCAAAGTTGACAGCGGCGCCGAGGTCACAGTCGTCCCCAGTACATTTTCTGGAATTCCGCCATACCTTGAGCCGCCGGAAGGGGTACTTTCAGGACCGGCGGGACAACCGTTGGACGTGCTGGGAACGTTTATCGCCACTCTGCAATGGAAGAACAAGTCGGCAACGCAACGACTTTACATGCTTCGGTCACAGGTCATGCCACTTCTGGGATTTCCTGCTATCCGAGAGCTGCGCGTGTTCAAGTTCGTGGATTCGGTGGTCAAGACACAAGGCAACCAGACGGCATCAGACAAGCTGTTCTGCGGTTTGGGCGAGCTGCAAGAAGCGTACACTATACGCCTAAAACCAGATGCTGTCCCCTATTCGCTGCTGGTCCCAAGACGTGTGCCCATCCCTTTACACGGTGTCGTGAAGGCGGAGCTTGACAGGCTTGAAGCGGAGGGCGTGATCAGACGCGTAACAAAGCCTACACCGTGGTGCGCCGGTATGGTCGTCGTACCGAAGGCATCCGGTTCATACCGCATCTGCGTCGACCTCACCAAGTTGAACCAGGTAGTGTTGCGTGAGCGCCATATTCTGCCCACCGTAGACCAAGTTTTGGGACTACTGCGTAATGCTCAGGTGTTCTCGAAGCTTGACGCTACATCGAGTTTTCATCAGGTAAAACTAGCAGAAGAGGTAAAACTAGCAGAAGAGTCTGAAAAATTAACAACATTCATAACGCCGTTCGGACGTTATTGCTACCGTCGACTGCCATTCGGGATAACGTCCGCCCCCGAATACTTTCAGCGCCAAATGAGTTACATTCTCGAGGGTCAAGACGGCGTCGTAAACATGATCGACGACATTTTGGTTTTTGGCCGCGACCGTGCAGAACATGACAGCCGGCTCCAATCAGTGCTGGCTCGACTGAGAAACACCGGGCTGACCCTGAACAAGTCGAAATGTCAATTCGGCGTCACAAGCGTCAAGTTCCTCGGCGTAGTTATCTGCGGCAGCGGTATTTCGCCGGACCCAGACAAGCTTGCCGCTGTCAAGAACATGGAACCTCCTGTCGACGTCGGTGGCGTTCGCAGACTATTGGGCATGGTAAACCACGTGGGACGGTTCTTACCCCATCTGTCAGAGGTGACGGCGCCCATTCGAGGACTGCTCAACAAAAGAAGTGACTGGGCGTGGGGACTGGCCCAGCAGGTCGCCTTCCAAAAGTTGAAGGACATGATGTCGTCCAACATCTGCATGGCTAACTACCACCCACTGTACCCGACCATCGTATCCGCAGATTCCAGTTCGTTTGGCTTAGGTGCCGTTTTGCTACAAGACCAGCCGAGCGGAGAGCACAGAGCCGTGGCCTATGCATCACGCTCCCTCACACCAACAGAGCAAAGGTACAGCCAAACGGAAAAGGAGGGCTTGGCAGCTGCCTGGGCTGTCACACGGTTTGACGAGTATGTCCGGGGCTTACACTTCACCATCGAGACCGATCACTTACCGCTCACGTCGTTGCTTGGTTCCATGGACGTCGATGCTTTACCACCAAGGATCCAAAGGATTCGACTGAAACTCCTGAGGTACCAGTACACGGTATTTTACGTTCCAGGGAAGCTGCTGGCAACGGCTGATGCTCTCTCAAGAGCCCCCGTCACATCAGCGTCTCCGGCAGAGGAAAGCCAAGTGTACGTCAGTGAGGTCGTCGGCAACATCGAGGAAGGTGCACCAGTTAGCCTTAAAGCGGTTCGTCAGCACCAGTTGATGGATGGCGAGTGCGTTACCCTCGTGAAGTACTGCAGGCAAGGTTGGCCTCGAAAAAACAAAGTGCCATCAAACCTTTCGAAGTATTGGAAGTACCAAGGGGAGCTGACAGTGTGCAAGGGACTGCTCCTTAAAGGAGGGCGTCTGATGATTCCGGAGGCTCTGCAGAAGGACACGTTGGATTCACTTCACGAGGGTCATCAAGGTGTGAACCGATGCAAGGCACGTGCGCGTGATGCTGTTTGGTGGCCTCATATAGGCAAACATATCGTGTCTATGGTGGAATCATGTGAACGTTGTGCAACTTGACCAGGGTCCAGCGTGCCGAGCCTCTCCTGCCAACACCTTCAATGGAGTACCCATGGCAACAAGTGGGTGCAGATTTGTTCCACATGGAGGGAGAAAATTTTCTGCTGCTCGTGGACTACTATTCACGCTATCCAGAGGTTATCACGCTACGCAACACTTCCAGCCAAGCGGTGATATCGGCTGTCAAGAGTGTCATGGCTCGATTCGGCATACCGGAAGTGCTTCGAAGTGATAATGGGCCCCAGTTCTCGTCGCACAAGTTCTCAAGTTTTGCCCAGAACTATAGGATTTAGACACATCACTAGCAGTCCTGGTTATCCTCAATCAAATGGTGCGGTGGAACGGGCTGTTAAGACCGTGAAGGTTCTTCTCCGCAAGAGCAACGACCGGTTCCTGGCACTGCTGGCGTATCGTGACACACCAGGTGTCACAGGGTACAGCCCATCCCAACTTCTCACGGGGCGACGGTTACGGACACGCATTCCCAGGGACCAGGCCAAGCTGTCACCGTACCTACCACGACCAGACGTCGTCTTCCAAAAGGACGCCGCGGCTAAGAAAAGGCAAGCTCGAGACTTCAACCGTCGGCATGGGGCGAGAGAGCTCCGGGACCTCTCTTCAGGAGACAAAGTGTGGGTAACCGATGCTGAGTGCCGGGCCCAAGTTCTTAGCCGGGCCCAGCGTCCACGGTCCTACATTGGGGAAACTCCCAGCGGAGTTATACAATGAAACCGACGGCACCTCGTGCCTTATCCCCCAGATCTCAGTGTGCCATCCCCAGTCTCCCTTCCGGGCTCAAACCAGGAGCACAGACTCAGCCAGGAGGAACCATCACATGGCCAGCACGATACCGGCGCAGACCCTGACAGCATACCCCACAAGGTTACCAGGTCCGGGAGGCGTGTGGTCCCACCCAAAAGACTGAATTTGTAGATCTTGGATAGGGAGATGTAGTGTTGTTGTATTTTGTTATATTAATCCTAGGTGGTGTCACTTGCACTAACACACTAACAGACGGCGCCACTAAATGGTTACAGATGTGGCATCAATAAACATGGCCGGGGAGTTAGTCGCCGGCCCCGCCGAACGTCGCATCGTCCTATCGTTACTCTCGACAGGCCGCATGTTTGATGTGGTTACAGACCACCATGCATTATGTTGGTTGTCTTCGCTGAAGGATCCCTCAGGTCGCCTGGCCTGCTGGGCTCTTCGACTTGAAGAGTTTGACATTAGCGTTGTATACCGTTCCGGCCGAAAGCATGCGGATGTGGATGCTGATGCACTGTTGCGGTCACCACTGTCCACGGAAACAACGCCAATATCCACCATAGACCACACGTTGTCAACTCTTAACGTCGACACCGTCTCCTCTGCGCAACGTAACGACCCATGGATAACCGCCCTTCTGGACGCTTTATCCGGGTCTCCCACTCGTCCGCTCACTCGAACGCTGCGACGCCAAGCTTCGCACTTCAGCATTTGGCATGGCCTATTGTACTGGCGCAACTACTCCCCAGATGGCGGGAAGTGGTTACAAGTCATTCCTCGAACGCTTCGCTCTACAATTTGTGCGTCCTTTCACTCCGACCCGCAATGCGCTTACGCTGGTGTCTTCAAGACCTGTGAATGCCTGCGAAAAAGGCACTACTGGCGCGGTATGTTTCGTTTTGTCTGCCAGTTTGTTCGCGGCTGCCCCGAGTGTCAGCGACGAAAACAACCACCACATCCCGCAGCAGGTTCACTACAACCGCTTCCGTGCCCAGACCACCAATTCGACCGCGTCGGTATTGACCTTTATGGCCCATTGCCATTAACCACAGCGGGCAACCAATGGGCTGTCCTTGTGGTCGACCACCTTACGCGCTAAGCCGAAACCGCTGCTCTTCCCACGGCTACAGCCCAAGACGTTGCCTCTTTCATTCTCAATCGTTTCGTGCTTTGGCACGGCCGTCCTCGAGAACTCCTCAGTGACCGTGGCCGCGTCTTTCTTAGGTAATTCAAGCACTTCTTCATCAGTGCCCTGTTGTCCGCCGAACGAGTACTGCCTACCACCCTCAGACAAATGGCCTGACTGAGCGGTTTAATCGTACTCTGGGCGACATGCTTGTGATGCATGGAGCATCTGATCAAACAAACTGGGACCTCGTCCTTCCATTCGCAACATACGCGTATAACACCGCTACACAGGTCACAACCGGGTTTTCCCCGCTCTTCCGCCCGTACGGTCGACAGCCGTCGCACACTATCGACACGCTGCTGCCTTACGAACCAGATGCCTCCGAGTGCACGCCCGTGTCAGAAGCCGCCCGTTACGCAGAAAAATGTCGTCAACTGGCCAAGTGGTTTACCACGGCCTACCAACAATGCCAGAAGAATGCCCGTGATGACCACCACCCTCCTGCCGCAACGTTCGCTCCTGGAGCACTTGTGTGGCTTCATGTACCACCCTGTGCTCCTGGTTTGTCCCCCAAACTACTTTCAAATTATCATGGTCCCTACCGTGTCGTCGAGCGTACGTCCCCCGTGAATTACGTCATTGAACCTCTTACACCGCCAAGCGATCGCCATCAACGTGGTCGTGATACTGTTCACGTAGGCCTCCTCAAGCGGTACTTTGACCCGCTTGTTCCGACGTGTTAGATCGCCAGGATGGCTTCACCTTTCTCGACGGGGGCAGTTGTAATGAAAGAAAGAGAACGCCGACATCCCGAGTACCGCTACCATCATCACGAGTAGAAAGCACGAGACTGGCGTTCGAGCTGCACTATCTTGATCTCCCTGGGCGCTTTTCGAGCTACCGCCTGCTTGTCCAACTCATCCAATAAACCTCCTTACAATTGGAATGCATTCAATCGAAGGGGCCATTATTTCCTTTCTTGACTGTAAACGGTGGGCTCACCTTTGAGAAAGCATATCTTCCTTTTGTTACGAGAGATAGCTTCCTGCTTCACATTGTTATAACCGGCAAGGGACGCACAGCGGCGTGCCAGCCATACGCGGTCCGCGTTCCACATGAACGCCAACACTCTCCTAGTGTGTTGCTTGGAACGCGCATCGGCGTTGCTACTAGATGCAGTCTGCGTCCAGCGACGAACGCTGGACAAGAAGCCCATTCGCGCCACGGCTATGAAAGGAGGGTGTCGGGAGTGCACGGGGCGTTTTCAGACATCCTCTGGCCCACGGGTGGTGGTGTGTCTGGGCCCTCTGATGTAGAGGCGAGACTCTACGCCTAGTTTCTTACATCTCTGTAAATATGTAATTAAACGCTTCTCCTCCTTCGTAAAAGCTTGTCAAGTGTCCCTCGTCACCGGAGCCAGCCTCTCCTCTGCACGGTCACATCAACTGGTTGGCAGCGGTGGGATAGTTCTGCTCTTTCCTGCTACCAATGCTGGTGAGTGCTCGCTTTCCGTAGGGGTTCTACCAGCTGTTCTGGATAGGTGGCCACGTTCATCCAAAGGGGTAGATTGGCTGCTGCTTTGTGAAGGCTGGTGTTTATTAGGGTACCTTCACGGCAGCTTGAGCTACGGGAGTCTGCACTGGGTGGCCACGGATTTGAGCAAACTGAGGAAACCGGATTTAGTGATGCTGTGCGAGGAGATGGGGATTGACGTTACGTAGGAAGCCTCTTTTAATACAGGCTCTTGAGGATTCCGGCGCCGATGACGAGGAGCTGTCCGAGTGCTGGGAGCTTATTCAGGAAAGGATGAAAAGGGAAAGCGAAGACAAAGAAAGAGAGACTGTCAGGCGTAAGGAAGAAGCGGAAATCCAAATAAGGGAGATTGAGTGCTTGCGGCTTCAGCTTCAGATTGTCGAGGCGAAATGCGCTAGTGGTGTGGGAAGAGAAAATGCAGAGATTCAGGCAGACGCACGACTGAGCATGAGGGACCTCTTGCAGCCTTACAAGATGGGTGAGGACATTGCGTTGTTCCTCATAAATTTCGAACGAAGTTGTGCGAGGGCTGGGTTTGATCGTGCCACGTGGCCTCAAAAGCTCCTAACGGTGTTGCCCTGCGAGGCAGCAGGCACTCTTGCGCGTTTGCCAGAAACAGACGCAGATGATTACAACAAGATCAAAGCGGCGCTCCTAAAGAAATTCCGGCTTTCTGCAGAAGCGTTTCGCTGTTGGTTTAGGGATGCTCAAAAGATAACGGGCGAAACATTTCAGGAGTTCGCATTCAACATGAAGGCCGACTTGGTGGAGTGGCTGAAGGGAGAGGGCGTCTACGAGGATCGGGACAAGGTTGTGGATGTGATCTGCCTTTGAACAGTTTTATGGGTCCCTGGATGAGCAAATGCGGCTATGGATTCAGGATAGACCAGGGGAGAGAAACATTGAACGTGCGGCTGAGCTAGCTGATGAGTACACAGTCCGTCGCCAGTCAGAGAAAACACGTGTTTGCCCATTCAGTAAACATCCGCTAAAAGACCGCCCAGAACGTAAATGCACCGTCGCTGTAAAGATTGCGCCCGAGATCGAAGCAAAGGAAAACTCGGAGAAAGAAAAGTTTGAGTCGAGAAAGCCACTGCTGTGTTTCCGGTGCCAAGAGCCAGGACACATAGCGGTTGGCTGTAGGAAACCGAAACCAGTGCTTTCTCTTACTGGTGGCGGCGATGAAAATATGCAGCTCTTGAGACCCTACCTTCGGGACTTAGTCGTAAACAGAAAAGATTTCAAGGTCCTTCGTGACTCTGGGGCGACAATGGACATTGTTCATCCTGATTACGGGGAAGCTACACATTTCACGGGTGAGTGTGCGTGGTTAAGACAGGTAGCAGAGAACAGAATTTGCCTGCCTATCGCAAAGGTCACGATTGAGGGTCCGTTTGGAGTACTGGAGACTGAGGCGGCAGTGTCTCCGAATCTACCGAAACAGTACCCGTACCTTTTTTCGAACAAGTCTCATATGCTCCTGAAAAAGAGAGGTCTCAGCTTCGGGGAATTCGTAGTACAGGCCATTACCCGTTCCAAGGCACGCGAGCTCGCTGCTGAGAGGGCTGGCGAAGGCGAGCAGCCACGAGCAGTGGATCCCTGTGAGCAAGCATCCACTAGTGCGGGTGAGGACGGAAGTAGGTATGTAGCACCAGTGACACTGGGCGATAGTAGCGCTACAGACGCTCCTATACCGTTATCAGCAAAAGAGCCTGCATGTGACACAGTGGAACAGGTATTTCCCCGTATCGTGCTACCACATTCTGAAAGTTTACTTGATCTCCTCAATGTCGACAAGGATACTCTAATTCAGGAACGAGAAAAAGACACGTCGATGCAACATCTAAAGAAACTGGCCCAGGAAGGAGTGTCTCAAGGGAGAATAAGTTTCCAACGCCGTTCGGGCCTTTTGTATCGACAGTTTACAGATAAGAAAGGGATTCATTACGACCAGCTGGCTGTCCCTGAGAAGTATCCAAAACAGATTATTCGCCTGTCACATGGTGAGGGATGGCCATTTGGGAGTGAAGAAAACTAAGGCGAGGTTGTTGATTGACCTCGTTGCTTTAAAGATGTCGAGAACCATCTGCAAACATGCGATGCTTGTCAAAGAGTAGCCAAACCTCATGAAATGCGGAACAAACCCATAGAGTTGGTGCCGCTAATCACAGAGCCTTACAAACGCCTCGTAGATGTAGTAGGGCCTCTCCCTGTGACCAAACCCGGATATAAGTACCTTTTGACAATGATGTCCCCAGCCACAAAGTTTCCCGAGGCTATTCAACTGAGCGAAGTCAATGCCGGTCGGCCTGTGTTGAAGGCGCCTGAATTTGACCGCCCGTTTGTACTGCAGTGTGATAGGGAGACGTGCTTAGCCAAAGCGACGCTGATGGAAACGAACACCCCATGGTATTTGTGAGCAGGCGTACAGTGCATTGCAAAAAGAGTGTGCATGCCTCATATGGGCAATACACAAACTACAATGCTACTTGAATGGACCCCATTTCTTGGTCCAGACAGATCATTGTACCTTGACACGGCTGTGTAGTATGTCGTCGAGAATTGGAAGGCTGTTGCGTTGGATAGTTTAGCGTTACAGGAGCACAGCTTTGAGATTAAGTATCGCAAAGGAAGAGAACGCTGACCCCGATGGCATCAGCAGAGGATTTCCGTAGATACCAGCTAAAGCAAACGCGGTAACGTGCAGTCCCTAGCAAAAATTCCCAATAGAGAAACCAATAGCCTATCAGATTATTGACACCAATAGGCCTATTAGTCTATTGGTTCTGTATTCACCTATTGGGGCTACTATATTGGTGTATTGGGTCTGTATTTGCCTACTGGAGCTATATTGGTGTATTGGCTCCGTATATGCCTATTGGAGCTATATTAGTGTATTGGTTCTGTATTTGCCTATTGGAGCAATACACATGCAGTGGTACTGTATTGGCCTGCAGGTGCCTTAATCGGCGCCCACAGTCACACAGAAGGGCCACAGTGTGGCAACACCTCTGGAACGATAAAGAGTACAGGAATGAGTGATGCACACATATATTTTCGATATCACTGTTACAGGAAAACTACCACTTTTGTCTTCAATTTTGCAGGCGACTATTTTTCTGGGTCAGGTATATCTCTGCAGGACCTCTTCAGGGTTGTTACAGTTGTGCTCCAGGTAATGCCTGAAAAATGCTTTAAAAAAGCATAGACATAAAGGTCACAAAAGTGGAGAATTTCTTTTTGTCTATCAAACATTGCATAGAAACTTGCATTGCTACAGTATAAAAAATGTACACCTTTTGAAAATTGCAAGAGCTGTGAATTATGGCAAAACATTACATGCAATAATATGCTGGTGGCCTGGAGCATACCTTTTAGGAGCGTCATAGATGGCAGGATCCACAAGTGGTTTGTCCTATTCGATACTGTGTCCATGATGGTTTTGTTGATGAGGCTTGCACTTGAAGATGTCTGCCCGGCAGGCTCATGAACAAAAGTTCGACATTTGTGGCACTGCATCAAATGAAGATTTCTGTAGCCACATGCCATCACTTGGGAAAACCTGAGGCAATAAGATAACCATAGTAATGATGTCAAAAATTCTGGTAAATTTTACTATAACAACTGGTGGTTATGCTAAGCAACACTATTTACTTTTTGGTGATTAGGTTATGTAACAGAAATTACTAAACTGTACCCTAATGCAATGAGACAGCGAAACAATTATCTGCTTGTTTTAATTGGCCTGCAACATTCACCAAGCTACGAAAAAAAGAGAGAGAGAGAGAGAGCACTGGATATGCGCCGGGAAATAAAACAGCAGTTCTAAATAGTTTGAGGTTATCACTTTGACCTATCAACACGCCCAACTCTTCGCACTTCGCTCAAACCTTTGAGGTTTGAGCTACCTTAAATGAATACTATAGAGAATACATCATCGGATGCTGCAAACTGAAAAACAAAAAAGTCCAAGCTGTGCAGATGCATAGTCAGATTGTGCATGTCAAATTACTGACAAACAATAATTATAGCAGGGCAACTGTTTCTTTTTATTCATTTGTATTCTAATACGAATGCAATTCAAATGGAGCGCACCTTCGCAGCAACACGCATTAAATGCACATGTAAACACTGGGCATAATTGTATTGCTGTTGGGTATAACAGTATTACTGTACAGCCATGCGGTGCCAATCGTGTGTGTCACGATCTTGCATTTTTTACCAAAGGCCCGCGCTTCTAAATTCCGATAATATATCTCGAGTTGGGTCCTGATTCATTTACGGCTTGGAAAGAAAAAGGAACTGCGCAAGTCTAAAGAGCCAAATAGAAAAAGATATCAGTGGCTATAATAAACATTACTCAATCGTTACTTTCGGGGTTCTGATCGCTTACGCAACAGCATCTGCTTCACATTGTATATGTTGTTCTATACACAAGTTTTGCACAGCATGCAGTGGCTTTTTTTTTAATGCTCCAAAAAGTCATGGCAGCTGAGATGCAAGCATTTTAGCACACACACATACTCTTGCACACCGCCCTGAAGAATGCCTTGTCATCAGTGCAACGATCCATGGTATCGACATTCAAGCCACTGACATCGTATTGCAGTATTTCTACGCACGCAATACAGAGCAGCTAGCGCTCAAAACATAAGCGGTATAATTACCTCCAAATGGCCGCATCGTCACAGGGGAGAGCAGTGAAGATCGCACAATGGATCCAAAAATCCGTGTTGTCATGGGCGAAAACAGTCGTCACGCAGTGACTTGAAGTCATAAATTCTTCCGGGGGTGAGAATGCTGAACACATTCAGCATAAATTAAGTTACGAAGACGATTTTCCCTCGATTATACACTGAAAAACCATCAAGTGCGTAGCACACGTCGCGCACACATGCAGCCATGATGCAGCGGCCGTGGCGGCTGTGGCTTGACTTGTTTTGGCTTGCCAAATGTGCTACCACGTGTGCCCGGAAAAACTTCACGTTGTTTTTCGACACGGCTCTTCGACACTTTTGCCTAACTCCCTCAGCTTTCAAATGTATCATTTATGCGAGCTATGCACCTCTATTTTTATTTTATTTTGTATATGTTTTATTTTATATATTTTATTTTTGGCAATATGTTTATTAGTTTACTGCTTTAATGGGCCTGTTTTGAGCGTGTCGAGATTACTCAACTAATGATGGCCACAAAGCGGTCGGGCTCGCTTGCTCGCTCGCGTGAGGAGGCTGAGGAGGCTTGTTTGGGATCGGGTAGCTCTGGGTGCCGTCGTGCTATCTTGGCCGTAGCAGTTGGTATACGTGTTCTGTCGCCGTAGTAGCCGTGGTAGCGTAGATTAACATGTATGCCAGATCTCGGCATCGTTCTTTGTCGTTTCCTTGTAAGAGAGGATCGAGTGATCGCTGTTAGGCAAACACAATATCATGAAATGGGTAATGACAACACCGAAGCGTGTTGTCACCGAGGGGAACGTAAAAAAGATTTATGTAAGTTCTTTTTATATTAGTACAGGGCGGTGATGGCTTAGCGGCTAGGAGGGGTTTGGTTTGCGAAGGTCGAAGTCCCGGCATCGAATCGCGAACACGGCGGTAGCGTATCGATGGGGGAAGAATAGGTGCACGTTAAAGAACCCCAAATCATCAGAATAAAACCGGAGTTCTACATTTAGCAAAGCAATGGCTGCCAGCTTTTATTTTTACGTTAATTGTTCTATAGTTTGTATGTATTATATACTCTTCGTACATATTGGAGTATGCAATCTTAATAACCCAAAACCCTATGCAGTATATACTCTTTCTCGAAAAAGGAAAGTTCGTGCAACCGTTGCTCCATTGATCCTAGGATATAAATGACTGAAAGCTGTCAGCTGCCGCACATATTATTGATCATGTAGGATACCCGCTTTTTGTGCTGCAAACAGCCAATCAATACACCCTCTGTTGGTCAAACACCCAGCCAATAGCTATTGGCTATTTGACCAATACATCCTCTATTTGCCTAAAGACACCAATAGCTGCCTGCTCTATTGGACTAATACACCTATTATTGGTCAAATAGGAAACCAATACCTACTTGCTATTGGATGACAGAAACGAACTGCGCGAAGAACACGGACGAGGAAGACACACGCACAAGCAACTGAAGATTTATTGGAAAACCACATATATATAAAGAACATGATAAAATCACGTGAACCGATTAGAGATTGGCGGTTAAATAATCAATCTCCAGATGGTGCAACAGAACCGAAGGCCTAGCGACACACATATTGCCATACTTATGAATGTGAAACGCCTCAGCAATCTCTCGCGCTTTCCTATCTTTGTGCCGGGACAGCACTTTCGTTTTGCGCAACAGCGGATGACATTCACAATCTCTGCAATGTAAGCATAAATTAGATGAAGGGTGGGCCTTCAATGAAGCCCTGTGATCCATCAAACGGTTGTTCAGACATCTGCCGGTTTGTCCGATATAACACTTTCCGCAGGACAAGGGAATCAGATACACAACACCCTTCCCACATTCAGCCAAACCGTCCCGATCTCGGTGATTGACATCACATACACTCCACCTTTTTGCTTTACCTTCAGCCTTCCTATCAACCATTCCGCAAATTCGACCCAACTTGTTCCTTGATGAAAAAACCACCTTAACACCAAATCGCTTTCCAACCTTTTTCATACGGTGGGAAAACCCATGTAAATA
Source organism: Hyalomma asiaticum (assembly GCA_013339685.2). Lineage (NCBI taxonomy): Eukaryota > Metazoa > Arthropoda > Arachnida > Ixodida > Ixodidae > Hyalomma > Hyalomma asiaticum. The sequence continues at coordinate 689,599 of CM023482.1, read as the reverse complement.
CGGAATGCTTATGATTGGCACATCTTTATCTCTGGCCGCCTTGTTAGCAGCGTCCTTGCTCACCTGCTTGAACTTAATCAAGAACCTTTTCGCTGAGGGAAGCCAGATTCCCTTCCGGAAAGTTTGATAACCTGAGCCTATTAAGCTGGTTATTGAAAGCCTCCGACATTTGATGTGGACACGATTTGCGCAGAGCAGATTCTAGGCACGATATGGCAATACCATTTTTTACCAGCTTGGAATGACAAGATCTAAAATCCAGAATGGGCTTGACCGACCTAGGCGAATACCACCAACAAGTGTGCTCCTGTACCATCTTGATTTTCAAATCCAAAAACTGAATACAATTTCTTTTGGGACTTCAAAGGTATAATTCAAACCCCGCCCCTTTTCCTTGAACAACTTGAGCACATTCACCCTAGAAGTTACACAACTGTTCTTCTCCACAAAAACAAGATAATCGTCTACATAACGCAAAGTCTTAAGAGCCACGGAACCCAAGTCCACTTCCAGGTCACAATCAATCCTGCTCAGGTATACCTCGCTCAGTATAGGTGCCTTGTCCTGCGGAAAGTGTTATATCGGACAAACCGGCAGATGTCTGAACAACCGTTTGATGGATCACAGGGCTTCATTGAAGGCCCACCCTTCATCTAATTTATGCTTACATTGCAGAGATTGTGAATGTCATCCGCTGTTGCGCAAAACGAAAGTGTTGTCCCGGCATAAAGATAGGAAAGCGCGAGAGATTGCTGAGGCGTTTCACATTCATAAGTATGGCAATATGTGTGTCGCTAGGCCTTCGGTTCTGTTGCACCATCTGGAGATTGATTATTTAACCGCCAATCTCTAATCGGTTCACGTGATTTTATCATGTTCTTTATATATATGTGGTTTTCCAATAAATCTTCAGTTGCTTGTGCGTGTGTCTTCCTCGTCCGTGTTTTTCGCGCAGTTCGTTTCTGTCATGCATTACCAACTCGCCCAGCGTTCTATCCTTGCTATTGGACCAATACAAACGCTATTGGTCAAATAAGAGACCAATAAAGGGCAGCTATTGGTCTCTATTGGTGCCAATAAGGATCTGATACAACCTATAGAACTTTAATAGATTTCCTATATAACCTATAGAAATTTTTTATTGGACCAATAAAAATTTCTATTGGAATTTTTGCTAGGGGTGTCTTTTGGTCCGGTGGCGGGCTCAAGTGCAGCTATTTAGCTTTGTGTGTGTGTGCTTAGGTTTTTATTATTTTGTTTTCTTTAGAGTTTGCTTGGCCATCACCATAGTGCAGACTTCTGTCTTTAAGTAAGGGGCATCGCAGTAAATGCATCTGGTGAATCTCGGGAGAGCTGGGTGTCCGGTATGAGAGCACACTGCCCCGCTAAAGTCGGGCAGGAGAGGAGCACAGCTAGGCCTACAAGGTCCACATTATGGCAAGAGGAACTTCACGAACACTGCGGTCTGTGCAGCGCTTTGTGACACCTTCGACCAAGGGACAACTAGGAAGTGGCAGCGGAACTCTGCAGTTGTGGATGGTCCCGTGAGACCGAGTGGGTGTTGTTGTGCTGAATCGTCGTAACGCCAAGGTGTGCCACCGCAAGACGGGATGTGTGTGCTTCTTTGTGATGTGGTGTGTGTGCTCATCTGTGGTGTGGTGGATAATCAGTGTGATGCCTACGGGGACGCACAACGGCCACTTCAGGGAGCAGCGGCACTGCAGCCCTTACATGACCTCTTCGGGCGGCGGACGGGCTGTTATAACTGGCGCACAGCGGCGTGCCGGCTATACGTGGTCCGCGTTCCACATGAACGCCAACACTCTCCTAGTGCGTTGCTTGGAAAGTCCATCAGCGTTGCTACTAGATGCAGTCTGCGTCCAGCCACGAACGCTGGACAAGAAGCCCATTCCCGCCACGGCTATAAAAGGAGGGTGTCGGGAGTGCGCGGGGCGTTTTCAGACTTCCTCTGGCCCACGGGTGGTGGTGTGTCTGGGCCCTCTGATGTAGAGGCGAGACTCTACGCCTAGTTTCTTACATCTCTGTAAATATGTAATTAAACGCTTCTCCTCCTCCGTAAAAGCTTGTCAAGTGTCCCTCGTCACCGGAGCCTGCCTCTCCTCTGCACGGTCACATCAACATGCAAGCTTTTCAGGTGAAGCTTGTTATGCCTACCCTCTTGTATGGATTTGTCACCGTTGTTGAGAAAAAATATTTCTGTCTAACCTGTTGTCGTTTGAGCTAGCTTGTGGAGCAGCAGCCAGGCCAAGCAAGCACGATGACAGCAGCAAAATGAAGATGCCCTTATGGATTAGTAGCAGAAGGACAGTCTAGGACAGTCTAACATCCCTCCCTCTAAAAAGAGTGGGCCAGGGAGGACAGCTCTTTTGACCAACTTGAAAAATGACAAAAACTGCATTTCATAGCCTGTGAATCATGGTTGTATTCTCTCTCGTGATGATTGCCACAGGATGTCTCGTAGTGGTTCATGTATTCAGGGTTCGCACAGCCCCTTGAAATCTTTAAATATCCTTCATTTTAACAATATAAGTTCAAGGGCCCTTGAAACTCCTTGAATACCCATGAGCTCCTTTTAATCCTTAAAAATGCCGTGGTATTTGGTTCCGCAAGAGGAAATTGATGACGTGCCTCTTTAAGTCATGCTGATTTTAAAGGCATTTTCGCTTATGAATGACCATGAAAACAAGCTGTGTTGACTAAAGGGCATTGGGAAGTTTCGGTTTTAAATTAGACAGCCTTACGTCGTCTGGCAACTAATATTGATTGGAAGTCCAATGTAATCCAAGGCACATCGCTGGCTACGGTCCCTAAACTGGCTAGTCTGCCTCTGCCGTCTCCGGGCCTTTGTGCATGCGCAGGTGATGCTGCTATCAGAGCGGGTACTGCGGATGCCAAGTAGGTGGAATCGGAGGTGCATCTTTTCGTTTTAATTTTGTCTCCCGCATGATTGACTCATTTCCGTACTGTTCGCGCGGGCAGCGACTGAAACGTGCAGGGGTGCGATCCCAGCCATGACTTGGCCGGACCGGTGGGGAGCGCGCGTCGTGTCTCGCCTAACTGCGCGCACGGTCTCTTAGCGCAGTGTACCAAGCGGCTGGCGATGGCAGTCATTACTCTCCGCGCCGCGACACCCGTGCTCGGCACACTAGTAAGTCTTTTGTCTGTCGACCTCGTGAGTGCAATTTCTCTGTGTGTTGTATGTTTACTTTGACAAGATGCCAGGCGGGAAGTGCAGATTTTAGTCTGCGTGGCCGCAACATACGAAATACCGTAACTGGGTGCGACCGCAACCAAGCTAGTTTATTGAGCTAAGTGTGCAATATGTCAGAAGACGGTCGACATTGCAACGATGGGGAAGTCTGCTTAAAGAGCCATCAGAAAGGCGCGAAGCACCGATCCAAAGTGGCAGCTGGTGAGGGCTGCTCATTCGTCGCTAGTTTTATGCCAGCGGCAAACCTGATGTCCGAGGCGACTTGTCAGTGTGAAAGCACGGCAACTTCCTCTCGGACTGCGACTCTTGACGAAGACTGCAGAAAGCACAATTCAGTGATAGAAGCAGAGATTTTGTGGACGATGAAAGTTGTGTCGTTGCACTACTCCTATTGGTCCAGTGGATCCAGTTCGTAGCCATTCCGAAAGATGTTTCCAAACAGTGAAATCGCACGTAGCTTCACTTGTTCTGAGAAGAAATGTGCCTGTGTCGCGTGCCATGGTCTGCGCCCATACTTCACTTTGCAAGTACAACAAATGATGGAAAAGTCTGAGCATTTTGTAGTACTTTTTGACGAAACCTTGAATGAACACCTGCAAAAGAAACAACTCGGCATTCTTGGGTCACAGCACAGTGGACGACCTCTTGCAGAAATTGGCAGAAACACTCGTGTCCTTTCCCCTCAGCAAGATTGTGCAGCTCTCGATGGACGGCCCGAATGTCAACTGGAGTCTTTTCAACAAGTTCCAGCAGCACATGATGAACGACTTTCAAGTTCAGTGCTTGGGTATTGGTTCATGTGGCTTGCACACAGTGTATAATGCTTATAAAGCAGGAATGCATGCAACGAGCTGGCCAGTCGATACCTATCTGTCCAGCTTATTCTCACTCTTCCACGATGCACCGGCCCATCGTGAAGATTTTGTTGAACAGACAGACAGTAAGCTATTTCCACTTCCTTTCGTACCCCACTGTTGGGTCGAGAATGTGCCAGTACTGGAGAGAGCCCTGGCTATGTGGGAGCATTTGAAGCACTACTCCGAAGCAGTACAGGCTACCCGTGCCCAAATGTAGAGCATATGAGAACCGCAGTGCTTTTCTAAAGGACCAGCTCGCGCTTGCGAAACTGAACTTTTCCCTAAATGTTGCAATGGTTGTGCAGCCTTTCTTAACCGTGTTTCAGAGTGACTCTCCCAAGATGTTTTTTTTAGCAAAAGAGCTTGAAAGTATCTTGAGTCCCCTTGCGAGGTTCGTGAAGCGCTCGGTATTGACAGAAGCCACGAACATCACGAAACTCCTGTGAATTGATGGTGATGCTGCAAATTACATGTCACTTGAGAAGGTGGACGTTGGACGGGCGACTGAGAAGATCCTAAAGAATGGCAAAGCGAGTGCCAAGTATGTCTTTGAATTTAGAAGCGAGTGTCGGCAGTCCATTGTGAACATGATCCTGAAAATTGTGGATATAAGTCCTCTTAGTACCCTCTCGTTAGAGGGTTGTCATGTTTCGACCCCCGAGAGATGTTGAAGAGAGAAATGAGCCTTGAGTAGCTGAAAGTTGTTCTTAACAGTTTAATCGAAAACAAGCCTCTTCTGAGCGCAAGAGAGATATTGTGTGTGCACAGTATATTCACTTCTGCGAAGAAAAACAACATGAACTGCAAGGCTATGAAAGAGACCATGAAGGGTGGCTACCCTTCCCATTCCCCCAGTGCAGGGTAGCCAACCGGAAGCCTTTCTGGTTAACCTCCCTGCCTTTCTTCCTTCCTTCTTCGTGTGCCTTCATGACCCATCATACTCGATCTTATGGGAAGTGCTGAAGGTCTTGCTTAGCCATGGGCAGGCTTCAGTAGAAAGAGGTTTCAGTGTGATCAAGCAAATCGTGGTCAAAAATATGGCAGAGCCATCGCAAATCTCTCGACGAGTCATCTGTGAGACTGTGAAAACTCACGGTGGGCTGCTTAACGTTCCACTCTCAAAAGAACTGAAATTATCAGTGCGCGAAGCCAGGCTTAGACATGCGTTATACTTGGACGAACAGAAGAAGCAAGCTGTGGCACAGCAGGTAACCTTGAAAACAGATCGAGCTAGGGCTACAGGGCATGCAAGAGAAGAAGACAAAGCTCCAAAAAACTCTGAAGTGCTTGCTGGAGTCAGCGGATCGCTTTTCAGAAGACGCCGAAGCAAAAAAATGGCATGACTTGTCAGTCAAAGCCAACAGTTTCCATCGAACAACTAAAAAGAAAAGTCACAGTTTCGCCGCAAGGGCGAAGCAATGAATGCGATAGCAAGAAACTGTAATGCTATACAAAGTGAGGCTCGCAGCTTCAGGAGCAATATTAATTGTAGGAAACATGCACTTGCTAAGTGAGCGCCTCCCATGGGCAGCGCGTGCTGGTACGAAGGGCTTTATACGTAGTGTGTCACAAAGCTACACATACAAAGCTAGGGGAGGCCACTAAATGAACAAACAGAAGATGATCGCGAGCTATCATGTGAAGCACGCACGAAACGAACGCACAGATATACACCGAACGAGCGCGAATCAGCTGTCACAATGGATACTCTCAGTTAGAACAGCGTCCCTGTTGCAAAGGCAGCCACACGTTGTGCTGCTCGTGCCATCTCGCTGGTAATGAAGAAACGCTTATAAGTGCCTGCAGTCTCTGAGCCCTGCCAGCGGTAAAGGGTGTGTATATAAGGCTCGCCGTTAGCTCCCTGAAGGATCCGCTCTTTGTGGCGTAGTGGTTAGCGCCACACTCTGCGGAGCGAGAGGTTCCTGGTTCGATTGCGCGCTTCGGAAGCATTTATCAGAATTATTTTCTTTCGGACTTTCATATATATATGCATAATTCTTCATATACGGTTCATGACGGCGGCGACGGGGACGGCAAAAACCAGCCGAGACTGTCCATATAATAATTGCTATCGCAATAAAAGAGGCGGAGATAGCTACTCTTGCCCCGCCACGGTGGTTTAGTGGCTATGGTACTTGGCTGCTTATCCGAGGGTCGCGGGATCGAATCCCGACTGCGGCGGCTGCACTTCGATGGAGGCAAAATGTTGAGGCCCGTGTGCTGTGCGATGTCAGTGCACGTTAAAGAACCCCAGGTGGTCGAAATTTCCGGAGCCTTCCATTACGGCGTCTCTCATAATCATTGCTGGTTTTATTTATTTATTTATTTATTTATTTATTATTTATTTATTTACACATACTATTGGCCTGTCGGCCGTTACAGGGTGGGTCAGAACCAACACTGCTGCAAGTCGTACATTACATGAAAAGAAAAGAAACACTTGAAAGGAGAACAACATACGGCATAAGCAAATATAAGAATTTAACAAAAGATAACAAGACGCATGAGCTTACATAAACTATACATTAATCACATTATACAGCACCACTAATGGAAGTTAATCAAATATTACAAAACATGGGCGAGCATTACCATACAAAAACAGAGGGTTGTATACATAAGCGAAATATTCCGTGCATATATATACAAATCAACTAATACAAACTACCAATGCAAACCAATGTAAGAGACCCCCACAAAATAGAAAAAAAAAAGTGTACACGTGCGTGCATCTTTAAAGTGTGAGATTTTCTTCAAATTGATCCGCATTGCTGCTTTGTCGCGTTAGTAACGGTAATTCATTCCATTCTTGAATGGTTCTTAGGATGAAGGAAAACGCATAACTGTTAATATTCATCTGAGGTACTTCGAAAGTGCCATCTTTGCTTGCCTTGCCGTGCTATCAAGTACTGGTCGCTATTGATGTTAAATTTGTTTTTAGTGAGAAGGTAAAAGAACTTTAACCTTGCTATGCGCCTGCGTTCAGGTAGCGTGGGAAAGTTCAGTAAACTAAGCATTTCGGAGACAGAATCAGTACGAGAGTCTCACGATAAAATCAATCTTGCTGCTCGACGTTGCTCTTTCCAGTCTCTGGATTAACCCTGACTGATAAGGGTCCCAGATTATGCAGGCATACTCTAGTGTGGGATGAACGTAGGTTAAATAAGCTGTTAGTTTTACCGACTGTGAGGCTAAATGCAATTTCCGTCGTAAAAACCAAAGCTTCTTTTCCGCAGTTTCGCAGACTTTTCTGACATGGTAAGACCAGCATAAATTCGAGGATATATTCACGCCCAAGTATTTCAGCACGTCAACCATATAAAGTACCGAAGAATTTACTGAATAATCAAAGTCAAATACATGATTTAATTTATTCGTTACGTGCAATAAAACAGTTTTATTCTCATTTATTTTCATTTTCCATTTGTCGCACCATTCTTCTACTATCCTAACAGCTTCATTGAGCAGCTGCTGATCTTCTGAGCTATTAATTTCTTTATACAAGAGACAATCATTGGCGAAAAGTCGTACCGTGATTCTTTCGTCAATTTCAGAGGCAATGTCATTAAACCCCACAAAGCACATAGCTGCTCTTGAAAAAGAAATTAGTGCGAAAGTAGAGCTTGTTTGTTAAGTCATGTGCGGGAATAAAATTACGTTAACACTCCTTGAATTTTTCCTTTTTGCATCCTTGAAATCCTTGAAATGTCCTTGAATTTTCAGCAAAATATTATGTACGAACCCTGTGTATTGCTGGTGGTGCTTGAACTGTGCTGCTTTGTGCTTTTGACAGTCCTGCTGTTATCTGAGCTGGATCAAGGGTATTCCATGTAACACTGAACTGATGGTAATGGGACAAAACCCAACCTGCTTCCCAGAGTATGGCATAAATCTTATTAATTCCATGTGTCGCCACTTTCCAGTTTGTGGGCATCTTGGTGCCACTGGCTAAGAACAGTCAAAGGCTGGGAATACCTCGCAGGACCTTTAGGAATGTGTCTTGACTCATTCTTTCTGGCCTGGACAAAGAGCCACATGCTTGGTAACTTGTCACCTATCCATGTAATGCTTGCTTGTCTGCTGGTGTTTGGCCGCTCTTCGATGCGACACATGCAACTCTGTGTCTAACCACTGGAGGAACTGAGCAGCTGGGGCTCCCATTAAATCCAGCTTGGTTCTTGGGTGACGACCATGCAGGCACACTTTTTGCCTGTTTTTGTGTGTGGGACGCACTTATGTACTCTAAGATGGCACAGGGAAGCCATTGCTGCAAACACACGTGAACATAATCCTTAAGCAGGCACTTAAATTTGTCTGTTTGCTTAGGGATGGCAGACAGTGGAGAAAGTATGCTCTATACCTTTATATTGTAGGGTTTGCTCAAACTCTGTTGATGTAAATAAGGCCCATGGTCACTCACAAGTTCTTTGGGGCAGCCTTCCTTCCTTAAAGCACTGCGCAAAAATGATACGTAAGAAGATGTGAAAGGGTGAAGATGAAGACATTAGAAGATGTGTTGTTAGTCGTCAAACAGACTTCAGGCCATTTGTTGAAGTAGTCGATAAGTGCGAGGGAAAAATGGGTATTTGCGGGTGCACACACGAATGGGCCAGCTACATCAGTGCTCGTTTTCTTCTAAGGACCTGAATGCAACTGTGCCGAATGTGGCCCCGTTGGTCACACCGACTTGTCCACGGACTGACAGGCAGCACAAAGCTGAATCGGGTGCTCCGCCTGCCTGCCCATTCTTGGCTGCCAGTACTTCTGACATTGTAATATTCGTGAAATACCTGGGTACAACTTGTGAGGTGTGTCCGCAAGGTGCCCAGTTAGTGCTGTTGGAACAACAAGCTGCTCGCAATGAAGAAGCCCCCCGTGACAGACTGCTAGTCTCCGATGTGATGAAATGGATGTGCACCAGATGGCAGACCCTTACTTGGAGGCCTTGACAGAGTGGTCCACTGGATGATGTCTCGCAACAGCTGATCCTTCCAAGTTTCAGCGTCGAATTCGTGGGTTTCACGTGGTGAAGCAGTCATTGGATCCTTCCAGCTACGTGTGCCCCACGTGTGCAGATTGGGCATTCATGACAGTGCATCTGCCCCCAGCAGCTGCTGGCCATGGTCGGGAAGGTCACGAACCGTTCCGGTGAAAACAATAGTGACGGTGTGGCCCAAGAACCAGAGCCCCTTTCACCGAGGTAGTGGGTTATACGAAAGACAACATGCTGACCCTGCTGCAAAGCAGACAAAGGAGGAGGATTCGTTGTCATGCTACTTGCGACCTTTGAGAAGAAAGCCCAAGCAGCAATCGACAAGAATTTTAGGCCCACCAGGTTTACCCCCAAGAAGCAAAAGAAGGTACTCAGACTGTTAGATGATTTTAATTTTGAAACCCTGAAAAAGGCCGTTGTTAAAGCTGAAGAAAGTTTTTTGGGACTCTTCTTGACAGGAAAAATGCAAAAACCAGACTGCCCTTTAGGAACAACAGTCTCAGATAGGAGCTCCTTGCAAGCACAAGTGGCACGTTACTTACAGCGTCACCTAAGCACATTGACTGGAAACAACCTCTTTGCTGTAAGCGGATCACTGATGGTAGTTAACCTCAAGAATGGTTCACAGAAGGTAGGAACTGCATTTTCCATCGAAGTTGAAGACCTCGGCTACAGCATCCCTCGTGAAGGTCTCTGCAGCCATCCAAGACAGAATCAACACTTGTGGAGAAGTGAAGTTGCAGAATGCCTCGCGTATCAGTACGGAAAAATTTCTTTTGAAGGTAAACATTTGACAGAAGTCTGTCTGGTTGGGTAATTAGACTGAGAAACCACAATTTGCCATTATAACAAGTTCTGCGTGCAAAAATCTGGCATTTGTATAGGGTTGTCAGTCGCCCCGGTCTTGTGTGAAATATTTCTATCTGCTATGGACAAGCGAATCGAAGAAAAATTAGCCATCCAGCCAGTGAAACGAATATGTGGACGACTTCGTGGTCGTCTTAGAAGACATTCCGTCAGGCTGGCTTAACCAGCTGATCAGAAAACATCATCGGCCTGTTCACCTCTGAATCTGGAGGACTAAGGTTCACTTATGAGATACCAATTTTCCTACGCTGCGTAGGATTTTCTGGATTTCGTTGTTTTGCGCACCATGGAAGAAATGCAAAAATCGGCAAGTGATCACTGACTCCAGGTGTTAGAACCCCTGTGCATATCTCATTTTTGTAGTTTAGTGAAACATAAATCCAGAGTAGTTTCAGTCAACTGTGTCATCCTGGTAGGTACATGAATTGTATTTTCATAGCCAAAAGAAAGCATTCTGTCAAGAAAACTTTGTTTGTTGTTACTTGGTGACAGCATATCTATGTTAAAATCTCCTGTAACAATTACGCGTGCGCCATTTTGCTCACAGTACTCAAGCATTTCATCTATGAAATCCAAGAAATGAGACACAGTTCCTGAAGGGGGCCTATATATAGCAACAACTAAAAGGCTGCAACATTTTATCATGACAGATTCAAAATGAGGGGATATGCCAGTATACTCTTTAACAATACTGTATTTCACGCTGTCATGAACATAAATCGATACACCACCACCCCTTTTATTTTCCCTGCAAATTGAAGCACAACTGTAATTATCAAACGGCATAGTATCGTGATTATCAGTAGACCATGTTTCGGTGAAAGCTAAGAAATCAAACTGGTGATTTAAGTTACTAAAAAAGAGGTCAACGCATTCTTTTTTGTTTTGAAGACCTTGCGCATTAAGGTGAATCAGTGATAACTGCTTTTTGTGGCGTGAAGCAATTTTTTGGAAGGCTTCAGCGTCATAGTAGTTTGTTATGTTTGCGAAAAGGACGTAATCACCTCTTGTGATAAGCTATCTTTCATTTTATCGTATTTTTTTAGGTCCTGCACTGTTGAAATTTTAATCACCCTATCACTCGGGCTGCGGCGCACGAAAAGTTTGCCGTTCTTGTGCCATGCGAAATCGTATTTGTTTTCAAGAGCCCTAGCTTTCATTTCCCAGAAAAGCTTCTTATTGCATGTCGTGAGGTTTTCACTGAAGAATATAGCTGACTTTGCTTTCTTCAGTTCCCCTTTCTTTGCAAGCCATTTTTCTTTAGTTTGACGAGATGAAAATCGCACAATCACAGTATTGGGCTTGTCTCCCTTCCTCTCGTTTCTTGAAGGTATTCGGTGGGCGGCTTCAATGTCAAACTCAGAAAGCTGTGGAAGCCCGAGATCAGTTGCCAGTTGGTTGAGCTTTACCAGAAGGTTCTCATTTTCGTGATAGGCCAAGCCGTTCACTTGAAGATTTAGGCGCCTGCTGTACTGGTCTAGCTCGTTCAACTCGCGCTGAAGTTTTTCCACGTCTTTTTCTTTATCCTGGGCCTCAAGCTTCACAACCCGCCTTCTGAGATCTGAGATGTCTGCGGACTGTTGTGTCATCTGTGCAAGAACTTCATCGTATTTACTGGACATAACTTTCATAGATTCCTCAATGCTATCGACTGTTGTTTTAATTTGGGACAAGGCGTCAACCTTTGATTTCATGTCCAGTAGCTCAGTAAGCTTGCGATGAATTGCCGCAAGCTCCGAAGTGAACTTCTTTTCTAACATCTCACTTTGCATTTCCGCGGAATTGGCGCCACGTGGCGACGCCTTGCACGTTGCGCATGTCCACGATTTTCTTGCAGCCGCGGATTTTTTTTTGTAAGCGTTTTCAGTTACCGCAGAGCATGAGCCGACATGGTAACTAAACTTACATTCTGAGCATAGCAACCATGACTCCAAGTCATGAATCTTGCCGTCGCAAGCTGGACATATGTCACTCATAGCACTCGGCACACGTACGCTAGCAAAGTTCGCTCAGAAAATGCACCCAGCAGCAGCAGGAAGCGTAGAAGACAAAAAGCGGCGTCGATAGGCTAAGAAACAGACCAACCTGTAACGTCCGTGACAAACGTATTTAGCCGCCGTTCAACTGTCAGCTCTGCTGCTGCTGCTGCTGAGTGCGTGTACAGCAGTGATGCGACAAGGCCAGCTACAGTTCGTGGACTTGCAGATGAAGCTTGTGACCACTTGTGTATTCTGGGGTTATCACTCGCGCACAGAAAAGCCACTACTTAATTTTGCCCCCCTAAGATTATTAAATGAGGCATTGCCGTCTTTTGTGTATGTGCCTCACTGGAAAATTCATGCGAAGGTGAAATGCCGAGAAGTCTTCGGGGTTGACGAAAGCTGGTTTCCCTTTGCGTGTCATAACGCAATTGTTTGCGAAGACACGCCTCGCCATAAAGCAAAAACCCCACCATAATGAAAAAGAATGCGCATCTAGATGGAAGAAATTCTTAACCATACCGTACACCAAGAAACTGGCACATGGCCAAATGTTACAGGGTAGACATGGTTCTTTCCTACACCTGCCTGCGGGCAATGAGCAACAAAACATTTGACACTTCCACTGGAAAAGGAGGGCGTACCCGGCACTGTGTACCTGGATGAACCAACATGAAGCTACCCTACTCACGTACCTGAATAAACCTAGCAGCGCGTTCCGAAACCACGCTTTTCTGAGTACTCCTGTAAGACATCCTATCTGCTCTAAAATCCCATTTGCACCTTTCTTCACTCACTTCTCGCCGCAAGTGTGCTCCTCTAATACTATTACTTTTTACGTTTTTCCATTCGCTGCCTCCAGGTAACCAAATGATTACTCCTTTGCATAGTTCTTCTCGCCACTTGCGTCGAAGTGCTTGTGTATCTGGATATCATGCCCATTCCACTACCTACGAACGATCATTCTTTCTGCGTACTGCTGGTGTGCCTTCTGCAATCGCCCTCATCATCGACATTACTCATTTCGAGGCTGCCATTGAAGACCATCTTTCAGGTTACATAATCTGACCGGACATGCCATTTTTTCTTTTGCTTGCCCACCCCTCATGTAGTGTCCCATTTCGGTACCCTTGAGCTGTAATGAATAAATGCAGTGTAGGCAGTACTCTTGGAAGGGCCTACATAGGACAGAACGTCTGAATGAGGGAAGAATGTGCGAGTATCGAGGCAACGCTCGGTGCCCATTGCAGCGGATTGTAGGCCTTTGTTCAAAGACACCAAGGTGCTTGCGTGGAGCAATTGGTGTGTGAAATAGTTAGTGTTCCACATAAAAAGCAAACAAGAGGCAGCTATTAGCCAGACTTCTATTGCGTTGTGCTATTAATAAATACAGCTGCCTTCAATCTATGCGTAAGATGAAACATTCATAGCTTGTCAAACATGGTTTTTTTTGGTTGTGCATGATGATAAGTACATACCACATGCTAGCGCTATTTAACTTGTCTTTGTTCTTAACGTCGTGAAGGGCACACATTTTAAGGTATGAATAACTGTATTATATTGAAACTCGATGTTAGCCCGCCTTATGTAGTCCCTTTAGGCCTTTAAGGTGTGTGGGTTTTGGTCTCGGTTCATCGCCACCGTAATTGAAGCAGTGCAGACGAAGGCTTCGCCGAGGAAGGGACAACACTTTATTCAACGACAACGTGCTATTCACTCACGCTAGCAATGCTGCCAATGTGGCAACAGTGACCTTTCTGGAAATGGCATGCTAAGGAAGCAGAGACAATGGCGTGCAGGCACGACACACAGCGCTGGTAGATAGCTTTCAGATTGCTGGTATAAGGGCCTTGGAGGTATGACAAATGAAATGAAATATAGTTTTTAGAGCCTGCAGCATTTGCTTGTAGGTGAAACTTTAAGCGTGAACGTTTACCTAAGCGGTTTTTGGCTTTGTCACATCTGAATTTGTACCTTAACAGCGTGCTGATGGGATTGGCAACAAACACTGCATTATTATGAGCAGGCTAACAACATATACGAAGGCATCGCATGCCACAATCTTACAGGCGCGCATTTGGCCAATGAATCGAGGCGTATCTTGAGATACACCTTGAAAAGGTGATGAACAGATCGCTAAAAACGATGTAGAATAGGGACTATCGCTAGAGCCAACTTTTTGACAAGTCGACTTGTCTTCGTCAGGACGGCAGCTACCTTCTCGAGTATTCGGCACGTTCAGAAACGAACGCTTGAGAAGGCAATTGCCGTCCTGATGAAGACAAGTCCACCTGACGACATACCGTCCAAATTTCTAAAAAGTACAAAACTAGTCTCGAGCCACATTTTGCAAGTTATTTACACTCAGTCCCTCTTGGAAGGTCAAATTCCCGATGACTGGAAGATGGCGAAAGTTACACCAGTCTTCAAAACAGGTAACCGGTCGGATCCATCCAATTACCGCCCCATATCGCTGACATGCGTGTGTTGCAAAATATTAGAACACGTCATTTTCTCGCACATTGCCCGTCATCTCGAAAATAACTCTTTCTTTTATCTCAAGCAGCACGGTTTCCGCCCCGGCTTATCATGTGAAACGCAGCTGGCTGAATTCACTACTGATCTGCACTTAAACCTTGATTCCTCCTATCAGACTGACGCCATCTTCATCGACTTTTCTAAAGCCTTCGACCGCGTAGCCCATCGTCGTCTCATAACAAAGCTTTGCACGCTAAATCTCGACCCACTTACACTATCATGGTTAATATGTTTTTTGACAGGTCGCTCACAGTTCACTTCCATTGATGGAGAGTCGTCCACTATAACAGATGTGCTTTCCAGGGTTCCTCAAGGATCGGTCCTTGGCCCTCTTTTGTTCCTCATATTCATCAACGACTTGCCATCCGGAATCACATCGTCCATCCGTCTTTTCGCAGATGACTGTGTTGTGTATCGCAGAATCACCAACAGTACGGATCAAACATTACTGCAGCAAGACCTTAACATCATCGAGGCATGGTGCTCGCGCTGGCTCATGGAACCAAACGTTTCTAAATGCAAACACATGGTCATCTCTCGTAAAAAATCCAACCTTGTTTTTCAGTATTCATTAAACTCCGCCGAAATATCTCCAGCGGATTCCTACCGCTACCTGGGTGTCCTCATAAACAGCACCTTGACCTGGTCAGACCACATTATCAAACTCGCAGCAGACTCCTCCAGGACACTTGGGTTCTTAAAAAGATCTCTGCGGGCCTCCCCTCCCGCTGTCAGGAAACTTGCATTCGAAACGTTCGTCAGATCTAAACTAGAATTTGCTTCCGCCATTTGGAGCCCCCATCAGGATTATCTCATCAGCTCCCTCGAGGCGGTGCAAAATCGTGCAGCCCGGTTCATATCATCTCAGTACAGTAAACATGCAAGCGTCACTCTTATCAAAACGTCTCCTGAGGTAACCCCTCTAGCTGTTCGCAGAAAATCCGCACAGATCAGCCTGTTCCACAAACTGTGTCACAACCTTTCCCACCTGCATGGCACTCTGCTCATCCCTCCAACTCGCACCTCCCGTCGACTGTTCAACTCCAAAAGCGTACAACGTCTTCATGGCTCAACTCGGGCATTTAACAAATCCTTCTTGCCATCAGCCATTGAACAGTGGAACAGTCTACCTGAATATGTTGTTCAGGAGCGTGACCCAGTCAAATTCAGAGTGTTGCTGTCTTCGCTTTTTAGCTGAGCTTCACACATACCAGTTCTTCAAAAAGGCTTCGTCTTTCCAATAAAGTTTTTTTTAAGTGTATTAGTTCTTACACTTTCATAATTTGCTTTATCCTTATGTTCAATGTTGTACAGTGTATATCTGCTTCTCTGTTATACATTAAGCACTGCATTTGTGTCATGGCATGTCCTTTGATATCTATTTTGCTCGCACCCCCCCCTTATGTAATGCCTTGTACAAGGTCTTTAAGGGTTTAATAAATGATGATGATGACGTGTCGAAACGTTGCCTCCAGCGACATTCCCTGTTCTACATCATTTTTAATGATCTGTGAATAGATTCAAGCCTCCATCTTCCTATGAGCTTCTCTTCTGGTTTGGACCTTGAGAAAATGTATTTGGAGAAGGCTCTTTAGAGGTCATTGCTTAGAAGGGTCTATTCTGTTTAATGGAGCAGTGCAGAGTGTGTGGTGAAGAAGAATGGCGTTTGATGGGTTAGATTTAGCATTACACTGGAAGGCTGGGAGCATTCTGTTAGTACATTTTGCCATCATTTTAAGTGCAATGCACACTCAGGGGAACCCAGGCTGACCACGTCTGTGTCATGCTGTAGCACGTCATGCGAGAGGGAAAAGCCAACCCTGCACTCTTGTCCTCAGCCACTGCTACCTTATGCGAAGGGGATTATAGAAAGAAAGCCTCGTCTTCTGCCGGACCCGCTGTTGCCTTCGACCCACTACACTCGGGATAAATGATTCAGGATAATATAAAGTACTGGAACACCTAAATAATCAAAATATATAACTTAGATTACTGAAAAAATAAATCCAAAATGCATTCCTCCCTCCAAAATAGCGCAGGAGATGATGCCACTATCTCACAAGTGGGAGAATTCTGCTACGTGTAGCACAAGCCATTGATGCTGAGCAAGAAGCATGTAGCAAGTGTCGGCATGCTCTCACCCGGCCGTGAAAGTGTGTGTTGTCACAGGGCTGATGCGGCAGTTCAAGCAATTAAGGGAAGCTTGGTATAGGTAAACACAAGGGTAACACAAAGGAAACACCTACAAATCGCACCTCCGCTTCCTCAGCTTTCATGTTGAGTGGAACTGCATTACCACCGAGTTCAGCATGGCATTCCCACTGAGTTTATCTTCGTTTTTGCAGTGTTCTTTTTCTGCAATGTCGGGAAGTTTAGTGCACACAGAAGAAACTTCTGAACGTCGATTTTGAGTGAATCACATTTATTAATCCCCCGACGTGTATATTTCTGTTTACAACAGGTCCGTACTGCGAGCCTCCTTAAAGGCTTGGGGTGGCGAGAGGTTGCATGAATAAAATATACCACTGAAGGGACACTAATGGCAAATATGAAGTCAATGTGAACTGTTGAAATACCATTACAGAAACATTGCAGTGCTTGTTTTATGCCAAGAAAATGTCCAGTTCAAACAAAAATAGCATTTTAGTGGTTTACATGCCATTAGAATTTTTTGATAAGTATGGTAGCACAAGGTAACAGGACACAAGGAGAACACGGAGAACACACACACAGCACTACACTTCCAACAAATGATTTATTTCTGGGCACCACATGGTTCTTATACAGTCGAACCCGGGTATATCGAACTCGCCAAAAAACGTTTATTAGTTCGATATATGGCATAATTCGATATAGGCCCGCCATAGAATTTGATGACGCAAAGGCACATACCAATAAGAAAAGCACTTGATTAATATGGTGGCTTACGTGCGTGCCCTACTTTGGAACAAAATAGTCCTGGATTTTCTTCTGTTTCAACGACGTCGCTGCCTGCGACAGCACGCACGCCTCCACGTTGTCCAACGAGTCGGAGCAGCTGAGGCCGCAACCTTCCATATTAACGCAACATCCTCGGAGGATGTAGGCACTTGTACCGTCTCCGCGCCTCGGAGAAAGCACGGCGGCCTCTGATTGGCTGTAAGCGCTGCGAGCAGGCCAGGATCATTTTTTTGCAGGGGGGTGTTCGCCCGTGCGCAGCCGGGTCTAAACCACTTTTTCTAGGGTGGCGCCGGCAGTTTTCTCGCCACCATGAGGGAAAGCCAACTTGCTGGGGCACTTTTGAGGCACATGGAGTTTGATATATCGGTTGTCGTTGCTATTTTCGTTCGATGTAACAGTAACTTTTGCTATATATTCTCAATGTAAATTTACCGTGTTTAGAAATTGTTCGATATACGGGATAATTTGATATAAACGGGTTCGATATAGTCGGGCTCGACTGTACACTTTATTGCACACTGTTTTTCATATCACGCACGGAAACACAAATTCATCTCATACGTAGGTATTGTAGCTCCTTTCTTGAGAGCGCAATCGACGGACTGCTGACACATGCACCACCGGCACTATCTATTCGTTCAGCTTCTAGAATTAGGCGTGTTAGTTCACACCCACTTCTACCTAAGATGGTGGTATCTTGGAAGCACGGATGACATTTGCATCTCTTGCAGTGCAGTGATAGGAACCCATCTGGTTGTGACTTGTTCACTTTGTCGTGTACACGCAGTCTGACGTTAATATACCTGCCTGTCTGTCCGATATAACTCTTTCCACAACTTATAGGATTCTGGTACACAACACCTGTACAACAATCCAAGTGGTGAGATGAAGCGTAAATGTGCAAAACATCCCACGTACAGATATGTGGATTGTCATGCACATTTTTTCACTTTCTACTTGATGAATTGGGCATTTGGCTTGGCTCAAGTGCTGATGGTGCCCTTTGAAACACTGTGTTGCTTGTAGCAGAAGCTTGCCTATGAACCAGGATTTGATAATCTGCTCATTTCATCAAAGATACGGCGACGATGTAGCTTACAGCAAAAGTGGCTTCATCAGTCTTGGCGGCAAATCCTTCCATCATTTAGATGGGCTCGGGATTCTTCGTTGTGTTGGGAATGTGCAAGTGAGCACCATGTGCTTCCGCAAATAAAACCTTTTGTATAGCACTGAGTGAGTGTTCTGCCACAGCTACATGTGCAAGTTTCCGTTGGTGAGGTGTGCAGTTGTCACATGGGGTCAGCTCACTCCAGGAGATCACCTAAGGGCAACGCCTTCATCCTGCAGTGGATAGGCTACTGATGGCTCGTGTGTGTGTAGAAAGAAATTCGTCAGTGGCTCACAAGCATTGTTCAGGTTCTCTGGGACACACTGAACTGGTGAGGACCCCACGCTGGAAAGGAATGGATGGAACGGAAGGACTGGATCCAACCCTGCTGTGTGCATGCCCAATGTTGCCTCACAAGCTAAAAATGTTTTCTTATGGCAGTGCTTTCTTATGGCAGTGCTTTCTTACTTGACTAGCTGCTCTGTGCCAGCCGCACGAAAATGTTGCTGCATTTCACTCTTACCACTACTGGTTAGGCCGAAGTGTTAGTTGGTGCCATATCGAACTTCGGGATTGGGGGAAGGAAGGGCCTCCTCTGTCGTGACTCGCTTGGGGAGCCACCCAGTTGACTTACAATCCCCTGGAGCATGGTATCAGAATGCAGGCTTTTGCAAGACCTGGTGCACAAAGCAACACTACTCACAACATTTCGTACTTGCCCCTAGGGTGTTTGCAGCTATCCCCTCTAAACAGCAGTGCTGGGTTTTCCATGAACGACGTCAGTGTTTGTTGCATTCTGGTATAGTCTATCTTGGTAAACCTTTTCTTCGACTAAGCGTCATCCTTGTTGGGCACAGTGGCTGCAGGCTACTTGTAGGAGTGCGACAGATTGGGCTAGTTAGTATGATTCCATAATGGTTAAAACAGCGCTCCAAAATGGGACGGAGACAGAGAAAATGCATACATGCACGCGCGCACGCAGTGTGTGTGCTTTCTCCGTCCCGTTCTGTAGCGCTGTTTAAACCATTGTGGAAGTGACTTGTATCTGGCACTGACTTGAGCCGAAAAATGGATGAACAAACGCTTCTGCACTTCTGGTGATGACTCCTATTATTATTTGTGTGTGTGTGGTTTGCTCGTCAGTGCATATGTCCGTTTTTCTTTTTTTGTGCTTGCAGGCGCTGGGCCAGCAGTGAGAGTGGGCCACCAAGTGGCCAGCGGCAGCGCAGCTTCAAGAAGGTGGTGAGTCATCTCTGCTCGGGGCCTAGCATGGGGGTTTAGAGCGGTAGAAAAAAACAGCATCTCCACGGAGTGGATGATGGTGAGGTGGGCGAAGCTCCGGAGGTTTTTCGGTGATACCGTGAATCCTCCGAGACCCTCGGCCGACAAATCATCAAGCGAAACGTGGTGTGTGGGGAAGAAAATTTTATTGTTGTTGTTGTTTCCCTTGTATATTACGGCCTCCTAGAAGTGGTCCGAGCTCGCACCGCGGGATCCTGCCGACGAGCACGAGCCGCAGCGGCCTTCCGCACCCGGCGCTCCTCATTGTCCATGGTCCACCAAGGGCGATCCGACACGATGAGAGGAGCGCTCCCGGCGCAGCAGCCAATCTGAGAGCAGCGGCACCTCCAACGCCATCTAGTGTCCATTCACCCAACCGCCATATTGCACACATCTCTATGGGACAGCGCCATCTAGGAAACTAGACGAGAAATGGCGATGACGACACAGAATGCGTACAGCGCCATCTAGTATATCATCACGCAGCTGCAGTTTGCATGCATCTCTATGGGACAGCGCCATCTATTGTATGATAAGGGAGACGCTACTGGGTACGCCGGAGGGACGAGGGATTGCCCTAGACCATAAGGAGCTTCGCCCCTAAAGTAAAAAAAAAAAACAAGTATGTCGTCGTGCGAGTTTCAGAGGCTGCACCATAGTGAACTGTACTCAGTTAGTGAAATCGGCGTAAGATGGCGATAGGTGCGCGACGGGATCGGCTCAGCTTCGGCCGCCACGCCGGCCACGCTGTCGTTCAGCAAGTTGGGCTAGTCACCATTTGTAACTTCGTTTGTTCGGTTGGTCCGCGCTGAGCGTATTTCCCTAACATATCAGGAGAGCCTTGAAACTGCGGTTCACGGAGATGTCCAACGGCTGAAGCATTTTCGTCATCACGCCTGGGGTAACCGCAGCGGTGCAGTTTTTTGCCTTGATGCACTTCAAAGTGAGCTCCGTTACATGCACCTGTATGCTATCCAAGACCAGGAGGCCCTTCGCATGAAAAAAACCGTCCAGTCGCTTAGAAAAGCATTTTTTTCGAGCCACTTGCCCATCATCTCTTCGTCTGTCCAGCCTTTCACGTTCGTTTCTATGACGACGCCAGGCGGGAAGGGCTCTTTCGGCATCGTCTTCCGCTTGAATATTATCATTGGCGGAAGTTTTTGCCCGTCGACGCAACATGCGAGCACAACCAATGTTACTAAGCACAACCGTGAAGTGCGCTTTTTCGTGGCCGGGTAGTTTTGATGGCGACGGACTTGTCACCTTTAGGTGCCACACTCCTTTCCATCGGAATGTGAAACGTAAGTGGCACCTCGTCCATATTTATTATATGGCTGTTGCTGAGGCGATCGTCTTCAATGGCTTTCTTAACGAAAGCCTGGGATCTCTCAAGCTTGTCCTTGAAGTCTGCTGGCAGATTCTGGCACATGCTTGTGCAAAAATACGCGTCGTGGATGTCTGACGGCGAGCATAGCTATACCGCAACCGGACGCATGAGGCGTGCTTCGTTTTGCGAGGTCGCTAAGTGGGTGGGCGAAGCCTGGTGTGCGCTGTCACCGGCCACCGTAACTGCAGGGTTCCGCAAGGCAGGCCTGCAAGCATCCTCAGCCCCTGACCTTGATGACAGCAGCAGCAGCGATTCCGAAGAGGAAGCAGAGGAAGTCCCAGCATCGCTGAACTATTCCAAATCCAAAGCGCATCGGAGGACGACGACCTTGAGGGCTTCGACGAATGAAATGTTTTTCCTGCAGTCATGCGGAACGTTTCAGTGAGTGTGCATTATTTTTTCTCGCAAGTTTGGTGTAGTAGAAGTTTTCTTACGGACTAGCGCTCAGAAACGTAAGTACGGCATTTTACAATGCTCGCTCAACCCCACGTTATGAAGTTTCTTTGTGGGAAGTGAGTGAATATAGGTGCGTCTTATACACCGGTGCGTCTTATACATTAATTTTTGCATGAACCCTAGCGAAAACTGGGGGGTACGTCTTATACAAAGGTGCGTCTTATACACCGGAAAATACGGTGCTGCATCTTGCCAGTACTGATTTACGGGTCAGAAACCTGGAGAATTACAAAGAAGCTTCATTGTCTGTTTGCTCATTAACTTGTTTCTAACAAATAAAGAACGAGCCCTTGACCCCTTCCCTTTCGTTAAAGAAGCTAGAGAGGAAGTTAAGAACTGCGCAGCGGGCGATGGAACGAAAAATGATAGGCATTACACTCATAGGCGGACTTTTTCATTTTCCGGAGGGGGCGCCGAGATCTTCGCTGCGGTCTTCTGACCTCGCCTTTCTTGTCCTTCTTTCTCTAATTTACCTCCTCACCCTCTCCCATATTTTTCAAAAACGCCGGGGCGCTCAGGCAATTTTACTTTTTTTTTTTTCTGATGATGAAAACAGGCAAACTGCCACACGGCCTGACTGGAGGAGCGACGCGCGTGCACTTGCGAGCGTCGTTCTCCAGTCCGGCCGTAAACGCATCAACGTTGCTGTAAATTCACATCTGGCATTTCATTTTTTTTTGTCCAAGAAATATTTATTTTACAATAAATGTAGCAACGTATTGCCAAATGACACAGAAAATGCAAGAGAAGAAAAAACTTAACAGCGAGTCACTTTCGTGCAAATAATTTTTGAACTTTACATGATTATTTGCACTTCGCATTTGTTACTCACATTGTCATGCAATCATGACCCAGTGAATTAAACACCAGTTAAAGGAGTACTGACACAAAATTTAAGGCGATCGAGATAACTTGCGGGATAGATTTGCGTCGACACACACGCACTATCTACAAAATATGAACGGCTGATATAGCTTAGAACATATTTAATATCAATTTTAACGTGCGTGTCACGCTACTGCATGCGAAACGCACTTTTGTGTTTCATGTAAACAACCATTCGCCACCTGCATGACGAGTTTGCGTTGCTGTCATGATTCTTGGGAGAGCGCTCGTCCTAGCACACGTTGTTGTTGTTGTTTTGTGGGGTTTAACGTCCCAAAACCAGCTGTGATTATGAGAGACGCCGTAGTGGAGGGCTCCGGAAATTTCGACCACCTGGGGTCGTGCACTCACATAGCACAGCACACGGGCCTCAACATTTCGCCTCCATCGAAATGCAGCCGCCGCAGCCGGGATTCGACCCCGCGACCCTCGGATCAGCAGCCGAGTACCATAGCCACTAGACCACCATGGCGGGGCGTCCTAGCAGACATTTCCGATGGAAAGAGGGGGCAGAATTGCACCAGAGTACAAACTGACGCCCTCGCCTAGGCAGCGCATCTTTGAGGGATCACGCATATTTGAAACTTCCCAGAGGAAATTTTCAACAGCAGCACCCAGGCAGCCTTCACTCAAGAGTTGTCCGCGCGGTGCTCATGTGAACGCGGTTTTGTGTGCACATGTAGTCAGCTATGTTTACATGAATACCGTCCTGGGTGCTGCCTCACTCATCGCTCTTTGAAACTGAAAGTGCGTCTGGGCTCCACAAAACCGAATACAAAATATTAACATTCGCGTGCTCGAGCCCTCGAGGTTTGCAGCCAGGGTAAGTGGGTCTTAATAACGTCATTGGCTACTATTGCAAAAGAATAAAACAAGATGTAGAATTTTTGTGTCAATACTCACATAACATTTGAACGTAATTGAAAAATGATTTATCCAGTTATCCAACTCTGTGAACCTCGAAGGTCAAGCAGGGGGCATACAAAGCATTGCTGAATACACATACAGTAATGCGAAAAGTGGTACATTGCTAGTCGCCGCAGTATGCACAAATACAAAAACTCGTAAACTATGGTACATCACATTAATACATACATTAAGAGGAACTTTAACCACACAAAACGAAGTAACTTAGCAATGGCAGATAACACACCGGCTGCCAAAAGAAAGATTCCCCGGGCTAGTGTACGAGGTTACGTGCGCCGATTGCCACGCCACTTACATCGGCGAGACAAAAAACTTTCCGGAAAGGATACGGAAACACCAAAATGACGTACGTAGCTTCAACACTACGCGGAGCGCGTTCGCAGAACACAGCGAAAAGAAAGACCTTCACATCAAATTTGACGACGCCCGGGTCCGCGACACGGAAGGTAACTGCACCAAAAGGCAGTTTTTAGAGTCGTGGCACGTCCCAACATCACCTGAAAATATCAACGGCTCAGCTGGGACCCTGTCGAGTGTGTATACACATGATCTCCAGAACCAATGGAGAAAACAACGCCGCAACAAAAGGGCGGGAGGAACGACAGTGGAGAGAGGGACAATCACGACGAAAAGTCGCTAGCTGCGGAGCCGGCCGGACAGTCACCCCTTGATGAAGAGACCGAATGGGTCTCGAAACGTTGGGCCAGTTTTTAATTTCAGTATTAAAAACTTAGATTAAGAAAAATGGCTGTAGAGTTTGTTTTTTTGTATAGGCCAATTACTGGACTTCCACAGCCGATGCAGTGAACCACTTTAACAAGAGGGCTCCCTTGGCGCCGCCATTATCCCCTTAAAAGGCATAGCCCCCCAAAAATCCGCTGTCGAGGCTGTGCAGTCGGCCTTTGTACTCCCGTGCTACAGTTCCGAAAGGAGGTGTTTCTTCTGTCATTGCCGGTCGTTGACACGCCAGGCACGTGGATGGGCGAGCGTGGCCTCGCCGCAAGCTGCGGTCGCTAGCCGGACCTATGCGCAACTGACATGGGGAGGAAAGCAATGCATGCTTTTCCTACCTATGTGAATTCATCATCTTCACGTGTATTGGCGCATCATTTATCAATATTATTAACGCTTTGCTGAGAGCGCTCAGCCCGTTACGATTATACTTCTGAACTACATATAACGATCGGGGGGGGGGGGGGCTCAAGCCCCCGAGCCCCCCCGTAGTCTCCGCCTATGGTTACACTAAGGGATAGGAAGACGGCCGAGTGGGTCAGAGAACAGACGGGAGTCGCCGACATAATAACCGACGTTAAGAAGAAAAAATGGACATGGGCAGGCCACGTGATGAGGCTAGATAACCGATGGACAGTTAGAACAACGGAATGGATACCAGGAGAGGGCAAGCGTAGCCGCGGACGACAGAGAGTAAGATGGGGGGACAAAATCAAGAAATTCACAGGTGTCAAATGGAATGAGCTCGCGCAGGACAGGCAAGAATGGAGAGGTTTGGGAGAGACCTTCGTCCTGCAGTGGACATAAGACGGGCTGATGATGATGAAAATCTGCAAATTCTAGCCTTAGAAGCACGGCGCACCTAACTTGTGTACGACCTATTTGGAACAGGCTTGTACCCTTTGGGACCCATCACAGATATGTCTCATAAATAAACTAGAAAAAAATTGCAGCATATCCACAGAGTGAATGATGATGAGTGGGCTAAGCTCAGGGGGTTCATCGTAGATCGTGCCGAGTTCCGGATTAATTTAGCTAACGCGCACGCTACGAATCCTCATGGTTCAACTATGCACAAGTGAAATCTCCCACCGGCACTTCATTGCAAGTCAAGATCCAGTGCCTATATATATATTGTACTATTTATGAATGAGTAGTGGGCAATGGGCAACCCATTTTCCGAGATTCACAAAGACGACAACGAAACTGTCCCTGGTCCTTGTTGCGGCGTAGCTTGAACTGTGCCACCTCTTGCTACCAAAGACTACTACTCGAGGAGTGTAGTCAATCTGAACACTCCTCGACAATTAATGGAAAGTGCTGGGTATTCTCCTAGACCCGAAACCTGGAACTACGCAGCCGGACAATCCCTTCAAGGACTGCCATGCATGAAGACGCTGGGCCGTCCAACGCTCCCCAGGTAGCCCCTTCGCCTGCAGTCGTTTGTTCAGGTACGCCACGCCAGCGAGACCCTCCCATCTTTAGTGGGACTGATGATCAGGACGTGGACGATTGGCTGTCTACGTACGATAGAGTAAGCGTGCACAACAAGTGGAATGACGTCGAAAAGCTCAGTTACGTCCTGTTTTACCTCTCCGGCGTAGCCAGTCTATGGTTTCGGAACCACGAATCCGACGTGTTCCACCTGGTCACAATTTAGAACGAGGTTCCAAAAGTCTTCGGCCGTCCTGCCGTGCGCAAGCTTAAGGCCGAACAACAGCTGCGCGCTCAACAAAAGGGAGAAAATTTTACCAGCTACATTGAGGATGTAGTGGACCTATGCCGGCGCATTAATCCATCCATGACTGAAGATGAAAAGGTGAAGAATGCCATGAAAGGCATAGAGGATGACGCCTTCCAAATGCTATTGGCAAGGAACCCTCGGACGGTCACAGATATAATTGCGCTTTGCCAGAGCTACGAAGAGCTGCGCAAACAGCGGCTTTCAACACGGCGCGCTCTCTCTACGGACGGCGCGATTTCTGCTCTGACGGACAGCAACATTGCTGCTACAAGCAATCCACCACTATTCGACCAAATCAAGCAGTTCATTCGAGAGAAAGTCGCGTCAACTTTCTCTTTTGCCAACTGCACAAGCGTCCGAGTCGACCTTGTCGCCCGAGCTCCGTCAGGTCATACACGACCAAGTCGCCGACATCGTTCCGCTTGTTCAATAGCCACCCCCTGTAACAGCTCCGCTTACTTACGCTACCGTTGCTGCCAGGCAGAGACCTTTCTCTGCACCTGCGCAATGCGCACCTACCAGCGCCTTTTCTTCAACACCGCCTGCGGCTGTAAACTCTACACCCCTGCGGGCGCCTACTATCCGCCACCACAGCCTCTGCACCTGGCTCGACCGGCGGTCCGTGCTTTCAACCCGTGGCGCACCCCAGACAACAAGCCGATATGTTTCTCATGCGGCATCGCTGGTCACGTAGCACGGTTCTGCCGCCGGCGCCCTTGGTATCCTTCAGACTCTGCGAGGCCACAGAACAGCGGCGTAGGCTCCCCCTACCGTCCTGCTGCTGCCACTCCACGCTTCGATGCTTCGCCTCCTCCTTCCAGAGCCAGCCGTCGGTCCCCATCTCCCCGTCGACGTTCTCTATCCCCACTTATCTGCCGCCCTGAAGCTGTTCAAGAGGAAAACTAAAGGCCACAGTTCCGGAGGCAAGAACTGCGACCTCGGCGAACTACTTAAGCCCTCGTTTATTCCCTGCGAACGTTATTGAAGTTTACGCTGAACATATTGCCGTTAACGTGCTTGTCGACACGGGAGCCGCAGTATCGGTTATTTCCGACCAGCTTCGCCTTAAACTACGAAAAGTCGCGACGCCCTTTCTTGCAGTTTCGCTACGTACAGTAAGTGCAGAGCCGGTTGAACCCTTGGGAAAGTGCACCGTCCGTGTGGTCATAGCGGCTGCTCTATACCACATTGAGTTCGTTATCCTATCCCGCTGTTCTCATGCCATGATATTAGGATGGGACTTCCTGTCATCGCATCAAGCAGTTATCGATTACGCACGTGCAGAACTTGCGCTATCTCCATTCGGCGGCAATCTTTTTGAAGATTCCTCGCGGGCTTCTCCTGGAGTATGCGTAGCCGCCGACACCGAGATTCCTTCGTTCTCTTCCGCCCTTGTTCCCGTTTCCTGCATTGCGTTTGCCGACACCACAGTTATTTTCACGCCGTCTCATCTTGCTACTCGTCGTCATCCCATCTTAGTTCCGTTTTCTCTTCTGAACGTTCGACAGGGTTCCAGCGCACTTTGTTTCGAACGGACAGAAAGTTGAGCGAGTTGGTAACAGTCCATAATCAGAAGAAGAGGCGTGCAGGACACGGACACAAGGAGAGCAGTGAACAACACGAACGCCGACTAACAACTGAAGCACAGCACATATTAGGGACACAAAAATGCCAAAATCAATTATACATACAGATTCTCTCAGTGTTGTGAAAGCTCTGATATCTCTTAGGAGACATCGGAACTCTGTAATGGTTACGCTGTACCACATCTTGTGTGACATGTATGCGTCCAAGCAGGATGTAGTGATTTGCTGGGTTCCGGGTCACCGTGAGATAGCTGGTAATGTTCTGGCTGACTAACTTGCCACGTCTGTTGAGCCAAATCCCCGTGATATTTCCATGTCCGTCGTTGCCTCCGACCCACCGACCGAGCCGTCCAGCTGGATCTTTTAAGGACGAAAGCCAGCATAAGGCGTGATGATCGTTGATAACCGTGAAAGGCCGTCCATAAAGGTAAGGGCGAAATTTACTCACTGCCCAAACGAGGGCGAGGCACTCGCGTTCTGTGATGGAATAATTGCGTTCAGCCAGTGACAGAAGGCGGCTAGCGTACGCAATGACACGGTCGCATCCATGTTGTCGTTGCGCCAAAACCGCACCGATGCCGTGGCCGCTTGCGTCGGTGCGTACCTCTGTTGGAGCGGACATGTCAAAGTGGCCAAGGACTGGTGGTGAAGTGAGACACATCGTCAGCTGAGCGAATGCACTAGATTGTTCAGGACCCCAGACAAAGGTGACGTCTTGAGAAGCCCCGTGAGAGGGCGCGCTATGTGAGCGAAATTGCGCACGAATCTGCGGAAGTAAGAGCAGAGGCCCACGAAGCTTCGAACATCGTTTGCACAGGTGGGCACAGGGAAGTCCTTGACCGCGCGAACTTTTTCCGGATCGGGACGAACACCCGACGAATCGACAAGGTGTCCGAGCACAGTAAGCTGGCGGCGGCCGAAGTGGCATTTCTTGGAATTGAGCTGAAGCCCTGCCTTCCGGAACACTGAAAGAACTGTTGAGAGACGCTCGAGGTGTGTGGCAAACGTCGGTGAAAAGACGATCACGTCATCGAGGTAGCATAAGCAGATTGACCATTTTAAGCCGTGAAGGAGCGCGTCCATCATTCGTTCGAATGTAGCGGGGGCATTGCATAGTTCGAATGGCATGACTTTAAACTGATAGAGCCCATAAGGCGTGATGAACGCAGTCTTTTCACGATCCATTTCGTCAACTGCAATCTGCCAGTACCCGGAACGAAGGTCGATTGAAGAAAAATATTTGGCACCACTGAGACAGTCAAGAGCGTCATCTATCCGTGGCAAAAGGTACACGTCCTTCTTGGTTACGCGGTTAATATTCCTGTAGTCAACACAGAATCGCCAGCTGTTGTCCTTCTTTTTGACAAGCACAACAGGAGAAGCCCAAGGACTTGAAGAATGTTCGATGATGTCACGTGCAAGCATCTTGTCAACTTCCTCCTGTATGACTTGGCGTTCAGCAGACGAGACGCGATAGGGCCGTCGGTGGATGGGCTGAGCATCGCCGGTGTGTATTCGATGCTTGACAACAGCTGTTTGAGCCAGTGCTCGATCATTAAGATCAAAAATGTCCTGGTAAGAGATGAGCAACGAACGAAGCGCGTCGACGTGATCGGCCGGAAGGTCAGTGGCGATCATTTTCGTCATGCTATCTGTCATTGTGGAGTTCGAATTAGTGGCGGCAGGAGACACTGCAGGATCAGTTAACACAGAAATATCGTGATCGCAAGCTGGAGCTAGTGTTGCAAGAGGCATAGCTGGGGGTAGTACTTGAGGGTATAGTCCGAAATTTACAATAGGGAGACATGCCGCATTGTCTTTTATGTTGATTAGAGAGTGTGGGAACATCACACTGCGCGAGCAGAGCACGGTAGCGTTAGGTGAAACGATGTACTCTCCGTCGTCAACAGGGGGATCAGAAAACACATCGATGTACGTCACGGCTAGATGTGGGAGAAGAACGTAATCCGTGGAACGGAGCCGACTGGGCGCTGGATCCGAAGACTCAGCGGCATGCGGTAAGGCGAGCTGTATAACACCTGCGGAACAGTCAATAAGCGCCGAATGTGCTGATAAAAAATCAAGCCCCAAGATGATGTCATGTGGGCATCGGTCCAGGACGTAAAATAAAACAGAAATATGGTGTCCAGCAAGAGTGACACGGGCGGTGCACATCCCAGTAACAGCCGGTGTCGCGCCATCGGCTACCCGGACTAGAGCGATCGGAGCAGGGGTGAGAACTTTCTTCAGTAGAGCACGGAGGTTTGAGTTCATGACTGATATGTGGGCGCCAGTGTCAATGAGTGCGATGACAGGTGTACCATCTACGTCGACGTTGATAAGGTTGTGATGTCCAGGTAGTGTGAGCAGAGGAATTTCGGGTCGGGTCGTCGTGGCAGGCTCACCTCTCGGAGGTGCGCCCGTCAGTTTTCCGAAGAGCGGCGTGAGCAGGAAGGAGAAGGAGAGCGACGGCGCATTGGTGAGCGGGGCCGGTGCGAGGATGGCGAAGGAGAGCGGTTTGGTCGAGCTGGCCATGACTGCAGAGCGTTGTCGTCTTCATTGTGGAACGGGGCGCGGGGACTACCAGCTGGACGTCGGGTATATTGATAACTGGACCAGGGCTGCCAGTTGTCAACGTTTCCACAATGACGGGAAATGTGACCCACGCGGTGACAAGAGAAGCAGATGGGCCTATCATCAGAAGTGCGCCATTCTGCGGTGTTTTGAAAACTAGGACGAACGTATGGGCCTCGGGACAGCTCAGGCGCTCGGGGTGGACGGTAGTCTTGACTGCTAACAGGACAAAGCGTCTGGAGTCCTGCGTTTGCCAGTTCCTGATGCACAACGGTCTGGATAAGCGAAACAGTTGCGCGCATGTCATCGGAGGAACCTACTTGGAGGGGAACAGGAGAGGCCGCTTCAATCTCGCGGCGCACAATGCGCACAAGGTCGTCGGATGCTGCGGGAACTGGTGGGGAACGAAGGTCCTCGCAGGTTGATGTCGCAGCCGTGTTGGGAAGACGGGTAAACCTCGGAGTAATGCGGCGGCTTTTTGCTTCTTCAAAGCGTCGGCATTCATTGATGACGTCTTGCACCGTGGATGAGCTCTTAAAAACCAGAAGTGTAAATGCATCATCTGCGATACCTTTGAGGATATGCCCAACCTTTTCCGCTTCTGGCATATTATCGTCGACCTTGCGACAGAGTGCGAGCACATCTTGAATGTACGTCACATAGGACTCTGTGCAAGTTTGAGCTCGGCATGCAAGTTCTTTCTGGGCAGCACGACGGCGTCCGATGGGCTTGCCGAATAAGTCAATGAGCTTCTGTTTGCATACGTCCCAGCTGGTAATTTCCTGCTCGTGGTTCAAAAACCATACTTGTGCCGTTCCAGTTAGGTAAAATATTATGTTAGCCAACATGAGGGTTGGGTCCCAATAGTTGCTTGAGCTCACCCGTTCGTAGAGTTGAAGCCAATCTTCAACGTCTTTGCCGTCTGAGCCGGAAAATGTACCAGGGTCCCGCGGCTGTGTCACGACGACGGGGAGATTGAGGGCGGCTGGTCGAGGCATGGTTGGTGATCTGCCCGGAGCGTCCTCGTTTTCGCCTGCGGTTGGCATTGCAGGTGAAGCCAGTGAACGTCCGCTGCGTAAATCCGTCTTGAGTGTGGGAGAACCCACACCTTCCACCAAAATGTTACGGGGAAGAAAGACTCTGGTTAATATATATTTACAAGCTTTGTACAATGGGCAGAACGCAGGCATACAAGATGGAGCCCCGTCCGCGCGAGCATCAGCGAACGTCGTCTTCCTCGGTGCTGTCTCTATCGTCTTCTATCGCGGCGCTTCGTCGCAATATGAAACAGTATATCCGCAAGTGCCTCCGCACATACTGGCAGCATATGTGGGATTCCGAATCATCCAATAGGCTCCATGTAATTAGGCCACGTTTAGGAAAGATGCTACAAAATTCAACTAACCGCTGTAACCAAGTGACCCTCTGTCGACTTAGAATAGGCCACACATACGAAACACATTCATATCTTTTGAGCGGTGGGGAACCTCCCATGTGCAGCAAATGCAGTATGACGCTAACTGTCCTTCACGTCTTGTTGGAGTGTCGAGAGCTGGAGGCGGAAAGGGAAAAACACTTTGCTTTAGCATACAAACACCATATCCCATTACACCCAGCACTATTTCTAGGCCCCAACCCGCTATATTAAAACAACAAAGTCTTGAAGTTTTTTAAAGATGTCAGTCAGTTACGTGTTATAAAGCCAAAAGACTCGTAGCACGGCCTCCTAGACACTGAGACCGCTGCTTCGAGGATGGTTTAATTCGCACTCGCCTCCAGGCCCTTGCATGCAAGAGACCTTCGGAGGCAGTAGTGCTGTTGAACGAGTATTTTAGAACCTGTGCTTTTATTATCCCATTGTACTCATTGTAAATATTTGATGTCATTATTCCAGTTTTTAGCATCGCGATCAATTATCAGTCATCGAACATCCATAGACCATCCCTCTTGCCATTACCATAATTTTATGCTATATATAAATTTTGCGCTCCTTTACAGCGATTAGATTTTAGGCCCACTTACAGCCACGTTACATATTACCATTTTACCCCATAGGTCATCGCCAACATCACATTACAGAAATGGCGCTCTTCGGCCACCTTTGACCCTTGCGCCAATAAAAACCACATATCATCATCATCTTCCCTCCTGCCCCGTGGACTCCTGGCCTGAAGGCGACACGAGTCCACGACAAACGGTGGCAGCGGTGAGGTCGCAACAGTGTGAACCGCTGCTGAATAAGCGAATCGGAGAGCTACGCAAGCGACTGCGGCAAGGAAACGTCGGGCACAACAGACAGCAGTGCAGAGAGAAGCTGAAAGCGCAGCTCGCCGTCGACGCTGGGCTGAGAGTTCGGTTCATTCTCGGGAAAACGACGCCAAGAGACTCTCTAAGATGCGCATTTATACAAATTTGCATGTTGCAATACCGCAGTAATTATGCCGTAGTGGGTACTTCCCTACTCGGCGAAATGGTAAGAGTTATGGCGTAGGGGATACCTACCAGCTCTACTTACACTACTTTCCTCAAGCGTTGAAAATGGCCTCTAAGAAGGCAACTCCTCCAGCTTCACTGCCCTGCGGCTCCGTGCAGGCCTGGCTCTTCTTTTTCCACTTGTTATCTTTTTTACCGATTCGTGTTTTAGCATCGAGACGATCTTTTGGCGGTGAATGTCACATGTTTCGCATATGCGCCCATGGTCACCATCCTTGCCATCGCCGTAGTGGCTCCTGTCTTGAATAATTGGATGAGCAGAAGACGAGGTGGAAGACGTTGGTCGGTTCTTGAGATTCTGCCACCGCCGTAACACTCCCTGTTCACCGCGAGTTGCACTACGCCACGGGCATGCCCTGGGCAGCTGTGGTGTAGTGCAAATCGCAGTGCGATCAGTCTATTGGCGAGGGGACATGCTATCCTAACTCAGCCATAGGCGCAGTTTCGGAAAGCCTTAAGTGCACGAAGAAGAGAGAGAGAGAGAAAAAAAAAGCCCAGCCACGTCCAAAAAGTATGCAAGCGGGGAAGGTGATGCCTTATGTCCACGACGTTTCTCACAACCTGAAGAATGATGCAAATAGGTTCTGTGTGGCAGTTGTTTTCACGGTACCACGCAAGTTGACTGGACTGTGTCCGCGCATTGGTCGCGTTGACAAAGAGTCTGTATATGGGAAAGGGCACACCATACCGTACGTGGATTGTGCGAAGGGCATTGTGTAAGGAATGCCACTGTTGTGTGGGAAAACCTATGTGGGCCAAACGGGCAGATGTTCAACATCCGAGCACGGGTGTACGGTGTACTAATTATTGGTGATAAACAAAGGTGTTGTGCATTTACGTGCGCACTGCATGACGTGCTGATGACACACACTGCATGTCATGCAGTTTTTCCATGATTGCTTGAGATGGAAGATAAGCAGCATGAGTGGCGATACGTTGGCAAGGGAGCTCTTGGAGGCATATCGTATAAGAAACAGAGGCACGAGTAGAGTTGGAAATACCTCTGCTTTTCTGTTTGAAAAATGAAACGCAGGTGCTAGAATCACTGCTGTGGTGATGCATTACCGCATCAGTGTAATGCCCCTTTAGACTGATGCGTGCATGTACATATGTTGTAATTCTCGGATATGCAGTAAAGAATAAAGTCAGTAGAACTTTAGTGCTATACCTGTTGCCTCCTCTTCCTTTCTTCTCTTTTCAGCACGAAAGTGTTTTATTCCAGGGTCTACCAAGAAATCATTGACGGACTTGCGCCACGGAAGTGGATGCCTGGAGAAATGAACGCACATTTACAATGACTTAGGACTTGAATCACCCGGGATGCGATGATATGATTTGGAAGCTTTACCGATACCATCTAGCTGACGTCCGATTAAAGCAAAGGTGTCTAGAGCAAGCAAAATTAATGTTAACATCACGTCCCTTCCATTGCTCTCTTGGTTCGCCTAGATTCACTTAGTCCCTGAAAAAAAACTGAACTAGCGCCATTCATGTCACTGTGCAGGCACCTCCTCTCTCTCTCGTCTGCTTGGAAACGAATTTAGTTGAGATTACATTTGGCCGCCCTCTTGGGTTCAGCTAAAGGGAAGAGCATTCTAAGCGATTCTTCTAAGCAACCCAGTGGGAGAGGTATGAGCATTCGGAAGGTGCCGTTCAACACGACAAGTGAAAGTGTTCACTTTAGATTTTACGCAAGTCTGGTCACATGTCTAGGTTCAAATTGGTTTCATCATCATTTATATGTTATCCGTTAAGGGCCTATACAAGGCATTACATAAGTGGGCGGGGGGGGGGGGGGCAAATAATTAGCAAAAGCCCAACGAACTAAAATCACCAAAAAAGAAAAAAAAATGTGAAGAGTTATGGTGCAGGGGATACCTACCACCTCTACTTGCACTAGTTTCCTCAAGCGTTTAAAATGGCATCTAAGAAGGTCGCTCCTCCAGCCTACTCTGTCACTGTCCTGCGGTTCCGCGCAGGCCTGGCTCTTTCTTTTTTTTTTTGCTTCTACCTTCTTGCTGACGCGTGCGCAGATTCCTTCTAGCTTATTAGGTGCATAAAAAACGACTTTCACACCATAGCGGCCTGCCACGTTTTTCAGTGCATGTGACAAGTTATGATATACGGCACTACATGCAAATTTCTTGCTTGCTTTCCACGTTTTGTCACCGGTGTTCCCCCTCTGTGTCGCCTTTACTGCTCGCATTAACTTTTCACACACCCTGGTCAACATATGGTCAGGGTACCCCGCGCACCTGCCTGCCCTGTTGAAATACGCTTTCTTTTATTCTATGGCAACATGCCTTGTGGATCGCCGACCGCAAGCAATAAATGGCGGTGCTATCCTTAACGATCTTTCTATGCCATCCTTAACGACCTTTGAAAGTGCCGATGAGTAATTTAAAAGACCTTTCTTGGAGCGCGGTGACTGTTCCTAATATTTGTGACTAGTCGTCAGGAAGAGTGTCAAATCCAGAAACCTTAGTTGTCACTGCTGAGGAACCTCATACGTAATGGTTTCTGGACTTGACGCATTGAAGTATTTAATCACTGCATTCTCCTAGTACTAACGTACGGTGCAGAAACATGGAGATTAACTGTAAATCTAGAGATGAAATTAAGCAGCACGCTGCGTGTAATGGAAAGAAAAATAATAGGTGTAATCGAAACCTCTTATTGGGCAAGTTGGTACATTCTTGAGACATACAGGTACCGGCGCAACGAGACGACCATAAGAAGAGAGACACAGACACACATGTCAGGACTAACAACTGACTTTATTTGGAAGAATGACGTGCTTTATGAGTGTCACAGGGAAACATGGGAAATTAAGGGGAAAGTGAAGAAAGAAGGGAGAGGGAAACAGCCATGTATGCAAATAGAAACTGTCAAATGCATTTCTTTGCTGTATGACCCCCGATAGCCGCATCAAGTTCAAATTCGCTTCAAAAAGAGCGAGAGGAGGGGTGCTAATGCACTTGCTGCCAAGTCTTCTGATGTGGTAGGCTTCGAGACTTAGCAGTCTTGTCACTGCTGTTGCCTCTCCGTCTCTTTCATCCATGCCACGCAGTCAGTGCACTTACTGACATGCGCAACCAAATGAGCGTGCTTGTCATGTTTGTTGAAATTTAGAGCGGTGTTCCCCCAATCGGTCATTGATGCAGCGACCAGTTTCGCTGACGTAGAACATCCCACATGACATGGGGATGCAATACACCCCGCCAGTGGAGCAGTTTACTAACAGCGTTTGGTGGTTCTGGCATCCACGTTTATTGGCGTTGCAAATACGTAGGCACAACTTTCCCAGCTCATTTGGCGCATAGAAACAAATAGGCACACTGTGCCTGTTTACCACCTTCTTGAGATTGTGGGAAAGCTTATGGATATAAAGTACAACCTCAGGCCTAGGGGCCTTCCGGTAAACCTCGACCGTAGTGCTTCCCGTTCCACGCTTGAATTTTTGAGGGAGTGTTTCAGAAGCGCCTGTCAAGACCGAGAGGGGAGCCCTGCAGCCAAAAGACGGCTTACCCGATTATCAAAACTGGGCTTAATTTGATGTTGGCGTGATTTTCGGAGAGCCGATTCCATGTACATCAAACCAATCTCTTGTCTTGGAATGTGCCGAGTCAAATGGTAGCAACTCCTTCTTGGCCCGTGGGTAGTAATTCCAGTGGAGATGGCCTTCAGAGAAGTTAATTTTTGCGTTTAAAAACTTTAAAATAGAAGAGTCCGGAAGTTCATGAGTGAAATGTAACCGAATTCCATCGGACTTTCAGGCTGTAAAACGGTTTTACGGCACTACTATGTGTCACGATAAAGAAACCGAAGATACTGTTAGAGAAACCACAAGCTCATCATCAGTTTGCCGAATTAGGTTTCTCAGAAGTGATTTCCATCGTGTTCATTACCATTTACTTTAATCGATATCAGAAAGAAAGAAATCAAGCATGAAAATAGGGCAGTTCTGGGGGGAGCGGACGGCCTCCATAAGAAGAGCCAGCTTTTTCAGTGCGACTATCGCGTATGTTAGCGTAGTGCTTGACCATGATCGCATTATTGGTTCACTGAAAAGTCTATTATCGTGGCAGCTATTGGCGTGAACTGAAGTTCTAGACAACTCCGCAGCTCCTCTTCTGTTTTAACCCCCGGACGATTTGGCAAAGCTTGCGTTAAGTCGCGCATGGCTTAAGCAAACCTGGTTGATTTGAAGTCAGCATGTTATTCCTGTCTCACTTATATAATAGCTCTACCGGGATTCCCTCATTTATTCTCAGCCTAATTTGACCTCTCCTAATTAACATCGGCGTAATTTGTCATATCAACTTAATTACGCCTGACGAGGGGAGAAATTCGGCTTTGTTGGTAAGACATGAAGGATGTTTAGTGCAAAGCAACACAAGACGGACAGGGAGGACACAACACAAGTGCTTGTGTTCTGCCTATCTGTCCTGTGTTGTTTCTGCTAAACATCGTTCATGTTAATTACGCCGTACCTAATATAGATAAGCTTAATTTTGCGTGGCTTAGCTGATTATTGCTTCTTTAGGCTTGGAAAATTTAGTGTCAACCTATTTAACGTGGCCTAAATAGTCCTGGCTTATTAAGCCTGACTTAATTAGATGTTAGTAAACATGGTAGTCCTAATTAGTGTTCCTTAATTACACCACTTACCTAGTATTATTAGAATTAGTCTCATCTTACTTAGGCTTGGCTGTATTAGGCTTAGCCTAATTAGAGTTGTAACTATTCTTAGCTTCACTCACCTTGACTTAATTAACATTAGCTTAAGGAATATCGAATAATGAAGTCTTACCTTTGATAAGCTTAGCTTAATTATGCTTGAATTAAGTACAGTTTACCTAATTAGAATTATTTAGGCTCGAATTATTTGACGTAGCCTAATTAGGCTTTGCTTAACTAGTGTTCGTAACCTGAAATTGGCTTTGCAAGCCTGGCAAGGTTACAATAGCATTACATAGCATAGGGGGTTCTCACTGTTTGAGGAAACGATGAAACAGCGTAACTTTTAAAAGACAAATTCATTCAAGCCTAGGTGGGTGTTTCCATTAAAGCCTGTCTAGTGTGAAGTACAGCGCCTGCTGTGTGTAGGCTGCAGAAGTCGTTTCTAGGGATGCGCTGCGTGTGAGATTGTGACATTACAGGGACCTCGAAATTACAGCAGGAAAATATACCCGCAGGTGGTAAGGCCACGGTGAAGTTGTGATGAATATGCAGGTCTGAAAAATTAGTTGCTTACTACATCGTTGCCTCTGGAACATTGTTAGCCATATGCAAACACGCTGTAATGTATCGGTTGCTGTGCCACATATGCCCTTCGTTGTTTCATTATTGTAGTGGAATTCATTCAAATGTTGTAATACGATTTGTTAATATTGTCAGCTGTGTTTGGAGCTGCGATGGCTAGTTGAGTTGTGAGTTAGCCTTTCTGTTTGCGCCACTTTGAGGACGCTGTTGCAGCCTGAGACCAGAATTTTTCTCGGCACTTGGGTGAGATTTATCACTATGATTTGGAAGACAGTCGCTGGAATGCAATAAGCTGTTTGGAAATTTAATGTGAATCTTCTTTATTTCTTTTCAGGAGTCAAACTCCTTTCTGGCGAACCTGTTCATGGGTGAGGCAAGCCTGACGCAGATCTTCCCCTTCCCAGATGGTGAGATTTGTGTCATCGAAGCATGCTTGGTGGCATGAGTAGACGCATATAACTGGTTGCTTAACCGATCTGTCTTTTCCTATAGGGTGCGTTCCAGTGGCGCTTGTGGGGCATTATTGGACACGGCGCTAGTGCTGTCCCGCGCTTTTCGTAGTAGCGCATTGCTTTTTAACTGCGGATATCTAGCTTGCGTTCTGATGCTGTATCTTGTGTAGCACACCTAATACGGAACACGGAGCAAGGTGGTTCAAGTAATTTGAGTTGAAGTTGCCATACTTCAAACTTGACGGTGTGCTGGGATGGTTCTTTATCGTGAGGCTCAAAGTTTCCTCCTAATGTACGGCAACAGCAGCTTCATTTTTTTGTAGCATAGTTGAGCGTTTTTACCACAGGCGAAGAAATATGGGAGGGAGCCTTACGTCATGAAATTGAAGCCAACAGTGGTGGCCCAGCACGTGCCCGAAACGTAAGGGGCACGGACAATACATCAGAGCGCATGGTATGTTTCGGCAGTGATGGTTTCCGAATCTTTCCGACTACCGCCATGATGCTGTGCGCAAGATAGAGGCGTCGAATCGTGGCGTTTCTTTGTACGCAAAAGCTTTTGCTGCCGATTTTATCTGTCTGAAGAAACACAGCATTGAAACGGCGGAAGGAGTTGTGCATTATGCCACGGCGCGACTGCGGCTTCCCTTAGTTCATTAATGAAACAGATGTGCAAGAAATAATATGGGGGGTTTCCTATGAACCGTGATGACGTAAGCCCTGTTGTCAGAGTGATTGGTTACTAATGAAGTAAATTATATTATATATATATATATATATATATATATATATTGTCACGGTGCTGCGATACCTCATATCTCTGCTCATATCATATCTCATATCTCTGCTCGTTCCAATATATATATATATATATATATATATATATATATATATATAGAGAGAGAGAGAGAGAGAGAGAGAGAGAGAGAGGCAGTGAAAAAAAAAGCGCACAGGCTCCGTTGATACGCCTTTGTCGGTGGGCCAGCCGAAACGTTTGACGACCCATTAAAAACGTACGTCGTGCTTCATATATATATATATATATATATATATATATATATATATATATATATATATATATATAGAAACGGTCACAGGGATACGCTTCTGATGGTAGTATATTTTAGAACAGGGAGATTAGCCGGTGCAGCCCCAATGGCGGACCGTCAGCCTGCGCCCCACTGCTACGCAACCTTTGTTCCTCTCGAGATCGTCGTCGTCTTTAGTATTCTTGCACCGTGACATCACCCCCGGCGGCAAAAGCGCCGACCCGGCGCCAGCTAGACTGCGGCCACGTGGTATGGCTTGAGACGACTGACGTGGACGACATCAGATGACACGGATGACGAGGATGCATCGGCAGGAAGTATATCATACGTCACATCACTGAGTTGTCGGACAACGCGATAGGGGCCGGAGTAGCGGGAGAGCAGCTTTTCCGAGAGGCCGACGTGCCTTGAAGGAGTCCACAGGAGGACGAGGTCATCCACGGAGAACTGGACATCACGATGGCGGCTGTCATATAGAGATTTCTGTCGTAACTGGGACTCAGAAAGACGGTCATGAGCAATGTGACGTGCTTGGGCCGCTGCAGAAATGGCGTCGCGAGCATATTCAGAAGGGGACTTCAGGTCATTGGGCAGGATTGTGTCGAAAGGCAAGGTCGGTTCACGGCCATAGAGCAGATAGAACGGAGAGTAGAGAGCGGTGTCGTGGCGTGACGAGTTGTAAGCGAACGTCACAAAAGGAAGGGCTGCGTCCCAGTCACGATGATCGGAGGAGACATACATCGCTAACATATCAGTAAGTGTACGGTTCAGACGTTCTGTGAGCCCGTTTGTTTGAGGATGGTATGCGGTCGTTAGCTTGTGTTTGGTTGCACAAAATCGAAGTAGGTCTTCAATAACTCGGGATAGGAAGTAACGGCCCCTGTCCGTGAGGAGCTGGCGAGGAGCTCCATGGTGTAAGATGACATTCTGCAGCAGAAAGTCGGCAACGTCAGTAGCGCAACTGGTCTGCATGGCTCGTGTTATAGCGTAGCGGGTAGCATAATCCGTTGCGACGGCGACCCACTTATTTCCATTTCTGGATGTAGGGAAAGGGCCCAACAGGTCAAGGCCGACACGATAAAATGGTTCGGTGGGTATGTCCATTGGCTGGAGTAATCCAGCTGGAGACAAAGCGGGCTTTTTGCGACGTTGGCAAGGTTCGCAAGCCGCAACATAACGTCGCACATAACGGTAGAGTCCTGGCCAGAAAAATCGTCGCCGGACACGATCGTATGTTCTGGAAACACCAAGATGACCAGCGGTGGGTACGTCATGGAGCTGTGCGAGTACAGTTGCCCGCAAATGCGTGGGAACGACTAAGAGCAGCTCGTTCCCTTCAGGTCGCATATTGCGGCGGTATAAGATGCCATCGAGAATGAGGTACATTCGAAGGGAAGGGTCAGGCGGATCTGCGCTGCGGCGGGTGATGATGTCGAGTAAGGTTGCATCACGTTCTTGTTCTAGGGCGATGTTGTGGAAGGCGGATAGCGTGAAGATTCCAGCAGGCGCATCATCGGAGCCTGGGCCGTCGACAGGGTGTCGAGAGAAGCAATCGGCATCCTGGTGTAGTTGGCCGGACTTGTACACCACTGTGTAGGTGCAGTCTTGAAGACGTAGGGCCCAGCGCCCTAGACGGCCTGTGGGATCTTTGAGTGTCGAGAGCCAACAAAGGGCGTGATGGTCCGTCGTAACAGTGAAGGGGCGGCCGTACAAGTATGGGCGGAATTTCCCCACCGCCCATACAAGTGCGAGGCATTCGCGCTCCGTGATTAATTGCGTTCAGCGTCGGAAAGCAAGCGACTGGCGTACGCAATAACTCTGTCGTGCCCCCGTTGACTCTGGGCTAAAACAGCGCCAATTCCATAGCCGCTAGCATCTGTACGGACTTCTGTCGGCGCAGATGGGTCAAAGTGAGCAAGAATCGGCGGTGTGGTGAGCAGTGTGATAAGGCTTGTGAAAGCAGCAGCTTGATCAGGGCCCCATGAGAAGGGTACGTCTTTCTTGAGAAGGTCGGTCAAAGGTCGAGCAATGTTCGCAAAGTTCCTTACGAATCGACGATGTCACGGCTCTTGGCGTCTTCAAAACGACGGCACTCACTAATAATTTCGTCCACCGTCGAGCAGCCCCTAAAGACAAGCAAGTTGAACGCGTCATCGGCGATGCCCTTAAGGATATGGCCTACTTTGTCAATCTCGGTCATGGTGGAGTCGACGAGGCGGCAAAGAGCTAGAACATCAAGGATGTAAGCGACGTACGACTCTGTGGATGTTTGGGCCCGACAAGACAGGTCTTTCATGGCAACGGACTTGCTACCGGCGGGTGGGCCAAAGAGATCGCGCAATTTCTGCTTACATAAGTCCCAGCTGGTCAACTCTTCTTCGTGCGTGTCAAACCAAATGCGTGCTGATCCCTGGAGGTAGAAGAGAAGGTTTGCAAGCATCATCGTGGGGTCCCATCGGTTGTGCGCTGCAATTCGTTCGTACATGCCAAGCCACTGATCCACGTTCTCGTTGGACTTCCCGGAAAAAGTTCCAGGGTCACGAGGATGAGTAAGGACGACTGAATGTTGCGGCGTCGAGGATGCTGACGACGCCGATGCTGGCGCCGTGTTTGATCCAGAGGCCTGGTCGTCGGTGGGCATTGTAGAGCGGTTGATCAAAAGTCCGCTGCGGAGTTCCGTCTTGTGCGATACCCCACACCTCTCACCAAAATGAAACGGGCACAGGGATACGCTTCTGATGGTAGTATATTTTAGAACAGGGAGATTAGCCGGTGCAGCCCCAATGGCGGACCGTCAGCCTGCGCCCCACTGCTACGCAACCTTTGTTCCTCTCGAGATCGTCGTCGTCTTTAGTATTCTTGCACCGTGACAATATATATATATATATATATATATACCTCCACCACAAACAGTTACGGTTAAACAGTGGGCTATGTTTATTTACAGGGCGAAGTTGGCGATGATATATATATCATCGCCAACTTCGCCCTGTAAATAAACATAGCCCACTGTTTAACCGTAACTGTTTGTGGTGGAGGTACTGGGTGCTACAACTACGAAGACGGAGCTGCTTGGGCCAATCCTGCGACGAAGCCGACGCCTCGCTCGACTGCCCCCACTGGAGATCCCAATGTCTCACACTGGGAACAAACAGCCGTCTCTGCCCTCTCCGGCGCGGTCAGCCGGCGTCCGTATGCACCTGATGGAGCCACGTACTTTCTCAGGCAAGTTCGGCGAGGACGTTGACGAATGGCTCATTCACTACAAGCGTGTGAGCAGATACAACGGCTGGAACTCCGAAGCTCAGCTAGAGAACGTTGTTCTCTTTCTAACGGACACAGCACTGGTGTGGTACGAGAACCACGACGATACGCTAACCACATGGGACCGCTTCGTTTCTGACACCACGGATTGCTTTGGAGATTCAACAGCGTAACGGAAGCGGGCGGAGCTGACATTGCTTCAGCGTGCGCAAGTCCCAGGCGAGACGTGCACGACCTACATAGAAGCAGTCCTGAAGCTTTGTAAGTCCGTTGATCCTCGAATGTCCGAAGAGGACAAAGTTGGACACCTTCTCAAAGGCATTGCCGAGGACGTGTACAACTACCTGATCGGGAAGGAAAGTCTCAGGTCGGTAGCTGATCTCACCAAGCATTGCCGTGCGTTCGAGACCTTGAAGCTGCGCCGTATTACGCCAAAGTTTGGGAGGTTGGCGAACGTCGCAACCGTTGCAAGCATTGACGACAGCTACAGCATCAAACAAGACCTTGCGGCAGCCATAAGGCAGATTGTTC
The DNA here is from genome assembly GCA_013339685.2 of Hyalomma asiaticum. Classification (NCBI taxonomy): domain Eukaryota; kingdom Metazoa; phylum Arthropoda; class Arachnida; order Ixodida; family Ixodidae; genus Hyalomma; species Hyalomma asiaticum. Next base: position 646,459 of record CM023482.1, on the reverse strand, counting down.
GCGAAGAACTGGAACGGCACGCCAAGGCGACGGATGTTGAACAGCTTTGTCGCGCCCCTGCTTCCAACCATTTTCGTGAACCTGCGTCTGCCGTATCTGCATTGTCTGCCATGCCCGGCGCAGTAGACTATCAAGCCGATGTTCCTTCCCAGATGGAACAGACGTGCCGACGTTCCTTCCCCGACGAAACGGCGCATAACCAATGCCTTCGTGCGGCTGCCACCACTCACCGCCATTCGGGAGGCCGCGTGTACTATGCCCAGAATCCCAGGGTTGACCACGCTGCTTACGACGTCGGTCGCGCGTCGCCTGTGTGCTACAACTGCGGCACCGTGGGACACATATCTCGGTTTTGTCACCGGCGTCGACAGGCGAGACCGATTCCACAAGTCCCTCCTTGGCCTGAATTTGACCGTGACAATTACAACCACTGGCTAAGGGATTCTGCTGCCACAAGTGCCACAGGAGGCCCAGCGCCACATATGACCAATACGTTCCGTCAATACAACAGGAGTGAATCGCCAGCTTCAGACCGCAGCCTGACACCGCCAACCAGTCGCCAACGCCGTTCACCATCACCACGGCGACGCTCTACGTCACCGCCGCCTTCGGGAAACTAGCCGGCGCGACCGATGGAGGTAAGGTCGTCGGATAGTCTACGCCTGTGCCTAATATTGCTCCACCTCTGATAATGGTAAAGAACAAAGTGCGTGTGTTAAAGGGTCCTGAACCACCCTCCGGGCTTGGTGAAAAAACATATTCTACGGCTTGCCTACGCTGCAATGAACATCTCAGCCAAATGCTGTAGTCATCCACGAAGCGTAGCGTTCACAAGCGGAGCACAAAGCTTCCACTTCTTCAGGAGCCCTCATCTCAAAAAGCGGCTTCTCCTCACGCTCCTTGAATATGCTCTATTTCGTCATAGAGCATTTACAAGGAGCGTCGCTGCTATTGGCCGATGGCAGACACGCCTGCCTCGGCTGTGTGCGGGCCCTTCGCAGTGCGCCTTTTTTAAAACCGTAAGCGCGTGCGTGCCGTGCGTGCCGTGCGCTCGCTTTTCCTTGCGTTGTGAGCACCTCTATAGGCAAAGTAGTTGCTGGAAATGTGTAATAATATATTTGTTAATGCGCAAGCCTCATAGATGCCATTGGAAGGCGTCCGTAAACTACCTCGGCGTGGACGCGAACGGTGCGGTGCAAAAGTCGCCATAAATATAGTTTTCCAAGAAGCCAACAAATGCATGCTTGAAGCCCGTAATACATCACAAATTAATCCCAAACTTTAAGTCATCAGTGATTGTAGATGGGTTTATTCCCTATGGTACTCCAATGCGCCACCTTCTAGTACTCGTACTCAATAACATGGCTGGAGTCGAACCCAAAATATTTCTTCTACAAGGTAGATTAAAGGACGAGGTCTGATTACGGTGTGCTTGAGTGGATTAGAGCTCATTAAGGTGCATTAGGGTGGATTAAGACAGACGGAGGTGCATTAAGGTGGACTGTGGCATATTATAGAGCGGATTATGCTAGACTTAATTAGGTTGAATTAAGGATTACAGCAGATTAGGGTTGACTAAGGTAAATTAGTTTCGAATGAAATCATTACATCTGTAATGTTTGGCTTAATTCGGCGTAACTTAATAATCTGAGCTTATTGAGACTTGACTTAGTCTTAACTTAATTAACCAGGGCCTAATTAGGTTTACACTAATTAGACCCAGTCTAATTAACTTATACCTAATGATACATTGCTTAATACGCTGGTATTCATTACTCATGATATAATTATGCTTCCGGTAATTAGTCATATCTTAATTATACATGGCCTAATTAGTACAGGCCTAGTTACGCTGTTCTTTGACATATTATCTTAATCAGATATCGCTTGATGAATACTACCTGAAATAGGCCTGATTTAATCAGTGTTAGCCTAATTAGTCCTGAAATGTTTAGTCTCAACTTAATGAGGCTTGACCTTGAAGTCTTAGCATATTTTACCTTTGATTAATAAGTGCTAGCTTAGGTTTGACTTAACTAGTCGTAACCTAGCTATGCGTGATTTAATTAGTACTATTTAATTAAACAAGGTCTAATGAGAAGCTTGCTTACACTAGATTTGTTCATATAAGCTAAATTAGGCTTCGCATAATTAGATTTACCTTAATTAGACATGGTTGATTAGTATCGTGGCTTAATTAAATATAAATCATTAGTATCCGCTTAATTAGGTGTGACTTACTTGACATAGCTCAATTCAGGTTGAATTAGTTCAGTTTGGCTTGGTTTGGCTTAGTTGGATTAGTCCTGTCTGAACTAGGCCTCAATTAATTATTCCTAATTAGGCTCTCTTGAATAAGACTTAGCCTGACCTAACTAGTCCTAGGAATCTTAATTAGGCTCCATTGAATGAGACTTAGCCTTACCTAACTCGTCCTACGGAGCTTTGTCTTTAGTACAGCGTGGTAGTGTTATGCTAGCATTACATAACTTAGCGGAGTTTTCGGCAGATTTGCCAGTTTCACCAATAGCTTAAACAGCTTCACTGTTAAAATTGAACTAGTGTATTCACACATTAAATTAATCCATCCATCTTACCGCATGTCAACGCACCTTATTCCACATTAACCTGTCGGCAAGGGTCCGAGTTGTGAAGGTCTTCCTTCCGAGTCATAGTAGTCACGTTCGAGCCCGGCAGCATGATTATCCCGTCTACAATCACTAATCAACAATTAACTAACTTGGGGTTATGCAGGACAAGGTGGAGCAGCGTTGGCAGTTGCGCTGTTTGTCCTGACGCCGCGTTATGCGCAATATCGATGACACGCAGCGCACTGACAAAGTAAACGCTCACACCTGCGAGCCTAAACGTACGTGATGAACGAAAACAAAGCTTCGGAGGATCGAAAAAAAAAAAGAAAGCGGTGATCGCGAGGGCAGGCGACCGAGCCCAGGCGCGAAGCGAGCAGGCGGCCACAAGCGCGCTGCGAAGAAACAGCCCCTAAACAGCCCCCTGTAGTCGCGCGCTTTTCGTCAGCCACTGACACGTCGCTGAAGTCTGATGACGTAAAGCAGTGGGCGGGGCACCTCCTTCGACGCCGCCCTAAGGAGCTCTGTACCCTCTATTCCGCAGAGCTGAAACAGGGCTGGAAAGGGAAGTTTTCCGGTCGCAATATCTTCGCTCCTAACAAACCGTTTTTAAAAATTCTTTCGGCTGTGAATTTCTGAGAGGCATTCAATACACACCCAGCCGTTTTCAAAACCGAGCGCGAGCGGTGGTTCAGGACCCCTTTAATTGACAGTGTTCCTGCAACTGCGTTGATAGACACTGAGGCTACCGTTTCTGTAATGAGTACGACTTTTAAAGCGAAACTGGGCCGGAAGGTAATGTTCCCATGGAATGGTGGTGTGATGTTTCGTGGTGTCAGTGGTGAGTGCCTCTCGGTGCCTGCGTTGCCAATGTCTTCTTCGATGAGGAACATCCTGCCGCGCTGCACTCATGACGTCATCCTATGGATTGACTTTCTTCAGGGTTGTGGTGTTTCGGTCAACTGTGGTACAGGTGAAATTACCCTCAACAGCGCGCTCCTCGCAGCACTTGCACATTTGAGGGACGAGGACTTCTTTGTTGTTTCAGACGACGTGCTACTAGTGCCTTAGTGGCTGTCACGTGTGCGTGTCAAAACCACTGCTGCCGACCTGTCATCATTTGACGCACAAGTTCAACCACTCGCTTCAAACTGCGCTAAGACGTACTTGTGCCACGATCTGTCGTGAGTGAATGGCGCCGCGAATTTGTGGGCGTTCAACTGCTCATCCGCTCCTGCTGTCGTGGTATGAAACTTGCTGAATATGACGAAATAAGTTACAGTGCCATCATGGTGAGGAGGAACAGCCTGCCGCAATCAGCCCCTGCCGAAATACTTCTGAACAGCAGGTTCCACAAATGGTAAGCAAGTCGCTGCCCTCAAATGAGCGCCAAGTTTTCGCGCAAGTTCTCATGGCGCATCTTTGTGCTTTCGATTTCACACAAGATGACAAACAGGCGTCACTACCGCGCTCTCGTGCTTGCCACAGAATTGACACCGGTTCTGGACGTCCCATTCGACAAAAGCCTTACTGCGTCTCCTCGGCAGAAAGAACACTTATGGCCCAACAAGTAACAGACATGCTACAGAAAGGTGGTGTTCAAGAATCTTCTAGTTCTTGGGCAGCACCAGTCAGCCTAGTTAAGAAGAAGGATGGATCGTGGCGGTTCTGCGTCGATTACAGAAAACTGAACGCAATCACCAAAAAAACATGTCTACCCGCTTCCTAGAATTGATGACGTCATTGACTGCCTGCATTCGGCGGCATATTTTTCATCGCTGGATCTGTGGTCGGGTTATTGGCAGATCCAGCGCCCAGCCGATAAGGAGAAAACGGCCTTTGTAACACCAGATGGTCTCGATGAATTTAACATTATGCCGTTCTGTCTTTGCAACGCGCCAGCAACATTCGAACGATTTATGGACACGGTTATACGAGGACTTAAATGGGAAATTTGTTTGTGCTATCTCGATGATGTTGTGATTTTTTGGCAGCACTCTGAATGAGCATAACAGACGTCTGAGTATTGTCCTTGATTGCATCGAGAAGGCCGGTTTGGTACTAAATTCCAAAATATGTCGCTTTGGCGAGACCGAAACGTTGGTACTTGGACATCTGGTCGATAAGAACGGTGTCAGGCGTGACCCACGCAAGATCGAGGCAGTCTGCTCTTTTGAACCACCAAAGCCCGTGCGGGAGCTACGGAGTTTCCTGGGCCTTTGTTCGTACTTTCGTCGCTTTGTACCGAGATTCGCCGACGTGGTGCACCCCCTCACATGCCTGCTCCAAAAGGACGTTCCGTTCGATTGGTCATCGACTTGTGACGACGCATTCAGGGAACTAAAGTTTCTGCTAACATCGGGGCCCATATTACGCCACTTTGATCCATCCGCGCCCACCGAAGTTCACGCTGATGCTAGTGGTATCGGAATCGGTGCTGTACTAGTCCAACGTCACCAAGGATGTGAACACGTTGTTGCTTATGCCAGTCGCTTTCTGACTAAGGCGGAACGTAATTACACCGTCACAGAGCAAGAATGTTTGGCAGTAGTATTCGCTGTCCACAAATTTCGGCCCTACATCTACGGACGACCCTTCACTATCGTTACTGACCATCACGCTTTGTGCTGGCTGGTATATCTCCGCGATCCGAGTGGTCAACTGGCCCGTTGGGCCCTCCGACTTCAGGAGTACGACTTCGTCATCTCCTACAAGTCCGGTCGTCGCCACGCAGACGCAGATTGTCTTTCCCGCCTCCCTCTGCCGACAACGATGTGTGGCGAAGACCATTTGGAGGACTGTTTTGCCTCTATTTCTTCGACGTTCCCAAACTTGACGACTTTTATGGCTGAGCAAGAAAATGATGTTAGTTTGGAGCCCCTCTGTTAGTTTGGAGCCCCTCTGCCGCGCTGCGTCCTCAAGCCAGCGGTCGATTTTGCGTGCGAGATGGCTTGCTGTGCAAAACCAACTATTCGGCACAAGGCGCACGCTTCCTTCTGGTGGTTCCGCAGACTCTGCGTCTGGATATACTAAAGACCACGCACGATGACGCGACCTCTGGCCACCTAGGCTTCACCAGAACGCTCTATCGGACACAGGAGCGTTTTTACTGGCCGAAAATGCGAGATACAGTCAAGCAGTACGTCGCTGGTTGCGAGCACTGTCAACGCTACAAGCGCCCCACGACCACTCCGCCGGGTCTTCAACCTGTGCCACCCCCTTGTTTGCCGTTCGAACAAGTGGGTATCAATCTCTTAAGGCCGTTCCCACGATCCTCTAATGGCAATCGATGGGTGATCTTATGTATAGATCACCTGACTCGGTACGCAGAAATGGCGGCCGTGCCATCTTCAACCGCTGCATGTGTGGCCACGTTCTTGCTACGATTCGTCATTCTTCGGCACGGTTCCCCTCGCGTCATCATTAGCGATCGTGGTCGCCAGTTTGTTGCCGACGCCGTGGAAGAAATGCTTCGTCTCTGCAGTTCACACCTACGCCATTCGACACCTTACCACCCTCAGACCAACGGCCTTGTGGAGCGTACCAATAGAACACTAACAAACATGCTGGCAATGTACGTGTCTTCCGATCACAAAGACTGGGATGACGTTCTACCTTTCATCACTTATGCGTGTAATACCGCGAAGCATGAGACCACCGATTACACTCCCTTTTACCTGCTTTACGCACGTACGCCGATGAACAGTATTGGCACAATACTACCGTTTGACTTCCACAGCGAGTACTCTGTTGCCAAGATGCTATGCCTTACGGAGGACGCCCGACTTCGCACCGTGATATCTCAAGGCCGATCTAAGAAGCGTTGTGGCAGTCGCCATCAACCAGTTTCATACGCCAAAGGAGACTGTGTGGGTGTGGACGCCACGAAGCAAACGCGGCCTATGCCAGAAGTTCCTAGCGCACTATACTGGCCCATTCGTCATTGTCGATCGTTTGGGTGACTTGACGTACGTGGTAGCACGCTTGACATCCGCTAATCGCCGGTCAAGCCCAACACAACTGGTCCATGTTGCGCGGCTCAAGCGATTTCACCGTGAACTTCCCAACTGATGTGGACTTGCCCGGCGGGCTTCGTCTGCGAACCGGGGAATGCTACAGAGCCGGTCAAGGTATGAGCCGGGGACAGAGGAGAAGGAAGACGACGTTAGCTGGTGTGCAGCGGATCGACGCCATCATCGCTTGATCATCGCCAACCTCGCCCTGTAAACATCGCCCACTGTTCAGCCGTAACACACACACACACACACGCACACACACACAGAGCATCTCCCCCCCCCCCCCTCCGGCAGAGTTAAAAGTGTACGATGCTGGCGTTGTTCCTTCTAAGTCTTCCTGTCTACTTCCTTTTCTTGCAAAATAAAGTTGCCGAGAAAAGTGAGGCGGCCCTGATGTGCGTCATTTTTCTTACTTCACTAAATAAGCGTCGCCCCTTGCCCCTGTTACTAAAAAGAATGCGGCGGAAAAGCTGGCGGTGCCGGTAATGTGCTTGTGTTGTTTGACACAGGTATCTGCTACATACACTGATCCTCTCAGCAGACCGCCTGCCCACACTGTATTAAGTCCCTAAAAGAAGCAGGCAGTCATGGTGGCTAGAGCTGCGCCAACCAAAAGAGACCTGGCGGTTTATTTCGAGCTGTTTTTAAAGTGAGCGATATGAAAGAGAGAAAGGGAACAAAGGAAGGACAAAGTGTGACGCACAGTCACACCGATAAGCTGCAATCTGACACATACACCAGCGGATGTAGGTATGTTAAAGCTGTGGGGGGTGGCCACGGGGTTCTCCCACGCTCAAGGAACAAAGGACGCAGTTCACCGCAGTGCAAACCACCAACAGTAGGGCATTTATTTGCACCTTCTACACATAGTAAGCACGCTAGCCGAACTATACAAACCAGGCATGCTAATGCAATAACCCACGCGTAATCGATGACATTCGACTCACCGCCGCAGGATACCGAGCGAATAGTGTTCGCCCATGCTGGAACAGCAAGCCTATATTGCTCGCGAGATAAGTCGCGCGAACAGAGGCGCGATAGGGAGAGGCATCCGCGGAATCGGCCCAGCGGAGCTAATCGCCACCGCGCGCACGAGCGTCGACCACGCGCGACGACGTCCCAAGGCCAAGAGAGCGAGGATCGTTCCCCGTCCGCGGGCCCGCGAATCCTCGCCGCCAGGTAGCGCTACCGCGGGAACACCAGCGCCATCGTCAGCGCAGCGATGCGCATGACGATGACGTCACGTCTCGTGCACCGCGGGTAAGCCACCTTAGAGGAGCTTTGAGGAAACGCGAGCGCCACGCGATAGATCAGGGGCTGTCAACGTTCCTACACAGCATACTAGTGTAGCAGCAGTGAAATAACACCAGGTGTGCATGCAAACTACAAAACGGTATACAGTCTAACCCCGCTACAACAAACGCCGCTTCAACGTAATTTCCGGTTCAACGAAAAAATCTCGGTCCCCCGTCAGCAGTCCATAGGAGTCAATGCATAAATATGCTCGTCACAATGAACACTTATTTTTTTGTACCGTTTCGCTCCAACCAAATTTGACGTTGCTATTCCAGGCTCGAAACACAGTTAACACGATCCCGAACACTTTGGCGCATTTCAGGAGATTAAAATACGTCAATAAAGTCAAAATTGCGTGTTGGCGCCACCAGAAACGGCTGCTGTTGACTGCGTGCTTGACTACCGACGTCTGTCGAGATAGCGTGCGCAACCGCCCTCCTCCCACTGGCGCCCCTTATGGCCTTTCGCCCGACAAAAAAGGGGCAGGGCATTTCCTTTCTGCTTGAGAAGTAACACAGTTGAAAATATTGCAACTGGAAAAAACTGGTACCAGTTCAAGTGGTTTATGGTCAAATGCCCAGTGGGGCCCAGTTACCAGCTGGGACGCACTGCGAAGAAACACAGACGGAGATGAGCACGAGACGTCTCTTCGTCTCTGTTTGCTGTGCGCTATTACTTGAAAAGTTATGCTTTATCACCTAGCCTACCAGTAGATCCTCTTGCACTTGAACTGGTCGCAGTTGGTCCCGATTGTTATTAATTTCAATTGGCCTTGCTGCTACTGGCCTCTCATACGTGTGAGGCCAGTAGCAGCGGGGTGAAGCTTACCCCTGTTACACGTATGTGTATCATGTGTACACGTACACGTATGTAACAGTGTACACCTATGCGTAACAGATTGTGAACCATATCCAGCTGGAACCGTACATCACGTTTTAATAAGAGTGGAACTCAATTAATTTATTTATTTCTTTTTTTCGTCACGACGCGAAGCAGCTGCTGCGCTGCTGCCACCGCTATTTTCACGTCTTTACTGATATGCGGGAGGCGCTGTTGCGCACACCAAAATAATTTACCCACATGCAGCCGCTTTTAAATTACTGTACATGCATGTTCTTCAATCCTGTAAAGCAAAAGTTAATAATATTATAATGCACGTTTATTTAAACACATTTGAAGATAGCCGGTCGCTCCTGTCGCGGGTAAACAGTCGCTGCAATCGCATTCAAGTGAAACGAAACCGCCATTAAGCTACTGGAGTGAACTGAGCGATAGGAACGATTTTGGACGGTAGACTGTCTAGACGCTATCTGACCCACCCTTAGAAATGAACTCAGGCGATACCCGACGCCACCCTTCCAAATGAACTCTTCTTGCAAAACGCAGTGGCTGAGAACATAGCAAGGGCTTGATGGACTCGTCCATTTCTACCTCGGGGGAGCACACGGCCGCAGCCACGGGAGAGGACCCCGGGGAGGGGGGATTGGAGATTCCAATAAATAAATTTGTAGATGCCATTTAATACATTTTATACCGAGATAGGCAATTTCCCGCGCAGCTTCCACACGAGCGCGGGGCATTGCGGCCCGTACGATCCTGGAGGAGGGAGCTTGCCAGAGTTCCCGGGAAAGCTGGCGTCACTGACTCACAATGCTCGCGCCTTACTGCGGCGGACGTAGGACGGATATCCAAAAGTAAAACACCAAGAGTTGTTTAGAAGGTTCCCCGTTCACAATGCCCAGCGAGTCATATAGGCGAAAGTAAAAGCTTTTAGTCAAGAATGCGCCAGCACAAGAACGCTGCGCGGAGTCGAAAAGCAACGGGTTAAATTATTCCCGTCTTTTCTAAATGCATTGAAAAATTGATACATAAACGCATGTCCAGCTTCTCAACGAAACATAACATCATTACGCCTTGCCAGTTTGGTTTCCGAAAAGGATGTTCAGCTGAGGCGGCTCTGCTGAGCCAAAAGGAGCTTATCTTGCAGTCTTTCGAAGATCGTCTCTGTACACTAGGCATATTCATTGACTACTCAAAAGCATTTTATTCAATTAACCATTCCTTGTTCGAGAAACTGCAGCATTATGGCTTTAGAGGTACTTTCTTAAAACTTATAATTTCTTACTTTAACCATCGCTGCCAGCAAGTCACTATTAATGGTTTTGTATCCGAATTCAAACCAGTTATTGCTGGTGTGCCTCAGGGTAGCATTTTGGGCCCATTGCTGTTTAATATATACGTGAATGATATAGTAAATATTTGTGCTAATACTAAATTTATCATTTACGCAGACGATACAAGTATTTTTATTACAGGACGTGACCCTTCAAACCTCATAGAAAAAGGCAACGTAGTCCTGAGTAAGATTCACACTTGGAGTATCGCCAACTACTTGAACTTAAATGCGCAAAAACGAAAGCTGTTTTATTTCGGCCTCAGAACAAAGCACTGCATATCACAAACAGTCTAAAGTTAGGTACGTCAACTATGGAATTATCACGCGTTGTTAGAAGCCTGGGAGTCATTTTTGAAGAACATATGTCGTGGAGAGGTCAATTGAATGCCACCTTAAATAAACTTTCAAAAATTATAGAAATATTATCCAAATTTCGTTGCGTCCTGCCACAGAACATAAAGTTGTTAATTTACAAATCATTGTTTTTGTCTAGCTTATCCTATTGTTTCTTAGTCTGGGGCACGACCACCAAAGCCAACATCCAGAAATTACACAAACTTCAAAAGAAAGCCATTCGAAACATCGTTAGTGCCGCATACGACGCACACACGGAACCAATTTTCAAGGCCCTGAACTTATTTCCAGGGAATGAACTCTCTCGCACAATATTAAACAAAGGCTACACATCGGCTACGAAAACATGTGCGCACTTTAAGGGTCTGTGAAGGCTGGAGGTTGCCCAGAAAGCGAACAAATTACGGAACTCAGATGTTAAAATACCAGTTACCGTTACTACTTAATAATTCCATACGTAACACTTTCGCGTACTTTTCGCATCTGTGTGATGACAAAAGTATGCGTATCGAGTGCATCTCAATCTTCTGTACCAGTGCCTTTTTCTTTTCTTTTATTGTTTACATATTTTCTTTCATTCGCTGTTGCGTACAGACCTACGACAGTGCCTCTTTTTCTTTCAGTTACCACTTTATTTATGATGTTCCAGTGAAAAGAACTGCCATGTGCCCGTTTTGCTATCTGTACACTCTGTATGCCATGTTTGCCAAGCCCGGGGGTACGGATCCGGTCAAGCCTGATCTACGGCTTTCTTGTCTGTACCCACCAAGCTTCATTCAGTGTTCTTGAAGCTGAAAATAAATCCTGATTGATTGATTAATTGGGTTTGCAGAGCGTTGCGAAAAGTACGACTACAACATGAATCTGCGAAGCAGCTGGGCTTTTGTTGGAGTTGTGGCACATACAGAAAATCACAGCAAACATGAACGTGACGGGAAGGAGGTGCTGTGCAGGGAGAGCCGAGAGCGACGTCACCTCTGTTAACCAAAAGCTCTTAGCCTGTGCCACATGACCGGAGACGAAGCACTGCCTGTGGAAAGGAACAAGCGCCCTGAAACAGTTCGAGAAACTGTGGCAGAAGGCCTTCAAAAATTCTTTTTGTGCAGCAGCATTGGGCTTGTACGTCATTTAGAGGTCAACCGATGTCCCCAGTTGCTATTATAACTCCGGAGGCGCACGCTTTTCACGACAACCGGAAACCGTGACCAAAGCGCACTGCATGCGGAGAGAAACTTATGGGGGAGCTTAGGACAACAGAGAGGGGGGACGGGGGACGAAGAAGAAAAACAAGGAATGTGAGAACAAAGAAGTCCCCCAGAGAAATCGGAGGACAACAAAAAACAGAAAAAGTATGCAAGTAACCGCAGTGTGTACTAGCTGTGCTGAGTGCGCAGGAGAGGCATACAACACTAAAGAAAGATGTGTTCGAAAGAAAAGGCGCGGGAAGAAAGTTTGTGGTTTACCAGTGAAGCTAAAAATCGGTACACTCGTCTTCCAAGCCCAAAGTCATGCACAGCTGTGCCTCCGATGCGCGAGGTACTGGGGTCGATTCTCAGTGCCGCCAGGCACCCATCGGTTTTTCCAATGCATCCTAGAACTTTCTAATAATCCTAGGACTTACAAGAAGCGCTTGTAATGATTGTGTTATGCCCTAACCACACGTACGCGGTACAACGCGTCACCGTGTGGCGGTAAGACTCGGCGCTGTGTCCTCTCCCTTGGAGGTAGCCCAATGAATGGATGGATGGATATTAGGAGCGTCCCCTTTATAACGGGGCGCTAGCCGGGCCACCAAGCTCTAGCTTTATTTCTTTTTCCTCTGCAAACATTTCTTTTCCCGAATCACACATATTTTAACAACCAATTTTTCTCCTCGTCTACTTATTTTATCTATTATCGTTCCTCTGTGATGAAACAATCTTACCCGAACTACCTTGCGCTTTTGTTTGCTCCATACTTTTGCGCCACCAATGCTCTAAGCGCCTTTTACTTATCTCTATCGCCGGCATGTTCAGCTTTCCCCTGTTGCTCCTGAAACCCATGGCCTCCTGTAGGGTAGTGTCCACAGCTACACCTGGGTGGACATCTGTACATTCAATGAAAATATGATCTGTCGTTTCCCTAGCTTTTCCACAGCACGTACATGTGTCCCCTTCTTTATTGAATTTCGCTCTGTAACTTCGGGTTCTCAGGCAACCGGACCTCGCCTCAAACAGTAAAGCGCTTCCCTTTGAATTATCGTAAAATTTTTCTCTCTTGATTTCGTCTTTCCCTATTCGGTAGTTGTTCAATGCCGGTTTCTTCTCCATTCTTGCTATCCGATCCGAGTTCTCCGCCGCTCTGACCATGCTCTTAACGCTCTTTTTCGTCCCATCCGTTTCGTTACTGGTTGTATACTTACTGGTAAGCCTCCTAGTTCTCTTCCTCCATTGTGAATCAACGTTCTTCCTATACAAATACCTGAATACTTTCGCTGCCCGTCTACTTTCTTTCATAATCCTTAATCTCTGTTCGTACCTAATTTTACTCTGAGCTTCCCTTCCCTCAAAGTCAGACCATCCCATATCCCCCTTAACAGCCTCATTTGTGGTCTTCCCATGGGCGCCCAGTGCGAGACGTCCGACCGTCCTCTGATTCACGTCCAGCCCTGATTGGACCTCTGACCTCATGCACACCACTGAGTTTCCGATTGTAAGTCCTGGCACCATTACGCCTTTCCACAAACCTCGAATTACCTCGTACCTGTTGAACCTCCACAGCGCTCTATCAGTCAGTCAGTTTCTATGCTTCATTATTGCGGAGTTCTTCTTTCCTTTAACTATCATAGCTTTTTCTTGTACTTCCATGTATCTATTCCCATCATTTATCCATATCCCGAGATATTTGTACTCTCGTACTCTGGGTATCTCCTCGCCCTGTATTGATATGGTCTGATCGTTGCTGTCATTGAATATCATCCAGCCGCATTTTGTCACACTAATTTTAGCCCTAAATCTTCACTTTCCCGACCACATATATTAACCAGACCCTGCAAATCTGTTCGACTGTCTGCGAATAGCACAATATCGTCTGCACAAAACAACCCGGGGAGCTTTTGTTCTATCACTATACCTGCCTGTCTGTCTGACAGCTTAAAACCAATATTGCTCATCTCCAATGCTTTCTCTATTCTCCTCATGTAAAGCATGAATAATAGTGGGTACAGCGGGCGTCCCTGCGTCAACCCTTTACCTATATCGACGACCTCCATTCTACCATTACTCGCCATACCTTCCCATTCCACAGATACTGTATTTCCACTGTATATTTCCTTTAAGAGCTCTATACAGTCATCCCCTATACCAACCTCTTTCATTATGTCCCATAAAATATTCTGTTTCACATTGTCGTACGCACCTTTAATATCCAAAAATGCCAAATGTAAAGGTCTCTTCTCTTTTCCGGCTATTTCGATACACTGCGTAAGCGCAAAAAGCTTATCATCTAGTTTCCTGTCGACTCCAAATCCATTTTGGAGTTCGCCAAAAGTGCCATTAAGCTCTGTCCATATCTGCATTTTTAATTTAATTGCCTGCATCGCCAACCTGTAGAGTACTGATGTAATGGTCAGTGGTCCATAGGAGCGAATGTTATTTTTCTCTCCCTTGCCCTTATAAATGAACTTCATCTTGTTTTGACGCCAACTGTCCGGTATTCGCCTGTCCTTTATGCTTTTTTCAATTGCTTTTAATGGGGCTTCGTTGCTGTTTCTTCCGAGCTCATTTATTACAGTAATGCTAACCCCATCTAATCCTGTGGCTGTTCGTTTGGGAATCATTTCCTCCGCCTTCTTCCAATTGAAATTTTCCAGAACTAGTTCTTCCACTTGGTCTCCCTTGCTACTGTTACACGTCGTAAAGGGAGCCTCGTCATGCTTCTTAATGGAATGGGCTGTTGCGTTTCGAATATAAGTCAATGCGTCGTACCCCTCCAATTTATTTCCTTCTTCATCCACAATATGCCGTTGCATAGTCAGTTTTCTTCCCCAGCGATTGCAGGTGGTTCCAGAAAAGCCTAGATGCGTCCTTCTTTTCGCGAATGTCCGATATCCAACGTTCACTTTGGCCTTTAATCTTGGCTTCAACTAAACTCTGTACCAGGGCTTTTTTCTCGAGATATGTTTCCCATTTTTGTTTGACTTCGTCTTGTGGCCTCTGCTCCTTTTTTGCCCGCCTATGTATTCGAGATGCTTCCCGTCGATTCTCAATTGCGTCCTGAATTTCCCTGTTCCACCATCGTTTTGGCTTTCGCTTTCCCCTCCAGCAACTCGTTTGTTTTTATTTCGTCATTTCAGTCCTTATTAGATTAATAAGCTCATTATAATCCCATACTTTGCATTTTGTTCTGCTCACTATGTCCTCGATTGTTGCGACTACGTTCCTAATTTGTTTTTCACTTAGAAAAGAGCTGCCCGACTTTAATTCGATGCTCTCTTTACAATCTACATAGCTCATTTGCAAAGTTATGCGTTTATGGTCACTTCCCAAGCTGCTACTCCCTTCCTCATCGATGCTCATTTGTCTCAACTTGTCGTGAATTCCTTCCGTCATGAGGCAGTAATCGATTGTTGACTGCCTGCTTCCGACCTCCCATGTTACCTGCCCATCGCACTCAGGACTCATGTTAACTATATCGACACTATGTTGTTCGCAGAGCTCTACCATCAACTTCCCGTTATAATCTGTATATCCGTCGAGGTCATGCACTTGAGCATTCATATCTCCTATGAGGATTATTTCGGCCCCGTTACCAAATTTTTGAATATCCTTGCTTATGCAATTCATTAACTCCTGATTTTTCTCTTTGCAGTTATTTCCAGTCCACAGGTAAACTACAGCCAACATAGTTTTCTTCCCGCTTACCGTTTCAGATACCCAGAGGTGCTCTCAGTCATGGGCACGTTACCAGTAAAAAGTAACAGTGTTACAGTTACAGTTACTTAAGCCAGAAAGTAACTATGTTACAGTTATAGTTACTCAGCTTACAAAAGTAACTTGTTAGTTACAGTTACTGTTAAAAAGTAACGTCGTTACTTTTCCGTTACTGTACAAGATTATTACACCGCAAACGAAATTATGTAGTTCTTTCAACGGAAACATATGAAGGGCGTGCGGTTAATTGAAGTTGCTCGTAGCAAAGCGCCAGATAAAAGGAATTGAATGGGCTCAGTCAAAAGCCCAATCAATACTAGCAATCGTTGCGTACGCCTCATTTTCTGCAACAACTTTTTTTATTGATTGTCGGGAAGTTATTTACAAATATAAATGGCATATCGTACGTGCAGTGGGAATCAAGGAAATGCGAAGGATGCATCAGGAACGTAAAACGGATCTGCATTGTTGTCTCGCTATACCGATTTTGGGTAATATGAAGTTACCGAAACGGCCGCAAGAGCACCAAGACTGTGACATGCTGTTCGGGAGTTTATGATCAGACTGCGGACTTGTTGAAGGGTTACGAATCAAGAATGGGGTCCCCAGGCCCCTCTGAAGATGCAGGCGGCTCCGGCGCAGCTTCTCTCCGCTGCCCGGGGCTGACTCCCCTCTGGACGCCTCGAAGGCGGCCTCTCCGTATGTGGTCACGTGACCAGGCCGGCGTCTTCCAAGAAGCGAGCGCGTGTGGCCCAAACTCGACGGCCTGGTCCGAAACCCGCGGTCTCTGTTGACCGGGAAGCACCTCCCGCTGCTCGTAAATATTGGCGGGAGGGGAGCGGTGCGCATTCCTGCCACGCAGTGTCATTTGAGACGGCCGTCTCCGTAGGCAGGAACGCTGGACAACGATGCGCCGGCAAGGCGCCTGGTGCTCCGCCACTTGTGGGGAGAAGCGGGCAAGCCCATGCTCACGCAACAGACTCCTCCCCCCGATGAAGTCCTTCGACGATGCTGCTTCCACTGAGGCAGAGTCGGAAGAAGGAAACACGCCTGCCCGAACACTGGTCTCCGCACAAGCACAAACACAATCACAGAGTCGCAAAACGCTCGGGAATGGCAGCGCCGAAATGACCTGGCAGCCAGACAGTTTACTTAAAACTCCTTTGCTTTTTTTTAAGTTATTTTCCAGCGTGTGTGTACTCAGCTCTCGGCTAACAACACAGAACATATATAGGGCGAAAGTTACAGGACACGTGGGCGGTCGTCGCGCAGAATTTCCCGCAGCTACTTAGAATCTCCTGCTAAGCCCGTTTGCGTTTTTTGTTTTCACTCCCCTTTTTGTATTTGATTTCGAAGTTGAGCTCTTGTAACCTAAGACTCCATCTCAAAAGACGGCCGTTTTTCCCGCCTTTCTTTCCAGACGTTGCTTTAAGCCATGACAAGGGGCAATGATCAGTCTCTACTGTAAACTTAGTCCCCTCAATATAGCACCGAAGTTTCTGAACGGCCCAAACAACACACATGCATTCTTTTTCCGTCGTGCTGTAGGCCTCCTCTCTAAGTGTTAATTTTCGGTTGATGTACAGCACGGGGTGTTTCTCACCGCTTTTGTTTAGCTGGGAAAGAACGACAGCAAGACCACGATTGCTGCCGTCGCATTGGGGAATGAATCCGCGACTGAAATCAGGCGAAGCCAACACTGGTACTGACGACAGAGCACCCGTAAATTCTAAGAACGCCCCAATAACGCTCCCTAAATCGTCAACTTGTGCACTTGTGAAAGTCGTGCCTTGGTCTGACTGTATCTCTGCGGGGAAACCCATACAGGAGAATATTGTCAGTAAGGCATCCACGACCTGCACTGAAGTAGCCTCTCTTAACGGTATCGCTTCGGGAAATTTAGTTGCTGGCCGCAACATGGTCAAAATGTATTTGTACCCACCCCTGGTCTTCGGCAGGGGTCCAACAATATCTACAACAACCCTGGAGAAAGCCTCCGAAATTATAGGTGCCCTTACCATCGGGGCCTTCCATTTGTCACTGGATTTTCCTACCTTTTGACAAGTTTGACATGTCTGCACAAACTTCTGAACGTCTCTAAAACAGCCTGGCCAATAGAATTCCTTGAGCAGCCTGTTTCTATAGTTTTGTTCACACCGAGGTGGCCTGCCCACGGGTGGTCGTGACAGAGTCTTAGCAGATCTTTCCGATAATCTGCCGGTACCACTACTCGATCAAAGTTCCTGCCCCTTTTGTCCTTGTAGTTACGATAGAGGATACCGTTCCTCTCAATGAATCTAACATTCTTTGACGAGACACCCTCGCCCACGCTGCTATACATGCCCTCTAGTGTTGCATCATTTTTCTGAGCAGCCCTCAGTGCATCTTGATTGGCATTGAGCAAGTTAGAAAAGGATCTCGTAGTCGGCCTTACCAAGGTGCTCTCATCCTGAGTTATAGCTAGCCTACTACGCTCAGCGCCTTCCTGCCGACGTTTCCCGACAGTACTGCTTTTCTTTTCCTCTCCACTTTCACGTTCTCTAATTTCCACGCGCTCTCCTCCATATTCCGCACACACGGGTTCATCCATACCAGCCAGGTTCCTCCTCTTTGTCCGCGTAGCGTAGTTGCGCTGAAAGCTGCCGAGCTTTCGACCGCGTGAGAGCAAGTACCTGAGCCTCCACGTCTGCAAACGATTTACTCTGCTCGTTCAAAAGAGACTCAGATTTGTTGGAAAAGAGATACGGATATTCTTCCGGCAGCCCTTTCGATACTGCCGCCACAGTTTTCAACGTGCCGAAGGGCCCCTCGATGTCAACTCTGGCCATTGGCAGGCACACGGAGTCTTCACTAACAGCCTGAGGTATCCAGCACACTCCGACACGTAGTCCTCGTTTGACACGTATTTTGGGTGGACTACGTCCATAGTAGCAGCTGAATCTCTTAGCACCTTACTTGTTTGGCCATTTACAGCTAGGTCTTTCGTGTATGCCTTAAGAAGTTCATGATTGCCTGGGTGGTTGCTCACGGTTGCAAACACCGGCCTTTCCTTTCGGCAGTTTCTGGCCAAGTGGCCCTCCTCTTTGCAAACGTAGCACATTATGGGCCTCCTCTTTTCCAATTCATCTGTCTCGCTACTTGACTTTCTAAACTCCTGTGCTTTGCCCCCCTGAGCGCTTGGGTGGGGTGAATAGAGCTCCTTTCTTCCCTCTCTATCACGCACATCTATTTGTACTTTTAAATGCTGCTGTTGCGCAACTTGCAGCTTTCTATGTCCCTGACTGGCTATGTTCGGCTCCTTGAAGCCTAGGCTCGCCATATAATCATCAGCCAGCTGCGCTGCCTTCCTTACAGAGACGCCAACATGTCTATCTCTCACCCAAAGGCGTATATGATCCGGCAAGGTCTCGCAAAATTGCTCAAGACAAATTAAGTTCAAGAGCTTGCCGAAGTCTTCATTTGCTCCAGAGCCCTTTACCCATTCCACCAAGTTATCGGTAAGGCTGCAAGCAATTTCAACAAAGCTTTCATTTACTTTCTTTCTACCTGTTCTAAACCTCCGCCTAAATTCTTCGGTAGAGAGCTTGTACTTAGCGAGCAAGCTTGACTTCACCTGATCATAGTCACATGCCTCATCAGCGCTAAGACGAGCTACAACTTGGTGCCTCCCCTGGAAGCAACGCAAGCAATCTTTGTGGCCATGTGTCACGGGTGAATGAGTGTCTCTCGCACATGCGTTCGAAATTTACGAGGTAGAGACCTGTCATTGCCCACACTGAACGGCTGAAGCAAACTGGTCATCTTTACATTGTCGGACTGAGCGGCGGCTGCGCTCGCTCCCGACGCCAATCTTGCTTGCTCGAGCTTTATCCTTTCGAGTTGAAGCTCAATTTTTCTCTGTTCTCTCTCAAGCTCTAACTCCGCTTGTCTCTGCTCTCTCAGTTCTACCCTTTCTCTCGCTTCTACCTTTTCTTTCTCCATGCGGCATATCTTTTCCCATGCCTCTTCGATTTCGTCCTCTTCGAAATCAATTCCCTGAATTGCGCAGTGGATGTCGGGTTTTCTCATTTTCTGGTTTACCTCCACCCCGAGTTCACCCGCCAACAGTAGCAATTCATCTTTTGTGAGTTTTCTGATATCCATGGTAGGCGAGAGCCGACTACACAAACTTCCGAATTAGCCACGCACCCTGTGGTGGTAAAACGAAAATTTTAGTGCCCGATAGAACCCGGTTCTAATCGTCTGGCGAACAGTGAAGTCGCTCCAGCACTCACCAAAACCACGAGCGGGCGATGGCCTTGTCTCCCGGAGATGCTGCCACAACTGCCGATCCCGGATCGACAGCTTGCTCCCGCCGCTTCTTTCACCGCTCCTGCGCAGCGAAATTCGATGGTCCCGGACCGGTCGAAGTTTTCTGCGTTCACCAACACCACGAGCGTCCGATGGCCTTGTCTCCCGGAGACGCTGCCACAACTGCCGATCCCGGATCGACAGCTTGCTCGATCTGTTCTTCCACCCGCCGCTTCTTTCACCGCTCCTGCGCAGCGAAATTCGATGGTCCCGGACCGGTCGAAGTTTTCTGCGTTCACCAACACCACGAGCGTCCTATGGCCTTGTCTCCCGGAGACGCTGCCACAACTGCCGATTCCGGTGTTATGTTCGGCGGGCAGATCGACGGAGAGAGAGCTTAGCGCTTACTTGGGTCGCAGACGCGGCAAGGTGGTCAGAGGTCGAGCTTGGCGCTGCCTCTGACGAGATATGATGGAGTTTTGAAAGCTTAGTGCTTGTTCCCGTCTAAGTGCAAACATTAAGGGCTCGGAACGAACCACTTGGTGTGGTTTGAGCCCAGTTGGTTTTTGAGTTGTCTGTGACAGTACTGGCCGCCCCGGCCGAGTTTGTAAATAGTACTACAGTTTGAATAAACCTACGTGTTTGCTGTGAGGACATCTTGCTCCAGATTCCGTCCTTCAACGTGTCGCCGCGGTCATCGGAATCATCGAGAGAGAGGAAGATCACGAGGAAGATCACATCATCCAAATTTAACTGGCGCAGTCGACAAGGATTCCGCGGTGGCTTTCTGGAGGACGGTGAGGCAACCTGCAGTCATATGCAAGTCCTGGAAAGGTGAAGACATCTGAAGGAAGCCCCTGCTTTACGGCTGGAACTCCGCGTCACATCCAGCGTTCCTGACGATCACCCGAGCAGTGGGTGAGGCAAGAGAGATGTTGAACTTTGCGCAGTTCTTCCGGCCTATAGTTGACAAAGAGTGGACCAACGTGGCCGCATCTTGGGACACCGGGGAACATCCGTCTTGGCCTACCGACCGAAGGGCTCCCACGAAACGACGTGGAGCAGCGTGACACGACGCGTCGGTGCAAAGTCAATCACAGGTGGGTCCCTGTTCTGTTTTCTCCGGGTGCACCATGGCAACCGCTAGAGTGACCAGGAGTCAGAGGGGAGGCGATAACTCTGAGGATATAGATTTCAGTCGCGATGGAGCATCAGGGGAGCTCGAAAACTCAAATATGGGTTCCGGAGAAAACGCCGATTCAGCTGCACAGGTGCGGATAAAGGAGCTGGAAGTGGAAGCTCTAAAGCTCCAAATTGAGCTACAGAAGCTTAAACTTCAGGCTGTGCCCAGCGATGATGCAGGGTGGAGCGATAAGTGCGGTTTGGCGCGGTATGCGGATCAGTTGCGGGCAGTGTTGTCGCCTATGCCAGTGTCCGACGAGCTAGTACCAGCGTGGTTCCGGAGCGCGGAAAACATGCTTAGAAGTTGCGGGATACCGGAAAAGATGCAGGGTGCTATTATAATGCCGTTTTTGAATGAAAAATGCCGCACACTGGTGGCAAACCAAGCTGAGGAGCGAGTACTTTCTTACGGGGAGGTTCGTGACCTAATTCTCCAGGAGCTAAAACTCACGCCCGAGGAATATAAGCGCCGCCTGTATGCTTGTCGAAGAGGGGATGAGACGTGGGGACAGTTCGCCACCAGACTCGAGATCCTCGAGTCTGGTGGCGAACTGTCCATCATTAACCAGGTTCTGCAAGGGCACAGAGGCTACTCGTGCCTGCCCTTTTGAGAGCCTCGACTGCCACTTCGGAAAACTTCGTGCCTACTGCCAACCGAAGCGAACCTTGCGTTTCCTTCTCCCTCTTGCCCATGCTTCAGGACGTTCGGCAGCGCCTCCGTTCCCGCTATGGATCATCAAAAGCAATCTAGCTGCCCTATCGCCGTCGACAACATCTGTTGCGCAGACTATAAAGCAGCAACCACTGTCCTCCGCGTACTGTGGGCTTCGCGGCTGCGCCACTACACAGACCGCTAGCCCGTTCCTCCTGATCATGCAGGTTTTTACCCGCTTCATCGCCAGGCTACTCGTGCCTGCCCTTTTGAGAGCCTCGACTGCCACTTCGGAAAACTTCGTGCCTACTGCCAACCGAAGCGAACCTTGCGTTTCCTTCTCCCTCTTGCCCATGCTTCAGGACGTTCGGCAGCGCCTCCGTTCCCGCTATGGATCATCAAAAGCAATCTAGCTGCCCTATCGCCGTCGACAACATCTGATGTGCAGGCTATAAAGCAACAACCACTGTCCTCCGCGTACTGTGGGCTTCGCGGCTGCGCCACTACACAGACCGCTAGCCCGTTCCTCCTGATCATGCAGGTTTTTACCCGCTTCATCGCCAGGCTACTCGTGCCTGCCCTTTTGAGAGCCTCGACTGCCACTTCGGAAAACTTCGTGCCTACTGCCAACCGAAGCGAACCTTGCGTTTCCTTCTCCCTCTTGCCCATGCTTCAGGACGTTCGGCAGCGCCTCCGTTCCCGCTATGGATCATCAAAAGCAATCTAGCTGCCCTATCGCCGTCGACAACATCTGATTGCGCAGACTATAAAGCAGCAACCACTGTCCTCCGCGTACTGTGGGCTTCGCGGCTGCGCCACTACACAGACCGCTAACCCGTTCATCCTGTACATGCAGGTTTTTACCCGCTTCATCGCCAGGCTACTCGTGCCTGCCCTTTTGAGAGCCTCGACTGCCACTTCGGAAAACTTCGTGCCTACTGCCAACCGAAGCGAACCTTGCGTTTCCTTCTCCCTCTTGTCCATGCTTCAGGACGTTCGGCAGCGCCTCCGTTCCCGCTATGGATCATCAAAAGCAATCTAGCTGCCCTATCGCCGTCGACAACATCTGTTGCGCAGACTATAAAGCAGCAACCACTGTCCTCCGCGTACTGTGGGCTTCGCGGCTGCGCCACTACACAGACCGCTAACCCGTTCATCCTGTACATGCAGGTTTTTACCCGCTTCATCGCCAGGCTACTCGTGCCTGCCCTTTTGAGAGCCTCGACTGCCACTTCGGAAAACTTCGTGCCTACTGCCAACCGAAGCGAACCTTGCGTTTCCTTCTCCCTCTTGTCCATGCTTCAGGACGTTCGGCAGCGCCTCCGTTCCCGCTATGGATCATCAAAAGCAATCTAGCTGCCCTATCGCCGTCGACAACATCTGTTGCGCAGACTATAAAGCAGCAACCACTGTCCTCCGCGTACTGTGGGCTTCGCGGCTGTGCCACTACACAGACCGCTAACCCGTTCATCCTGTACATGCAGGTTTTTACCCGCTTCATCGCCAGGCTACTCGTGCCTGCCCTTTTGAGAGCCTCGACTGCCACTTCGGAAAACTTCGTGCCTACTGCCAACCGAAGCGAACCTTGCGTTTCCTTCTCCCTCTTGCCCATGCTTCAGGACGTTCGGCAGCGCCTCCGTTCCCGCTATGGATCATCAAAAGCAATCTAGCTGCCCTATCGCCGTCGACAACATCTGTTGCGCAGACTATAAAGCAGCAACCACTGTCCTCCGCGTACTGTGGGCTTCGCGGCTGTGCCACTACACAGACCGCTAGCCCGTTCCTCCTGATCATGCAGGTTTTTACCCGCTTCATCGCCAGGCTACTCGTGCCTGCCCTTTTGAGAGCCTCGACTGCCACTTCGGAAAACTTCGTGCCTACTGCCAACCGAAGCGAACCTTGCGTTTCCTTCTCCCTCTTGCCCATGCTTCAGGACGTTCGGCAGCGCCTCCGTTCCCGCTATGGATCATCAAAAGCAATCTAGCTGCCCTATCGCCGTCGACAACATCTGATGTGCAGGCTATAAAGCAGCAACCACTGTCCTCCGCGCACTGTGGGCTTCGCGGCTGTGCCACTACACAGACCGCTAACCCGTTCATCCTGTACATGCAGGTTTTTACCCGCTTCATCGCCAGGCTACTCGTGCCTGCCCTTTTGAGAGCCTCGACTGCCACTTCGGAAAACTTCGTGCCTACTGCCAACCGAAGCGAACCTTGCGTTTCCTTCTCCCTCTTGTCCATGCTTCAGGACGTTCGGCAGCGCCTCCGTTCCCGCTATGGATCATCAAAAGCAATCTAGCTGCCCTATCGCCGTCGACAACATCTGTTGCGCAGACTATAAAGCAGCAACCACTGTCCTCCGCGTACTGTGGGCTTCGCGGCTGCGCCACTACACAGACCGCTAACCCGTTCATCCTGTACATGCAGGTTAGGCTTCATCGCCTAGGCTACTCGTGATTCTTTTTGTGCCTGCAAGCCACGTTCTGACTTTGTACTTATGCGAAGCGATCAGTGTCATCCTCCTTGCTACTGCTTGTCGGGGATGTAGGACAAACGCAGGCCTCGTTCCCGCTATGGATCCTCCAAGCAACTATACTCCCTAAGCCTCGAAACACTGTTGCGAGCCAAAACCACTACCTCTGCACCCGCCTCACTGACTGAGAAACGATTGCCAAATCTTAGTCCGCAAACAAGACCCAGTTACCTAAGACGTGAACTATCCTATGTGTGATATTGAAGAGCGCCGTGACGACATCGAGAACCGCTCCCGGCGCAACAACCTAATATTCTACGGTTTTCCTGACATTAAACCGAAGGAAACATACGCTCATCAGAACAAATAATTATTAACCACTGTCTTAAATGCTTCGATCTTACAGTCGAGCTCAAGGAAATAGAGCGTGCCGATCGAATAGGACGCTACACCACTAACCGTAATCGACCCATAATATTGAAGCTTTCATCCTCCAAAACAAAAGAATCTATCCTTTCGAACGGCCCAAAACTAAAGGGCACAGATTTTACCATTGGCGAGGATTTCACGCATCCAGTTCGAACTGCACGAAATGAGCTTATTGCATTTGCTAGGACCAAATCCGCACCATTTTCATTACGCTTCAAAAGATTGCGTGTGGCTGCCCAGCTATATATCTTTGACAGTGCAGCAGGAATTGTCAGAGCCGTATCGTAGGGATCATGTCGCCGTCAGCAAGTACGCCATCAGCCCCGTACAAACGCAAAAGCGAACCTTTTATTTTCTGTACTTTATACCAACATACGTAGTTTTCTTCCCAAACGCGTACTCCTGTCCAATCTAGTACAATCATCCGGCAGTATTGTACTAATACTAAGAGAAACATGGCTCTCTGACGACATTTCAGATACAGAGGCACTGGCTGACTTGCCAAACTTTAACATTTTTCGTCACGACCGCAAAAATGCACGTGGCGGCGGCGTACTCATCGCCACTAAAAAAGAACTATCATGTTCTCTAATCAGCGCACCTTCGCAAGTGGAATCGCTATGGTAATGTGCCGTATGCAACAGGCCCCCTCGAACTGATCCGGATTTCGCCCGTGAACTTAATGAAACATTATCCCAGATTACTAATAAACACGCTAATGCACACATGCACCTTTATGGAGACTTCACCTTTCCTAGCATTAATTGGCTTAATGAGGCTTCACCAACTTCAGGAAATACTGAAGCAAGGGAATTTGTCAATCGCCGTCGACAACATCTGTTGCGCAGACTATAAAGCAGCAACCACTGTCCTCCGCGTACTGTGGGCTTCGCGGCTGTGCCACTACACAGACCGCTAACCCGTTCATCCTGTACATGCAGGTTTTTACCCGCTTCATCGCCAGGCTACTCGTGCCTGCCCTTTTGAGAGCCTCGGCTGCCACTTCGGAAAACTTCGTGCCTACTGCCAACCGAAGCGAACCTTGCGTTTCCTTCTCCCTCTTGTCCATGCTTCAGGACGTTCGGCAGCGCCTCCGTTCCCGCTATGGATCATCAAAAGCAATCTAGCTGCCCTATCGCCGTCGACAACATCTGTTGCGCAGACTATAAAGCAGCAACCACTGTCCTCCGCGTACTGTGGGCTTCGCGGCTGTGCCACTACACAGACCGCTAACCCGTTCATCCTGTACATGCAGGTTAGTAATTCGTATCAAGCCTCTACTATAAAATCAAGTGATTACTTTTTGGTGCAGCTGCC
Source organism: Hyalomma asiaticum (assembly GCA_013339685.2). Lineage (NCBI taxonomy): Eukaryota > Metazoa > Arthropoda > Arachnida > Ixodida > Ixodidae > Hyalomma > Hyalomma asiaticum. The sequence goes on along the minus strand of CM023482.1, from coordinate 620,777 downwards.
AAGCCCACAGTGCTGCCTTTTACTTATTGCTGAATGTATCAGTGTCATACGCTCCTTGCTACTGCTGTCGGGGGATGTAGAGACAAACGCCGGTCCTGAAAAAGCCGTCCTCGACGAACTGAGAAAGTTGTCCGCTGGCCAAGCCACACTAATATCCGAGATGGAGAGCCTCGAAATCAAGCTAACGAGCACAAACCACACTACCGATAATCTAAGCACCCGCCTCACTGACTGAGAAAACCATTGCCAAAATCTTTTAGCTCCGCAAACAAAAGTATACGCCATTAACACTAAGACCGGTGAACTAACTCATCCTATGTGTGATATTGAAGAGCGCCGTGACGACATCGAGAACCGCTCCCGGCGCAACAACCTAATATTCTACGGTTTTCCTGACATTAAACCGAAGGAAACATACGCTCATCAGAACAAATAATTATTAACCACTGTCTTAAATGCTTCGATCTTACAGTCGAGCTCAAGGAAATAGAGCGTGCCGATCGAATAGGACGCTACACCACTAACCGTAATCGACCCATAATATTGAAGCTTTCATCCTCCAAAACAAAAGAATCTATCCTTTCGAACGGCCCAAAACTAAAGGGCACAGATTTTACCATTGGCGAGGATTTCACGCATCCAGTTCGAACTGCACGAAATGAGCTTATTGCATTTGCTAGGACCAAATCCGCACCATTTTCATTACGCTTCAAAAGATTGCGTGTGGCTGCCCAGCTATATATCTTTGACAGTGCAGCAGGAATTGTCAGAGCCGTATCGTAGGGATCATGTCGCCGTCAGCAAGTACGCCATCAGCCCCGTACAAACGCAAAAGCGAACCTTTTATTTTCTGTACTTTATACCAACATACGTAGTTTTCTTCCCAAACGCGTACTCCTGTCCAATCTAGTACAATCATCCGGCAGTATTGTACTAATACTAAGAGAAACATGGCTCTCTGACGACATTTCAGATACAGAGGCACTGGCTGACTTGCCAAACTTTAACATTTTTCGTCACGACCGCAAAAATGCACGTGGCGGCGGCGTACTCATCGCCACTAAAAAAGAACTATCATGTTCTCTAATCAGCGCACCTTCGCAAGTGGAATCGCTATGGTAATGTGCCGTATGCAACAGGCCCCCTCGAACTGATCCGGATTTCGCCCGTGAACTTAATGAAACATTATCCCAGATTACTAATAAACACGCTAATGCACACATGCACCTTTATGGAGACTTCACCTTTCCTAGCATTAATTGGCTTAATGAGGCTTCACCAACTTCAGGAAATACTGAAGCAAGGGAATTTGTCAATGTTTGTCTCAACTTTAACCTCATCCAAAAAATCACCGAACCGACGCGCATCACCAGCGAATTCTCAATTGTTTTAGACCTGGTACTAACCAATGGCCCCGAAAACTTAAAATCTATCGCATATTTACGTGAAATCAGTGATCACAAAGTCATTCATACCAAACTTAATTTCGTCCCCGAAACACGCCCCATCTTCCGCAAAACAATCCACTTGAACGATAAGGCTAAGTATGAAACAATAGTGAATTGCAAGATTTCCTGCCTGGTTTTTGAATGCAGTCTCGGTTCCCGTTCTCTCAGTGACAAATGGGTAATGCTTAAGGACAAAATAGCCGACCTGACTAGTAAATTCATCCCCACGGTGAGCTTTCTTGCCAATAAAAATAAACCTTGGTTCTGTAAAAGCTTAAAAACACTCGAGAATAAAAAAAGCGCCTCTTTCGTATAGCGAAATGTGGTGGAAGGGCGAGCGCATGGGACAGGTACTATGCTTCGGAAGACGCTTATTTGCTGCAATTGAAAAAGCCAAACAGACCTTCTATCATGATGACTTATCTAAAATTCGAATAATCCTAGACAATTCTGGGAAGTCGTAAACCCGCAACAAACACATGACATCACACAAACGATAAAGACGAAGTTGTAAGCGACGCTGCCTGTGCCGATACATTCAACACCGCGTTTTCATCCGTGTTCACTGAAGAGGCCGACTTGCCTCTTCCTACGCCACCTACTATGACGTTACCAATTATGGACCCTGTAGCAATGTCTGTCTCTGGTATTTCATCACTCATTGACAAATTCAAACTTTCATCATCGGCTGGTGTAGATGATATTAATTCCAAACTTTTAAAAAAGTGCTGAAGAAATTAAGTTTATGTTTAAGTGTATTCAATATTCAATACAGCAATATAATACAAGTAGAAAATTGATACAATACAGAAGGAGGTCCCAAAGTAAAAACTATCTGGGGGACCTCCTGTTAATAAATGTATAAAAAATTGAGAACAAAGATTGGCAACTAAGGAAAAACAGCAAGTAAATAAAATGAAGCGAATGTAATGAAAGTTAGACCTACGGTAGTTCAAAATATATAAATCTGTAGCGAAAAGTAACCAACCCTATAGTGGGGTAGGCTCTCCGGTGTGATCTAGTGGGTCTGGATCTAACGCGCACTGCTCGTGCTCGCTGCTCGCTCTCGGGGCTCGTGCTTTCAGCCGTTGAGCAAGCTACCGGTCGGGTCTGACGCCAGCCTTCAATAAACGCCTTTTACAAATCCAAATAAAAGTACAACAATAGTAGAACAGATAAATAATTGAATAAGGTGATTATAACAACGTAACACATAGACATCACTTAACAACACAGTTTGTCGCTTCATAAGCTGCGTATGCATATTATATATAGATACACGCATATACATACGTATACATACGCATACACTTAAATGCAGATATTTATATTTGAACAAACAGACATATGTGGGCACATGTGTGTATTTAGGTGGCGCATGTGGTTAGTAAGAAGTGTTTGAGATTCCACCGAAAACAATGTAATGAAGGGCTTGATTTAATAACAAGTGGTAATGAATTCCAGGATGAAATTGCAGAAAACAAGGCGGTCATTTTTCCGCAGTTGGTGTTTACTTTCGGAAGCAAAAGGTTACTATTTTCAGAAAACCGTGTGTTATTAGAATTGTGAAGATGTGTTAGGGGAAGTATGTCAGTGGGAATGTCACCGGTCCTACTTCTGAATAATAAAATACAAAGTTTTAGTTGAAAGATGGAAATGAACGGTAGAATTTCGGGAGAGCTAAAGAGGGGTGCTGCTGATGCTGTGTACGAACTATGTGTGATAAGGCGGACTGCTCTTTTCTGAAGATGAATGAGCGATGTGAGATGTGTGGTGTAGGTATTCGCCCAGGATGAAATGCAGTAAGTAAGGTGACTGTTAATGTAAGCATAGTAAAGTGATTTGAGAATATGTTGCTGGAAACAATGTCTTGTGCGAATGAGTACGCGGATGCCAAAAGCAGCTTTCTTGATGAGAGAATTTACATGAATGTTATATTTAAGTTGAGGATCTAACGTGACACCTAGAAAAGTAACCAACATTGATGGGCTAATGACGCAGTTATCGATATATATTTCGGGTGTTATTGTAACGTTTTTTTGGGACGAATGAAATAACATAAAAGTTGCTTCAACAGGGTTGATTTCCAATAAGTTATTTTTGCACCATGCTACAAGATTCGCGACATCGGTGCTTAATTTTACTACTAGTTTGGTAAGATCTTTGTCACTAGAAAATATCGTGGTATCATCCGCATAAAGGGTGCAGTCAGAAGAATTAAGTGATGATGGTAAGTCATTAATGTAGATGAGAAACAAGAGAGGTCCCATAATTGAGCCTTGAGGAACCCCCTGGTTAGTTGTTATCGGAGAGGATAAAACACCGCCATAGTTGACAACCTGGGCTCTGTTAGCGAGGTAGCTCCGTAACAGCGCTAACGTAGGCCCACATATTCCCAGGGATTCAAGTTTAGCATACAAAATAGAGTGGTTACTAGTATCGAAGGCTTTAGTTAAATCAATAAATACTGCCCCTGCCCATTGCCCATAATCGATCATCTGTTTTATGCTGTCAGATAGTTTTATCAGTGCTAATTCGGTAGATAACTTAGCACTGAAACCAAACTGCTTGGATCACAAAAGGTTAAACCTGGTGAGGTAGTCCATCAGGCGATCAACAATGAGCTTGTCAATTACCTTACTGAAGAAAGGAAATAGTAGAGAAGGAAAGGCAGGGAGGTTAACCAGTGTATGACAACCGGTATGCTACCCTGCACGAGGGGAAGGGGACAGGGGAGATTGAAAGGTGAAAGGAAAGAGGAAGAGAGAGAGAAAGTGGGCGAACATATAGCACATTCTCACAGTCAGTGGCAGCTGCATGGCACACGACATCACACATCGCTGTTACAGTCGCTTGTGCAAGTCTGTCGTCTTTAAGAACTGCAGCAGCGCCTTTGTCACCTTCAATTGTGATGTCTTGTGCGGTCGACATTCCAAAATGGCATCAACCGACATCCGTCGCAGGTCAAGGTGAGCGAGAGCGGACGCCAGTGATTGCCTCTGTAAGTCATAGCGAGGACAGTCGCATATGATGTGTTGTAGCGTCTCTTCACGAAGACAGGTGTCACAAAGAGGGCTGTCGGCCATTCCGATCATAAAGGAATAAGAGTTAGTAAAAGCCACTCCTAACCACAAACGATAAAGCAGGGTGGCTTCTGCTCGGCTGAGTTTTGGTGGCAATCGAAAATGCCGCAAAGACAGCAGGTGGTGTTGTCGACTGTTCCGAGTTTGGCTGCTTGAGGCACTCCACAGCGAGAGTGTAATCTCCTGTGCAATCGCTCGAAGTTGCCTGGCAGCGTCGGACCTTGAGAGAGGTATGGTCTCAACTTTGGTGCCATCAAGTGCAGACTTGGCGGCCTTGTCAGCATATTCGTTTCCAACGACGCCGCAGTGACTGGGGAGCCACTGAAACGTCACGTGGTGTCCCTTCTCATGTGATTTATGGAGAAGAGATCTGATCTCCAACACCAGTTGCTCGTATGGTCACCACCAAAATCGTGCCACTAGATCCATTCAGGTTAGGTTAGGTTAGGTTCTATATCTTCTTGTTAATCATAAGTTAGCCCTTGGCCCGCATGCATATGTATCTCCTCTATCCACTAGGCATACACGTCATCATCACGCCCATTCTTTAACCCCGTATTTTGCAAAAACCAACGCGTTTCAATTTTCCTTTTTTCCGCGTACTGTTTCAGAGTGGAACTGTCTAACTGATCTCAGCCAATGTTCTGTTGTTTAGAGCTAAAATATGCACTGTTAATTTGCGTTCTGTTTCCATTTTATGTAATATTTTGTCATGTTATATTTTATGAGTTCTGTTAGTACTTGTTTTCGATTCCATTTCTCGTGGTATATTATGTTATCACATGTTTCCTGCTTCCATTTTATGTATTATTTTGTCACGTTATCTTTTATGCGCTCTGTTAGTGTTTTCTATTCCATTTCTCGTGATATATTCTTATGTAATCACATGTGTTTTTGTTTATATCCTGGCTCTTGTACCTGTCCTGCTTGGACCAGTTCTTGGTCCGCAGTATTCAATAAATAAAATAAAATATTCATACGACGTCAGCATATCATCCCTGAAACGTGAATGTGATCTTGCTAATCTTTCTGAGCGTCTCCGCATCGCCAGTCTACGTTTGTTTCACAAATTGTTTCACAGTTCCCTCAACCAAGTACCGTACATCATCCCACCGACGCGCATATCTCACCGCACGACTCATCCTTATTCAGTTGCACGCGCACGTGCTCACACTGCTACTTTTGCGGCCTCATTCTTTCTTCGTACAGCAGTGGACTGGAATGTCCTCCCCCGTGACATTGCAGCCATCATATGCTCATCTACTTTTGCGGACAACTTATCTGCTTATTGTTCATCATGAAGATCACTCTCTGTAACCTTCATCTGTAAACCCACCCCTTATTTAACACCTTAAATACCCCTAACCGGGGTCATAAAGTGAAGGCATTAAAGTGAAGTGAAGCATACCACCAAATACCTGTCGAGCCTTTCGACGTGCCGAAGACTGCCATAATAACACCTTTTGGCATGTTTGAATACATACGTATGCCATTCGGTCTACGAAACGCCGCACAAACCTTTGAACGGTTCGTGGACCAGGTTCTTCGTGGTTTGTCGTGCTGCTTCGCGTACATCGACGACATTCGCGTTTTCAGCACCTCAGAAGCGGATCACAAACTTCACCTGCGGCAGGTTTTCACGCGGCTCTGCAGGTATGGCCTAGTCGTCAACGGACCGAAGAGCGAGTTCGGAGTTTCTTCACTGGACTTCCTTGCCTATCGTGTGGATTCCCGTGGGGTCTCTCCACTATCCGCGAGCGTGGAAGCTATATTACAGTTTCCACGACCAACAACTACGAAGAAACTGCGTGAATACCTCGGGCTTGCCAACTATTACCGGCGGTGCACTGCGCAGCCATCTTGCAACCGCTCCATGCACTTCTGTCCGGTCAAACGAAGCCGAACGCTTCCATCTCCTGGACAGGCCACTCCGAGACAGCTTTCAGTTCCATCAAGGAAGCTCTCGCCAACGCAACACTCCTCGCACACCCAAAGTGCGACGCCATCACGTCACTCACCGCGGACGCCTCGGATGTCGCCATTGGAGCAGCCCTGCAGCAGTTGGTCGATGGAGTTTGGCAGCAGCCGATCGCTTTCTTCTCCCGGAAGCTCTCACAGACCGAGCGCCGTTATTCGGCAGCGAACTGCTGGCGGCCTATTTGGCTGTCAAGCATTTTCGCCACTCCCTCGAAGGCCATATCCTCACCAACCACAAGCCGCTCACGTGTCTCTCTGCCACAGCAAGCAGAACATGGTCAGGATAACCTGCTTCTAAAAGGCTCTGTTTCTGTTTGTCAGAACAAAAAAAAAAATACTTTGTCGCGCACGATTTCCGAATTAAGCGCATTGCTAAAACACAAGTTTGCAATTGCTCGTTTAATCAGCTTGTAATGGGATGAATTATATGGAAGTAGCATCTTGTCGTCGCGAGGATGATATTCCCAACACACGTGATCGTCAGGCTAAGATAGTCATAAGTCCGAAAACTGAATGACATTATCATCATCATCATCATCATTTATTAACCCTTAAAGGCCCCTGCTGGGGTATTACATAAGGGGGGAGCATACATAAGAGAAAGAAAACGTTCAGACAGGCAATAATTAAGCAAATACAATAAAAGTAACAATTACAAAGGAACAAGGTGAAATTTCAAGACAGTCAAAATACACAGGAAGAAGAATAATGCGCCCGAAACAAAACAACAAAAAAAAACTCAGAATACGTTACGCATCAGCACTCAATAAATTAATTAGTACGTTTCGAAATTTTATGGGGTCATGTTGAGTTACAACAAGATCTGGTAAATTATTCCATTCTGCAATGGCTAATGGCAAGAAAGAGTTATTGAAGGAATTAGTAGAGCCGTGGATTCTTTGAATACTGAGGGAGTTTGACAGGCGGCATGAAATGCGGTTTGACGGAAAAAGAAGCAGGTCACGTAAGTGTGGGAAGTTGTAATAGAGCTTGTGAAACAGGCATAAACGAGAGATTTTTCTTCGAAGTGCTAACGATTTGATGTCCAAGGATGATTTGATGTTTGTGACACTTAGCCGATGGTCCTACTACGATGTAATAAACCGGGCAGCGCGGTTTTGGACGGCTTCGAGTAGGTCAACAAGGTGCGCTTGATGTGGATGCCATATTGCCGATGCGAATTCCAGTTTAGTGCGAATGAATGTTTCGTATGCTAGTTTGCGTATTAGAGGTGGTGATGATGATAGTGATCGTCTAATGAATCCCAGGGGTTTGTTAGTGGCGGCTACCAGATTATGAATATGTTCCGACCATGTAAGCTTGCTTGTGAAGGTAACCCCGAGGTACCTGTATGATTGAACCAGCTCAATAGGAAGAGAATGCAAAGAGTAGGAGTATGATATGAGAGAGTGTTTCCGCGATACGTGCATGGACCTACATTTTTTAACGTTTAGTTGCATGAGCCACTGAGTGCACCATTTTTAAATTGTAGCGAGGTCACGTTGTAAGAGCATCTGATCGTTATGTGAGCTTACACGGCGGTACAGGACGCAATCATCGGCAAAGAGCCGGATCGATGATGAAATACCGGTGGGCAGGTCATTAACGAAAATTAAAAACAAAAGGGGTCCGAGGACTGAACCTTGCGGTACTCCTGATAATACTTCGGTGACTGCAGAGTGACGGTTCCCGATCACTGTGAACTGCGATCTACCAATTAGAAAACAACGGATCCATGACGTGATCCATGACATGATGAACAGGTAGCTCATGCGTTATCACAAGATTGCCTAGAAAGTCGGTAAAGAATTTTCCTATACCATTGACGGGTTCCGTAGTGTCAGAACTAGGTAATCGTCTACGTATCTGAAAATTTTGGTGATCTTCACCGTTGACATGAATGCTTCGGTAAGTCTATGATAATGGGCCAGCAATATGTCGCTCAGTATGGGCGCTAAACACGAGCCACTGGTAACCCCTTTGTTTTGAAGGTAGACGTGTCCGTTAGATTCAACATAGGTTGACTTTAAATAAAACGACAGAAGCTCTATGAAACCACCGGCTGGTATGCCTGTCTTAGTTTGACACGGCAACACTCCAAAACTGTCAATACATTCTTGAGCACAAGTCAAAAGGGGGCTTTGGGGCATTGAGTGAGTGAGTGAAAAGACGTTAGTAGATGATCCGATGGACGACTCTTGTAGCCCCGCGAGGGGAGGGGTCATCGCGATGCGGCCACACATCACCTCGGCATGATGTCCTCTACTCGGCGAGCAACCTTTGCTACTCCCGCCTTTTTCTGGCACCCGCGCCTGCCCCTGTGCTGGGGTGGTAGCGGTCACCTGGTGATTTCGCTCGAGCGCTGCTTTTCGAGGGCAGCCGAAGTCCACTGTCTGCTCTTCCAGTTGGTCGCTTCCCGCGGCGGCCACAACCCAAGGAGGGATCACTGTCTTTGCCTCCCTCGGATTCTGTTCACAGTCCCATAAAATGTGGGCCGCAGTAGACCTTTCCGATTTGCACGCGCGACACAAGTCACTCACGTATAAGCTAGAACACACGTGCTTCATGAACACCGGCGTGGGTAGCGACCCAGTGTGCAGTTGCCGGTACGTCACCGCCTCGCTTCGGGTCAGCCCCGGATGAGGCGGAGGCATAGTGTGTACCATTTCAGAACTTCACTGTATTCTGTCTTTGGCCTCGCACCACCACTCCTCCATGGAGGTGGCCGGTTGGACGGCGCGGTAGTAGTACAGGTCTTTTACATCGATAGAGCAGGCTGAGAAGCCTTTGTCATTTGTTCTTAAGAGCTGTACATCGTCATCCGAGCTTTTAGCAATGAACGGATCATCGATATGCAACATGCGGAGCACGTTCTGAAGAAAACCGCCGAGTACTTTCTGCCAAGTGCTTTTCTCCCAAACTATCGCCCTTATGCTTGCGGAATAGAGCGTTGAAAATTTAGGAAGGATAAGTGTGGACAGGAAAGTCCACACTTATCCTTCCTAAATTTTCAATGCTCTATTCCGCAAGTATGACTATTTACCAACGAGCCCAACACTTCACTGTACTATCACCCTTAAGGGCCGTGTATTTAGTGTTTTTTTTTTTTTTTTAGTTTTCACATACAGAAAGAGCGCCTTTTAGAAGCAGGTTATCCTGACCATGTTCTAGTTGCTGTGGCAGAGAGCGCGTTGAAGAAACTTAAGCAGAATGGCGCGGGTATGAGCAGAACCAATGACATGGAATTGGTTGTCGTGCCGTATATACACAACGAGTCACATGCTTTGAGGAAAATAGGAAGGAAGGTTAAAGTGGACGTGGTATTCTCTGCTCTGCAAAAACTACTCAGCATTTGCAAAGCCACTGATCCGTGAGCTGAGACACTTGTATTATGGAAAAAGAAGCATGAATCTCCGTTTGTGACATGTCTAATGAATGTGGTGTATCGCTTCCCATTTTCGTGCGGAAAAGTGTACTTTGCACAGTCTGGAAGATGCCTAAACATTAGATTACTGGAGCATCAGCAAAAATTAAACTGGTATCGGGGCGCCCATATATCAGTTCATTTCAGTGATTGTAGTTGCAGACCTTTGTTCAAAGAGTGCTGTGTGTTGTACAAGAATGCAGACGCGTGTACGCGAGAAATTATTGAAACCGTCCTGATAGCAAAGACCGGCAATAGCTGCGTCAGCTGCCCCTCAGTGGCGCTGACTTCATTGGAGGTAGCATTTCTGGACGCTGCAGGTTTCTGTGTGTGATGACTGGACACTTTGTGCACGGGTCTACAAATACTCTTGTTTCTGATAATAAGCACACATCGCAAGATTAGTGCTTGTGCAGTTTGTGTCTTTGTCGTCCTTGTCTGCTCGCGCTATGACACCATTTCTTTGCTCGACAGTTGGCGCAGACAGGCTAGTGACGGTGACGACGTCCATGACATTATATTCACTCATGCTGCGGGGCGCTTGCGGTACCGAATGTACTTGTTCGTTTGACGTAAGATCACTTGTGCGTTGTGATTTTCTTTGCACCTGACTGTGCACTGGTATTATTAGAAAAGCGGTAGCAGTTGGGTTGTCATCAAATTAACGATGCTGCTTCACAGGCACAACACACATGCACACCATGGCTGAGTTAGAGATGCTTCTCGCAATGAATGGCGCATGTTTGTTGTCAGCGGAATTTGATGTAGGTTTTTTTAGTAGTATTATTTGGGTTTGTAGAATTTAAGATGACAATGTTATTGCTGCTTGAATGTTTCGCGTGAAAGGTCGTGTAATACAGGGGATCTGTGCTTCAACAGTTTTTATAGTCGCACTAGATTTGCTAGCCATGGTAGCTTCAACTGCACGCTTGAAATGGCTGAAAACTTGGCGAAACCGTGGGAGCAATTGACTTTGTCAACCAGTTGTATAAAAAAACACAGCTTTCACTGGAACTAAGATAGCGAAGCTTTTTGCCTACATGATTTCGTTAAACTGAGGATTGACTGTACGAACGAGCTCAACATGCAATTTTCCTGACTTATTTTTGTCTGGGGAAAGAAAATTTAACGACCATTTGCATTCATCTTTAAATGAGTGCGCGTTGTCCTTTACCTTTTTAGCAGCACAATTTTAGCTTGTCATGTTGCACACTATCTTTTCGAATTTCTGCATCTTTGAGGTTTTTGCATTTTGAGTCCCTGGAAGGCGTCATGCTTTCGACTTTCTAGTTGGTGCCCAAACAAAGAATATGTATGATAGAAAGATCTTCACTTTTGATGAGGTGTATCCGTGCGCAGCAAAAATGAAAAGTGAGCTTGTAAGAACTTTGACAGTACTGTTGCATAACTTGTGTGTATTCTTCCAATTTTTTCAGTACTGACAGCTGACCAAACGGAGACTCTGGGGATGCTATTGGACCCGCTCAATAAATTTCTTACGGTGAGTGTTGTCATTGAGGTGGCATCTTTTTCCAACGGTGGATCAAGTGCGTGTAGGAACACCACTGAATGAAACCCTATCAACTAGAAAGCTACACTGATTCTGATAAATGTACAGTGAAGGATCGCTGATACATTGTTTCCCATTTTATTTGCATGTGCTTACCTCAGCCAGTTCTCAAGCCACCTTGCCTTTGCTTGGCCCCAAAATGCATCTGTTCTTTACCAATTGTTCGCCCCGCCACGGCGGTCTAGTGGCTGTCGTACTCGGCTCCTGATCAGGAAGTCGTGGTGGGATCGAATCCCGGCTGCGGCGGATGCGTTTAGGTCGAGGCGAAATGTTGAGGCCCGTTTACTGCCCGGTGCCAGTGCACGTTAAAGAACTCCAGGTGGTCCAATTTTCCGGAGCCCTCTGCTACGGCGTCTCCCATAATCATACGGTGATTTTGGGACGTAAAACCCAGAACTAAGTCAATCAATCAGAAATGGTTCACACGTGCATTCCTTGCAGCGAAATCGCAAATGTGATCCTATCCCATTTGGCATGCTCCGCCAAACGGTCATTAATACACCAGCCTGTATGGCCGATGTAGTTCTTGCCACAGCTCAGTGGAATTTTGTACGCCACTTCAACATTTGATGAAATGTGTTTTCTTCGTGTGTGCTTTTTCACATTCAAGACTCCTAGTAGAAAATACCAGAGCACAATTGATTGATTCTAGGTTTTTGGCCTGCCAAAACACGCTGGATTGTGAGAGACGCCGCACTTAAGACCTCTGGAAATTTTGATCAGCTGGGTTTTTTAATGTGCACTGACATCGCACAGTGCACTGGACTCAATATTTCACCATCCTGAAGCGCGCAAAGTGGGCGTACTGACCTCTCGTCTCGCGCAATGGAGGCCGCTATTTGCCATATTGCACTTTTATGTAGGGGCACCTATTCTGGTACCAAATTTCAATGCAGAATATTCTTGAAGCAGGCGATGACCACATCCACTATTTCGGGGACACTGTATAACCGGCGCTCCTAGCGGCCGCTGCTGGAAGCTCCCCCATTTCAACGGGACAACCTCATTTTTCGGTGATAAAAAATCGTAGGGACCTAAATTTCAATTTTTTATTTTAGAAAGCCACGTTCTGGGAGCTGTACCGCACTTCACAAATGCAGCAGTGTTAACATCGGCGCTTCAGATTGTATTTTCAGGATGTGGGAAGGTTAAGCACTGGGAGCCTGTGAAATCTTGCAAAATCACACCTCGTTTTTCAGCGCAAAAACAGCCCGCTGCAAAGAACTAGACGGCAACTTGCAAATCGCCTGGAGGTGCAAGTTGTACAGTGACATAGCTTTCGCTTCAGCCCATGGCTGTGTTCCGGCGTGAAGAAAAATTCGTTCCAGAAGGACATCTTCTGCAACACTGTCGCGTTTCTGACTGTAGTATCTTGATAATGCCCCTCGTATCTGTAGTAACCCGCTGCGACAAGCAGCAGCATAAAGGACGCCCTAGCTGGTGGTGGAACAACGTCTATTGAAGCAGAGCTGCAGTATATATACTGCAGGGGTGAAAGGGTTTGCACAGGGGAAACCTAGACACTACCTGATAGAAGCATGCACATAAGGGTCATTCCACGCCAAACGTCCCAGACATTGCGCTCGACCCTCTCCAATTCTATTGTAAAAAATTGCAATTCTTCACGGAACACCTTAAATATCTGCTATTTGCTTGAAAAGGAATGGCACTAACTTATCACCCACTGACGACCACTACTGTGTCTCACGATGTGCTTTGTGGTGAAGCAATGCTGCAATTAGGCGCCTATATTGATTATTTTTTAAAAATTCTACGAATAATACAAACACAATACAACTATATCAGATGGCTGGATAGTTGGCAGTAAGCGTGTCAAAAAAGTATTGAAGTCGACGACCGTGTAGTTTCGAAGTGGAAGGGCCGCAAACATTACAAAATGCGTGAAATGCCCCATGTTCTGGCACATGTAGAGTGGTGATGCGCTCCAATTAAAAATACACGCTTGGTGTCATTTGGAAGAGTAAACAAAGGAGACTTAGTTCTGAAAGTTTAATCGCAGTGTTTTAGGGCGAAGCTCCTCTTAGTCTAACCTTGTCACGCGTCAGTCGTCAGGCGTAACCCGCGTGCCTCCCGGCGCGTGCCTCTGCTGTCTTGTGTGAGAGACAGAGAGACAGATAGAGAGCGAAAGGCGCGCGTTGGCTATGGAAACGCTCTTTCTTAGAGGAACGCTGTACCAGCTCGCAAAGAAGGAGAACGCGCCCTCACCCGCGAGAGGCAACGTTGGCGCAGGCAGCGTCTCCTAGCGAGTTTCTTGATTGCGAAATACCGACTGCTCGCGTTGGAGAAGCGTTCACCGGCAACGCATATATATATATATATATATATATAGGCACTGGATCTTGCAATGAAGTGCCGGTGGGAGATTTCACTTGTGCATAGTTGAACCATGAGGATTCGTAGCGTGCGCGTTAATTAAATTAATCCGGAACTCGGCACGATCTACGATGAACCTCCCGAGCTTCGCCCACTCATCATCATTCACTCCGTGGATATGCTGTATTTTTTTTGTTTTAGGCGAGAAACAAACATTTATGTTGAGCGTTCGCAGCGTGCCTGGACGCGGGCCCGTAAGTCCGCTTCACTGCGTCGCCCCACTTCCTTGGGGCAACGGAAACATGCGGCGCCCACGCAGGTGGCAAGATCATGTGCTGCTGTGAGCTTTCACGTTGCTGAAAACTTGTAAACAGTGTACATGGCTGGCAGAAGGTTTCGGAAGGGCAGCAAAGGCTGCCGGTGAGTAGTCGGAGCTGAGCGATATTTGATTGCCACGGCACTACATGCGCACGTACGACAGACGCAGCACTCGGGTTGTGTGCGCGGTTTTCGATCTCTGCGGAGGTTGCAGTTCTTACTTCCGCTGCCTACGTGTGGTTTTCGCCACTTGAAATGCCTGTGTTGCCGAGTAGGAGGTGAGCCCCGCATTAAGAGTGGTCAGTGATGGTGGCACGAAATGGTGAAACGTGCGCGTACCTTTGAGGGAGATTCTAGATTCAAACCTTGCTGAGAGCTCAACTTTCTTTTTTTAAAACCTAATCTCTGGCTATCGGAGCACAAATATACCTTTGATATTTTCTTCTCACCAGGTAAAAAGCTCATGGGGTGTAAGGATATGTGCCTTGTAGGGTCTCTGAAGACCTTCCCTGGCTGCCAGCCACTTCACGGTGCCGCCAACTTCATTGCAAGCGCTGTTACTGTGAGAGGTTGCGAAAAAGTTCCGCTCTGCAGCTAAACTAGTCTTTTTCATGGTAGCACAAGTTTACAAAATTTTTCTTTTTGTACTGTGACGATGTACCATCGGAAAATTAGTGAACTTTTTTGGCATCAGGAAGTTCATGTTTTATGACTTTGAGTACTTCATCTTGAAATGTTACCACTCTAGCTGTACTGTGTTCGAGACAGTCCGGAGCCAGTTTCCTTGCAGCGATGGTATACGACGAAGGGATGTAATGCGGATTCCGTGTTTACCCAGTGGTATGATTGGGGAGCATCTTGTACAAGGAAACTATAATTATCTGCGAAGTCCAAAATAAGAATCAACGCGTCGCCCTTGAGGTTGGTTTTTAGCTCTCTTAAATATTTTGCTTGCTGCTTGCTCAGGAAGTGGTGCAATTTTAGCTCTTTAACATGTCTAGACACTTCTCAGGAAATTCTGCTAGAGTTAAGATAATTGTTTCGAGCCTGCACCGGACACCACCGATCCATTGCTGAATATGAAGGTAGCCAATCTTATCGGCATCGAGAGTTGATGCATTGCCCAGCATGCTTCTGAGGGCGTCGCTGCAGCCCGCGTGCTGTAAGTTTCGTGAAGTTTTTCCAGTCTGGATCGGGATCCGTGTGGTTACGTGCCCCAGGGACATTGCCGACTATGACGTCGTACAGGGGGTTTTCCAAACATTTCACAGTGGCGCGACCACAGAAGTATGGCGAAGATATGGTGACCTCTGCCTCTGAGGCTTCAATCGCACTACCATCGGCTAGAAGCAGCTTTGGCTTGGTGCCGGTCAGGGCTCTATCAGGGACCAAAGACCTGCGTACGACCAGACTGTTGCTGCCCGTGTCCCGTAGCACTGATACCTTCTGTCTGAACATCTCTCTTCGCAAGACCGCCATGTTGTAGATTTCATTGGCTTGATATCCAGACGTTTGCCTTGTATTTTGGTTGGGCCACATCGACCTCCCTTGTCCGGAAACCTCGATTGGTGACGAAAGGCACGCTGTGGTTTCCTTTCCTCCGCCACCTTTCCGTCGGCAAGACTGGGTGTCATGACCCCCTTTCCGGCAGAAGCCACGGCAGGGTTGAGCGACTATTATGCTGCAATCTGACGCTTGATGCCCTGGTTTGTCACAAGCAAAACATTTAGCTGAGGACTTGCCAGGTTCACCAAGCCTCTTCTGTCGGGTTTCTTCTTTCCCAAAACAAGCAGGTTGCTTTGCCGCTGCGCTTCCATGAAATGGTCAGCCGCCTCTGCTATTTCATGGACGCGTCGGTAACGGCAACCGATCCTGCGGTCGTTGGCGCGAAAGTCGCGAAGGTGCATCACGAGCGTGATTTGAAACTATTGAAGGTGTCACAAGGCAGGGTGTTTCAGCGGGATCAAGAACAAGATTCAAGTTTGGACATTTGCAGGATGAAGATTGGCCGGACGTTCGCAGGTGCTCTGTCCATGGCACAGTCATTTTATATGAACAAAGCGCTCGTGTATCGCTCTCACCAATACTGCCCTGGGAAGACTGTGGAGCAAGCGGTGGTGCCCAGAAGTCTTCGGGCCGAAATTTTAGTACTAGCCCATGAAAATCCATTATCTGGCTCTCAGGGAATAAATAAAACTGCCGAAAAGATACTTAATACGTTCTACTGGCCCGGCATTCAAGCGGGCATTAAATCGTTTGTCCGGTCATGTGACTTGCCAGAGGACGCTACCGAAAGAAAAACTCGGCAAAGCTCCACTCGGACACATGCCACTCATCGATACGCTGTTCGAGCGAGTTGCAATGGACCTCGTCGGTCCTTTGTCTCCGGCCTCGAGCATAGGAAACCGCTATATTCTGACGCTGGTCGACTTCGCCACGAGGTATTCTGATGCCGTGCTACTACCGGCGATCGATTCGGCTCCTGTGGCTGAAGGGCTTCTGGAAATGTTTTCCGGAATTGGTTTCCCGTGTGAGATCCTTTGTGACAACGCATCTTGTTTCACAACCAGTTTGATGAAGGAGGGGAATGAAATGTTAGCGATAAAACACCTCAGCTGCACTCCTTATCATCCAATGTGCAATGGGATGGTCGAACGCTTTAATGGCACGCTGAAAGCAATGCTTCGCAAGCTGTGCCAAGAGCAACCAAAGATATGGGATCGATAATGTTACGAGTGCTATCTAGACGCAACGCCGAGTGTGCACAACGTTCTGGCAAAAATGGCGCCGGTACTGCAGCCACGGCTCTGACGTCGTCTTCCTCTTTCTCCATGACGCTGCGCTGAGATGGCTGGTTGGTGTCATAGAACCCCCCGGCGGCTCAAGCACCGTCTCAGTGTTGAAGCTAGACATGTGCAGTCGAGGGAGGGTGACAAGGCTTCAGCCGAGCCGCGTGAACTATGTCGCTCGCACCAAACGATGAGGGGGAAGAATCGGCAGGGAGGACCTCATACGTGACGTCAGTCACCTGACGAACGACACGGTAGGGGCTAGTGTAACGTGACAGAAGCTTTTCGGAAAGCCCCACGCGTCGAGTAGGTCACCACAGAGGCACCAGTGAGCCAGGAGGAAAGTGCACGTCTCGATGGTGGTAATTATAACGCTGCCTTTGATGGTGCTGTGATGCCTGTAGACAGTTTCGGGCGAGTTGCCGGGCATGGTCGGCGCGGGCGATCGCTTCATCAGCGTATTCAGTCGCTGTAGGCAGCAGGGTGTCCAGAGGTAACGCGGGTTCTCGGCGGTACACTAGGTTAAATGGTGAATAACCAGCGGTGTCGTGGCGCGATGAATTGTAAGCGAAGGTCACATATGGCAAATGAACATCCCATTCTTGGTGGTCAGCCGCAACGTATTAGGACAGCATGTCAGTTATGGTGCGGTTGAGGCGCTCCGTGAGACGATTCGTCTGTGGGTGGTACGATGTTGTCAACTTGTGCTTGGTGGAACAAGACCGTAGGATGTCGTCAACTACTGCTGAGAGGAAAGTACGGCCGCGGTCAGTGAGCAATTGACGCGGGGCTCCATGCACTAAAATAATGTCGTATAGCAGAAAGTCCGCGACGTCAGTGGCGCAACTCGTCGGAAGTGCTCGTGTGACAGCGTACCGCGTAGCATAGTCGGTAGCCACAGCGATCCATTTATTTCCGGAGCTGGAGAGTGGGAATGGGCCAAGCAAGTCGAGACCAACTCGGAAAAAAGGTTCGGGTGGAATGTCTATTGGTTGGAGGAAACCAGCTGGAAGGGCGGACGGCTTTTTCCAACGTTGGCAGCGCTCAAAGGCGGCAACATAGCGTCGAACAGAGCGGGCGAGACCAGGCCAAAAGAAGCGACGACGGACACGGTCATAGGTGCGCGAAACGCCCAAGTGGCCCGCCAAGGGAGCGTCGTGAAGTTGTCTGAGCACAGTCGAACGCAGGTGGGCTGGTATGACGACTAGCAGGGCAGGGCCGAGAGTAGTATCGAGGTTACGGCGATACAAGATCCCGTCTTTGAGGACGAACATCCGCAGGGTAGCGTCGGGGGGAGTTGTCTCCAGGCGGTCTATCATAGCTCGTAAGGCAGGATCGCGGCGTTGCTGGTTTCCAATTTCAAGCATGTGACACAGAGAAGATGTAGGCAGTGGTGTTGGGACCGACTGAGTCTTCTACAGGGTAGCGAGATAAACAATCCGCATCTTGATGCAAACGTCCTGTCTTCTACACGACAGAGGTGGGATCCTTCAGCGAGGCTAGCCAGCGGAGGGCGTGATGGTCAGTGACGACGCGGAATGGGCGCCCGTATAAGTGTGGACGAAACTTCGCGACTGCCCACACAAGAGCGAGGCACTCGCGCTCTGTGATTGAGTCGCTATTGCAAAAACCAGCGCCCCCCAGTGCATTTCCAGTGCATTGCCAGTACGTTTTCCGTACTGGGAGCACTGGAAACGCGCTGGGAACGATGATATTTCACTGGGCGATACACACTGGGACGCTGGCAGCGCTGGCGTTGTCCTGGGACGAGCTGGCATAGCTGGAATGTCACTGGTCCCAGTGAGAGGCTCGCTGGAAAGCGCTGTACGCTGGGAGGCGGCGAGCTGGCACGAGTGCGGAACACACTGGAAGCAGCCCAATAAACGCTGGCGATGGTTTCACAGGCGCACCCTCGGCACTCGACCAGTATTAGTTGATTTCACTAGGTGTGAAGACTCTGGGAATATTTACGGCTTGGCCGTACTTCATCGCTGCGAGCTCAGTGTGCAGCAATTCGCGGCGTACCGCGTCCGCGCGCACTAAGCACTAGCAGCTGTGAATGTTTACATTTGTGCATTTTCCCCGCACTTAGCTTAGACACGCAATATCAATTCTATGAACCACTCTGGTAATAGCTCTGCTGTAGTGTTCACATGTGTGGAGGAGTCGGTGCAAATAACAGTAAAATTTTACATCTCCGCTCAATTTAATGACGCTCTCAAAGCGTCGATCCCAACTCACGCAGAAAAAAAGAAAACAGCGATCGGTATCACCACGCTGCAAATGCACCTCTGGCGATTGCTGCACCTTCAATTGCTTTAGATGAGCCTAAAAGTAATCACATGACAAATCTTTTCGAGCTAATATACAATAATTTTAGCTTTCTCAAGCTGCCGAGACCCGACCGGTCTGTCCCAGAACGCTCCCTGTGAAGCTTGGCCATAGCGTACCGGCCGAGTCCGTCTACACGCGCACGGCACTCCAAGCCTCAAGAATACGCTACTACGACGAATCAAAATTATTGCTCAGTACAGCCTTGCAATCGGTTAACCTGAACAGATGATTTTTATTTCTTCGCGGTACTTGAAGATGAAGCGGTGAGCATCGAAGCGACGCACTTTGAGCGAGCACATATATGCCACGGAAAGTTGCTGCCGCACTCTTCTCTGACTCAAATGCAATCACACATATTTGTCGATCAGTATGGCTTACTGAAGAAAGATGAGAGGTTTCCCACTGCACTGCGCTTCCTTTTTTCGAAGCGATAAAACAGTTGTAAGCTTCGATGAACCTGTGTATGTCAGACACATACTGGTACTGCCGCTGTCCTAATATATCACCGTTTGAGCGAGAAAACTGCTAAGTGCCACTTGAAGTACACGTTCAATTATTGAGCGGCATTACAGTCTACACAAAACGCATCTACATACATGTCCACTATTCGGAAGAGCAAGAAAAGGCTATCGAGCTCGGCCGTAACAGCCGACAGTCCCTGCCCGTCGGGCTCCTTACAGTCTTTCAGTATTACATATGAATTGTATAATATACTGACTGTTGTCGCTATTATTCGAATGTCATGCGTGATCGGCGCTTCTTTCATTTGTCTGACAAACATGTGGCGTTTAATGGCGCATAAAAAGAGCGTTCGTCTTGCGTGCACCACCGCAAACGACAAGTATGATGGCAGGTCACACCGCTGACTAACCTTTTTAGAGGCGCCTCAGTCTGGCGTGGTGCAGTGGTAGTGCGCTGGGTTTCGAAAGCGGCAATGTCAAGGTGCCGCTTTCGAATCCTGGTGACGAAAGCGTATTTTTATAGTGCTTTCTTTATTTTTGTTTTAATGCGTCCTCTCGCTTTTTTATATTTGTATATTATTTAGCATGCATGGCGGGGAAGCACAACTTTTTTTTTTGCTCTAAAGCGGTTTTGCGTGCCAGTAACCCGCGCCTCCCAGTATCCCGTGGCATGCCAGCGTGCCAGTATGCAGCGTCACACTGGGCCCATAATCCGGCATGGCGCTGGACCATGGCTCCCAGTGGCGCTGGGTTTTCCAATAGGGTCAAGCTCTGCTGTTACTGCTGTCAGTTATCGACCTGGTTTTCGTTCTTTCGTGCACGCACAGCGCAGTTCTGCTCTCCGCTGCGTCGAACGCGGGCCATCATGCACTTCAATGATTGTGGAAGCTTAGTCAGCATTTTGGCTTGCCTATGCCCTGTATCAGCCACATTGGCACTACGATGTATAATAGTAGTATATTTTATCACTGCTTCTGAAATAATCGTCCTTGCTTTGGTGTCACGTGGAGGTGGGATCGCGTGGAGATGGCTGCCTATAAATACCCCTTCTGTATGCTCTAATAAATTCAGTTGGTAGTAGGCGCTTGTCCTTGTCGTTTTTTGTGTGTCGTCTGTGTACTTTTTTTCGCGTCTTCGAGTCATTATGAATGGTCACCAACTAGCCCAAATAAGAGTTCTCTTCCAGTAGGGGTAATTTCGCTCGGCGGGTGAAAGAAGTCTGCTTGCATAGGCTATGACGCGATCATGTCCGCGCTGGTGTTGCAATAACACTGCTCCTATACCGTGACCGCTGGCGTCGGTGTGAACCTCGGTTGAAGCAGATGGATCGAAGTGGGCCAGGATTGGTGGCATCGTAAGCAGAGTCGTAAGTTGAGAGAAAGATGAGGGTTGATCAGGGCCCCAGACAAACGGCGCGTCCTTCTTCAAGAGGTCGGTGAGGGACGTGCAACGGTCGCGAAGTCCTTGACAAAGTGCCGGAAATAGGAGCACGGCCCCACGAAACTGTGGACATCCTTTGTGGACTTCGGAACCGGGAAGTCTGTGACGGCGCGAATTTTCTCTCGATCAGGGCCCACGCCTGTGGCATCCACGAGGTGGCCAAGTACAGTGACCTGGCGACGAGCGAAGTGGCATTTAGAGGAGTAACATCATCCAGATAACATAGGCAGGTGGACCACCTGAACCCCTGAAGCAATGAGTCCATCATTCGTTCGAAGGTGGCGGGAGCGTTACAGAGACCGAATGGCATCACCTTAAAACTGATAAAGACCGTCAGGGGTGACGAATGCGGTCTTCTCTCGGTCCATCTCATCGACGGCCATCTGCCAATATCCGGACCGTAGGTCGATAGTGGAAAAGTAAGCAGCAACGTATAGTCTAGGGCGTCGTCAATACGTGGCAATGGATAAACATCCTCCTTTGTAATTTTGTTGAGGTGCCTATAATCTACACAAAATCGCCAAGTGCCGTCCTTCTTTTTAACGAGCACAACAGAAGCCCAGGGGCTGCACGAGTACTTGCTGTAAGTTGCTCGAACATATAATTTTAAAACATCTTGTTAACTTCCTTGAATCAAATGCATTTTTCACACCAGCTCAGCATGGCTTTAGAAAAACATTTTCATGTGAAACTCAGCTTGCAATCTTTACGCATAAATTACATCGTATTCTTGATCGTTCGTCATTTGCAGATTGTATTTTCTTAGACTTCGCTAAAGCTTTTGATAAGGTCTGTCATAAACTTTTACTTTATAAACTAAGACAGCTGAACCTTGACACTAACATCCTGAAGTGGATTGAATGCTTCCTATCTAATCGCACTCAATTTGTTACCGCAAACGGCCATAACTCACCACTTCGAAGCGTAACTTCCGGTGTACCGCAAGGTTCAGTGCTCGGACCTCTTTTATTTCTCATTTATATTAATGACCTCCCTTCCTCTCTATCATCTCACGTTCACTTATTTGCTGATGATCGTGTTATCTTTCGTGAAATAACTAATACACAAGATCATAACCACCTGCAGTCGGATCTAACCACTGTAGCTAATTGGTGTAAAAATTAATGGAACTAAACGTTAGCAAATGCAAAGTGATGCATGTATCCCGAATAACTAACAGCATGCATACATATTATCTAAACAATGTTCCCTTGGAAGTGGTTAACTCCTACAAATACCTAGGTGTGCATATCTCTGCTAACTTGGAATGTTCATACCGGCTACATAATTAATAATGCTAACCGCATGCTTGGTTACCTGCGCCGTAACTTTTCAACTGCCCCTTCATCCCTAAAAATGCTTCTTTATACTACCCTTATACGTCCGAAAGTAGAATATGCATGTGTTGTTTGGGATCCTGCCACTGATAAACTAATGAATTCATTGGAACTCGTTCAAAATAATTCAGTTCGTTTCATCTTACGTAATTATAATAGAACTGCAAGTGTGTCTGCCATGAAAACTAACCTTTCGCTTAGTCTACTTTCTTCTCGTCGCAAAATCTCACGTTTAGTTCTTTTTCACAAGCTATACCATCATTGAACACTCCGCAATGATTTCATTTTTCAGCCACTGTACGTATCGCCTCGTATCGACCATCGTTATAAGGTTGGTCTCGAATCATGTCACACTAAAACGTTTTTGCAGTCATTCTTCCTTCGGTCATCCACGGAATGGAACCACCTTCCTGATGAAATCGTATCCATTCACGATAACCAAACGTTTCGAGCGGGTTTAGCTAACATTGTATAATCGAAGCAATTTTCCTACTATATGTTTGTAACCTAAGTGCATTTTGTATTTTGTAGTTACCATTTTACTGTCATTCTTTTCTACCAATTTCTTACGACGACCTAAAACTGTATAATTGAGAAGCCTTTGTACTTGACCGTTCTGTTTATTTTATTGTTTTCATTTGCTGTAACCTACTCCCCTCTTTAATGCCTTTGGCCCTGAGGGTGATAATAAATAAATAAAATAAAAAATAATGTCTTTCGCAAGCATCTTGGCGACCTCCTGTTGAATTACTGTACGCTCCGATGCCGAAACACGATATGGACGTCGGTGAATTGGGTTCGCATCGCCAGTGTTTATGCGATGAGTCACTACGGTGGTTTGGCCTAAGGAGCTACTTGCGAAGTCAAAAATGTCGCGATAGTCTTCGATGACGTGGCGGAGGGCTTCAGCTTGATCGGGAATTAAATCAGAGGAAACCATATTGTCAAGGTCGACGTTACTGGAACGGCACGGAATTTCAACGTGGATTGAGCTCCGGCAATCATCCACTGGGAAAGGCTCGACGTGGTGGTATTGGAGAGCGATAATTTCGGCCTGGGACATGCCTTGCGGTAGCACTTGTGCAGTGAGTCCGAAATTGACAAGGCGCAGGCAAGCACGGTTTGCAGTAATGGTCAGTACGGTGTTTGGAACAGTAACGCCGCGCGTAAACATAACGCCATGAACGGGTAAAATCATGTAATCACCGTCAGGTACAGCAGACGTAGACGCTAAGTCGACGTGCGTCACCGAGTTGGGCAGAAGGCGAGTAAAATCAATGCAGCATAGACGGCTCTGGGCCGGGTCGATAGGATCTTTCCGGAAAGGAGGGGCAAATGAAGGTTAAGAGAGCCGGCCCAACAGTGTATGAGGGCAGAAAGAGCGGCTAGAAAGTCCATACCGAGGATTAGGTCATGAGGGCAATGTTCGATTACGGCGAAAAGAACCGCAGTGCTTCTATCTGATATAGTGACTCGGGCAGAACACATGCCAATAATAGTGCCAGTGCCTCCGTCGGCGACTCGAACGGCTCGGTTCAGGGCGGGTGTAAGAACTTTCTTCAGCCGTCGACGAAAAGCCGCGCGCATAATCGACACATGCGCCCCGGTATCGATCAGCGCTCTGACAGGAACATGATCGACGATAACGTCCAAAAGATTCCAATTTGTTGTTAAGGTCAATCGAGGATTTCTTGCCAAGGTCATCAATGCAGTTCCACCTCCAGAAGCTGCACTACTTAGTTTTCTGGTCGGATGGGCGGGGAACAGGTCGGAGAGGCAGCACGGCCGTGCTGGGGGTGAACGAGATTGACGGCGAGCAGGAGAGGGCAGCGAGGTCGAACTAGAGGTGCGGCAGGAGCAGTTGATGAGGTCGGCTCAGAGGAAGCAAATGCAGAGGACGAACGAGAACTGGCCTGATTAGTGAAACCATAGCGTGTCGGTGAAGCCCAGTGATTGTAGGCCGTAGCGAGCGATATGGCCGACGCGTCGGCAGTTGAAGCAAATGGGCTTGTCGTCGAGGGTGCGCCATTCAGACAGGTTGCGTTGTCGAGCGTAGTTGTAAGGGCGAGGCGCAGGCGCGCGACGGTAAAAGGGCTCAGCAGATTAGACGTGTCCAACAGGCTGAAGGCCGATGTTCGATAATTCTTGACGGACTACGGCTTGTACGGAGATCGTGGTCGGAGAAGGATCGGGCGTAGGGAACGTAGAAGTCACCTGTTGCGCTGCTTCTACCTCCGTTCGAATGATACGTGTGATACGTGTGTGTACCACGTTCGAATGGAACGTGGTACAGGGATCGTCCACCTCCACCAATAATGTTACGAGTGCTATCTAGACGCAACGCCGAGTGTGCACAACGTTCTGGCAAAAATGGCGCCGGTACAGCAGCCACGGCTCTGACGTCGTCTTCCTCTTTCTCCATGCCGCTGCTCTGAGATGGCTGGTTGGTATCAATATCTCGCCCCACTTTTGTTTGCTTACCGTGAGGTTCCGTAGACGAGTCTCGGGTTTTCACCTTTTGAATTCGTATATGGTCGAGAAGCAAAGTGTCCACTAAGTCTACTGAAGGAGCTGTGGACCAAAGACGAGGTCAACGAGGAAACTAGAACAATATACCAGTATGTATTGGACCTGCGGGAGCGGCTTGAAAAAACTCTACACCTCGCTCACCAAAATCTCAGCAAGGCACAAGCCTCGCAAGAGACATACTACGATAGAAAGAGTTATCGCCGACAGCTAAAGGTGGGAGATCGAGCCTTGGTACAGCTCCCAATCGAACAAAATAGGGTGTTAATGCATTAGAAAGGACCTTTCATCGTGTCGGGCACGAAAAATGACTTTGTCTCGGTTGGATGTTGGCAAACCAGAAAATTGTTCCACATCAACATGGTGAAACGGTAAGATGGCCACGTTTCAAGCGTCGACCTTCTTTGTGGTCGAAGATGAGACAGGGAACCAGATTGAATATCTGAAGCCAGGCACAGCGCTCGGAATTGAAGCCGTCCGAAAGTTGGGGAGACCTGAATAAGATGCAGAGACAGCAAGTAGAGAGCATGCTGAACCGGCATGAAGATAGCTTTTCTGAGACTACTGGTGGAATGCTGACTTGAACTGACAACCTCAGACCCGATAAACACACCGCAGTATCCCTTACCTTTTGCCATGCAAGAGATTTTCGAAAAAAAAAAGGTGAAAGATATGCTGGAACTTGGAGCGATCGAACGTTTACAATCTACTTATAATTCGCCTCTAATCCTGGTAAGGAAACCTGACAAAACCGCCGGAAATCGATGCACTTGCATCGATTTCCGGCGCATAAACAGCGTACTCATATCCGATGCCGAGCCTGTTCCGAGAACAGATGTGATGTTTGCAGGCGTCGGAACTACAAGGTACTTCTCGAAGTTGGATTTGACGAAGGGATATTGGCAGGTGCCACTAGAAGGGCGATCTCGAAAAAAGACCGCTTTTTCGACCCGGTCAGGCCGCTATCATTTTCTATAAACGACATTTGAGATAAAGACGGCCTCGGCTATTTTTACACGGTTGATGAAGGCTGTCTTGGTTGGAGTCCCAAACATCGTGCATTATATAGACTATGTGCCGATTGCCACCGACACGTGGGATGAACATCTGGAAACGCAAAATACGGGACGCGGGTCTCACAGTGAAACCTCAAAAGTGTGATATTGGAACACACTCAGTCACCTTCTTGGGTCATGTCTTGGGAGGTGGAGAGGTTCGTCCAATGGAGAGCTTGGTTGCAAAGATCTTGGAAGCTCCTCAACCCGAAAGGAAGAGGCAAGTGCGCTCATTTTTAGGACAGGCCGGCTACTACCGAGACATGATTCCACACTAAGCCGAAAATGTCCTACCTTTGGTGGAAATGACCCGAAAGCGAGAAAGCAACCGTGTGACGTGGACGCCCGAAAGAGAGGCGTCGTTCGAAGCTATCAAAGCGGCACTAGCGTCTCGTCCTATTATGAAGGCACCAGATCTCAAGTAGGAATACATAATCCGGTCCGATGCGTCCGAGAAAGGATTAGGAGCCGTTGTAAAAGTCCCATAAATGTAAAAGTATCACATTTACATTTATGGGACCAAGTTTGTCATTCAAACCGACCACCAACCCCTGTCGTATAACCCCTGTCGTGTTTATCACGGGCTAAGCACCTGTATAGTAGGATCCTCCGATGGAGTCTCGTTCTACAGTATTCCTTCAGGATAGAACACATAAAAGGTTCAGAAAATATCGGCGCAGACTTTTTGAGCAGAATGCAAGAGTGAATACTCTATCGCTGACTTTTTATTGTGCATATCAAGTGACAGTGTATGCATGTCGTGACAGTTTGCATCACTCATCGAGCTCCAAGTTTTTTTATAAAGAAAAGCTCATCTTGGGGGGAGGGGGGGGGACTCTTGTGATGAGTGAGTGCGCGACCAGTGCAAGTGCAGTGTACTCGGTGCTGTATGGTGGTATTGGTGTCGCCAGTGCTGCAAACGCGGTGATTTGACACGATCGAGACACCGCGCAACGGACACTTGCGGCGCATAGAAAAGGAAGACGTCGGCGGGACACGGGACGTACGCGCGGAGAATGGAAAAAAAAAATTGGCCGCGTATCTCCGTGCTTCGCTGCAAATGCCGTCGAAAGACGATAGCCTTCTACCAGCCGTACTACATGAGTCCCGTTTCGCGTGTTTCTTTTCCCCCCGAGGAGTTGCGCAAGCGAGAGGGAAAACGAAGAGACGCGAGGAGAGAAAGGGACCGGCCGGAGTGGCGGGCGGCCGTTCCCTGCCTTCCGTTCGGCACGAGCGCGAGATAAGGGTGCCATCTGGCCATGGTTACGGGAAACGCAAGAAGCTTGCCTAGTACAGGAAACGTCCGCTTTTGCGCATCCTAACAAGCACTAGGGTCTTTAGAATTACGCATCTATCTATTTTCTACTAAAGGAACACACCGTCCAATACATAAGTATTGATGTTGCGCCTCAGATATGCGTAATATTTGCTTTTTGGCCGACTGTGTTCAGAAGTATGAAGGTAGCCACCAGTTCAAGTTGGGTGGTCGTTGAGGAAGGGGTTAACCTTTCGCAGCAGGACAGACGCGCTAACCCACACACACACACAGACAGACAGACAGACCAAAATTTCTGCGTTGAAGTATCCCAAGAAAGACTATCGTCTTTAAAACTGCCTCTTCCCGAAGGGAACCTTGAGGTGATGCGGAGCATCGGGGGGTGGATCCGTTGTCTTAACTGCGTAGACGAAGGTGAAGCGGTTATCGAAGGTCTTTACTGAGCAGCGTCTATTGTACTTGAGGTGTGCACTGTGATGAGGATGGCTTCGTGGTCGCTGAAGTGAACCGTGAGGGGATCTTGGTGCAGTGGGTGCATCTTGAAATTGGTGAAGACGTGAACAATGCATGTGCTGTGAATGGTAGTTGGCTGTTGTTTTCGGTCGTCGTGTGATACGTGTTGCAGCGAGTGGTGTGATGACATGTACTCAACTATCCAATCGCTCTTCATAACGTTGACATTAAAGTCGCCAATGAGCTTGAAAGGATGTGTGTCTGCGTATTGCTTTTGGTAGTCACCCATGGCCTCGTCGATCTACGTTTCCACGGCTGTGCGCGAGAGGTTGGGTGCAAGGTACCGTGTCATGACGTTAACGCCGTAGACGGTAACGGCACAATGCTCGCCGTTGCTACGTTGGTCTGCAGTGGCGCGCAGTTGTAGGTCCCTCGCATTCACGGAACGTCATCGGACCATCACACTTCATCGGAAGCATCAATGGAGTCGAGCGGTGTGAACCGAAGCAAGCGCTGATGGATGGATGGATGCTGGATGGATGCTATGAGCTTCCCCTTTGTAACGGGGCGGTGACATGCGCGCAGCGCCCTACCCGCTTTATATTCACACTTGAAGGAGAGGAGACTAGAGGAGGAGAGTAGCGCATGTGCCACTAGAGCAGAAGCGAGAACGCAGAAGCACAAGCAGGTGGTAGAAGAGAAGTGGAGAGAGTAAAGCGCAGCTGTTGGAGAGAGGGAAGGAGGAGAGTTGCGTATGCGCAGTGTGAGTGCGGACGCCGACGCCGCGGGACATGCCCACGTTAAGAAATGCTTCGCATTTGAAGCCGACTGCCATCTGTTAAAAGATCGACACGGTAGGAAACGAAGTGAAAGAGGACGGCGAAGGAGCAGAATGCGGTCAGTCTGACTCGGAGAGCTCGGGAGGAGAGACGCTGGTGTCAGGGTCCGTATCGTCGGGTTGCGGAATCAAGCACGAAGGGCCCGACAGTGTCGAAGCTTCCAGGCGTCCTCGGAAACAAGTGATCGTGGGGACCAGGCGCTCCAACTGTCCGGGCAGCTGAACTTCTGTGGGGAGCAGACTTCGCTACCTCGGTTCGCGAGCGGAGTTCTCCTGCCGAGTGCCAGCCACGGGACGAGCCCAAGCGCCTGCCGCGAGCCTCCACGCTGTGTACGTGTGCAGGGAGGTCGCCGACCTGCTGTGCCTGAGGGCGCCGCCTTCTACAACCCTGCGCCGACTCGTCTGCTCGTGAACTCCGCGACCAGCTTCGCCGCCAACGCACCACCTGCCAACGACTCCGCCGCTCCAGTCTACTCAAGCGTCGCAACAACTGTTGATAGTGTTTTGTTTTCCTTTCCTTTTAAACGGTCCTCGGTACCTTCGCTGTTTAGCAAATCGCTGCTCGCAGTATTGTGAACGAATTATAAATTTTGACTCTGTTCCGGTTGAAAATTGTTTTCTTCAATTCCCCGTTTGTCTTAAACTCATTTTTTCTTTGTTGTGTGCAAAAATGGCTTGTCTTTTCCTGACTTGAGGCTCTGTCTCCATCCAAACATTCACCACTGTAAAGGATTATGAGGACGTTCGTCACGAATGCTTGTGTATGGTCAGACGAGAAAGGTACTGCGAGGACACGGGTGCGTAAGAGGAAAATAACATATTTATATGACAGGACGATGGAGATGGGTACGTCATGCACACTGGTGTAGTAAATGAGAAATGTTAAGAACAGAAATAGGATTATTGTCCACGACGTGCGGAGTTCAAGAAAACGAATGACGACGCCTCACTCGTTTGGTCACGACGCAGTCGATGACTCGTCGGTGGGCGTGTGGGCACAACAGCGTTGCGATGACTCGTCGCAGGAGGCGAGTCGGCGTCGCGTCGACTGTCGGCGGAGGCGACGACTCCGCACGGTGGCGTCGCAGCGTCAGATGCAGCAGGTTCCGGCCCACGGCTGCTCTACCGTGGCCAGCCGCACTCGTGGTTCACCTCGCGCTGAAGGCGTCCCGGCACAGGGTCTCCAATTAGGCCTCACCCTGGATGAGGATGCAAGCCGCTCCAGGAGTCTAGGTGAGCAGGCAACGCGTATGCCTGCTCCGCGCGACGTCACTGCAGGCACTCTCGCGCGTCTGCACCAACAGGCAGTCGCGTCGTCTTCAGGCCCGCCCAGGAACAGCCGCAGGAGCTCCAGGAACAACGCGGTCGTCTGCCGTGTTCCACTGGACCGCGAGCTCTCTCTGCGCGCACCGTGCGAGCCTCTTCCGTGCCGCCGCCGAGCACGCCACCTGCCCCTGGCTTTGGCTTCGTAACGGTGCCGGCATGAATGTCTTCCAAATGTACACACAAAAATGTTCCCACACACAAAAATTTCCTAACAAGTCCGGTCCATTCACTACAACCAACTAGACCACCTGCGCTACAACCACCTGCATGACGTCAACCCATTGTATGCGACCAGGGATCAGCGTGACAGCAGGTGCATGCCTCAGGCAGCCAGTGCTGCTCCATTTATTCAGTCCGTCACATTTATAATACACTCGGGCCAACGCCCCTTTGATAAGCAAGCGATAGCATCATGAACAGTCCGGCGAAGCCCCTTGAGCTTATCGTGCGTAGCGCACGAGTGAGGTGCGATACGATACATCCTTTTTCCTCAGGAAAACAAAGAAACTGTGTAGTTATTTACATATGCGGGCAACATGATACCTTGAGGTGGCACTTCATAATAAATGAGGAACATGTAGAAACAGAGAGAGAGAGTTCAAGCAATTTGTTTAAAGTCTTGATCATATTCTAGTCGTCGTGGCGGTCTTTGCGTTCTCAGCGACCTTCTGGGTGCTGGCGTTGGGCGACTCTGTGTGGCCGCGGTAGTCGAGTCGTTACTCGGCGTTGTGTCTTCGATGTGTCGTGCAGCTGTCGAGATATTGGGCTCTACGTTGCTCCCGTTGGGAACAGAGTCCTGCTGGAAGGATTCTCCAGTCGGTAGCAAGTGCTTGCGGTTGCGCCGGAGACAGCGCCCTTCCTGTGCGATTACGTGGTACG
Source organism: Hyalomma asiaticum (assembly GCA_013339685.2). Classification (NCBI taxonomy): domain Eukaryota; kingdom Metazoa; phylum Arthropoda; class Arachnida; order Ixodida; family Ixodidae; genus Hyalomma; species Hyalomma asiaticum. The sequence goes on along the minus strand of CM023482.1, from coordinate 589,909 downwards.
ACCTAGGATATGTTGACGGCTTCAGAACCCGTGCTTTGGTGGCCCGCGAGCCGCACTGGACTCGCACAACGTCGCCTTCATGGAGTGGGGCTAGCGGTTGTGTGGATGGTTGAGACTGCCGATGCTTGACTTGGTGGAAAGGGCCACACTGGTAGTCGGGTAGCCGCGTCCGTAGCCGGCGGCCCTGGAGGATCTCTGCAGGTGTCCGTCCACATTCCAAAGGAGAGGTCCTGTAGGCCAAAAGAGCCAACCAAAAGTCCTGTTTAGCTTGGGTAGCCTTCTCTTCACCACCTGCGCCCCCTTTTCAGCTAGCCCATTAGAACGCGGGAACCCTGGACTTGATGTAATGTGCTTGAAATCGTAAGTTCGCGCAAATGAAGCGAATTCACTGCTCGAAAACTGAGGGCCATCATTGTCCGATAGCACCTCCATAGGTATGCCATAACGTGCAAAGATAGCACTAGCGGCGTCGACGACGGTCCTCGCAGTGGTGTCTCGGAGGCATTCGACTTCCGGGAAGTTTGATAATGCGTCGTAGACACACAGGTAGGACTTCCCGCCATAGCAAAAGAGGTCTATGCCTACGCGATACCAGGGTTGGTCAGGCACGGAACGCATCACAAGTGGTTCCTTCGGCTGACTGTACGCGTATTTTTTGCATGTTGCACGCCTCTCGGCGAATGCTGTAATTTCAGAGTTCATTCCAGGCCAGAAAACGAGACGACGAGCCCTAGCTTTACATTTGGCGACTCCTAAGTGCCGTTCATGGATCCTATGCAACGTCTCGCGCTTCATGCTGCCCGGAATTACGACCTTGAGCCCCTTAAATAAGACTCCTTTAATAGAAGAGAGCTCGGGTAGAAAAGGCTTCAGCCGGCCCTCTATTGGTTCACCCGTGGTCAACTTCTGCAGCACTACTTTCAGATAGCTGTCTTTGGCAGTTTCCTCGGCAAGACGCTTCCACGTTCCCTCGCTGATAAATGAGGATACCGTACTTACGGCATGCACTTCTGCGTCATCCGTGCGGACGTCATTACTGCCTTCACTGCTGGGTGCTCTCGGCAGCATATCTGCGAGCATGAGCTGCTTCCCTGGAACGAAATGCAGTTCAAAGTTATACCTAAGCAATCGCATGAGAAAGCGTTGCAGCCTGGGTGGCATGTCGCCGATCGCTTTCTTTGCTATGGCAATCAAAGGGTGGTGGGCCGAATGATGACCGTTCTTCCGTACACAAAATGGCTGAACTTCTCGCAACCGTATGCAATGGCAAGGGCTTCTTTTTCTATTTGGGAATAGCGCGTTTCCGCTGCAGACAGCGTTCTTGATCCGTATGCTACAGGCTTCCACGAGCCGTTGTAGTTTTGCAACAGCGCGGCACCCACACCACTGCGTGACGCGTCACATGAGATCTTAGTTTCTCTTGCCGGGTCGAACACCGCCAGCAATGGTTGGCTACTCAAGCTGTGGCATATTTGACGCCATTCTTGTGTGTGATTTGGATTCCATTCGAACACCGCATCTTTCTTAATTATGCTGCGCAGTACCTTCGTCCTCTCAGCTAAAGTGGGGATAAATTTGCCGAAGTAGTTGACAACCCCTAACATTCGTTGTGCTGCTTGCTTGTCGCGTGGCTCAGGAATCTGCAGCATTGCCTGAATGAGTGAAGGATTCGGCCTGATGCCTTCCGCCGAAATTACGTCGCCTAGGAAGCTTATCTGAGTGACGCCAATGATGCATTTAGCTGGGTTAAACGTTAGCCCTGCTTTTTCCGCAGCCTTCAGCACCTGCCTCAGTCGTTCGTCATCCCTCGATGATCCCCAAATAAGTATGTCATCGACATAGACTTTAGTTCCAGGCAAATCCTCAAAGATGTCGGTAAGGGCTTTCTGAAAGACCTCAGAGGCTGCTGATATGCCAAAAGGCAATCGCAAAAAACGGTAACGACCGAAAGGCGTCGCGACAGTGCAGATTTTCGACGTTTCGTCATGCAGCGGAAATCGGTAGAATCCTGAATTGGGCGTCTAGCCGCGTGAACACCTTAGCTTCCGCGAGCTCCGACTCGATGACGTCTCTCCTTGGCATTTCGAAGTGTTCCCGCTTTATGGCCTCGTTAATTTTACGCGGGTCCATGCACACGCGCAGTTTTCCATCCTTCTTCCGCACTATGACGAGAGGGCTCACCCATTCTGTAGGTTCCGTGACTTTTGCAATTATGCCTTCCCTCTCCATGCGATCCAGCTCCTTTCGAAGCGGCTCCCTTAAGGCCAGCGGTACTCGACATGCTGTCTGGACGACTGCGAGTGCTCCTTCTCGCAGGACCATGCGGTAGTGGCGTTGGAGACAACCTGTGCCAGAAAAAAGATGGCAAAAGTCTTTCACTACTGCTTCGGAACTGGTTTGCGAAACGTTGTCCACCTGTCGCGCGATTATTCCGAGCGTCTCGCATGCCTGCGAACAGAGAATCGCTTGAGCTCCCTTGCGGACAACGAAGAAGTCCTGAACGGAAGTACGGTCATGCAATGTCTTGCCTCACGATGCCCATATGTTTGATCTCGTTTCCACCGTAAGAGCGTAAGACGGCACTGCTGGGCTTTAACTGTGGCTTGCAGTTCATGCTCGCGTACAACGCGGCTGGGAGCAAATTAGCCTGAGACTCAGTGTCCACTTTGAAAGCAATAAGCTTTCCTCCAACTTTTGCCGTGACTATCCAGTCGGATCGACTGGTCTTACTACCAATCGTGAGAACTTCAGTATCATCATCGCTGCCCTGCAGCTCACCTACTTGCGGCTTTGTCTTGCAGCATATGGCAAAGTGATTCTGTTTATGACACGCGCGGCATGTTTGTCCGTACGCTGGGAATTTGCGCCGTGCGTGCGCCCCACCACACCTTCGGCATTTATAAATCTTCTGCTGCTTAGCCTGTGAACTGCCACTTGTCTTGTGCACGGCATCTACTGGTTTCTGCTCTCGTGTCCAGACTTCTTGGTTTGCTGCCGTTATCTCAGCGGCCTTGCATACTTCCTCGGCCTTTTGTAACGTTAACTTGTTGTCGGCCAAAAGCTTCTCTCGAGTCTTAGCGTCGTTTGTGCCAAAAACAATTTGGTCTCTTATCATTGAATCTGCTTGCTCTCCAAAGTTGCATGCTCCTGCTTTCGTCTTCAAGTCTCGTAAAAAATGTTCAACAGGCTCACCTGGTTCTTGCTTTCGGGTACGGAACACATAGCGCTGATGTACCTCATTGACTTGAGAAGCGAAATAGTCGTCGAACTTTTTGATTACCACGTCGTAGTCATCCTTGTCCTGGTCTTCGGTGAAGCTGAAGATGTTGTACACCTCTATGGCTTCTTCTCCAGCGATGCTCAGCAGCAGCGCCGTTTTCTTCGAAGCACCTCGTTTCTTCGTAGGCTCTGTCGCTGTCAAAAAGAGCTCGAAGCGTTGCTTGAAAAGTACCCGTCGCTTGCCTAAATCGCCTTCCAACCGCAGCGGCTCTGGAGGCCTCACAAATTCCATGCTGGCATTCTTCGGATGGGCGTCTGGGGGTACGGCCTAAATGCTTCCGACACCATGCATGCGACCAGGGATCAGCGTGACAGCAGGTGCATGCCTCAGGCAGCCAGTGCTGCTCCATTTATTCAGTCCGTCACATTTATAATACACTCGGGACAACGCCCCTTTGATAAACAAGCGATAGCATCATGAACAGTCGGGCGTAGCCCCTTGAGCTTATCGTGCGTAGCGCACGAGTGAGGCGCGATACGATACACCCATGAACAGCATCTGGTCCAGCTGGTGACCGCACAAACATTCCTAGACAGGCTGCCCGAGTACCGAGCTACACATTTCGCCGGGGTTGTTGAACACCGTTCAAACCGGTTCCCATTTGTCAGCTGTCGCGCTTCCAGTGCTGTACGACGAATTTAAACAATCGTTCCGCATGTCCACCACGTGGCGCTGGGCGCCTTCGCCGCGCTGACTTCACCATATCGTACTGCCGTAATTTCCGTATTTTTACGACCACCTTTACGCTAATCAATAAACTACCGACGAAGGAAAAGTACAAAGCGGCTAACAAACTAAGGGGCGCTGTCTCAAGCACGCTTGCTGCCGAAAGGGAGGGAACGCTTACCTGGATGGGCTCCATAGGCGCGTAGGTCTCGTCGCTGGCCTGTGGATCGTTCTTTGGGTAGGAACTCAGCTATCGACCTCGAAGACGCCGTAGCTCACGGACCATCTGCGATCATTGTTGCCGACATCGTGCTCTTGCAATGATTCATCATCATCTCAACAGAGCTGAACGGCAAGACTTCCACGAAGCATCAAAATTGAGGCTCACTACTACATCCGAAATCTTTTAAAATGTTGTAGTGCAAAGGAACGCAGGGACACACGAAGAGCACAGGATAGCGCCTGTCCTGTGCTTTTCGTGTGTCCCTGTGTTCCTTTGCGCTACAGCATTTGAAAAGAAGTCATGAACCAACTAGCCCAAGAAAACGTTTTGCTAATACATCCGAAACTTGACGTAAGGAGACAGCATCTCTTCGTGTCTCTCCAATCTTCATGGTTCGGCTCTTCCGCGGCCCCGAGACGACTTTTTCTCTCTGACAGCCCCGCCTCACCAGGGCGTCTCTCCAATGATTGTCTACGGCAACGTCGCCAGTAGAAAACGCACCGGTCCAATGTGCCGTGCGACTACTGTTCGAGACCCGCCTCCATAGTACAATCCAGTATAATCTCCTCTCCAAAAATACAGAAAGCAAAATATAAACATCCGCAAACCTCGACATTCGGATAGGACGTCGGACAGCTTGACCGGCAACACATGCATACAGATTACCGTAACGAGCATTAGCCACCACCGCTTCCACGACGAAACACTAGGAGCAAGTGATATGACACAGTACGCTGGAAATGCCCGGTGACAACACGCGCCTGTCCGCAGTCGCTCCTTTCTGGCCGGTCAGGTGTGCGCGCACGAGAAGCATTTCTGCTTACTGCATCGCGTGGTGATCTAAACATGCCGGGGACGCTCCGCTGGCTTTGTTCGGGGACTTCTGAGCGGGTTCCCTTTGGCGTCGGCATCCTGTCGTTTCTAAGATCGCTCATTTGGGGCCACTGTGCAGACGTCCGCTCTCCTGTCAAAGCGCGGTTTCCGCAAACTCGCGTGTGACGAACGCCCCAGCGACTCTGGGCGCCGCGGCAGCCGAAAAATAGGATTAAAAATGCCCGCTCCCTGCGTTCCTGTCTCTCGCCCCGACGACGCCTCTCGGGGTACCACAATCCCTTCCTCTTACAAGAGAATAGGGCAAATTCGACTATACTGTCACGTGGTCGTGATGCATGCAGCACTTAAGACGAAGCACGCAGAACTCAATACGATGTGAGGCTAATTTGAGCCCAGCAAAGCAAAGCCAACCCCGATACACAACAATAGCGGCGTGGACAGTAGTCGGTCGACGGAAAGATTCACAAACGGCGCAACGCGTCGGCTTTTTACACACGTCGTAACGCGTTCTCACGTCATCGCTGGAATTCCAGAAGTAACTCAAATGTGCGCGTCCGGCATGCAAAGTTTCACGAATTGTCCACACGATTCCCGAAGGGACATACAAGGTAAAGGCAGCCTGCGTTGCGCGTAACTGAAAGTGATAACGGCGCTCCTCGCAAAGCAAGAGCTCGTGTCGCAGGAAGGTGAGAACGGCGTTCTCTTTAAACAAACGAAAGCAACCGCACGTGTCACTACCCCCTCTAAAAGCATCGTCCTGATGCTAAAAAACAACACGCAAGTGAAAGTACATGCAATAAATTAGAAGTACGCCACAGTTGATGAGGCGAATGCCGAGGGCGAGCGCGTGCCGGGAGGCACGCGGGTTACGCCTGACGACTGACGCCTGACACGTGACAAGGTTAGCTAAGAGGAGCTTCGCCCCTAAAAAATTGTCCTCACTGTGGATTTTAAATTTTTTTTTCAGAATTCTAGCTGTTATTTTTCTTTTTGAAGTTTATAGGTACAATTTATTTTAAAAAACCGCAGTTTGATGCTAATCCACGAACAGAATACATGCACTTATTCGGTGTTTGATATGTTTACAGAGGCTAGGAGGGTATGTTCCCCGGATGTTTCCTTCGTGTGCTTTTTTCCCCCCCGATATTGCCCTGACTTAATTGATGAGCTTCGGAACTCATCCCTTTCTTCATGCGCTCATTGTCAACCCAGTGTGAGAACCACTGTAGTACATAAAACACCTGGGGTGACGCGAGATATTCCTGAAGAGAGAATTCGTGCTTTATTGCCGTCATTCATCATCACCGACGTGTGAATCCTAGCAAATCTGGCTTTCGGACAACGGCTTGCCGGTATCGCCGGAATTTCGTAGAAAATATGGATTATGGCTCGTTTCTGGCACGAAATAAATCCTCATTGAGTAGTATAATGACTAAAGGAAGCCAGTCTGCAATGCAGCGGTCATTTCGAAAGCACTCGAGGGGTCGGAGGCTGTGCGAATGTAAACAAACACCGCCAAGGGCCGTTCCGATCGACTATAAGCGGGCGTGCTTCGTTTCTGCTAAAGCGCTTCATTCATAGCGGAGTTTCGAGAAAACTAATCGAGACACTTGAAGCGCAAACAGACAAGGACTAGGACGAGTGGACACACACCTAGTCCTTGTCCTAGTCCTTGTCTGTTTGCGCTTCAAGTGTCTTGATATGAACCAACAAGCCCAACTTCACACGCTTCTAAAACTAATCGCATGCGCTAACGCACGATATATGACTACAAATCGTAATTTTGTCGGCAAAAATGAGCGCTTTGTTATGGGCTGGCGGTTGATAGCGCACGACGACAGCTACGACGTTGACCTTGCCAGGCACCCTCGGTGTCGTCCGGGCGTCGGGCTCCTGTGATGCACCTGTTACTCGCGAAGGCATAGTGTTATCGGCAATGTTCTTCAATTCTGTCACAGAACTAAGCCGGGCTGTTCAGAATGGTTTATATTGTACTTAATAAACGAGGATACGATGTGTTACGGGCGTCTATGCCGACGCTCTGACCGCTCGTCGCCCATATACCTTGACTACGTTATCTTGACCAGTCGTATGTCGCATGCCGGATCGCAAGCAGAATTGTAAAAAAAAAAGTTAGTGGGCAGGATTCGAACTCGAAAAAACATACTGAACGAAATCTATTGCGTATTCTTCCCGCGCGTCTTTCCCGCGCGTCTCTAGCATCTGAGTGAGCAGACGGATAGCCAATGGATTTGGATGACTGCGGCTCGTACGGCTCTTTCTTTTTTGGCTTTCTAGTCGCGCACGAGGTGACGCAACACGCCTTGGGTCAACACGAACGCAAGAGCCCAAGATTGGCTTGGGTTCTGCGCATGCGCCCTGGCGGGTCGCAAGCTTCTTGGGTCCCCAAGCTCCTTGGAGCCCCAATTCTCAAACTCCCTAATGTCGCTCATGGCATGCGTATCATGATTTTCATGTTATGACCTGTCATTTATGTTCGTCATGTAGTCATGTTGTGACATACCAATTTTCGTAAACATCCCATTAGCGAAACGGCCAGGAGAGCACAAAATCGTAGGCGGCTAGATAGATAGATAGATAGATAGATAGATAGATAGATAGATAGATAGATAGATAGATAGATAGATAGATACGATCAAAGTCGCCGAAGTTCGCTAAGAAATGCTTCGCATTTAAAAGACAGCGTTTTAACAGCAAGCACCTGCCGCGTCTACTGACTGAGCTATGCCACCTTTGCTTTCCATCTGTGCTAGGCTAGAGTGCTATGGCTTAGCCGACGGCTCAACTGACGAGACTAATCCGGATATCTATGCCTGCGGGTGCCGTAGTCTTTCTATTGTGCGGTTCTTAGCAGCCTGTTCTATTACAGCAACCCCACTGCTCTATCGTAGTTGCATAAGCCTAGTAAGAGCGACGGAATGGATACCACGAGAGGGAAAACGCAACAGAGGTAGGCAAAAGGTTAGATGCAGCGATGAAATTAAAAAGTTTGCGGGCATAAAGTGGAACCAACTCGCTCAGGATAGGGTGGATTGGAAATCGTTGGGAGAGGCCTTCGTCCTGCAGTGGACCTAAAAAGGCTGATGATGATGATGAGTTCATAAGCATGGGACACGCATCAATGGGACATTGCCAGTCAAAAAAGGGACGGCAGAGCTTCTTGGCCGCTGTGCACACACTCCGATCTGATATGTCCTGCTTGCCGCTATAAATCTACGGCAGCGGGATCCGGTGTTGTCATACCGGGGCGCCCACAGTAGGAGCACGGCATCGGACGCTCGGCGCGTGATAGCAAAATACATAAAGTTAAATCGGTGTAACAGATATTGATTCGGATTACGCGTTGCTCCGTGCGGTCGCTTTCAGTCGTGATGATATGGTTGCTGTCTCTTCATCGCGATGTCGCCCCCCCCCCCCCCCCCCCCGATCGTTATTCGGCTGACGTGAGCGCCGAACTGTGTCCGGGCTAGTGTGGGCCGCGTAGCAGCTGTCACTATTGATAAGTAAATTCGATCCGAATCGGGGTTGAACACGCCTACAGGTGCTCCTGCAAAACCGGTGTTAACTCAATTATCTTGCATCAGGCTCTTAGCCGCTACGTGTTGGTGACCAAATATACGTCTTTACACTGTGCTCAGCGCGTTACTCTTTGAATCTTTCAAAGTAAGCGTTGAAATGACACGAAAAATCGCAGCATATCCACGGGGTGAATTATGATGAGTGGGCGAAGCTCCTGAGGGGAAATCATCGAAGGTGGCGTGAAACGTCGAAAACGTCGAAGGTGGCGAGAAACTCTTCCAACGAGACGAACGATCCCCTCTCCAAAGCGTCGTGCATCTCTTCGTACCGTTGCTTGAGTTTCTGACGATGTGCCTTCTCGGCCTCGTCCTCGGTCGGAGGAAACGGGACTACAATCCTAGTGATTTTCGTTATTAACTGATTTCGGGGCCAAATTAGTTCGTTAAATCGAGTTTTAAATGTACCTCACACTCGGGGAGTTTATGCTCCAGTTCATAAACTAGAGGTAGTATGGATGGATGGATGGATATTAGGAGCGTCCCCTTTATAACGGGGCGGTAGCCGCGCCACCAAGCTCTAGGTAGCAGCCTGGACACACAACGCCATCTATTGAGCCATTCATAAACTAAACTAGAGGTGGCTCCATACATACGGAGGAGGGAATGACCCACACCCTAAGGAGCTTCGCCCCTAAAAAAGAAAGAAAGAAAAAGAAAAACGTCCGTTGCAGGAACTGGCTCAAAAAAGGCCAATTGTTTGCGAGTTGAGGAAGCTTGGTTTCAACGTTGGAAAATATCTTACGAATGTCAGCCCGATAATTCCGTCATAATTGCATGGCTTGCCAATAATTATTACTGCCCGGATAAATTAGGCAAATGTTTCCTCTCTTTAAAGATGGTTCTTATCAATACCGGTTAATGATTCTTTAACGTGGACCAATGTGTCATGTATGTCTATTGAGATGGCTCGGCCAATACTGGTAAATGGTTCTGCAATGCAGACCAATATGTCATGTCCTTAGAAATGGCTCGGCCAATACTGGTTAATGCTGTGTAACTCGGACCTACAATGGTATAATCAAAAGAAGAGGCGTGCAGGACACGGACACAAAGAGAGCAGTGAACACCACGAACGCCGAATAACAACTCATGCACAGCACAGAGGCGAAAAAGAAGACACACAGCTTATCTGCGCATGCTCGGAATGCTAGCGCCTCCTGTCAAACGGTTACACGTGCCGGTCTTACCGATAGACAACTCCTAAGTTTTCTCTGTTTATCTATCTCCTCTCTGTTTAAGCTAATCGACGGTTGACTCACGCATGCACTTCCACTAATACTGATATGCCAGACCTCAACAAATAAACGCGTATCTTCGTTCTTATGCCTGTACAGGATCTCGGTTTTGTCTAACTCGGGCATGCAGCTACAAACCTGCCAGTGCAAGGATAGATTGGACGGCGTCCCACCTGATAGCGACCTTCTGTGTTCAATTAATCTTTGATTTATACATCGCGCAGTTTGCCCTACATAAAAACGTCCGCAGCTAAAAGGAATCTTATAAACCACACCCATGCGACAGTCGGTGAAATTGTTCTTGGCTAAGTGCTTAACCGGACAGATATCCGTTCACTTCTTGCCTTCCATCTGCTCATTTCTTCTATGCACGGCAGCACAAACCCTTCCTATCTTATTGGGAGCCGTAAACACAACATTAACCCCATATTTACTTCCTACTTTCTTAAGCCTGTGCGAAACTGCGTGGATATACGGAATACTCACGACCTTTTTCTTGTTAATGTTACTCTCTGCTACAGCTTTCGTTCCGATCGAAATCGACTTCTTAAGAGGCTCAGCTACTGTGGCTATGACTAGTCTAGGGTAACGTGCATCTAAGAGGCGCTCGACCTGCGCATTAAAGCTAATGGTCAAACGGTGCACGCACGACTTCGATAGGGCTGACTTTAAACAGGACAAGGCTATTCCGTTTTTTACTACTTTCGAATGCTTGGAGTCAAAGTTTAACAACGGCTTAGATGCTCTAGGGGAATACTGCCAACACACGTGATTCTGCTCAAATGACAACGAGATATCTAAAAATTGTATTACGTTTCTCTCCGGTAGTTCTTTCGTAAACCTTAGACCATCTCCATTAAGTTTAAATTGATCGCTTACATAGGTGACGACGGATTCAAAATCATCCTTACTATATAGTACCAAGTAATCGTCCCCATACCGAAATACCCTGATGATGTGGTCCCCTAAGGCCTCTTTTAAACGGCAGTCAAACTTGCTCAAGTATAGATCACTTAGAATAGGGGCGACCTTTGAACCTATACAAATCCCTGATTTCTGCACAAACACGCCTTCTCTGTATCCAAGTAATGTTGACGTTAAGTACATGGAAAGAATTTCTAGAAAGGTACCTGTGGAAACTCCTAATCTATCTATGAAACCGGACTCTTCCCCTAGTTCTTGAATGCATTCTTTCACGCAATTTAAGAAACCTTCTTGCGGCAACGAGTAATACAAATCTTCTACATCCATGCTAAACGCTGTGCAGTCGCCAGGATTTTCCTCTGTTAACTGAATGTAATGGGGTTCTTTGAGAATTAGGCGAGAACGCACGTTGCGTCTTACGACCGCAACGCGTTCAGGAATACGGCGAGGCTGCTTTCTGTGAAGATTTTATAGCAAACACAAAAACGAAAACAACCACGAACAACAACATGGAACGAACCAACTCAATGAACAAAGGAACGCAGCACTTCAGAACATGGAACAAGAAACACAAAGAAGCACGCGAGCAAAGTCACAGTTCGAAAGTCTCACCGATGCCGATGGGCTCAGGGCAATGAGTCACAGGAGGGAAGAGTCGGCGCGAGCTCGCGGTCGTCGCTGTGCCTGGTCGACGAAAGGTGGGCGGCACTGGTGCGGGTCAGGGACGCGGACGAGGAGGACGTCGGGCACCGGCGTCGCGACAAGCGTTGCGTCGCCGCTCGGGGCTCCGAGAAAGAGCGCAGCACTCGGGTCTACACCCGACGGTGCTGTCGGCGGCACAGGCGGCTGGTCAGGCGTTCCGTGGACAGCATTGGGAGTTCGGTGCCAAGCGAAGCCATACACTTCGACTCTGGGCGGCCGCCAGGCACTCGGGACTGCGCCTCGACCGTGGTCCTGGTGGAGAGCTCCCGTGCCACGTCCGCGCTGGTTCAACGCCGCCTCGCTTCTCCTCATCTGGCGCCTTCACGTGCACGCGCCACGTGCCACGCTCCGTCTTTTCTTTTTCCTAACGGCCGCATTTCTCCGCCCGTCGTCGTCATCCTCACCGGCTCACGTGCTGAGCCGGCTCTTGTTTGTGGCCGCTCTTTCCATTGCGGGTTCGCCACAGGAACAAACACCACAGACGCGCACTTCTCCCATGACACTGAACTAGAGCCTGAGAATTACGTACACGGAAGGGGTCAGAAAACCTTAAGGTTGTTAAGCACTTCTGCAAATAGCTAGCTACACAAGCTTGCCAAGTCCCTGACTATGATACAATCGAGCGAAACGGAATTTCTGGCTTTTGAGTTTTCGCCGAGAAAACTAATTCTAAAGTGAGCAATGTTGCCTTTTTAACACTGGAAGCTACCTTATCTAGATTATGTTTCAACAGGAGATCGACAGCTCGTTGTTTTACTACAGAAGGTTTCAGTTTCACAGGTCTAAAATTCTTTTCAACAGCTGCTGAGGCTTTATCTAATAAAGTGCTACTCGGCATTATTACAAAACAACCTTCCTTATCAGATAAAACAGGTCGAAGCTTATGTTCCACGCAGTAATTTACCACCGGTCGGACAGGGTCAGAGGCCTTAACGGGATCGTTCGAATTCTTGATGCTGGCGAAGCAATCTGAAATACAGCGAGACCGTTCAACTTCCGGAATAACCTTAGTTATAGATCGAGGTAAGCTTAAAACGTCAACTTCTTTTAGGTTAGGATGAAAACAGTACTTAGGGCCTAATTCTAGAATTTTCTTGTGGTTCTCGTCCAAAACGGCGTCTCCGAGAATCATTACCTTTTTCGACGGCGATTTAGTAGAAAAAGACTTCCTCTTACTTTGCAGTAGATCCGGTAGCTTCGTCCTCCACAAAAAATCCGCGTGCTGCTCGGAAACTCTCAACCAATTGGCGCATGTGCGGTTCCTTTGACTTTTAGATATCTCGTTGTCATTTGAGCAGAATCACGTGTGTTGGTAGTATTCCCCTAGAGCATCTAAGCCGTTGTTAAACTTTTGACTCCAAGCATTCGAAAGTAGTAAAAAACGGAATAGCCTTGTCCTGTTTAAAGTCAGCCCTATCGAAGTCGTGCGTGCACCGTTTGACCATTAGCTTTAATGCGCAGGTCGAGCGCCTCTTAGATGCACGTTACCCTAGACTAGTCATAGCCACAGTAGCTGAGCCTCTTAAGAAGTCGATTTCGATCGGAACGAAAGCTGTAGCAGAGAGTAACATTAACAAGAAAAAGGTCGTGAGTATTCCGTATATCCACGCAGTTTCGCACAGGCTTAAGAAAGTAGGAAGTAAATATGGGGTTAATGATGTGTTTACGGCTCCCAATAAGATAGGAAGGGTTTGTGCTGCCGTGCATAGAAGAAATGAGCAGATGGAAGGCAAGAAGTGAACGGATATCTGTCCGGTTAAGCACTTAGCCAAGAACAATTTCACCGACTGTCGCATGGGTGTGGTTTATAAGATTCCTTTTAGCTGCGGACGTTTTTATGTAGGGCAAACTGCGCGATGTATAAATCAAAGATTAATTGAACACAGAAGGTCGCTATCAGGTGGGACGCCGTCCAATCTATCCTTGCACTGCCAGGTCTGTAGCTGCATGCCCGAGTTAGACAAAACCGAGATCCTGTACATGCATAAGAACGAAGATACGCGTTTATTTGTTGAGGTCTGGCATATCAGTATTAGTGGAAGTGCATGCGTGAGTCAACCGTCGATTAGCTTAAACAGAGAGGAGACAGAATGCCTTAGGAGTTGTCTATCGCGAAGACCGGCACGTGTAACCGTTTGACAGGTGGCGCTAGCATTCCGAGCATGCGCAGATAAGCTGTGTGTCTTCTTTCTTTTTCGCCTCTGTGCTGTGCATCAGTTGTTAGTCGGCGTTCGTGGTGTTCACTGCTCTCCTTGTGTCCGTGTCCTGCACGCCTCTTCTTTTGATTATGGACTGTTACCAACTCGCTCAACTTTCTGTCCTTTTGTACAATGGTATACTAAAGGAGTGTTAGAGACAATATTGGCATTGCATTGTCAATTCCAGCCCATGGTTCGCCCCGGAACAGCCAGTGCATTTCCAACGTTGTCCCCTCTTACTGTGCTGCCTGGGTTGTTGCCAACTGCACCTACCTACCTGTAGTCAATTTCAACTTGACGCCGCAAGTTCTGCCCCGTGGTATCTCCCTCGCCCTGCTCAGCCCACTCGATGCAAGCGAAGTACAGGCCTTCAGTGACCGCTTTGCCACATTCACTTGCGCAACAGCCCTATGCCTGTTCCTCTGATAAGGCTATTACATTGATGATTGCCCCAGACCTAACCCCTCAGCAAAGTGAGGATCTACGTCGCGTTTCGCGTGCATACAGTGGCATTTTTGACATCGGCTGTCGTCCTTTAGGCCAAGCTACGCAAGTGACCCATCGCATAAATACTGGCGATGCTCCTCCTATCCACCGACGTGCCTATCGTGTATCCGCGGCTGAACGTCAAATAATTCAGAGCGAAGTTGGCAAGATGCTCGCAAAGAACATCTTCGAACCATCGTCGAGTCCGTGGGCATCACCTGTCGTTTTGGTACGAAAGAAAGACGGTTCTTGGCGATTTTGCTTCGACTATCGGCACCTTAACCGCATTACAAAAAAAAAAAAAAAAACACGTACCCGTTGCCACGCATATATGACGCTCTTAACTGCTTGCACGGAGCTCGCTACTTTTCATCAATTGATCTACGTTCCGGGTGTTGGCAAATTGCTGTCGACGATATGGACCGTGAAAAGACAGCCTTTTATTACACCGGACGGCCTTTATCAATTCAAGGTCATGCCTTTCGGCCTTTGTAACGCCCCTGCCACCTTTGAACGCATGATGGACTCCCTATTGAGAGGTTTTAAATGGTCCACATGTCTGTGCTACTTAGACGACGTTATCGTGTTTTCACCAACGTTCGAAACGCACATTAATCGTCTCTCGACCATCCTGGACGTTTTTCGTCAAGCCGGGCTCCAGCTCAACTCGTCCAAGTGTCGTTTTGGCCGCCGCCAAATCACGGTCCTTGGCCGTTTAGTCGACGCCAACGGCGTACAACCAGACCCTGGAAAAATGTCCGCTGTCAAGAACTTCCCTATACCCCGGTCCATCAGGGATGTCCGCAGCTTTCTCGGGCTATGTTCATACTTTCGCAGTTTTGTCAAGGATTTTGCGACCATAGCGAAGCCACTAACGGTGCTTTTGAGGGGAGACGTCTCCTTTTCTTGGGGCCAGCAAGAAGCGTCCGCATTCTCTCGCCTCATCAGCCTGCTCACGACGCCACCGATCCTCGCCCACTTTGACCCGTCTGCCCACACAGAAGTCCGCACTGACGCAAGCGGCTACGTGCTGGGTGCAGTATTAGCCCAACGTCAGCGTGGTCACGATCGTGTCGGATGGATGGATGGATGGATGCTATGAGCGTACCCTTTGTAACGAGGCGGTGACATGTGCGCCACCAGGCTCCTAGAACATTTTTTTCTCTCTTTAAATTTTCCTCATGCCTTTTAAATTTACTTCAATCAAATCGATCATACGAGGGAAAATGGAAATTCATAGCCCAGTTCCCCGCCCCTTATGGCAGAAAGTCCATATTTTTTTATAATTATTTTTGTCCGTTCTCTCTAGTTTTCTGCCACCAGTATTCTAACCGTCTCTTACTTATTTCAATCGCGGCTATGTTCAGTTTCCCGTTGTACGCCCTAAAACCCAAGGCTTCCTGTAGGGTGGTGGTCAAACGTACACCTAGGTGGATATTTCCGCATTCAATCAGAACATGCTCCGTCGTTTCCCTATCTTCCTCACAGCATGTGCATTTTGTCATTGCCTACGCTAGCCGCCTCCTATCGGCCGCTGAGAGAAACTACTCTATCACAGAGCGTGAGCGCAGGGCTCTTGTTTGGGCGCTAGCGAAGTTTCGACCCTATTTGTATGGCCGCCCATTTTCTGTAGTTACGGATCACCACACACTCTGTTGGTTGTCTACTCTTAAAGATCCTTGAGGACGGCTCGGGCGCTGGGCCTTGCGTTTACAAGAGTATTCATATTCAGTCGTGTACAAATCTGGTTGCTTGCACCGCGATGCAGATTGCTTCTCTCGTTATCCCGTCGACAACCTTCACGACGACGATGAGAACACAGTCCACTGTATCTTCTCAGTGTCCGACCTGGCTAACCTTGGAGACGAACAAAATCGCGACCCTTCCTTACGAGCGATCATCGAACACATAAAAGCATCGCCCAATGATGCCTCCGTGGGAAGATTTATCTTCCAGAATGGCGTCCTCTACCGCCGTAATTTTCGGCCCGTAGGACCTGACCTGCTCATAGTCGTACCGAGACACCTACGCCGCAGCATACTCCACGAACATGACGCACCCACCGCCGGACACCTAGCTCGGTGTATCCCGCACGTACGACCGTGTCCGCCGCCGTTTCTTTTGGCCAGGACTTGCACGCTCTGTCCGCCGTTACGTGGCTGCCTGCGAGTCGTGTCAGCGTCGCAAACGGTCCTCCCTTCCACCTGCCGGTGACCTTCAGTCGATTGACATCCCCGCAGAACCCTTTTTTTCGCGTCGGACTCGACCTTCTAGGCCCTTTCCCAACATCAGGCTCCGGCAACAAGTGGGTAGCGGTGGCGACAGATTACACCACGCGCTATGCGACCACTCGAGCACTACCGACCAGCTGTGCCACTGATGTTGCGGATTTCCTGCTGCGTGACGTGATCCTCCTTCACGGTGCTCCGCGACAGCTACTTACTGACCGTGGCCGTAACCTTTTGTCCGAGGTTATCGCCGACATCCTCCGTTCTTGTTCAACTCAACACAAACTGACCACTTCGTACCACCCACAGACCAACGGCCTCACCGAGCGCCTAAATCGCACCCTTACAGACATGCTAGCTATGTACGTTTCCGACGGTCATCGCGATTGAGACGTGCTGCTTCCTTACATAACATTTGCCTACAACTTCTCCCGCCATAATACTGCTGGATTTTCGTCTTTCTACCTGTTGTACGGACGAGAGCCGGTGTTACCCCTTGATACCATGCTCCCTCCATCGACCACTGCTACCACTGAATATGCCCATGAAGCCATTGCACGTACATATCACACTCGCCAGCTTGCCCGTGTTCGGCTTATGGCGTCACAAAGCAGTCAACAGCGTCGCTACGATGCTCGACATGGAGACCTATATTTTTCGCCTGGTGAACTTGTGCTCCGCTGGACCCCATGCCGCCGTGTGGGATTGTCCGAAAAGTTCCTTTCTCGATATGATGGACTCTACCGCGTGTTGCGCCAAGTGACTCCAGTCACCCACGAAATTGCTCCCGTCTCGTCCACGACGGCCGATTCCAACTCATCCAGAGACGTCGTCCACGTCTCGCGGCTGAAACCCTACAACTGTGTTTCCGACGACACTTTTTAGCCGCTCCGGGACGGAGCTTCTACCGCCGGGGTCATGCTACGGCACATACGCGAGTGTTTCATGGTTGGCCCAAAGAAGACGTCGACAAAGTGATAACCAAATGCGGGCTGTTGCTGTGCACGGTTACGGTTGAGCTTGTAAATATATTTTTACATAGCCTTATCTGTGCGTAACAATATATATATATATATATATATATATATATATATATATATATATATATATATATATATATATCGATGATCTGATGTCTCGATGATCTGAAGAAACATACATGGGGCAGCATATCGGTAAGTGTGCGGTTCAGGCGTTCCGTGAGGCCGTTCGTTTGAGGGTGATACGCTGTTGTTAATTGGTGTTTTGTGGCACAAGAGCGAAGGAGATCTTCGACAACCTTAGATAAAAGGTGACGGCCTCTGTCAGTAAGAAGTTGGCGAGGAGCTCCATGGTGCAAGGTGACGTCTTGCAGGAGGAAGTCGGCGACGTCGGTAGCGCAACTGGTCGGAATGGCCCGTGTGATGGCGTAGCGGGTTGAATAATCCGTCGCAACGGCAATCCACTTATTACCGGACCGTGAAGTAGGGAAAGGTCCCAACAGATCCAGGCCAACACGATAAAACGGTTCGGGAGGTATATCAATCGGCTGTAGGAGTCCGGCTGGAAGGAGAGCTGGCCGTTTACGACGCTGGCATTTGTCACAGGCATTGACGTAACGTCGCACGGAGCGATAAAGCCCAGGCCAGAAAATTCGCCTCTGGACACGGTCGTGCGTCCGGGAAATACCAAGGTGGCCCGCTGTGGGTACGTCGTGGAGCTGCGCGAGTACGGTCGCCTGGAGATGAGAGGGCACAACTATCAGCTGTTCATCTCCGTCGGGGCGCATATTTCGGCGGTATAAGATGTCATCCACAAGGAGAAACATACGAAGGGAAGGGTCTGTCGGGTCTGACCGTAGGCGGTGGATGACATCGCGTAATGATGCATCACGTTCTTGCTCTTCGCCGAGGTTCAGAAAAGCATCGAGTGTGAAGATCCCAAAAGCTGCATTATTGGAATCGGGCGTGTCGACGGGGTGGCGAGACAAGCAGTCGGCGTCCTGGTGCAGCCTACCCGACTTGTACACGACTGTGTAGTCGAATTCTTGGAGACGTAAGGCCCAACGGCCTAGACGACCCGTCGGATCTTTCAGCGTGGAGAGCCAGCAGAGGGCATGGTGGTCCGTGGTAACAGTGAAAGGTCGGCCATATAAGTATGGCCGGAATTTGGTCACCGCCCACACAAGTGCGAGGCACTCGCGCTCTGTGATGGTGTAATTGCGTTCCGCGTGTGAAAGCAGGCGGCTTGCGTACGCAATAACTCTGTCGTTCCCGCGTTGACACTGGGCTAGGACAGCGCCAATTCCATATACCCACTAGCATCTGTTCGCACCTCTGTTGGGGTAGATGGGTCGTAGTGTGCAAGAATTGGAGGGCTGGTGAGCACGGTTATAAGGTGTGCAAAGGCGTTGGCTTGCTCAGGGCCCCAAGAAAAGGGTACGCCCTTCTTTAGAAGGTCGGTTAGAGGCTGAGCAATGCGTGCAAAATTTTTCACAAAGCGACGAAAGTACGAGCACAAGCCTTGAAAACTTCGGACGTCTTTAGCACAAGTCGGCGTCGGGAAATCGAGTACGGCACGAACTTTGGCAGGTGAGGGCGCACGTCAGATGCGTCGACGAGGTGACCGAGAATAGTGATTTCGCGGCTACCAAAGTGGCACTTGGACGAATTGAGTTGTAGTCCAGCAGCACGGAAGACCGAGAGAACAGACGAAAGGCGTTCAAGGTGTGTGTCAAACGTCGGAGAAAACACGATGACGTCGGCGAGATAACAAAGACAGATGGACCACTTAAAGCTGTGCAATAGCGTTTCCATCATGCGCTCGAAGGTGGCTGGGGCATTGCACAGGCCGAACGGCATGACTCTGAATTGATAAAGACCATCCGGCGTACAAACGCGGTCTTCTCACGGTCCATGTCGTCGACGGCAATCTGCCAGTAACCAGAGCGAAGGTCTATTGACGAAAAATAAGTCGCACCGTGTAGGCAATCTAATGGGTCATCTATGCGTGGTAGTGGATAGACGTCTTTCTTGGTTATTTTGTTAAGATGCCGATAGTCCACACAGAACCTCCGGGTGTTGTCCTTTTTTACTAAGACAACAGGGGAAGCCCACGGGCTCGACGACGGTTCTATAATTCCTTTTGTGAGCATCTTATCAACTTCCTGCTGTATCACTCGGCGTTCTGTATGTGACACGCGATAAGGCCGTCTGTGAATGGGCGCTGCATCGCCAGTATGTATGCGATGCTGCACAAGGGAAGTTTGCCCAAAAGGTCGGACCTCGAAGTGAAAAATGTCGGCATAGCGAATGAGGAGATCGCGAAGGTCGTCGACCTGAGAGAGCGAAAGGTCCTGGGCTATCATCTTAGTGATGTCGCTGTGTGTTGCATGTGATGTTGCCGAAAAAGCGCTGGAGTCGGCCGAAGAGCTAGCGCAAGATGTGTGAGCAGAAAGGGCGGTAACTTGGTACTGGTGCGAAGGCGAGGGATATACCTTTGGGTAGCACCTGAGGGCAGAAACCAAAGTTCAGGAGCGGAGGGTAGGTTGTGTTGGCCGAGATGGTCACAACCGTGTGGGGAAAAGAGACGCCGTGGGAGGGTAAGGCACTGACAGAAGGAGTGACCACATAGTCGCCGTCTGGTACACAGGAGTTAGGCCGAGCAGTAATATAGGTAACTGCCTGCGGCGGCAGGCGGACAAAGTCAGCAGAGCAGAGCTGGGTCTCTACTTTGTCGGGGACGTCGGGAAGATCTGGTAAATCGAGTTGGACCACGCCCGCCGAGCAGTCAATTATAGCTGAGTGAGCAGATAAGAAATCAAGGCCAAGGATTACGTCGTGAGGGCATTGTTCTAGTACATGAAAAAATACGGATGCCTGGCGACCGCCAACGCTTACACGGGCGGCACACATTCCTAGCACTGCGGGCATTCCTCCGTCTGCAACTTGGACTATGCGGGACTCGGCAGGTGTAAGCACTTTCTTGAGCTGGTTTCGGAGGGCAGCACTCATGACCCAGATGTGTGCACCGGTGTCGATCAGGGCGGTTACTGGTAGGGCGTCAAATTTTACGGCGATTAGGTTCTGGTCAGTCGGCAGCGTAAGTAGAGGATTTCCAGCTCGAGGTTCCAATGCAGCGTCACCTGCGGGAGCTGCATCTGTTAGTTTTCCTGTGAGCGCAGTTATTGACTACGCTCGTGCACAACTCGCCTTGTCCCCGTTCAGTGACATGACCGTCGATACACCTTGCACGTCTGCCAAAGTGATTGCCGCTGCTGACGTCGTCATCTCTCCTTTTTCTGTTGCCTCAGTGTCTATTTGCTGTGACTCCGCCCTCACTTCGACAGCGTTGTTTTTGCCGTCAGACGATTGTACCCGCCGCCGTAACGTTGTCGTTCCGTTTGCTGTTATCACGCTTGTTCATGGTTCCGGTGCCGTTTACGTGTGCAATCCGCTCCCCTGCCCTGCACCTATATTACGTGGTGCATGCGTTGGGTATCTCGACACGTTTGATGCTATCCTCCCGTTAGCCCCTTTCGATGAGACACCATTGACTATTGACGCTGTCGCTTCTGTTGCCGAACCCGCGTCACTTGACCACGACGTTTTCTTGCGTTGCGTTGATAAGGAGCTTACGCAAGCACAGCAGAGTCAGCTCATTACGCTGCTTGATCGTATTCGCGCCTCATTCGACGTCGGTCAACCTTCATTGGGGCGTACGTCGACGGTTCTACACCACATTGACACCGGTCACCATGCTCCACTGCGGCAGCGTCCCTACCGAGTTTCTCCGGCTGAACGCAACGTCATTACTGAACACGTCGATGACATGCTTCAGCGTGGCGTGAGTCAGCACTCACAAAGCCCTTGGGCTTCACCGGTAGTACTGGTGCGGAAAAAGGATGGCTCGATCAGATTTTGCGTGGACTACCGCCGACTCAACAACATCACACGCAAGGATGTGTATCCCCTACCACGAATAGATCACGCTCTCGATTGCCTTCAAGGTGCCGAGTTCTCTTCGCTGGATCTGCGCTCTGGATATTGGCAGGTGCCGATGGCAGAGGCTGACCGTTCCAAAACCGCCTTTGTGACTCCAGATGGATTGTATGAATTTAATGTAATGCCCTTCGGTCTTTGCAATGCGCCTGCGACTTTCGAAAGGATGATGGACACTGTTCTCAGAGGGCTCAAGTGGCACACCTGTATTTGTTACCTGGACGACATAGTGGTCTTTTCTTCAGATTTTGAATGCCATCTCACTCGCCTCGAGCAAGTTCTTCACTGTCTAAAGGCTACCGGCTTGCAACTGAACCTGAAAAAATGCCATTTTGGCGCGCGCCAGCTCACGATCTTAGGTCACGTCGTCTCCAAAGAAGGCATGCTGCCAGATCCTGTGAAATTGCGCGCGGTTGCAGAGTACCCCAAGCCCACTACCCTCAAAGAGCTGCGTAGCTTCGTCGGTCTCTGCTCCTATTTTCGCCGCTTCATGCGTAATTTCGCCTCAATTATCGCCCCCTTGACTCGACTTCTTGCGAGCAGCACTTCACTATCTGCTTGGAACTCTGATTGCGATGAATCGTTTATGACGCTCCGCCGGCTCCTTACAACCCCTCCAATACTGCGCCACTTCGATCCCGCTGCGCCTGTTGAGATCCACACGGATGCTAGCGGTGTTGGTCTTGGCGCCATTCTCGCTCAATGCAAAGACGGTTGTGACGGATATGTTGTCGCCTATGCCAGTCGTACCCTCACAAAGGCGGAGTCTAACTATTCCGTAACGGAAAAAGAATGCCTGGCAATTATTTGGGCAATTGGAAATTCCGCACATACCTTTACGGCCTCCAGTTTGACGTCGTCACCGACCACCATGCTTTATGTTGGCTCTCCTCTCTAAAAGACCCCACTGGCCGCCGCCTCGCTCGCTGGGCTTTACGTCTTCAAGAATATGACATACGTGTCATTTATCGCTCTGGACGTAAGCACTCAGACGCTGATGCCCTCTCACGCTCTCCGCTACCTCCTGACCCTGCTCGCTCACAAGTCACCACCTGCGATACGTCATCTCTGAGCATCAGCGATATGCCGGCCGAGCAGCTGACGGATCCCTGGATCGCGTCCCTGTTTAAAGCTCTCACACCGTTCCCCTGAGCACCTACCACGCTCTCTTCGTCGTCAAGTGCAACACTTCGTCGTACGCGAAGGCATATTGTACCGACGCAGCTACCTCACCGACGGCCGCAGGTGGCTGCTTGTAATTCCTCGTCACCTGCGCTCACATATTTGCGCCGCATTCCACGATGACCCTCAATGCGGCCACGCTGGCTTTTTTAAGACGTATTCCCGCATTCGCCTTCGCTATTATTGGCGCGGCATGTACCGATACATTCGCCAATACGTTCGGTCATGTTCTGCGTGCCAACGCCGCAAGACACCTCATAGCACCGCTGCTCCTCCACAGCCTTTTCCCTACCCAGCACCTCCACCAAATGTAACGAGGTGTAATGAAAGACAAGACGTTAACAGGACACGCTCACTATGTTGGAACGAGCCGAGCTCAAAGCAACACCAACGTCAACGTCTTCTTATACGCGCTGTGTCAGAGCTGCTGCCGGTGTGCTTCACTACAATATATATATATTGCCACCTGCATGTAGTGGATCGTGGGCAAGAGAAGCTGCAGCCAGAAAAACGAGGAAGAAGATCGTGCGCTTCTTCTCCGCTCGACAGCCAACCTCGACGGACACGCTTTGCCAGGGCCAGCCCCCTCATCTCTCAATAAAGCCCCAACTACCTTTGAAGGCTTGTGACAAACTGGTGGAAGTGCTGGGTAGCCCTCACGGATGTCGCAGACCCCTCCAGGAAGCCGCAGTACAAGCCCAGTGCCGGTCAACACTCCTGTGCATAGGGCCAGCCGCAGAGTCAGGGGACTGGATCAGAACTCTTGTTTGGGCTAGTTGGTGACCATTCATAGTGACTTGAAGACGCGAAAAAAGTACACAGACGATACACAAAAAACGACAAGGACAAGCGCCTGTCCGACAAGGACAAGCGCTTGTCCTTGTCGTTTTTTGTATATCGTCTGTGTACTTTTTTCGCGTCTTCAAGTCACTATGTCAGGGGACTGCCTTCGGAAGGCGACTCTACCGCTGCCGCCACTTTCACCACTATGACCAGTGCCGCCGTGCAAACCGCCCCGACCGGCATGGAAAGCACGCCATTCAACCGATATAGAGTCCCGACGACTTTCCGCGGCACCGTATCGGAGGATGTCGAAGACTGGATGGTGGACTTCGAGCGCGTGGCCGCCTTAAACCAATGGGACGACGCGGCAAAACTCAGGCATGTATACTTCTACTTAGAAGACGGAGCGCGTACGTGGTTCACGAACCGGGAGGATCAGCTGACGTCATGGCGCGAATTTTGCCGACTGACTCTTCAAACTTAGGTCAGTGCTGATCGCCACGAACGCGCGGAACGCGCGCTTCAGTCCCGCGTTCAGTTTCCAAACGAGACTGTAACCGCACATGTCGAAGACATGACGCGCCTCTTCAGAAGAGCTGATCCGGGAATGGCTGAGGACAAGAAGTTGCGTCACCTGATGCGCGGCGTCTAGGAGCAGCTCTTTGCAGATCTCTTGAAATACCTGCCTGAGAGGCGAGCTGACGTTGAACCCTGAGTTATGCATTATTGCTCATGTTGCATGACCCTCGGTTGTTCCGGATCGAAAAGATTTCCCGTGAACCGGAAAACGATAAAAATATTTCGTTTTGGCTCCGGAACGAAATAATAAATAACGTTCCGGTTACGTTTTCGTTCCGGTCAAAAATATCGTTTTTTTCGTTTTTCGTTTTCGTTTTTCGTTCCGTTCCGACACTCTGGTAAGCACTCAGACGCTGATGCCCTGTCACGCTCTCCGCTACCTCCTGACCCTGCTCGCTCACAAGTCACCACCTGCGATACGTCATCTCTGAGCATCAGCGATATGCCGGCCGAGCAGCTGACGGATCCCTGGATCGCGTCCCTGTTTAAAGCTCTCACACCGTTCCCCTGAGCACCTACCACGCTCTCTTCGTCGTCAAGTGCAACACTTCGTCGTACGCGAAGGCATATTGTACCGACGCAGCTACCTCACCGACGGCCGCAGGTGGCTGCTTGTAATTCCTCGTCACCTGCGCTCACATATTTGCGCCGAATTCCACGATGACCCTCAATGCGGCCACGCTGGCTTTTTTAAGACGTATTCCCGCATTCGCCTTCGCTATTATTGGCGCGGCATGTACCGATACATTCGCCAATACGTTCGGTCATGTTCTGCGTGCCAACGCCGCAAGACACCTCATAGCACCGCTGCTCCTCCACAGCCTTTTCCCTACCCAGCACCTCCACCAAATGTAACGAGGTGTAATGAAAGACAATACGTTAACAGGACACGCTCACTATGTTGGAACGAGCCGAGCTCAAAGCAACACCAACGTCAACGTCTTCTTATACGCGCTGTGTCAGAGCTGCTGCCGGTGTGCTTCACTACAATATATATATATTGCCACCTGCATGTAGTGGATCGTGGGCAAGAGAAGCTGCAGCCAGAAAAACGAGGAAGAAGATCGTGCGCTTCTTCTCCGCTCGACAGCCAACCTCGACGGACGCGCTTTGCCAGGGCCAGCCCCCTCATCTCTCAATAAAGCCCCAACTACCTTTGAAGGCTTGTGACAAACTGGTGGAAGTGCTGGGTAGCCCTCACGGATGTCGCAGACCCCTCCAGGAAGCCGCAGTACAAGCCCAGTGCCGGTCAACACTCCTGTGCATAGGGCCAGCCGCAGAGTCAGGGGACTGGATCAGAACTCTTGTTTGGGCTAGTTGGTGACCATTCATAGTGACTTGAAGACGCGAAAAAAGTACACAGACGATACACAAAAAACGACAAGGACAAGCGCCTGTCCGACAAGGACAAGCGCTTGTCCTTGTCGTTTTTTGTGTATCGTCTGTGTACTTTTTTCGCGTCTTCAAGTCACTATGTCAGGGGACTGCCTTCGGAAGGCGACTCTACCGCTGCCGCCACTTTCACCACTATGACCAGTGCCGCCGTGCAAACCGCCCCGACCGGCATGGAAAGCACGCCATTCAACCGATATAGAGTCCCGACGACTTTCCGCGGCACCGTATCGGAGGATGTCGAAGACTGGATGGTGGACTTCGAGCGCGTGGCCGCCTTAAACCAATGGGACGACGCGGCAAAACTCAGGCATGTATACTTCTACTTAGAAGGCGGAGCGCGTACGTGGTTCACGAACCGGGAGGATCAGCTGACGTCATGGCGCGAATTTTGCCGACTGATTCTTCAAACTTAGGTCAGTGCTGATCGCCACTAACGCGCGGAACGCGCGCTTCAGTCCCGCGTTCAGTTTCCAAACGAGACTGTAACCGCACATGTCGAAGACATGACGCGCCTCTTCAGAAGAGCTGATCCGGGAATGGCTGAGGACAAGAAGTTGCGTCACCTGATGCGCGGCGTCTAGGAGCAGCTCTTTGCAGGTCTCGTGAGGTGCCCTCCCAAGACAGTGGCGGAGTTCTTGTCCGAGGCCGTAACGATGGAAAAGATGCTCCTGCATCGAGCCAACCTGTATGAGCGGCAGGTGAACAGTGTGTCCGCTACTGATATTTTCGCGGCCATCGGAAGTAACAACTGCCTTCGGGAACTCATCCGCTCTGTGGTGCGCGAAGAGTTGCAGAAGGCCGCCATACCTCCTCAGCCCACGGTAAACTCTGTGGCTCTGTAGATTATGTTCTTGATTATGTAAGAGGAATTCTTTTTCTACTAAATCGCCGTCGGAAAAGGTAATGATTCTCGGAGACGCCGTTTAGGACGAGAACCACAAGAAAATTCTAGCATTAGGCACTAAGTACTGTTTTCATCCTAACCTAAAAGGAGTTGACGTTTTAAGCTTACCTCGATCTATAACAAAGGTTATTCCGGAAGTTGAATGGTCTCGCTGTATTTCAGATTGCTTCGCCAGCATCAAGCATTCGAACGATCTCGTTAAGGCCTCTGACCCTATCCGACCGGTGGTAAATTACTGTGTGGAACATAAGCTCCGACCTGTTTTATCTGATAAGGAAGGTTGTTTTGTAATAATGCCGAATAGCACTTTTTCAGATAAAGCCTCAGCAGCTATTGAAAAGAATTTTAGACCTGTGGAATTGAAACCTTCTGTAGTAAAACAACGAGCTGTCGATCTCCTGTTGAAACATAATCTAGATAAGGTAGCTTCCAGTGTTAAAAAGGCAAAATTGCTCACTTTAGAATCATTTTTCTCGGCGAAAACCCATAAGCCAGAAATTCCGTTTCGCTCGATTGTATGAGTCAGGGACTTGGCAAGTTTATGTAGCTAGCTATTTGCAGAAGTGCTTAACATCCTTAAGTTTTTCTGACCCCTTCCGTGTACGTAATTCTCAGGCTCTAGTTCAGTTGTTAACAGAGGAAAATCCTGGCGACTGCACAGCGTTTAGCATGGATGTAGAAGATTTGTATTACTCGTTGCCGCATGAAGGTTTATTAAATTGCGTGAAAGAATGTATTCAAGAACAAGGGCAAGAGTCCGGTTTCATAGATAGATTAGGAGTTTCCACAGGTACCTTTCTAGAAATTCTTTCCATGTACTTAACGTCAACATGAGTTGGATACAGAGAAGGCGTGTTTTTGCAGAATTCAGGGATTTGTATAGGTTCAAAGGTCGCCCCTATTCTAAGTGATCTATACCTGAGCAAGTTTGACTGCCGTTTAAAAGAGGCCTTAGGGGACCACATCATCAGGGTATTTCGGTATGCGGACGATTACTTGGTACTTTGTAGTAAGGATGATTTTGAATCCGTCGTCACCTATGTAAGCGATCAATTTAAACTTAATGGAGATGGTCTAAGGTTTACGAAAGAACTACCGGAGAGAAACGTAATACAATTTTTAGATATCTCGTTGTCATTTGAGCAGAATCACGTGTGTTGGCAGTATTCCCCTAGAGCATCTAAGCCGTTGTTAGACTTTGACTCCAAGCATTCGAAAGTAGTAAAAAACGGAATAGCCTTCTCCTGTTTAAAGTCAGCCCTATCGAAGTCGTGCGTGCACCGTTTGACCATTAGCTTTAATGCGCAGGTCGAGCGCCTCTTAGATGCAGGTTACCCTAGACTAGCCATAGCCACAGTAGCTGAGCGTCTCAATAAGAAGTCGATTTCGACCGGAACGAAAGCTGTAGCAGAGAGTAACATTAACAAGAAAAAGGTCGTGAGTATTCCGTATATCCACGCAGTTTCGCACAGGTTTAAGAAAGTAGGAAGTAAATATGGGGTTAATGTTGTGTTTACGGCTCCCAATAAGTTAGGAAGGGTTTGTGCTGCCGTGCATAGAAGAAATGAGCAGATGGAAGGCAAGAAGCGAACGGATATCTGTCCGGTTAAGCACTTAGCCAAGAACAATTTCACCGACTGTCGAATGGGTGTGATTTATAAGATTCCTTTTAGCTGCGGACGTTTTTATGTAGGGCAACCTGCGCGATGTATAAATCAAAGATTAATTGAACACAGAAGGTCGCTATCAGGTGGGACGCCGTCCAATCTATCCTTGCACTGCCAGGTATGTAGCTGCATGCCCGAGTTAGACGAAACCGAGATTCTGTACAGGTATAAGAACGAAGATACGCGTCCCAGGTGAAAATATTGCAACTGGAAACAACTGGGAGCAGTTCAAGTGGTTTATGGTCAAATTCCCAGTGGGGACCAGTTGCAATGGGTCCCAGATGGGACCCACTGGCAACTGGTCCCCACTGGGAATTTGACCATAAACCACTTTAACTGGTCCGAACAGGTCCCCATTGCTACTGGTCCCCACTGGGAATGTGACCATAAACCACTTGAACTGGTCCCAACTGGTCCCCATTGCTACTGGTTCCAAGTGGCCCCGCTGCTACTCACCTACCCTATGTGAGGCCAGTCGTAGCGGCGTGAAACTTTTGGCCCTGTCACACATGCGTAACAGAGATTGTGAACTAGGCTCAGCTGGAAGCATAGATCATTATTTAATGAGTGAAAAGATCGCTCGTTGCCGTCGCATGTGACAGAGTTGGTAACATGCTGGCCGCGAAATCTGTAGATCAAGTCATACAGCAGCTCGGTGCTGAAACGTGATATCTATTAGAAATATTGCAGCTTGTGCTGGCTGGAAATCTTCTTGAATGCTTTCTTGGAGACGCGGCAAACTCTTGGATGTTTCGTGGGCCGTGAGCGTATTTTATCACCTGAAAGCAATTGTATTTCCACGCTGTTAACAAAGTTAAAAGAAAATCGCTGCTATATTTTGAAGAAGCGCGCTGTGCACAGCCCCGTATCAGTGAATCGCAAGTGGGGCTTGGGCTGGATGTTGTTACGATCTTGACCGCGAGGCCTACGCTGTGTCGTCTTACGTTAGCGCCATACGCTGCGTCCACGACTACGTCGGACTTCTTTATTATAATTGGTGGAATCGTAACAACATCCAACTCAAGCCCCATTTGCGATTCACTGGTGCGGGGCTGTGCACAGAGTTTCTTCGTTACACTATCAACATGCAACCCTACCAAACACGCCAAACATCAAAAAGCCACAGGCTGATACTAAGCGTTCAACTCAATGCAGTAACTTCTAAGCACTTTTCAATGTAAAAATTCATACACGGAGGCATCTCTCGCCTTCAAATACTAGCAGCACCAAGAAAAGCAGCGCCAAGTCGTTTGCACACAATCGATCCACAAAGCGTGTTGTCACGGGCGAAAACAGTTGTCATGCGCTCGTCCGAAGTGTCATCTCTTCCACAGGTGCCACGTCCAACAATAACTGAGCACAAATTAAGTACACAGGCAACGAATATAGACACGTTCCTCGGCGCAAAACATCACATGCGCCACAGCACAGCGGCCCGCACCTATGCCTCGCCTTGGCTCATCCACATGTGCTCTCCAAAACTTGCGCACAGGCGCTTCTGAATTTTCTGTTATGCAGCTTCTTGTTGTCAATAAATATTGCGGCATTTGCGCAAATTAATTTCATTTTTTTAAATATCTTTCGCGCATGCATTTGTTAATTGTTTAATCTATTTTCTTCGAACAAATCAGATACGAAACTATTAATGACCGTCAAGGCAACTGGTTCCAGTGGAACTGGTTATGGTTCCTGTTGTTGTCCAGATGGGCGCAGCGGAAACCAGTTGGCTCTCACTTCGTTTCTAACTGGTACCATTTGGCCGGCAACTGGGACCACTTGGAGTTGTCCCCACTTGAAGTGGTCCCAACTGGGGCCGGTTGCTCCCCAGTTCACCTGTAACTGGGACCACTTGCTTCCCATTTAGCTTCCAAATGGGACCAGTTGGCTTTCAACTGGGACCAGTTGATTCCAGTTCCCGTTGAAAGCAGTTAGATCCCCAGCTGCACATTTTCACCTGGGGTTTATTGGTTGAGGCCTGGCATATCAGTATTAGTGGAAGTGCATGCGTGAGTCAACCGTCGATTAGCTTAAACAGAGAGGAGATAGAATGCCTTAGGAGTTGTCTATCGCGAAGACCGGCACGTGTAACCGTTTGACAGGTGGCGCTAGCATTCCGAGGATGCGCAGATAAGCTGTGTGTCTTCTTTCTTTTTCGCCTCTGTGCTGTGCATGAGTTGTTAGTCGGCGTTCGTGGTGTTCACTGCTCTCCTTGTGTCCGTGTCCTGCACGCCTCTTCTTTTGATTATGGCCTGTTACCAACTCGCTCAACTTTCTGTCCTTTTGAGCACCAGGCTCTTCGCGAGCGAAGTGACACCTTGTCGCATCACAACGCTCAGCAAGCACCAGCCGAGTACCGTCGTGCGACCTGCGCAGATGCCTTGAACCGTCCTGCATCCCCTCCGCCGCAGTTCACTCGTGCTCCTCCGACTGTGACACTCCAGCCGGCGCAGCCGATGCCGTACTACGGCACCGTTTCACATGCCGCTCCAGTCGCCTATCGTTCGCAGCAGCCGGTGCAGTATATTGATGACAGACGCATGCCGCTTCGGAAGTCCGATGCCTGGCGCACACCCGATCGCCGTCCTCTTTGCTACCACTGCGGTGAAGCGGACCATTTGTACCGCGAATGTCCATACTGGCGCCTTGGCCTTCGCGGTTTTTCTGCTTACTCGCCTCCACTGCGCTACGGCCAGCGACCTCGGGACATCGAGGATTACCTCGCTCAGCAACGCATGCCACCGCCTACTGGGCGGCAGTCGCGCTCGCCGTCGCCGAGGCGATTTTCACCTCCTCCTCAGCGATATTCTGCTGCACGGTCGCCCAGTCCCCGCCGGGAAAACTAACTGCAGCGACCTTTGGGGGCGAGGTCGCTAACGATCGCTCCGCTGAAGACCTCCGATCAACGCAGATACACACAGATACCGATTCGACAGCGGCTGCAACTGAACGGGACGACCGACTGTCTCTCGATATACCAGTGGTAGTGGACGGTTACCTAGCTGCTAGTGCACTGGTGGACACAGGCACAGACTATTCGATTTTAAGCGGGAAAATGGCAATGCAGTTAAAGAAGGTAATTACGTCCACGCAGAACTCGCGGATTCGGACGGCTGGTGGCCACGTCGTTGCTCCTCTAGGAACGTGTACGTCCAGAGTTGAGATCCAGGGGTCGACGTTCGTAGCGAGCTGCCTTGTGTTGCGCGAATGCTCCCGCGACCTCATCCTAGGCGTTGACTTTCTACAGGAGTGTGGTGCTATCATCGACCTCAAGGAGGGCCGAATCACATTCTCATTAGCGCGGGCAATCGACGTGCCGGACGACCAACGACGTGCCGACGTACTTCGCGTTTCTGCAGACAGTGCGACGCTTCCTCCCCGAGCCAGTGTCCTGGTCGACGTCACTTGTTGCGGCTTGCGCAATGGCGAAGCAGTGGCCGAAACAAACTTGGAACACCTGCTTAAGCACGGTGTTTGTGTGGCTAGAAGTGTCATAAAACTTCGCGCCGGCCAGTCACGGTTGCTCGTTATCAACTTCAGGAATGAGCATCGGCACCTTTACCGCGGCACTTCGATTGCATTTGCAGACCAAGTAGCCGACATCAAGAACTGTTTTACGTCGGAAGCACTGGAGACCGCAGACACGTCCCTGGACCATATCGACGTAAATCCTGATCTGTCCAACGGCAACCAGACCGCACTGCGCAAGCTGTTCTTTGAATTCAGGGCCTGCTTCGCCAGTTCATCAAAAGTGCGCCAGACGTCGATCACTCGGCACAGGATTATCACTTACGAGGACGCACGCCCGATACACCAGCCTCCTTACCTCGTGTCGGCTAAAGAACGTGAAGCCATCCGTACGCAAGTACAAGAGATGCTTGATGACGGCATCATCGAACCTTCCTCCAGCCCCTGGTCGTCTCCGGTTGTTCTTGTTAAAAAGAAAGATGGGACACTACGCTTCTGCGTCGGCTACCGGAAGCTTAATAGCGTGACGAAGAAGGACGTGTACCCGCTGCCGCGTATCGACGACTCGTTAGATAGGCAACGCCATGCCCGCTATTTTTCTTCTCTCGATCTAAAGAGCGGGTACTGGCAAATAGAAGTCGACTATCGAGACCGCGAGAAGACAGCCTTTGTGACGCCGGACGGTCTCTATGAATTTCGAGTACTTCCTTTCGGCTTGTGTTCGGCACCGGCAACTTTCCAGAGAATGATGGACACGGTCCTCACTGGACTGAAGCGGCAGGCTTGTCTTGTCTACCTAGACGATGTGGTGTTCTTTTCCGAAACGTTTGAGCAGCACCTTCACCGCCTGCGGAGTGTGCTAGAAGCCATCCGATCGGCAGACCTCACACTTAAGCCAGAAAAGTGCCACTTTGGTTACGAAGAGCTAAAGTTGCTCGGACATGTAGTGAGTGCCCAAGGGGTCCGACCCGATCCGGACAAGCTTACTGCCGTAGCCGAATTTCCAGCTCCTGCCGATAAGATGGCCGTCCGGCGATTTCTTGGTTTGTGCGCCTATTATCGCCGGTTTATTCGGGGCTTTTCGAATATAGCTGAACCCCTCACTCGTCTTACTAGAGATGACGTGCCATTTGTGTGGGATAGCGAACAACAGGAGGCTTTAGCTACACTACGACAGCGCATGCAGTCAGCACCCGTGCTTGCGTATTTCGACGACGACGCTGACACCGAGGTGCATACCGACGCCAGTAACACGGCCTTGGTGCAGTCCTTGCCCAGCGTCAAGATGGAGTGGAACGTGATATAGCGTAGGCCAGCCGCTCACTATCCCGTGCCGAGACGAATTACTCGACTACGGAAAAAGAGTGCCTCGCAGTTGTTTGGGCGATTACCAAGTTTCGCCCCTACCTCTATGGTCGTCCATTCAAGGTAGTGACGGACCACTACGCCCTTTGTTGGCTGGCGAGCATGCGCGACCCCTCAGGACGACTGGCACGGTGGAGCCTGCAGCAGCAGGAATTTGACGTCACCATCGTCTACAAGTCTGACCGTAAGCATGAAGACGCTGACACAGTCTCGCGCACCCATTCAGCTTGCCAGTCAGGAAACAGACGACGACGACGGTTTGCTGGGCGCCATTAGCTTATTAGATTTGAGCAGACAACAGCGAGATGACGCAGAGATTGGCCCGATCATTGACCATTTAGAGGGCCGTGGCACAACCATACCGCGTCATCTTTCGCGTTCTTTGACGTCATTCTGTCTCCGAGACGGCGTCCTGTACAAAAAGAACGCTCGTTCGAACAGCCGTACATACCTCCTGGTTGTTCCAAAAGACATGCGAGATGACGTCCTCTTCGCTTGCCATGATGAACCCACATCTGGCCACGTAGGCTTCTCACGAACACTCGCAAGAGTAAGCGAAGCGTATTACCGGCCCGGGCTTTCAGCAAGCGTCAGGCAGTACGTTAAAGGTTGCCGTGAGTGCCAGCGCCGGAAGACTCCATCAGTTAAGCCGGCTGGTTTACTTCAACCGATAGATGCACCTCATACACCCTTCGACGAAGTCGGCATGGACATCCTCGGACCTTTTCCGCTGTCCTCTGACGGCAACAAGTGGGTGATTGTGGAGACAGATTATTTAACGCGCTATGCCGAGACGCAAGCGATTCCACGAGCCACAGCTCCTTAGGTAGCGCAGTTTTTCATGCGCCACATCGTACTACGTCACGGTGCTCCCTCTAATATAATAACCGACAGAGGGACAGCATTTACGGCGCAACTTAATTATGGACGAAGTTTTTGAATTAAGCAACACCGCACATCGAAAGACGACCGCGTACCACCCGCAAACGAACGGACTCACCGAGAGACTAAACAAGACTATCACAGACATGATCGCTATGTACATCGACGTCCACCACACAACATGGGACCGGATCTTGCCTTATGTGACATTCGCTTATAATACGGCCGTGCAGGAGACAACGCGGTTCACCCCATTTCGCCTTCTCTACGGCCGGGAAATTCAGACGATGCTTGACGCTATGCTGCCATGTCACGACGCTGACCGGTTCACACCTGACGCCGCGGAATTCGCAGAGCGTGCTGAGGAAGCTCGGCAGCTAGCGCGGCTGCACATCGGCCAGCAGCAACAGGCAGACGCACGACGCTATAACATTCGTCATAGAGAAGTGTTCTACAGCCCCGGAGACAAAGTTTGGGTGTGGACCCCAGTTCGCCGCCGTGGGCTCTCCGATAAGTTACTGAGCCGCTACTTCGGCCCGTATAAAGTGCTTTGTCGCGTCAGTGACGTCAACTATGAGGTTATTCCGGACCCATCACAGACGCAGGCCAGGGCACGACGGCCACCGAGCTCGGACATTGTTCATGTTATGCGCATGAAGCCGTATATTGCGCGCTTGTAACTTTCTTAACTTTCTAGCATTTTTGTTCTATGTGTTTCCTTATCTCCGTTAGCTTGCTTTGCTGTCTAGTTGTCCCAGTTGTTGTTGTTGTCCCAGTGTCACAGTTACTTTTCTTCTCCACGTTTACCTGCACTGTTTTTTTTTCCTCCCCTCGTGTTTGTGCTGTAGCGTCGAGGCGATGCTGTTTTTTTTTCGGAAGGGGGATAATGCCACCTACATGTAGTGGATCATGGGCATGAGAAGCTGCAGCCCCAAAAACGAGGAAGAAGATCGTGCGCTTCTTCTCCGCTCGACAGCCAACCTCGACGGACGCGCTTTGCCAGGGCCAGCCCCTTCATCTCTCAATAAAGCCCGAACTACCTTTGAAGGGACGTGACAATATATATATATATATATATATATATATATATATATATATATATATATATATATATATATATATATATATATATAGAGAGAGAGAGAGAGAGAGAGAGAGAGAGAGTAAGGAACTGCCCTTTCATTGGATGTCGACATATCACTTACATAAATACGCCTGCCTTTGTATATAACTGTTGACTTGCATCCACATCTGGTGTTATGTGACTTAAGCACACTCTTTATATCATCTATATAAAGCCACATATGGCCCATATATGTCGTATATGGAAGTATACGGCTACCGTATATATCATATAAGGTGCAATATAAAGCCGTATCTGGCAGTATATAGCTGCCTTATATGGCATATAAAACTTCATATACGCTCAAATCTGGCTGCATATGACCGTATTTTGACGCTTATATGGAAGTATATAGCCTGATATGAGCACTTCTATGTCCATATCTGGCCTTATATGAAACATATCAGGCCCATATATGAGATTTCTGTAAGGGCTACCACGTGCACCCGGAAAAGCTATGTCGTTGTTTTTCTACACTTTTGCCTATATCACTCAGCTTTCAGATGTATCATTTACGCGAGGTATGCACGTCTATTTTTATTTTACTTTTGTATGTACATATCAATATATAAGTATCTAGAAAACACGAAAGCACTACATTCCAACCAACATGGCTTCCGGCAAAAACTGTCAACTGTAACGCAGCTTGTTGAAACCATTCACAACTTCTCAAAAGCAATAGATAATGAAAAACAGGTTGATGCAATATGCCTTGACTTCTCAAAAGCCTTTGATAGGGTTCCCCATAACGAGCTCATTATAAAACTTAGACGGCGTGGAATAAATAGCAATATAGTGGAATGGATAAGGTCATATCTGTCACGTAGGACACAGTACGTGGACATAAACGGCCACCAGTCGGATCGTTTAACAGTAACTTCCGGTGTCCCCCAGGGTTCTGTCCTTGGACCGGTATTATTTCTCATTTATATTAATGATATTTGTTCTGATATGAGTGACGATGTTACTGTACGGCTGTTCGCGGACGATTGTTTAATTTATCGGGAAATACGCACCCACAGTGATAAAAAAATTCTCAGCGATGCGCTGACGTCTATTGAAAAGTGGTGTGCAACTTGGAAAATGCAGCGATATAAAGAAAAAACTTGTTTTACGCGTCACAAGCAAGGTTAAGCACGTCCTACATTTTGATTATCAACTAAGTACCACTGTACTAGCTACCGTTAACAAATGTAAATACTTAGGAGTGACAATATCTAAAGACCTCAACTGGACTCAACATATCAATAATATTTGTTCAACCGCTGAAAAGAAGCTATGGTTCTTGCGTCGCAAATTAAAGCTCGCTCCAGCACCAGTAAAGTTAACAGCGTATTTGGCAATAGTAAGGCCTACACTAGAATATGGAAGTATCATATGGGACCCTTATCAGAAAGGACTAATCAATAAAATTGAGCGACTACAAAGAAGGGCGGCTAGATTTATTCTTTCAAGATACTCTCGAACTGATTCTGTGACAGAAATGCTACAAGAACTAAACTTACCCACCCTTTTGGAACGCCGTCGTATAGCGAGACTAAAATTCTTGTACTTGCTTTCTCGAAATACATTTAACTTTGATGTAGCGCAGTACCTCATTCCGCGACATGTCCAGAACCTACGAAGTGACTACCGCAGGAACTTTCTAATCCCCAAATCTCGTGTAAACACATACACATATTCTTACTTCCCTAGAAGCATAAAAGACTGGAACGATTTACCGGAGGCTGTACGGAACTGTGAAACTTTAGAAAAATTTGAATCCAAAACTACAGAATATTTTCTAAGTAAATCTTCATGAATGCTAGCTCTTTTTCTTAATGTGATTGAATGTACCTAATCACACAAATTTCATGTGACTTGTAGAATTTAGTATTGTGACACATAACGCTCTGAAGTAGGTGATGTAATGTATGGATAATGTAGATGGTAGAGCAAAATATCGTGATGTCTGTGCATTGCTTCTTTATGTTTGACATGATGGTTATTATGTCAGATTTTGTTCACTATTTATATGTAATGACACATTGTGGTTTTTTAGATTTTTGTATAAGGTGTACATTGCTATTTCAAGTAAGCAATGATTGATTTATGGCAGATTTATACCCCACCCCTGTAACGGCCCAATCGGCCAACAGCACCTGGAAATAAATAAATAAATGAATATTTTTATTAGTTTACTGCTTTAATGTACCTGTTTTGAGCGCATTGGGATTGAGTACGCAACTAATGATGGCCATCAAGGAGCGATCGGGCTCGCGTATCGTATAGGTGCTGTGCGGCTCGCTCGCGTGAGGAGGCTTGTATGGGATCGGGTAGCACCGTGTGCATTGGTGCCATCTTGGCTGTAATGATTTAAAGGTGACCCCGTCGGCTTGAAGAACCGGAAAAAGAAGAGAAAGGAAGAGAGAGAGAGAGAAAAAGAAAGAAGGCCTTATAAGCACTGCTGCTGTCTGGTGCCCTCCAGTCACCCCTGAAGAAGGGTGCGAGTGGGATTCGAAACGTCGGCCTTTTTTCATCTTTCAAGTAAACAGTTTTTTACGTTTGGTGATTATAATTTGGTTGGTGTCCCCCCTTTTTTCATCTTGGCTGTGGCAGCTGGTATAAGTGTTCTGTGGCTGCAGTGGTTGCGCAGATTAACATGTTTGCCAGGTCTCGGCATCGCTCTGTCTTTTTCGTTTCCTTGTAATTGTCGCCGAGATGAACGTACAAAGGATTGATGTCAGTGTTTTTCTTATATAAGGTACACGCGTGGTGGCTAGCGGTTTGGCTTGCGAAGATCGAAGTTGCCGCATCGAGACCCGACCACGGCGGCTGTGTATCAGTGCACACTGCCGCCGTATTACTTTCATTTAGGTGCACCTTAAGGAACACCAATTGGTCTGAATAAAACCGGAGCTCCACTACGGCGTGCATCAAAATCATGTGGTGGTTTCGACTTCTAAACTCCATGAAATGATCATTTATATTGTGCTTAAGTAATATATTGTTTCAGTTCTAAGGAATGCTTGCAAGATTTGGGATTTCATAGAAATAAATATCAGGGCAGGTAAAACATCGCTTTTTGCAGCTTTACATATAGAAGAATATAAGCAATGTAACTTTGCTCTGGTAAAGTGATATGCACTTCTGCATTTTCTTTACCCTGGACAGCATGTATTTACTGGAAGCACCACTTAGTGGACCTAAAATTTTAGCTCGTCCCATTATTAAAGCAATCAAGAGTATTAATTTAATCAAGCAGCCACAACCTCCTAGACAAATGATTTCTTATTCCCATTTCCTCAACAGGGCCATTAGTATACAATGATTCCGCAAAATAAATTGCAGAAAACTACAGCTATTACCTCCATATACGTCATTCACGTTTGTACCTTTAATTTAGCAAAGCAATGGCTGGCAGCTTTTATTGTTACATTTGTCACTCTGTAGTTTGTATGCATTATATACTCTTCATACACATTGGACTATGCAATCTATTAATAAATAACCCAAAGACCCTGTGCAACATTACTGTTTCTCAAAAAAAGAAACATTGTGCAACCGTTGCTCCATTGATCCTATACGTGACTGAAAGCTGTTGGCTGCTGCACCTATATTACTGATCATGTAGGGTACCAGATTCTTGTGCTACAAATAGCTAATCAGTGCACTCTCTATTGGTCAAGTATCCAGCCATTAGATATACTGGCTATTTGGCCAATACGTCCTCTATTTGCCTGAAGACACTAATAACTATTGGACCAATATATATATATATATATATATATATATATATATATATATATATATATATATATATATATATATATATATTGTAGTGAAACACACCGGCAGCAGCTCTGACACAGCGCGTAGAAGAAGACGTTGACGTTGGTGTTGCTGTGAGCTCGGCTCGTTCTAACATAGTGAGCGTGTCCTGTTAACATCTTGTCTTTCATTACACCTCGTTACATTTGGTGGAGGTGCTGGGTACATTCGTCTGACGGCAAAAACAAGGCTGTCGAAGCGAGGGCAGAGTCACAGCAGATAGATACTGAGGCAACAGAAAAAGGAGGGATGACGACGTCAGCAGCGGCGATCACTTTGGCAGACGGGCGAGGTGTATCGACGGTCATGGCACTGAACGGGGACAAGGCGAGTTGTGCACGAGCGCAGTCGATAACTGCGCGATGCGAAGAAAGGAAATCCCAACCCAGAATGACCTCATGCGACGCATGCGAGAGAACGACAAGTTGGACTATATAGAGGTCGTCTTGGGTCAAAATGCGGGCCGTGCACGTAGTTGAAGGCTTGAGGTGCTGCGAGCTCGCTGTACGTAGTGAAATGTGAACAAGCGGAGTCGTCACTTTCTTCAACTTGCGGCACAGTACGTCACTGATCACACAAACAGCAGCTCCAGTATCGACAAGAGCATTAGTCGGTACACCATCTACGAACACAATAATCTCGTTAGCGGGCGGAAAACGAGGGCTTGAAATCTTCGATGGCGACGCAGCTCTTGCCTCGGGAACTGCGGCTGCTAGTTTTCCTCCTGGACACGGTCGGAACGCCGAAGCATAGGCGAAATGGAGCGCCGGCGTGGAGATGGAGATCGACGAGTGTTATAGGTGGCTCGACGTGAGTACGAGTCGGGTGCGTCAGGCGGTGCAGGGTGCGGTGGCTGCTGGTTAAAGTGGCCGTAGGTCTGCACCACAGGCTGCTGGTTATAGTAGCCGTACGTCGGAGCGCTGTCGCGAATATAGGATGC
This sequence comes from Hyalomma asiaticum, assembly GCA_013339685.2. Lineage (NCBI taxonomy): Eukaryota > Metazoa > Arthropoda > Arachnida > Ixodida > Ixodidae > Hyalomma > Hyalomma asiaticum. The sequence goes on along the minus strand of CM023482.1, from coordinate 550,460 downwards.
ACGGCGGTTATAGAGGCGCGCCACATGTCCTGGGAGGCCGCAAAAGTAGCTAATGGGCCGGTTATCGGTAGTACGCCAGGGGTTCACAGGTGCGTTGGGAGGCGAGAAGGGTGCACGAACGGGGCGTACAGGACGTGGTCGCGTGTAGTAAGTGGCGACTTGGCTGGCTGAAGCAGGTGTTGGCTGTGTAGGCGGTCGTACGAGAGCATCGGCGTACGTCAGTGGTGCAGCAACGTGCGTTGGCGGAGCGGGGGTTGGGAGAGCCTCAGCGACCTGCGTCTGGATATCATGACGAAGCGACTGGTCCAGCGAGGTTGGGGGCTCAGCGACAGAGTCCGCAAGAGAAAGCTGGCGAGCAACTTCCTCACGGATGTATTGCTGAATTTGTGGCAGCAAGGCGGTATAGTCGGATCCAACAGGCCTCTGCTCCAACGCTGAGAGGTCTGCCGTTTGCGTAGTCGGGCGACGAGTGGATATGCGCTGCTGACGCAGCTCATCAAAACTTTGGCAATGTTCGATCACTTCACCGACACTATGTGGATTTTTAGCCACGAGCATATGGAAGGCGTCGTCGTCTATACCTTTCATTATGTGTTTTGTCTTGTCACTTTCAGCCATGTCCGCATTTGCCCGCCTACATAGAGCGATCACGTCCTCAATGTAGCTCGTGAACGTCTCACCGATTTGTTGTGATCGCCCACGCAGGCTGTGTTCAGCACGGAGCTTTCGCACAGCTGGCCGGCCGAAGAAAGAAGTGAGGGTCTCCTTAAAGGCCGACCAGGTGGTGAAATCGGCTTCGTGGTTGTGGAACCACAGGTTGGCCACATCGCTCAAATAGAAGACGACGTGACCGAGCTTGGCGTGGTTGTCCCACTTATTGTGCGCGCTGCAGCGCTCATACTCCAGCAGCCAGTCCTCGACGTCGCGATCGTCAGTACCGCTGAATACAGGAGGGTCGCGCTGACGGAGCACGCCAGAGCACATCACACATGTGGGGATGGGGGCGGCTGGCGCAGGGGCAGCTTGCGAGGGTCCGGCGTCCTCATTCATTGCTGAGCCAGAGGGTAGCGTACGGCTGCGGAGCTCCAGGACGCTCAAGGGGTCTACCCAGCACCTGACCACCAAATGTAATGAGCTGTAATGAAAGACAAGATGTTAACCGATATATATATCATTGGTCAAATGGGAAACCAATACCTACCTGTTATTGGACCAATAGGGATGCTATTGGTGAATAAGAGACCAATAAGTGGCAGCCATTGGGTCTTTAATGGTGCCAATGAGAATGTGATACAACCAATAGAACTCTAATTTCTAATATATATTAACGATCTACCATCTGGATTGACTTCTCACGTTCACTTGTTCGCTGACGATTGCGTAATTTATCGTGAAACAACCTTCACTGACGATTCTCTCTTCAATCAGATTTAAACTACATAAGTGATTGATTCGATGAACAAATCGCAAGGTACGATTTAAAACAGGGAATGTCGCGGGAGCCAACGTTCCGACAAGCGGACTTGTCTTCGTCAGGGCCTGACGAAGACAAGTCCGCTTGTCGAAACGTTGGCTCCCGCGACATTCCCTGTTTTAAATCGTACCTTGCGATTTGTTCATCGATTCAAGCATCCATCTTCCCCTGAGCTTCTCTTCTAGTTTGGATAAGTGATTGATATAATACCTGGCGAATGGAACTACATGTTGAGAAATGTAAAATTTTGCGTGTTCATAGAAATTCCACCACCCTTCCATTTGAATAACATACCCTTAGATTCCGTGAACTCGTACAAATACTTGGGCGTTCATATAACTTCAAATCTTACCTGGTCTCTTCACATTGAATACATAATTGGTAAAGCTAACAGCACGCTCGGTTACTCACGTCACAACTTTTCTAACGCCCCATCATCCTTAAAATTACCACTTTATCATTCATCACTGCGCCCCAAATTAGATTATGCTGTAGAAGTGTGGGACCTGTACAACGAAAGCCTGATATTTTCTCTAGAGCTCGTTCAAAATAATTCAGTTCGATTCATTTATTCTAATTATAACCGTACTTCCAGCATATCTTCAATGAAAGCTAACCTATGTCTTCCATCACTAGCATCTCGGAGGAATATAGCTCGCTTAACTTTGTTTCATAAGTTGTACCATCACCCATTTCTTCAAAATAACTTCATTTCACAGCCGCATTATTTATCGCACCGTATCGACCGTCGCTTCAAAGTCAGAATTGAAACATGTAATACTAACACGTTCAGTCATGCTTCTTTCCCCAGAACATCTCGGCAATGGAACCACCTTCCTAAGGACATATTCGCCATCACTGACAACAAACTTTTTCGCAAGGCTGTAGCTAACATTGTTTAACTTGGAAATTATGTACAGCATCCTTTTTTCATCGTTATGGCTGTTGAGTAATCAATAACTAATTAGCCAATATTGTATAAACAGGAATATATGTCATGATACCTTGTTTGCTCATGTTAGTACTTGCAAAGTATTTGCTTACTACATTGCATGTACTGCTATTACTAGTCTGTTGTTTTATTACGTCACTGTATTGTTTTCTTGTTGTGTTATATTACCACCCAATTTTCGTACAATTTCCCGTTTACCACTGCCCTCTGTAATGCCGTCGGGCCTTGAGGGTACAATAAATAAATACATAAATAAATAAATAAATAAATAACTAAATAAATAAATAAATTTTCTGTATAACCTATAGAATTTTCTTTATTGGGGCAATAAAAATTCCTATTAAAATTTTTGCTAGGGAAATCATGTATGGAAGTTGCGAGAATGATGGTTTGGTTTATTTTATGTTTAAATAATTTAAGTTTCAGTTTTGTACAGAAATGTTACTGTTATTGCGCTGCATGTATAACGCCTCCTGGGTCTATTCGAGCTGCTGACAGCAGTTTTAGCCCCGGAGGACGTTTCTAGTGTGTACTAGAAGAATAGTAAACTTGAATTAAACTTGCTCAACTTGAACTCTATGGTCAACGCCTCCTAGACAAGTTTCCAGGCCTGCGGGCCACGTGAGATGATGTAGGCTACGTCACTGCCCGCTGGCCGCCCATCTCTCGGTTTGCTTGTCTAGCTCGGTGCGCTCAGGTTCAAATCAAGTTTTTTCACGTTGGAAAACTCTACAACATTAAACGCATCACGTTTTTATAACACAAACGGTGCATTTTAAGGTAATTTTTCGGTCATCGAAGCCGTCGTCATTTCCATTCTCCCAAATTCTCACAAAACAGAAATGGATGGCATATGAAACATTTATTGCTTGTGTGAAGATCTGATACCTCAAGAATCTGAAATCAGCGCATGTAATGTTGCTGTTACACAACAATTCAAGATGCAGCATAGGCAAGCAAGACAATAGAATAAATAAGAGAGCACTAAATATAAAAAGCAAGGTCCAGAATGGAACGAATGATACAAGATACGGCATTAACTTGAGGAGGCCCTGCTGTTACAAAACAAGAAACACTATGCGGAAGCAGGCTTGGGGAAATACGACGCACACCCAAGAAATATTGTGGCTATAGAATCAGGGTGCTGGTAGTACTGGCATTGACACTTCGAGCACATTGCCTGTTCTTGAGTCTGTATGAGTCGTTGTTTGCTCGATTCGGCACAGGGGAAATGGTGAACCCCTGAGCAGATGCAAATGTGTGTTTCAGTCTCGCGGTAAGAGAAAAGAAAGCCCCGCCACGGTGGTCTAGTGGCTATGGTACTCGGCTGCTGATCCGAGGGTCGCGGGATGGAATCCCGGCCGCGGCGGCTGCATTTCGATGGAGACGAAATGTCGAGGCCCGTGTGCTGTGCGATGTCAGTGCACCTTAAAGAACCCCAGGTGGTCGAAATTTACGGAGACCTCCACTACGGCGTCTCTCATAATCAGAGCTGGTTTTGGGACGTTAAACCCCACAAAACAAAAGAGAAAAGAAAGAAAAGGTCTGCCTGCACTTCACATGCGTGTTAGCAATTAACACGCGGTGTGAGGTATTTTTCGGTTTTATCCAGCGCCTCTAGAGCATAAAAGCAAACCTCCTGCCTGCAGGGAAGAATTACTAGAAAGAGCTCTAAAAACATTTCAAAAATGACTTACCTTCATGTACGCAGTGGGCACAATATCCTTCCAGGGATCCCGCAGACCCACTTTTACCTCATGTTTTCATCTTTTGGGAAGAACACCTGTATCATTTTCTTCCTGGCGTAAGTCGCGCAACATCCCAGCACGCAACACTTATTCGGTATGGTCACAGTGTCGATTTCGGCTTCATATTGACACTGATATGATGCAGCACCATGTGCAATGGGCCTTCAGCAACGATACAGACACACGCACAGCCGGCCAGGCACGTTGAATGTACTGGGGAAGAGAATGCGATGACCTTCGCCTTGTGATGTCACATTTTTGGGCGCAGGTAATCCGTGGGCCATAGCGCGGGCTTGGAACCTGCCTAGGAGGCGTTGGAAGGGCTTACGTCTACCGTACATACATCCGCACAATCGCCTTATGGCTGGGCTTCACGGGCCTTGTTTGGAGTTCGTTTTAAGTTCCGTCGCGCCATTTCAGTCGTAAGAACACACACACACACACACAAAGGCGCACCGGAGAGACATGTGGCCCCATCATACGGATAAGCTTCCTGCTGCCTGCAGCGGTGGGCTCTGGACTGTCGGGGCCAACGCTCGCCGTGTATAATGCTAGTTCGCATCGAGAATAATTTTTCACCACATGTTAGGCTTGCCGTTATAGGGCTGTAGAATCTCAGTGCCAATACAGAATTGTCAGATGCATGGCCTTATCATTCCTGAGAGGCATTGGGTGTCACCAAACCCGTGCTATGATGTACGGGACGCGATCGCCGGAAATAATTCCAAGAACCAACGTCTTGGTTCCCCGAAAAAGATCCCACGAAAGCTCGGACAATAAGATTTTTGGTCCCCTTTAGCACACTAGCAAAACGCCAGCAGTGGTTCAAAGACTGAGTCAGAGCCAAGCGTGGTCAAACAAAACAAATATATTCTCATCAAATAGGCAGTTACACAAACGTACACAACACGGCTTTTACACACTCTAACACAGATGGGCTACAAAGTTACACAAAGCCAACCAACACGAACAAGCTCATGCACTACAACAAAGAACAAAACACAAAGAGTCCTATTCACCAAGACACTCGGCGTCTTCTCACTCGAAGCTTGCAGGTGGGCTGTCAGCTGGCTCGGCGTCTGAGTCACGCACGACTTCTTGCTTCTCCTTTTTACTTGCAACTCTTCTACTCTCTCTTCGTCTCTTCTTCTCTACCCTTCCCGGCCCATGACCGACTGCTTTTATAGCCCTGGGAAAGGGCACTAGAATATTCCATGGGGTCACGTGACTTAAAGCACACACACCTTTGGGAACCTTCTCGCCCATTATCGACCTTCTTCGTTGGGGCGGCGCCTCTTCCTCTTTCTCACTGCGCGGGGAGCGTCGGTGTGTACTCTCCGCCTTCTCCCTCTCCTTATGTCTGTCCCGCGCGCGCGTTCGCCGCGATAAGAAAGCTTCTACATTCTGGCCTTTTGTAGGTTAAAATATAAGACGGTGGCGCAAAATGGGACAAGGACGAAACAGGAAGAAGCGATGTATACGTCGCTTCTTCCTGTTTCGTCCTTGTCCCATTTTGCGCCACCGTCTTATATTTTAACTATGCACCAACTAGCCCAGCAACAAATTTTATTGGCCTTTTGTAGGCGCGGCGTGACTTTCGGTGCCTCCTCCGAGCGCCGCTTTTCTTGTTGTTGTTTTGGGCTTTCGACGCCCGGTTTTACTTCGAAATGGGCACTATACTCCATCTCACAATTACCTTGCAGCACTGCCGAAGCTACGGGGAGTACACAGGCAGTACTCTTGCGCAGCATATAATATAGTTCCGGGCATAACTGTTTCATTATTAATCATATACAAGGGCTTCAGCTGTGCTTCTTGCATGACGCGTTACAGCGATACGAAGTACGTTAGGCATGTACTTCGTAACTCTCAATTATTGTAGCACTTACCAGCTGGCAATCATAATAACCTCCCTAACCGCAATGACGTACGGGAACATGGCAGCCCCCATACAGCCCAGACCGCCCGCTTCCATCCGAATTCGTGCTTTTTACTGGTTCTCTACCCAGGCAGCACAAAATAAATGTTATAACCTGTCATCGCTTAGTCTCATCTAACGCTGAAGGCAAGGCATCAGGTATATTTTGTTGCTATTATTTAGATCGCTCCTTTGTTTACATGCTGCTAGGACTACCAAGGTGGTGCCAAACCGTAAAATTAGTTTGATGTAAACATAGCAGATGGCGCCACAACATTAGCGTTGGTGATGCGTCCACGATGAGAGACGCCCCGAATGCCTAAAATTGTTTGCTGCGCCGATAATTTGCTCTTCTTCCGCTCGAGACCAGTGCGCGATGGCCTCTGAAGGTGCGTCAAATGATTCTGCAGATCGCTACAGGACAAAGACCAACTATTTTACAAAAAAAGTAAGGTTAGTGGTGCTTAATGTGTTTGGTGCGGTGAAAAAAGAACTTGGTGAAAGCGCAAGTATGAACGCTGTCATAAAAATAACCGCGTTCCTCACAAATGTCAGCGAACGCTCCGTCTACAAATAGGTTTCTGAACATCGAAGAAACGGCGAGGTGGCGTCCCCGAAGAGGTTCTCGCAGGCGAGCCGATGCCAAAGAGACGCCCAGCAGACGACGCGACGCGGATGAATACATCTTGAGGGGCTTTCGCGTTTCCCATTGGCTAAAAAGACCTGCAGCTTCCACAGTGCTGCAAGGTACTTCTGAGATGGAGTATATTTTGTGACATTGGGCTAGCATTTGGGAATGTCATCACACACCGAAGCGTGCAGCAGCGAATGTCACCTTGATTGACTTTTGTAGTCCGCAAAATAACATCATTTAAAGTATTGCACAGAAAGGCTATAGAAGATATGAAAATACCAGGAAAGAATTCAAATGGATCAGCCCTTCCTCAATAAAACGATTTGTAAAAACGCATTTCACTCTGTATCTGTAGATATTAGGGGCGACGCTCCTTAAGGCGTGGGTCGTGCGGCCCCGATGTATGTAGTAGTAGTAGTAGTAGGTAGCCACCGGCGCGTGCCTGCCGGGAGGCACGCACGCGCCCAGGGCGAGCGCGTGGCTCCCGGCACGCGCTCGCCCGCGAGAGACAACGTTGGCGCAGGCAGCGTCTCCTAGCGAGTTTCTTGATTGAGAAATACCGACTGCTCGCGTTTGAGAAGCGTTGGAGAACCGCGAGCAGGAATTATCGGTTACCTTGCTTTATCGGTTACCTTGCCAACGGAGCAGGAATGATGGGTTACCTTGCATTTCACGGACCACAAAGCAGTCATAAACAAGGGACCGCGGAAACCAGCAATAAAGGTTTGATGACATTTACTCAAGTGTTTCACTTTTAATTGTGGGGAGAATTGCACGGAAGAGTTTCACGGTTTACCGATGATTCCTTCCGGAGCTGCGCCCCCACTCATCATCATTCACCCCGTGAATATGCTGTGATTTTTTTGACATGTCCTGAAGCTACAGAAAGCTATAATATACTCGAAAAAGCTTATCATGGTCATCTGATAATTTGCTCATGCAAATACCCTGCAGAGGCAAAAAAAAAATTCACAGCATATCCACGGGGTGAATGATGATGAGTGGGCGAAGCTCCGGAGTGAATCACCGGTAAACCGTTAATCTTCCCTGTAATTCGCCCAGTCGATCATTATGTAAAGACGTGAGAAACACTCTATTCGAACGCTGGAATCTCGCGTTTCAGGGGACGCTAGCACAAACGCGTTAGAAACATGCAGTACACTCTAGTAAGGGGGGAGAGGCCACAGCATCTTACGCAGCCCCTTACACAGGCCGGAACGCGCACCGCGTTTGCCGACCCCATCACATGACTGCTGAAAGAGTATAAGGCGGAGAGGCCACAGCGTCTTACACCAGCTTCTTACACGCGCCGTAACGCGCTAGCACAAACCCATCATCATCGTTAGAAACGGACAGTCTTTCGCTCTCTCTCTCTCTCTTTCTGTGTCTCTCACACAAGACAGCAGATGGAAGAGTGAGAGAGCTCGCGCGCCGGGAGGAACGCGCCGAGGGCGAGCGCGAGCCTCCCGTCGCGCGAGCTATCGAGCGCAATCCTAGAACGAGGTGGTTACGACTACAAGGGACGAACGACCCACGCCTTAAGGAGCTTCGCCCCTAAAATGTGCAGTCGGGTTTCACTCCTAACCAGCCAATCTCGCGCAGAACTACCGCGAAAGTGTGGCAACAGAAGGTAGCAGCAGGTGTTCTGTGGGGCAACTAGCGTGACATCACGCTCTCGATGGAGGGGCCTTGTCTAGGTTAGGGAGCATAGTGACACGTGCGATCACAACGCGTCTGATCTACACCACGTGGTGTAGATCAGATAATTGCTGGCACCCACCGCTTTTGACGCCTCTTTTGGCTGCAGAGAGGGATGGCGAACTCCGCTTTGTGGAAAGGCGATTGCTCTCTTTCGCATGTCTGCTGCTCACATTTATTTTTTCAAAAGAAGTCTTTTTTGCTCAAAAGATTTTCACATGCCATGTGACAAGGGTATAACTGCTGTGGACTCGTAGCTTTTTGGAGATTGGAAGACCCCCTAAACCACCCCTGACGTCTTTTAGGGGCGAAGCTCCTCTTAGTTTAACCTTGTCACGCGTCAGGCGTCAGTCGTCAGGCGTAACCCGCGTGCCTCCCGGCACGCGCTCGCCCTCGGCGTTCGCCTCAGCGCGTGCCTCCCGGCGCGTGCCTCTGCTGTCTTGTGAGAGAGAGAGACAGAGAGAGAGCGAAAGGCGCGCTTTGGCTATGGAAACGCTCTTTATTAGAGGAAAGCTGTACCAGCTCGCAAAGAAGGAGAACGCGCCCTCACCCGCGAGAGACAACGTTGGCGCAGGCAGCGTCTCCTAGCGAGTTTCTTGATTGAGAAATACCGACTGCTCGCGTTGGAGAAGCGTTCACCGGCAACCCATTTATATATATATATATATATATATATATATATATGAGCAGTGAAGAAACGGACGAACGTGCAAGAACTTTTTTACTTTCAACGTTTCGGCCGGTGGTCCGGCCTTCATCAGGATTTCCCTGATGAAGGCCGGACCACCGGCCGAAACGTTGAAAGTAAAAAAGTTCTTGCACGTTCGTCCGTTTCTTCACTGCTCATATTCGTCTGGATCCGCAGACACAGTTACTGGATTATATATATATATATATATATATATATATATATAGTCACTGGATCTTGACTTGCAATGAAGTGCCGGTGGGAGATTTCACTTGTGCATAGTTGAACCATGAGGATTCGTAGCGTGCGCGTTAACTAAATTAATCCGGAACTCGGCACGACCTACGATGAAAATCCCGAGCTTCGCCCACTCATCATCATTCACTCCGTGGATATGCTGTAATTTTTTTTTCGCCACGCCTATGTAATAAAAATTCTGTGTTTCTCATACGCTCCTCTTACTGGAAATGTTCAATAAATTTCACTTGTGCATAGTTGAACCATGAGGATTGGCCGTTCGACCTGGTTTTTTCGACTCATCTGAACCAGTTCATCTTGAGGATCAAGTGGATACCCAATTTGTGCGGGTAGGCCACGTTTTCGCTCTTTTATTGGGGTTTTTTGACCCGTGCCACGGTGACGCTGCGAAGATGCCGCTCGAGGACATGGTCTTCGGCGAAGACATATCCAGGCAGGAGGATGAAACCTCCGGATGGATTGTTGCCCACTCACGGAAGAAGCGGCGGCAGGATTTTACGCCCGGTGACAGCCCTGGTCCCAATGCCGGTAATAGTGCCGCCCGCCCAGTGCACCCGAAGGGGCCGATAAACAAGCTCATGGCCGCGTCGCGTCTGCCGCGACTGCCTAAAGATCACTACCGGGTTGTCGTCCGGCCCAAGGGAGGTATGGACGTGCGCAAGGTCAGTCGACTGAAGGTTACCGAAGCTTTGGTGATGGCTGCTTGTCTCGGCCCGCCGCAGGCTGAGGAGGATATTGTTTGTGCTAACGAAACGCAGAACATTTTTGTGATCAGCACGCCGCACGCTGGGAACGCGGCATGCTACGCTAAAGTGAAGCAAATTCGGGTGGGAGAAAAGCTCCACGAAGTGTCAACTTACGTGACGCCGCGCGGGGATACGTGCAGAGGAGTTGTTCGGGGTATTGACCCTGACCTCTCTGACGACCGGCTTGGCGAGCTCTTCGTGCACACGAGAAATCCGAAGGTTCTTGGAGTACGGCGCATCAAGCAAACGCCGACGGTAATCATCCTCTTTGACGGAATGAAAGTTCCAAACTACGTTATGTGTGGGACGACCTTGATCCGGTGCACCCTCTACCGACGACAGATCGAAGCCTGTCGAACCTGCGGTAAGCTGGGGCATCGCTCGGACGTTTGTCCCACTCCTACCGTCATCACCTGCCGGAATTGTGGGGTCTCATCACCTCCTGAAAATCACACCTGCCAGCCAACGTGCTCCATCTGCGGAGGAGCGCATCCGACGGCGGATCGGGCCTGCAAAAGCAGGTACCAGGTCCCTTACATCGTTCGGCGTAGAAGGCGACGACGCAGAAGAGCAAACAAGCAGCGTGGGAAGTTCGTGCCACAGCAAGCAGCCGGGTCTCGGTTCAACCAGGGGGGTGAACCTGGTACCCCTGGGCGGGGTGCGGGTCACCGTTCTCGCTCGAGGAATCGGTCGGCCTCCTGCGTCCGGAATCAGCAAGGACCTACCTGGGCTGATCGAGTGGGTCACCAACGTGGGTCTCGCACTATCGTGCAGCGACAGCTGCCAGAGCAAGATACCGCTAGGATACAGCAGCTAGAGCGTGAGAATGCAACTTTGCGGAGTGAGCTTCAGGAGATTAAAGCTCTAGTTGAGGAGCTTAGACAGCGTGAACGCATGGCGGACGCGGCAGTGAACGCTCAGCAGGCAGACGCGCAACCTAGAGGCGGTAAGCGAAAGGCCGCTGACCCTCCGGTAGACTACGAGAAGGAGTTCAGCGACATTATACAAGAAATTGCAGGAGTGGTCCGTGAAGTTAAGGTCGCCATCGCTGGTGTGAGCTCTGTCATCCAGACCCTCTCTGCAAGGGTGGCGGTGGTGGAACAAAACTTAAGTAGCAATCATGGCGCCCGAAAATAAGGAATTAATAATTTGGCAATGGAATTGCGCGAGCTACCTCAGGAAGAAGGCAGTCTTGCAGCAGTTCATTAGCTCGCAGGTGAATAAGCCAGCCGTAATACTCCTCCAGGAGACCCTTAAAGCAGAAGTGACCCTCCGGGGTTATCGCTCCGTGGCCTGTTGGGGGGAAGGAAAACGAGGGGTCGCCACTCTAGTTTCTAAACAGTTTTCTTTTGAGGTTCGCGAGGTACGTCCGGATTTAAAGGTAGAACACATATTTATTGAGTTAATTCCAAACTCTCGGCTTAAAGAGCACCTCTTCATACTGAACGTTTATAGCTCACCATCAGACACTCGGGAAACTTTCAATGCGCTTCTGTGCAAAGCCTCCAAAATTGCCGGCTCGGCTCCGTTTACAGTAGCTGGCGACTTCAATGCGCACCATCAGACATGGGGCTATATCCGTAACACGGCTAAGGGAAGGGCGCTTCTGCAGCATACTCATAATCTTAACCTGTTACTGGTTACTGATCACAACTTTCCCACACGTCTGGGCAATTCTGTAGTGAGGGACACCACGCCGGACCTGGCTTTTGTCAAGAACGTCGAGCGCCCCCTCTGGCAGAACTTGCATGAGAACTTGGGGAGCGACCATTTCATTGTGTCGGTCTCTCTCGAGATTAAGGCACTGCCGCCGCGGGTTTTCAAAATTGTTGATTGGGACGCCTTTCGGGAAATTCGAAAGCGGGATGAAAATAACTACGATGACCTTGGCCAGCTATTCGAGCAGCTTAAGGCAGACGTTAAAACTGCCACTAAGGTGGTGCACACGGATATTAAAACGGATCGCATTTACAGTCGCAAGGCTTCTTGAAGCCAAGAACTCTATACTTAACAGATGGCGTACGCAGCGACTCAACAGGCGGCTCAGAAGGAGAATTGCTGTACTCAATAAGGAGATTGAATCGTACAGCCATACCCTAGCCAGACAACAATGGGATGAGGTCTGTAATGCTGTCGACGGGCAGATGCGATCAGGGGCCAAGTGGAACATTCTCAAGCATCTCCTAGGAGATAGGCAAACTAAAGCTAATCAGAGACACACTGTTGACCGTCTCATTCACAAGGAAAGGTCTGCTGGGCTCTCCGATGATCACATCTTGCAACAGCTTGCGAATAGGTACCTCCCCCTGGGGGCTTCCACGGGGGCAGACTACCCAGATTTCTCCGGTCTGGAGAATACGGAGCTGGACTCCCCCTTTAGCGTAGCGGAGGTCAGGGCGGTCCTTTTTGATCTTAACGGGAAGTCGGCTCCCGGGCCGGATGGTATTACTAACAGGTTACTTAAAAATCTGGACGATAGATCTATTGAGGTACTAACTGATGAGGTCCACCGGGTTTGGGAGTCGGGGCAGGTGCCGCAGGAGTGGCGAACGGCCTCTGTCGTCCTCGTTCCTAAGCCTGGTAAACCTCTCGGGCTCGACACGCTCCGACCAATCTCGCTCACGTCTTGCGTGGGTAAGGTCGCGGAGCATGCTATCCTTAACCGCATCTCCCGCTACATTGAGCACAATGAGCTCTTTCCTTTCAACATCATTGGTTTTCGTCCAAGGCTCTCTACGCAGGATGTTATGAAAATGATTAAACATCCAATCCTCGACATAGACAGCAGAGATGTTCGTGGCATTCTGGCACTCGATCTCGAGAAAGCCTTTGATAATATTTCACATGGTCACATACTTGATTCTATCTCTGAATTGGGGTTGGGGTCCCGCTTTTATAGGTTCGTCCGCTTTTTTCTCAGGGATCGCGTTGCCACCATTCAGCTCGGGGACCTCTGCTCCAAGGAATTTCACCTTGGAGCTCGGGGAACCCCTCAGGGATCGGTAATTTCACCACTAATTTTTAACATCGCGATGAGGAAACTTTCGCTAGAGCTAACTCGTATCGACCGCATCGGACATGCGCTCTATGCCGATGATATTACTATATGGTGCACGGGGGGTAGAGATGGAGACGTTGAGGATTCCCTCCAGCAGGCCCTCAGGTGCACGAAGAGTTTCTGGATAGCACAGGGCAGCACTTGTCCACTGCCAAATCAGAGCTTCTTCTCTACACACAGCCAGAGAAACGCAAATTCACTACCATCCCAGTTCCACCGGAAGAGATAAGGATCGAAATTCACACACGACAAGGGCAGGCGATCCCCCGAGTCGACAAAATCCGAATATTAGGCATGTTCCTGGAAGAGCATAGCAGTAACTCTCATACTTTGACCCGCATTACGGCGAAGGCGGACAGCATGGTCAACCTTATACTGCGGGTATCTAACAGGCATGGAGGGCTTTGTGAGGCCAACCTCATGAGGCTTTTCCATGCCTTTCTCATGAGTCACATAAATTACATTGCCGCAGCGCACAGATGGGAAATGAAAGAGCAAAGGAAATTGGATGCGATTATTAGAAAATGCGTTAAGAAAGTCTTAGGCCTTCCAAACAACACTAATGAGGAAAAGCTCAAGGCCCTTGGTATGCATAATACATTTAACGAGATTGCAGAAGCGCAACAAACAGCTCAGGCTGCAAGACTGTCCTCTTCCAAAGCTGGCAGGCGCATCCTGGAGTTCCTGGGCTGCGAGCCCACTTTGGTCGCAGACAAAAAGATACAACTCCCTGCTAAATTGAGGGAGCAGATTACGGTATCACAAGTTCCAAGAAACGTTCACCCACTCTACAATGTAGGCCGCCGGGTTGCTAGGGCTCGGTCGCTCCTCAGTTCCGCTGCTACCACTCCTGAACTTGTGGCGTTCGTTGACGCAGCACAGTATCCTGGCACACCCAATTTCGTGGTTGCGGTCACTGACCTTGATGGTAAACTCCTCACGGCAGCATCCCTTCGAGATACCACGCCGGCCAGGGCTGAGCAGGCTGCTATAGCACTGGCCGTGGCTATTCCCACGCGCACGTGCATTTTCACTGACTCTCGGGCTGCTGTACGAGCATTCATGACGGGGTCAGTTTGTGAGCAGGCGGTCCATATTCTTACCAAAATATCAAATAGCACTGCAATCGATGGTCACATCACCTGGTTTCCTGCCCACATGGGCAAATATGTCCACCCTGTTATCCCTAATGCAAATGAGTATGCCCATGCCCGCGCACGCGCACTGTCCCACCGTGACGGGCATTCGGCCTCTAATTTGGGGGAAGGCCTCCAGCAGCTTGATTCCCTCCTCACCTTCGACGAAATATGCAAGCACTATCAATTGTCCAGGCGTAGGTTTCCGCTCCCGCACCCGCAACTCTCGAGGGCCCAGTCAATCACTTTACGAATGCTGCAAACCGGTACTTACCCGTCGCCCTTAGTTTACAGTAAGTTTATTGACAGCATAAAGCCTCACTGCCCTCATTGCGATGAGAGACGATGCACGTTATCCCACATGCTCTGGCAATGCACGGCGCTGCGCGATGGCGAGCCTCTCACCACAGAGGACGCCTGGAAGACTGCAATCACCAGCTCGGACCGGGAGGTCCAAATCCGGGCTGTCCAGAGGGCCCGCAGTTTGGGGGAGGGGCATGCCCTTCCTGTCCCAACGTGGGTGCGGCCCGCAGCCGACCCGCCCTCTTGAAGGGCATCGGCTCCTCAGGACAATTTGTGAATAAACTTCGCTGACTGACTGACTGGCCATGAGGATTCGCAGCGTGCGCGTTAACTAAATTAATCCGGAACTCGGCACGATCTACGAGGAACCTCCCGAGCTTCGCCCACTCATCATCACTCACTCCGTGGATATGCTGTAATTTTTTTAAACATTTCAAGTAAACACGCGCATTGAGTTGAGAATGCCGTCACGATGAACGATGCGGCAACGCTTCCTGTCGCGTCAAACTAAAAAAATGGGCCGATCCCACGTGCAGTGGGAATCAAGGTAATGCGAAGCACGCATCAGGAACGTAAAATGGATTTGCATTGTCTTGGCGAGTTTGGTACATATGAAGTTAATGTAACGGCCGCAAGAGCACCAAGACTGTGGTATGTAAACCATGCCGCTCACACACGCATACCATGGTTCTAACGTTATGACTTGTCATTTGAGTTCGTCATGCAGTCGTCTTGTGCCATAGCAAGTTTGGTATACAGCCCTTTAAGGAAACGAGTGGCATGTAGATCATGCCGCTAATGACATGGATGTTACGATTTTCACGTAATGACCTGTCATTTATGATCGTCATGCAGTCATGTTGTGCCAAACCAATTTTCGTATAGGCTCCGTGCAGTCGAGTTTTCCATGTGCGACATCAGCGCCAGAATGCACTGCCTGGCGGAGAGAAGAAGCAAAATTGGGCAGACTGTGACAGGAAAATACGTGAACGCGATGCGCGTCTCCAACTCTATAGCAGCACCGACCGCCCGTCCCACCTTGTTTCGTTTTTCCTTTGAGACGCGCGCTCCAAACCTGCGGCAAACTGTTCCAAAGGGCGACGCCGCGAGCGTTCGTGTGGTTCGCAGCACGCCCGGAAAGCAGCGAAGAAACGCGCGCGTCGCTGTCGGGTCGGTTTCCACCGTGCGCGCGCGTCTCATACGTGGCCAAGTGGCCAATGTCAGCGATACTGAGCCGTCCGACGAGAGCTACGTAGCGCCCTCTGGTCAGTAGACGGAGCCATCTCATTAACGAAACGGCAGTATAGCGCCAGGACCATGACATGTAAATCATGCCGGTCATGACACGCGTGTCATGATTATAATGTTATGACCTGTCATTTACGTTCGTCATGCTGTCGTGTTGTGCCATAGCAATTTTGGTATACATCCCATTAACGAAACGCCTGGCATGTAAATCATGCCGCCCATGACATGCATGTTATGTTTTTCATGTTATGACCTGTCATTTATGTTCGTCATGCATTCATATTGTTGCCTACCAATTTTCCTACTCATCCCACTAGCGAAACGACCAAGAGAGCACCAAGACCGTGGCATGTAAATCATGCCGCTCATGACATGCATGTCATGATTCTCATGTTATGACCAAGTTAATGAGCAAACAGACAATGTCTGTTTGCTCATTAACTTGTCATTAACTTGTTTCTAACAAATAAAGAACGAGCCCTTGACCCCTTCCCTTTCGTTATTTCATGTTATGACTTGTCATTTATGTTCGTCATGTGGTCATGAGGTGGCATACCAATTTTCGTAAACATCCGATTAGCGAAACGGACAGGGGAGCACAAAATCGTAGGCGGCTAGATAGATAGATAGATAGATAGATAGATAGATAGATAGATAGATAGATAGATAGATAGATAGATAGATACGCTCAAACTCGCCGAAGTTCGCTAAGAAATGCTTCGCATTTAAAACAATCCCGTGCGCCCCTCCGGGCTTTTCCAGCCGTGATGTTAGGAGCGTGTTTTTGGTGATGTCGGCAGGCACAGAACTTCGTCGATTGGTCTAAGGAGAACCTACGACTTCCGGTTAGTTTGTTACACGTGCTCCGTGCCTGTCTGCTCTTCCTCGTCCTGTGTGGTGTGGTGTTCGCGTGTGCACGATTGTCACGTGACATTCGGAGAAGAACTCCACGGGGTGGTGGCATCAAGTGGCCGGACCGTGGCGCAGGAGAGAATGAAACAAGCAAGCGCCGCGTTTTTGTAATCCGACGCGTCTAACTCTGCTCTTATGGCACCGTTTCGAAAAAAAAACTCACGGCTGCATGTTCGTTGCAGACGCCGGCACGACAGTAAGGCATCAACTAAATTTTGACCTCGGGTGGTTTAAGGGCCCATTAAGGTGGTCATTTGGTGTACGTGATTGGTGCTTACAAGCAATAAAAGCAATTTTGTGGCCTATACAGAACTTGTTGCTGGGCGAATTGCAACACATTTTAGCGCAACATGGAGAACACTTAGAAAGGAAGATGTTTCTTCTTCATTTTTGTAAAAGTCTGTTTGTCATGTCCCGCTAAAATACATGTTGTTATGATTTGTGGCGTTACATGAGACACTTCTGTAAAATACGACGAGCTATGAAAGTGGCACTACACGGCTTCTTTGTATGCTATGAAAGTTTGATTTGCTCGATCTCTGCAGTTAACCCGTATGTTTTTAGTGAATTTGCTACAAATTTCGTCGTGGAAGAAAAATCGTCTTTAATGAAAGTCAATCAATCAGTCAAAGTTTGTTTCACCATATGTATCGCTAACGGACAGTCAGTTTGTTTCACCAGATGTATCGCTAACGGATCTTCTACGTCAGCTGAGAAGCAGAATATAAAGGGTCATTACAACGTTTATCCTCTACAATCTCACGATACGTCAACAAAAAAATTTTTGCAACCAATGTTGCTGCTACACCTGTCCAATGATTCAGTTTGAGAAAAATGGTACTGCGTGCCTATACAAAGTGAAACTTCACAACTGTACTGTGTCAGCGTGTAGAGGCATCTTATGAACGTTGTTGAAATTAGGTGGCATGTCATAAGCTGATAAGCAAGAAGGGAGGGCAGCGACTCTTGATTACGGAAATGACAGTCGATGACCAGTGACAGTGCAACGCATAGTGTGTCTTCGTGTGAAACTGTTAAAGTGAGACTGACTTATTTTTTCAAACTAAAACGATCACACTTTCAGCAACAAAGAAAGTCAGATATTTGGACACATACCTCGTTTCAGTGAAACAGCGCATGTCAAAGTCAGAAATTTACAAGCAATCACTTTGGAACATACGCTTTTGCTGCTTATAGTAATTGATTGATGATTGATTTGTGAGGTTTAACGTCCCAAAACCAGCTCTGATTATGAGAGACGGCGTTAATGGAGGTCTCTGGAAATTTCCACCACCTGGGGCTCTTTAACGTGAACTGACATCGCACAGCACACGGGCCTCAACATTTCGCCTCCATCGAAATTCAGCCGCCGCGGCCGGGATTCGATCCCGCGACCTTCGGATCTGCAGCCGGGTGCCATAACCACTAGACTGCCGTGGCGGGGCTGCATTGTATAGTAGATCAAGAATAAATTTTCTATAGTATCAAAGTATCTTAATATACAAATGGAAGGGGTCGTATTGGATACAGTAATTCTATCTTTATCTCAAATGCTTCTTGCCCGCGTCTCTTGTGTCAAATCAGGAGAAAGCTTCAAGGTATCTGTACTCAGCCCTGAGAGGGGGCAATTGGTATACATTGCAGCAAGTAAGGCAGCAATCAACTAAGTTTGCGGTGGTATGTTTTTGTTACACGCACTTGGTCGCTTCACCTTGTTGCACGTACTTCCAGCGTTTTATTTGGTGAAAAAAAGTATGCTAATGCCTGCCTTTTGTGTTACGTTGTTTTTGACAATGTGGTGCACTGTGGGCATAGGAAATAACCGCTGTTCTACAAAGGGAGCTCTTTGTGTTTTTTAGATTCTTGCAGCTGTTTTATATTGTATAAGATATCTTAGCTGTGGGCGAAATGTCTGGGCAATTGCCATGTGTATTCTTTCCATCCCTGAGTCAAAACTGTTTTACATCATGTGCTGGGACGATTGGGACAGTTCTGCTCGTAGACAAGATGTGGCAATCAAAAGGACAGAAAGTTGAGCGAGTTGGTAAGGGTCCATAGCGAAAAGAACAGGCGTGCAAAACACGGACAAAAGGGGAAGAAGGGGACAAGACGGACGCGGTTGTCCACTTCTTCACCTTTTGTCCGTGTTTTGCACGCCTGTTCTTTACAATGTGGTAATCGCTCACTTGACCGTCGTCAAGTGAGCTGAGCTTTAGGGAAGCAGACCCTTCCTGGAGGGGGTGCAGCGCACATAGTCACATAAGGATAGCTCAGGGAACGAAAGTTTGAAATGTTAGTGAGCCAGCTTTGATGCCCAGGTTTGGAGGTCGTCCTCACATTGCAGTAGCTGTTGGCTCTGAATGCCCCCAAAGTGAACTGATTTATTCTGTCTAAACATGGTTTCCAAAGGGATTTGTAGCACCAACAAAGTTACTTGTCGGTTGCTTATCTAAAGGAGGCTGGAACATCGATTTTATGGCTGCTTATAAGCTGGATAAGATGTGTGCAACGGTGTTGGAGGACAGGCATCTGTTTTGTAAAATTACCAACGAGTCCCTTTCAGTGCTTGTATGTAGGGCAAACAGGAGGTTGCATAAATCTAAGGAGAAACTGACGAGGTGGTTAGCCAGAGGCTTACCAGCTGATCTTTGTTTACTTTGTTGAGAGTGTGTCAAGTGCGTGCGAAAATTTGAATGTGCACTTTCCTAGAAGCACTACAATGAACAAACACCTTTCATGGTAAAGTCTTGGCATATCAAGAGCATGACCCTAGGCCAGCCATTGGTCCACTTGATTAAAGGCAAAATCGAGCGCCTAAACAGTTATTTCTCGCAGCGGATCGGTGGGCCATGCTAGCATTTTGAGCTTGCACATTCATTTGGTAGTCATTGTCAGTGTTACGCAGTTTCTCCTCTTGCGTTTGCATGTGCTTATTTTACGAGAAATGCTTATCAAGGTAACACTGGTTGCGCAGGAGGTGAACAACGCTGACTTGAACGATGCCAATGAACGTATAGCAGAAGAGACAATGCAAGCCCTGAAGGTGATGGGGGGCTTTGGCATGCAAGTTCCTCCTGAGCTGGGCGGCATTGGCGCCACCAACAGCCAGACTGCACGCCTGAGTGAGACAATTGGCCAGTACGACCTGGCACTGGGCATCACGCTCGGGGCACACCAGGTTCGTCACTAGCATGTGTTTTTGAGGAACCCTACGCGGGGCAATTTCTTTCTAAACATGTCGAGGCGCTTCCGTGTTCCTTAATTTTTTTTTCTTTCATGCATCAGACAGTAAAACTGATTGACTTGTGGGGTTGAACGTCCCAAAACCATTTCTCACAAAGACGGTAAAACTGATCAGCAAATTCAATGTTGTAACACAAGCACACTAAGCAAGACAAACACGGCGCTGACTGAATTTAAGTTCCTCAGAGGCATCCATATATGGGAGGCACTGAAGAAACAAATGCAAGTTAAATGAACAGAAGAAAGAACAGATCTAAGCTGGGGGGGGGGCTCCTCGTTGTTGGCGCGTGCTCCACCAAGACATCGAAGACGAAACAGCGCAAAGACAAGGATGAAGACGAAACGCACACCACACAACAGAGCGCAGCTACTTATTTTATTACGGCGACAGCTGTATCTAAGTACATACGTAGTGTATCAGTGTATTATGAGTGTTTTAAATGTCGAGCACGACTACGAAATCCCATGCGTCACTGCGGACGAAGTTAAGAATGCAATTCAGGGCATCTCCCGCTGAAAAGCGGCTGGAGAAGATGGCATAACCGCCGACTTGATCAAAGATGGCGTAGACTTCCTAACGGGAAAGCTCGCGACACTATACACTCTATGCCTCAAAACTTCAAAGGTACCAGTCAGCTGGAAAAACGCTAATATTCTATTATTACATAAGAAGGGAGATGTTAAAGACTTGAGGAACTACAGGCCGATCAGTCTACTCTCAGCACTTTACAAAATGTTCACAAAGGTTATCTCAAACAGAATAAGGGCCACACTTGAATTTAATCAACCAAGAGAGCAAGCAGGGTTCAGGAAAGGAACCTCTATCATGGACCGCCTGCATGCGATCAATCAAGTAATCGAGAAATCTGCTGAATGAAACAAACCCCTCTATATGGATTTCATAGATTATGAAAAGGCTTTCGACTTGGTAGAGATACCAGCAGTTCTGGAGGCACTACGTCGTCAAGGAATATGTGATAGCTACATAAACACAATAGCCAACATATATAAAGATTCTACAGCCACCCTGCTCCTCCATAAGAAGAGCAGAAAAATCCCAATACAAAAGGTGTCAGACAAGGAGCTACAATTTCTCTAATGCTATTTACTGCATGTTTGGAAGAAATCGTCGAAAGGTTAGACTGGGAAGAGACAGGGCTCAGGATCAACGGCGAATATCTGAGTAACCTGCGATTTGCAGACGACATAGTACTCTTTAGCGATGACGGCGACGAACTGCTAAAGATGATTGCGTGAAAGTATGTGTTCAAGAAGAAGGGCAAGAGTCCGGTTTCATAGATAGATGCGAAGTTTCCACAGGTACCTTTCTAGAAATTCTTTTCATGTACTTAACGTCAACATTAGTTGGATACAGAGAAGGCGTGTT
This sequence comes from Hyalomma asiaticum, assembly GCA_013339685.2. Taxonomy (NCBI): domain Eukaryota; kingdom Metazoa; phylum Arthropoda; class Arachnida; order Ixodida; family Ixodidae; genus Hyalomma; species Hyalomma asiaticum. The sequence goes on along the minus strand of CM023482.1, from coordinate 529,057 downwards.
TGTGCAGAAATCAGGGATTTGTATAAGTTCAAAGGTCGCCCCTATTCTAAGTGATCTATACCTGAGCAAGTTTGACTGCCGTTTAAAAGAGGCCTTAGGGGACCACATCATCAGGGTATTTCGGTATGCGGACGATTACTTGGTACTTTGTAGTAAGGATGATTTTGAATCCGTCGTCACCTATGTAAGCGATCAATTTAAACTTAATGGAGATGGTCTAAGGTTTACGAAAGAACTACCGGAGAGAAACGTAATACAATTTTTAGATATCTCGTTGTCATTTGAGCAGAATCACGTGTGTTGGCAGTATTCCCCTAGAGCATCTAAGCCGTTGTTAAACTTTGACTCCAAGCATTCGAAAGTAGTAAAAAACGGAATAGCCTTGTCCTGTTTAAAGTCAGCCCTATCGAAGTCGTGCGTGCACCGTTTGACCATTAGCTTTAATGCGCAGGTCGAGCGCCTCTTAGATGCAGGTTACCCTAGACTAGCCATAGCCACAGTAGCTTAGCGTCTCAAGAAGTCGATTTCGACCGAAACGAAAGCTGTAGAAGAGAGTAACGTTAGCAAGAAAAAGGTCGTGAGTGTTCCGTATATCCACGCAGTTTCGCACAGGCTTAGGAAAGTGGGAACTAAATATGGGGTTAATGTTGTGTTTACGGCTCCCAATAAGTTAGGAAGGGTTTGTGCTGCCATGCATAGAAGAAATGAGCAGATGGAAGGTAAGAAGCGAACGTATATTTGTCCGGTTAAGCACTTAGCCAAGAACAATTTCACCGACTGTGGCATGGGTGTGGTTTATAAGATTCCTTTTAGCTGCGGACGTTTTTATGTAGGGCAAACTGCGCGATGTATAAATCAAAGACTAATTGAACACAGAAGGTCGCTATCAGGTGGGACGCCGTCCAATCTATCCTTGCACTGCCAGGTCTGTAGCTGCATGCCCGAGTTAGACAAAACCGAGATCCTGTACAGGCATAAGAACGAAGATACGTGTTTATTGGTTGAGGCCTGGCATATCAGTATTAGTGGAAGTGCATGCGTGTGTCAACCGTCGATTAGCTTAAACAGAGAGGAGATAGAATGCCATAGGAGTTGTCTATCGCGAAGACCGGCACGTGTAACCGTTTGACAGGTGGCGCTAGCATTCCGAGCATGCGCAGATAAGCTGTGTGTCTTCTTTCTTTTTCGCCTCTGTGCTGTGCATCAGTTGTTAGTCGGCGTTCGAGGTGTTCACTCCTCTCCTTGTGTCCGTGTCCTGCACGCCTCTTCTTTTGATTATGGACTGTTACCAACTCGCCCAACTTTCTGTCCTTTCATGATTGAAGACTTAAGCCGAGAAAACGCTAAGGTAGGGTTAAGGATGAACATGCAGAAAACAAAAAAAAATGCTAAGTGGCACGGCGAAAAAACGCCTGTTCGCGATCGAAACCCATACAATAGAAGTCGTAGAAGAATATCTGTACCTGGGACAGCTACTTACAGGAAAACCCACCCATATAAAAGAAATCCACCGCAGAATAAACATGGGTTGGCGCGCATATGGGAAACATTCCCGACTGATGAACGGAAACCGACCACTATCACTCAAGCGGAAACTATATAACTTCTGCATCTTGCCAGTATTGACTTACGGGTCAGAAACCTGGAGAATTACAAAGAAGCTAGAGTCGATGAACAAATCGCAAGGTACGATTTAAAACAGGGAATGTCGCGGGAGCCAACGTTTCGACAAGCGGACTTGGCTTCGTAAGGGCGGCAACTGCCTTCTCCAGCTTTCGTTTATGTACGCCTTTGCACACTCTCCCCCGTCCTCAGAAAGAGAGGAGGAGAAGAGCAGCGCGTGCGAACACACAAAAATAAAGAAAAACAAGGAGGGGGGGGGGGTGCAGGGGTATTGGGTGACAGGTGTTAGCGTGAATAATATAAATGGCAAGAACGAAAGCTTCCAAAGAATCCGTTCCTTGTACATATCTTGCAAATGCATTGTGTGCACAAGGCTAGAGAGAAGGATGAAAAAAGGAACACACGCTCGGAACAGAAGTTCAGAAGTTCGCTCAGTACACAAGGAACCAAAAATGCATTTCATGGAAAGCTTGTGCTAATAAAAGTATCTAGACTGTTTAACATCGTTGTTCTCCTCGAACTGGATGGGGGCTCCGCACCTGAAGGTAGACTTTCTGGGAGAAACATTGTTAGCTTGTGCATACCTCAACCTTTTGTTGTCTTTGTTAACACTCTACCGTATCTAATGGGCTCAAGAGTTCCCTTTGAAAGGTTTATGCCTGTAGGTTGGAGAGTATTGAATCTGTATATGAGATACGATTCCCTGTATTTTCTGTCCCTCGGCGAGCGGAAATTTCCTTGAAGTATGTTGAGTTTCAGTTCATCGAAGTTATGACCTGTCATATTAAAATGCTGCGCCACTGCCTTCGGCAGGTTATTCGCGGTGTCTGCGCGGTGCCCGTTTAATCTAACATTAATTGGTTGACCAGTTTCGCCGACGTACTGCTTGTGACAGAGTGAACATTCGAACACGTAAATAACGCTTGAACTAGTGCAAGTGAAACTTGATTTTATATGATGGACATAGTCACTTCCCGTGCTTTTAACTTTAAGATCATTTTGAATATGCTTGCAAGTCTTACATCTGGGACGGGAGCAAGCTATTACGCAGGCGGTGCGCTGAGGGTTTACTTTGGCATGTACTAGCAGGTCCTTAAAGTTTCTATTACGGCGGTAGGTGACTCTTGGTATTTCCGGAAACGCTTTTCTAAGGCGATCGTTGCTTGTTAGTATTGGATAGTATTTCCGAAGAATATTATTTATGTTTGGAAGCGCATTGGAGTATTTTGTTATGAATGCTAGCGGCTGGTTGGCCTGCGATTTAGGGGCTCTTTTTTCTAGTGCTGCTGTCCTATCTAGTTTAAGCGCGTCATTGTATGCCTTGTTGAGAGCGTCGTGCGGGTGATTTCGTTCAGCTAAGTTTGCCTTTAAATTGCTTAAGTGGTGAACGTAATCCGCGTCGTTGCTACAAATCCTTCTTATGCGCCTTGCCTGTCCTATAAATATCCCCTGTTTGCAGTGTGGCGGGTGATGGCTACTACAATCTAGATATTGCTGGCTATCGGTTGGCTTTCTGTAAAGTGTCGTCTTTAGTTTTCCTTTTTCGATCGATACTGTCGTGTCCAGAAAATCAATTTTACTAGAAGAATGGTGCATGGAAAACTTAATGCTGGGATGAAAGTTGTTAAAATGCTCAAAAAATGTGCTTAGTGCACTTACACCATGTTCCCAAATAATAAAGATGTCGTCTATGTAACGGAGGTAGGTGCGAGGTTTTAGCGGCGACAATTCCAAAAGCTGTGCTTCTAGTTGCCCCATGAAGATATTGGCGTAGGTCGGCGCGAAAGGAGTTCCCATGCTGGTGCCAAAAATTTGCAGGTAGTTGGTCGAGTCAAATTCAAAGTAATTAAGTGTAAGTACTAATTTTAGTAACGTGATGTAAACTTCAGCGGCGTGTGCACGTTTGCTACTCTGTATTGCCTTCGAGAGCGCTTCGATTCCTTCTGTGATAGGTATATTCGTGTATAGGGAAGTGACATCTAGCGTTACCAGAATAGCCTGATCTGAAAGTGTTTGTATTTCGTTAATAGACTCTATAATCCGCAGAAAGTGAGGCGTATCCTGAATAAAGGACGGAAGGTTGGGCGGTATGTCAGATAGATGGTGATGAAGAAACTTCGATAATGGCTTTCTCGGGGTGTTGTTGTTAGAGAGGAAGTTAAGAACGGCGCAGCGGGCGATGGAACGAAAAATGATAGGCGTTGCATAAGGAATAGGAAGACAGCCGAGTGGGTCAGAGAACAAACAGGGGTCGCCGACATAATGAACGATATCAAGAAGAAAAAATGGACATGGGCAGGCCACGTGATGAGAAGGCTAGATAACCGATGGACAGTTAGAACGAGGGAATGGATACCAGGAGAGGGTGAGCGCAGCCGTGGGCGGCAGAGAGTAAGATGGGGGGATGAAATCAAGAAATTCGCAGGCATCAAATGGAATCAGCTCGCGCAGGACAGGCAAGGATGGCGAGAATTGAGAGAGGTCTTCGTCCTGCAGTGGACATAAGATGGGCTGATGATGATGATGATGGTGACATACGTAGGAGTTCCTCGTCACAAGCACTACGTGCTGAATTAAAAAAAGAACATGAAATAAACGAAAAGAAAGAAAAAAAAAGAAATGAAAATGTCATCATCGCATGATCTTCCTAAAAAGAATGTACAACAGGGAATGTCGCTGGAGCCGACGTTACGACAAGTGGGCTTGTCTTCGTCAGGGCGGCGACTGCCCTGTCGAGCGTTGGTTTTTGTACGCGATTGCACGCTCTCCCCCGTCCACAGGAGAGGAGGAGCAGCACGTGCGTAAAAAAGAAGAAAAAGAAAGGGGGGGGGGGTGTGGTGGGACGAAGTTGTTAGGGTGACTAATATAAATGGAAAGAGCGAAAGCTTCCAAAGAATTCGCTCATGGTACATATCTTGGAATGCCGTTTTCTTCCCAGTCTAGACGTTTAAAAACTTCCTCTAAACATGCAGTGAATAGCATCGGGGATATTGTATCTCCCTGTCTCACACCTCTCCTGATCGGGATTTCTCTGCTTCTCTCATGTAGGAGTAGTGTGGCTGTGCAATCTTTGTATATCTTGTTTATGGTTTTCACGTATACGCCAGGTACCCCTTGTCGACGTAGAGCTTCTAGAACTGCTTGTATTTCTATGGAGTCAAATGCTTTCTCGTAGTCGATAAACGCCGTATAAAGAGGTTTGTTACATTCCGCGTACTTCTCAATTACTAGGTTGATAGCGTGGCTGTGGTCCATTGTCGAGTAACCTTTCCTAAAACCAGCTTGTTCTCTCGGTTGGTTAAAGTCGAGTGTTTCTCTTATCCTTGTAGAAATTACCTTTGTAAATAGCTTGTATATTACTGGGAGTAGGCTGATTGGTCTGTAATTCTTTAAGTGCTTTGTCTCACCTTTCTTGTGGATAAGGATTATATTAGCATTTTTCCAGCTGCGCGGTACGCTGCATGTCTTGATACATTTCGTGAAGAGCGATGCAAGTTTTTCAAGTACAATATCTCCTCCGTCTTTGATCAAGTCGGCTGTTATACCATCGTCACCAGCTGCTTTACCGCGGGACATGCCTTTGGCAGCATTTTTGACTTCGTCAGCGGTTATACATGGAATTTCGGTGTTCTCCTCTGGTTCTATTTCTATTAAGGTTGTATGGTCTGTCTGAGAGCTGTACAGTTCCGAGTAGAAATCTTCTGCTACCTTTACTATTTCGGTGAAACTTGATAACGTTACCTTGTTTATCATTTAGCGCATGCATTTTGTTTTGTCCTAAGTGCAGTTTCCTTTTTGGCCGATTTAATGCTGGTGCCTTTTTCTACTGCTTTCTCTATTCCTCTCATGTTAAAGTTTCTTACATCTCTTTGCCTGGGGTTACTGATCAATTTTGATAATTGTGCGAATTCTATCATATCTTTTGATGAAGTTACTTTCGTTTGTTGTCGTTTTTTTATTAAGTCCTTGGTAGATTGGGACAGCTTACATTTTGCTTGCTTTGTTGTTTTACCACCGACTTCTATCGCGGTTTCAAGGATTGTTTTCGTTATGTTTTTGTTTATTTGTTCTATATGATCACCGTTTTGTCTAAGGCCTCGAACTTGTTGCTTAGGGCGACTTTAAATTCGTCGTCCTTCGCTCTGATTACCTCTACATTACATTTTTTTCTAGTAAATAATTTAGTTCTTGTTTTCTTTAGGTTAAGTACAATCTTTGCCCTTACTAGTCTGTGATCGCTGCATTTTATCTTCCCCACTACTTCTGTGTCTTGAATTATAGCTGGTTGTTCGCACATTATAAAGTCAATTTCATTCTTTGTTTCCCCGTTAGGGCTTTTCCACGTCCACTTCCTATTCTTGTGTAGACGGAGAATATCTAAACAATTTAAGATTTGCAGACGACATTGTGCTCTTTAGCAATGATGGTGACGAATTACAAAACATGATTGATGACCTAAACAGGGAAACCATTAAAATTCGATTGAAAATGAATAGGCAAAACACCAAAGTTATGCTCAATGGCTTAGCTAAGGAACAGGAATTTAAAATCAACAATGAACCCTTACAATGTGTAAATGAATATGTATATCTGGGACAGTTAATATCAGGAACTCCTACCCAGGAAAACGAAATTCTCCGTAGACTAAGGTTGGGCTGGAGCGCATTCGGAAGGCATTACGAAATCATGACCGGAAACTTACCGCTCTTATTAAAGCGAAAAATATTCAATCACTGCATTCTCCCAGTGCTAACGTACGGTGCAGAAACATGGAGAATAACGAAAAAACTAGAGATGAAACTAAGGAGCACGCAACGTGCAATGGAAAGAAAAATGATAGGGGTAACGCTAAGAGATAAAAAACGAGCGGAATGGATCAGAGAACAGACAGGAGTAGCCGATATTATCTTATCAATTAAAAGAAAGAAGTGGACCTGGGCAGGACATGTCATGAGGAGGAAAGATAATAGGTGGACAGTAAGAGCGACGGAATGGATACCACGAGAGGGAAAACGCAACAGAGGTAGGCAAAAGGTTAGACGGAGCGATGAAATTAAGAAGTTTGCGGGCATAAAGTGGAACCAACTCGCTCAGGATAGGGTGGATTGGAAATCGTTGGGAGAGGCCTTCGTCCTGCAGTGGACCTAAACAGGCTGATGATGATGATGATGACATATCTTGGTAATACACTGTGTACCCAGCGCTAGAAAGCAGGATGAAGAAAGGAACGCATACGCTAAGTAGAGGCGTTGCACTTGTCGCATGTGTCCCCCTTCCCGCCCCGAACCCCCCACGCCGTAGATGCAGTGCATTTCACCGAAAGCTTTTTGCTGAATAAGTGACTACACTGTGTAGTTGCCGCCCTGACGAAGACAAATCCGCTTGTCGAAACGTTGGCTCCTGCGACACTCCCTGTTCTAAATCGTATTTTGCGGTTTGTGCATCTACACTATGTAACGCGGTAGTTCTGATCGAACTCGATGGGTGATCAGCACCTGAAAAGCGACTTTCGCGAAGAAAAATTGTTAGCCTGTACAGGTGAGATGGATATGTGAACCTTTTGTCCTCTCTGTTAACCCCCCACCTTATCTAATGGACGCAAGAGTTCCCTTTGAAAGGTTTATGCCTGTAGGCTGGAGCGTACTGAACTTGCATATCAGATACAATTCCATGCATTTTCTGTCCCTCGGCGAGCAGAAGTTTGCCTGAAATATATAGAGTTTGAGTTCGTCAAAATTACGACCTGCCATAATAAAATGCTGTGCCACTGCCTTCGGCAGGTTATACGCCGTGCCCGCACGGTGCTTGTTTAATTGAACATTAATTGGTTGATCAGTTTCGCCAGTACGTAATAACTTGTGACAGTGAACATTCCAACACGTAAATAACTTTGAAGTAGTGCAAGTGAAACTTGATTTTACATGATGGACATAGTCACTTCCCGTGCTTTTAACTTTAAGATCATTTTGAATATGCTTGCACATCTTACATCTCGGACACGAGCAAGTTATTACGCAGGCGGTGCGCTAAGGGTTTATTTTGGCATGCACTAACAGGTCCTTAAAGTTTCTGTTACGGTGGTAGGTGAGTTTTGTATTTTGGGAAGCGCATTTCTAAGGCGATCATTGCTTGTTAGTATCGGATAGCATTTACGAAGAATATTATTAGTTTGGAAGCGGACTGGAGTATTTTGATGTGAATGCTAGCGGTTGGTTGGTCTGCGCATTAGGGTCACTTTTTTTCTAGTGCTGGTGTCCTGTCTAGTTATCACGCGTCATTGCATGCCTTGTTGAAAGCGTCGTGCGGGTGGCTTCTTTCAGGTAAGGTTGCCTTTGAATTGCTTAAGTGGTGAACGTACTCCTTGTCATTGCTAGAAATCCTTGTTACGCGCCTAGCCTGTCCGACAAACATCCCTTCTTTGCATTTTCTTGGGTGATGACCATTGTAATCGAGGTATTGATGTCTATCCATATGCTTCAATCAAGCCTCCATCTTCCCCTGAGCTTCTCTTCTAGTTTGGATCACAACTTGATGTTACACACCCTTGTTAGCATGCGCTTGTTGCAGGGCATGTTAGCAGAAACGAATGCTATTTCATTGTCGAAGAGGGCAATAGACATTTATCACGCATTTATCTTTTGGCAATGCGATGTTATGTGTCTCAATAATTTCTTGAATCAATTGGCTATGGCCTCTTGCTTGAAAGGGGGGCGACAACCACAAAGGTTGCAATGAACGCCGAGATGGCCTTTTACAGTACTGGTGACATTATATTCATGTTCGCGAAGCCTCTGTTACTTAAACATCGCCCGGTCTACCCTGCTCAAAATTTGTCACGTGACAAGGATATACAGCTCGTCATAAGAAGAGCTTTTTAGGTGTTGACAGTCTGAGTGATGGCGTGACCAGATCTTGTTCAGCACGCGCCGCTCGATTTGCAACGCACGTGGTGCGGCCTGCTACACCGCGTGGCGTGCAAAAGCACAGCTGTGAAGCGAAAGTTGACCGTTTTCTCCGCTTTTTCGGATGCCCCTGCAACTGCCCCTGCTCACGCCATACGGGCCACTCCACGAATCAGTACGGAACGAGTTTTCTGTGTGTGTCGGTGAAATTATGCACCTCGCTCACACGCCCTTTGACTGCACACGTGGCAGTATCAACGTGTCGAGGTACTTGTCGTGTTGCGCCAGTGCCTCCTATACTTTTGGTTTCGCGTGGTGTTATGCTACGCAACTGCTGTGTGCTGCTGCTGCGTGGCACAGACGCAAGGAAGGACCCTTGGATCTGCTGCCACAAGTTTCCGTGTGACGTAGAGTGCCATAAAGTATGGCTAAAACATTTCTCGAGAGGGAATAACTGGGACAGGAAGCCTGTGGGAGCCAAGTGACAAGTCGGTGTGCTCACGTCACTTCACTGACGGGAACTATAAGGTGTCCATGCAGCTCAAGATAATGCTTCCAACGGCTGTTCCAACGGCTATTCCGGTGCTTGGTATCAACACTTCTACCACATATTGTGAAATGTCGGGAAATAGCGTGACAGGGATGACCAAAGCCACACCAAGGTCTGTGAGGGGCAAATACAAGTATAAATACAAAATGAATGTAATACAGAAGGAGGTCCCAAAGTAAAAGCTATCAGGGGCCCTCCTGTGAGTGCATGAGTAGAGAAATAAAGAATGAAAGTTATACATGTAAGCATAAAATACACCAGTAATAGAACAAGAGTAAGAGAAACTTAAAGAAACTATAATAAAGCATCATAACATATGCAATACACTATCAAGGAGTTTGTCACGTCTTAACACATGAAATTTAATCAGATGGTTAGGAGAACATCTGTTAGGTGCTACCGGAAGCAATCTAATAAAGGGCTTGATTTAATAATTGATGGGAATGAATTCCAAAATGAAATAGCAGAAAACAACGCTGTCATTTTACCGTAGTTAGTGCTTGCCTTTGCAAGCAGGAGGTTATATCAGAAAGCCGTATGATGTTATAATTGAAAAGATGTGTTAGAGGAAGTATGTCAGTGCGAATGTCGCCGTTTCTAGTTCTGAATAATAAAGTACCAGGTTTTAACCCACCAGAGGCAATGCCTCGCCAGGCTCCTCCACACCAACGTGACGGCACTAGGACAGCAGGCAGTCATCGACGCACTGATTCATAAGTACCTCCCATTAGGTCCACCTGTCACACACGCCGATTACTGCGGTAAGGCCACCACGCGGTTGGACGAAGACTTCACCAAGGAAGAAATCCGAGCTGCGCTGCATCACCTCAACGGACGCTCGGCGCCTGGGCCGGATGGTGTTACTAACAACGCGCTTAGGAACCTTGATGAGAACTCGCTTTCTAGACTCACGGACTACATAAACGAGCGATGGAGGGCAGGAACCATACCGGAGCAGTGGAAGACGGCCAAGACAGTCCTAATCACCAAGCCTGGCAAAGCCCCCGGTATTGAAAATCTGAGACCTATCTCACTGACCTCGTGTGTGGGCAAGACAATGGAGCACGCCGTCCTCAACCGGGTCAACAACTACCTCGAGTCCACAGAAGCGTATCCGCACACAATTATCGGCTTCCGGACACATCTGTCGACGCAGGATGCGATGCTCCAGCTCATGCGGTTGTCATCCCATTTTAAAAAAAACCACCGTCATTTTCAAGCATCCTAACCAATTGACAAGAGAAATCGCTGAGGCCTACCATATAACGATCAGGGATAGCACGTGTATAAGTGAACCATCAGTCACACTCCATGAAAAGGAACTTAGGTTTTTGTGCAACTCTTGATTATCGCGAAAGTGTGACAACGCTTCCTTGGTGCATCTCTTGCTCTGCGCATGTGGCGATGTAATGCTGTCAGTACGTATATATCTGTTACCTTCTTCCAATAAAATACAGTTGCGAGTCAGCGCCGTGTTGTTCGTTTCCTTCTATTGTCCTCGTCTATATTGCGCTGTAACCAATTGAGCAAAAATCAAGCACCAGATCCTCGATGAGAAATATCGCAGCACGAAGGCAATCCTGGGCCTTGACCTGGAGAGCGCTTTCGACAGGGTCAGCCATTCGGCCATTCTGAGACAGATCTCCGAACTGAACCTCGGTGTGGGGATTTATAACTACATCAGAGACTTCCTCACTGGAAGAAAAGCCATCCTTCTCGCCGGCGATATCACATGCGAAGAACAGGAGCTCGGTAGCACAGGAACCCCGCAGGGCTCGGTCATCTCGCCTATGCTTTTTAATTTGGTCATGATTGGCCTTGCCAAAAGGCTGCAGACCGTGAGCAACGTCAGTCACACGATATATGGGGATGACATAACAATCTGGTCCTTTAAGGGCAGCGACGGACAGATTGAGACGGTCCTGCAGAAGGCCGTTGAGGTGGTCGAGGATTAACTGGCTGGCACTGGTCTTCGATGCTCTCCGAAGCAATCAGAACTCTTGGTGTACCGCCCTACCCTTAGGGGACGGCCTCCGAAGGGTTTTGTTAAAATCAGACAAAGCGAAGAGATCCAACTACACACCAAGGACGGGGTCACCATCCCCATTGTCAATCGCATCCGAGTCCTCGGAATGATCATCGAGTCCAACGGGGTCAACGGTGAAACTATCAAGAGGCTTACTCACAAGACCACCAACGCCATTAGACTTCTCAAAAGGTCACAAATAGACGAAGTGGTATGAAGGAGGACAGCCTCATCAGGCTGATCCACTCCTTTGTCATATGTCACATCGCATATGTTGCGTCCATGCAAAACTGGTATAAAAACGAAAAGAAGATTAACACCATAATCCGCAGGGCATATAAAGTCGCCCTCGGCCTACCGGAATCCACCAGCACTGAGAAGCTGCTCCAACTGGGGATCCATAACACTTTGGACGAAATAGCTGAAGCACAAAGATTATCGCACCTAGAAAGGCTCACCACTACAAACACAGGAAGGAGCATATTGCAAGAGCTTGGTATCACGTACCACAAACAGCATGGTGCTAAGGCGGACATACCTAAAGAGATACGAGCGAAGATACACGTTGCCCCGATTCCAAGAAACATGAATCCCATTTACAACCAAGGCCTCCGAAAATCCCGAGCTACAGCTCTTCTGAAAGCCTACGGCAATGATAAGAATGCGCGGTTCACTGACGCCGCCAGCTACCCCGACGGTGGACGCTTCGCTGTCGTTGTGATAAACTCGGAGAAAGCCACAACGCATACAGCTAGTGTCAAGACCCGGCACCCGGAGGTTGCTGAAGAAATGGCCATCGCCCTGGCCATAACTGATGCCGACACTCAGGTTATATTCAGCGACTCGCGCACAGCTGTGCGAAATTTTGCTAAAGGTAGAATCTCGATCGAAGCCCTTCGTATGCTCACGAATGCCTCCCAGGTTTCCCAGGCTAACTTGATCTGGTTCCCCGCCCATATGGGCGAAGTCTGCCCGCACCTCCCCAACCTCAACGAAGGTGCTCACTCCGCCGCACGCGATGCTATAACCCGTGCAGGAGCAGACGCATCTGTCGAAGAGTACGCGGACCGGGACCGACTCACGAGCTACAACGAAATAACCAAGGCGTTCTACTTGGCCCGGCGGTGCTACCCTCCACCTAATGGCAATCTATGCAGAGCTCAAGCAGCTAGTTGGAGGCTGCTGCAAACGAACACTTACCCCACTCCAGTGCTATACCACCGAATCTATCCCGATATCTATCGCACGAGTATGTGTAAGGTCTGTCAGAAAGACACAGCTACGCTTAAGCATATGCTCTGGGAATGTGAGGCTAAAGCCAAAGGTATTAACCCCGATGTTCTCTCGGCGAGGTGGGACGCCGCCCTGCGCAGCTCCGCGCTCGCCGACCAACGCTGGGCAGTCCAGCAGGCCTGTGAAGCGGCGTCAAGGCAAGGCCTCGACGTCCCGACATGGGAGACCTGAGCCCGGGTCTTTAATCTGCAGGACGTTAAAGTTTTCCATCCATCCATCCATTTAAGTTGAAGTGTGGAAGTCAATGGTAGAATGTCGAGAATGCGAAAAGTGGGTGCTGTTGATGCTGTGTATGAACTATGCATAATAATATGGACTGCTCTTTTTTGAATGTGAATGAAGGATGTGAGGTGTGTGGTGTCGGTGTTGGCCCAAGATGAAATGCATTAAGTAAGGTGACTGTTAACGAAAGCATAATAAAGCGATGTGCTGTCCATTTTCAACCTAGCCCCTTTCGCCTCCCAACTAATCCGGACCTCCATCACATTTTTTATGCGGAGGACATCACTCTCTGGTATACCTCTGGCTATCCAGGCCACGTGCAGGAGCCCCTCCGACGTGGTCTAGACCTCATCGCCTCCTTCCTTCCTACTGCTGTCCTGTCTCCTGCTTTGGCGAAATTCGAGCTTCTACTCGATCACTCCTCGTACCATCGCTCGCATTATTGTCTCATTTCCTTCCATCTATCTGGCTCTCCCATTCCTATCGTCGAACAGTTCTTGGCTTTACTCTGCATTTGACCAAGAATGTGCAAGCTCTCCACCACGCCGTGAAGACCAATTGGTAACCCACCTCCTGCGGCGCCTGGTCAGCCGGCATTCGGGTCTTCATGAGGCCCATGCATGCCGCGTTGCCCACTCGATCGCCCTCAACAAGGTTCTGTACTATGTACTATACCTTCCTTTCACTCACACACAACAGCCTTGAAACCACCCTCCTAGGTCTCTACAAGGCTCCTTTCAATCTACCTATCACGACCTTTACCGCTAAACACTTTGCTACTGGCCTCTTCCATCCTCTTCGTTGTCTCTATACAACGGGACTCCGAGCTTCCCCGGCTTTCCCTTACCCATCGGGGTCAATGCATACTTGCCCTTCCCCCATATGTATCCTCTCCGGATGCCAACCTTCGTATCATTCCTCTTCCGTCCATTATGTCGCCCGTCTTGCGTGCCGGCCTCTGTTACATGGCTGCGCAACATCATTCAACTCTCTTTGCAACCCAGGGAGTTGCGTGCACGGATGTCTCTTTCGTGGCTCCTCGAGGTTCCTGTGGTTTCGCTCTCTACCATCCTCACCTTATGGCTCCTGAAACCCACACCACTGGGCCACACCGTCCAGATATACTGTTGCTAGAAGTCCTCGTCATTGTCCACGCCCTACAGTCATTGCCTTCCCTTCCTTTTCTCGCATAGTGTGCAGTCTACTACGACTCCTACGCCGCTCTCGGCCACATAAAAAACCGCACCATACCCCCTTCCCTCCGACGAAAGGTCAAGCAGGCGGTCTCCGTATTGCAGCCTTTCATCGTCTTCCTATGCTGGGTGCCTGGGCATTCGGGGATCGACGGCAATAAGCTGGCCCACCAGCTCGCCCGCGACATTGCTCACCGTGCCCCGTCGTTGGATGGATGGATGGATGTTAAGAGCGTCCCCTTTATAACGGGGTGGTAGCCCGCGGGCCACCAAGCTCTACCTTAATTTTTCCCTCTACAAACGTTTTGTTTTCCCGAATCGCGCATATTTTCACAACTAATTTTTCTCCTCGCTTACCTATTTTATCTATTATCGTTCCGCTGGGAAGTAAGAATCTTGCCCGAACTACCTTGTGTTTCTTGGAATTTGGATCATTTTTTATAGGAATAGTACCACGTAAGTCCTCTTCCTCCTTTAATTTCCTGATAAGCCTAGTGCATGAAGCTTGCATCACGGTGAGCGGATACCCGGCTTCTTGCAAACGAGCAACTTGCCGTAGAAACACAGGAAATTAAAACAGGAAGAGGACTTATGTGGTACTATTCCCAGAAAAAAAGATCCAAATTCCAAGCTTTCAGTGATTCCGTGTGTGCATGGCGTTTCACACAGACTAAAAAAAGGTAGCCGAAAATTACGGAGTGGAAGTGGTGTTTGTAGCCCATAACAAAATAGGAAAGGTGTGTTCCAAGGTGAAAAAGATGATCGAAAGCAAGGAGGAAACAAAGAAAGAATGCAGTATCAAACATCCCAGAAAGAACAAGTTTGTGGAATGTGCGACTAATGCAGTGTATAACATTCCTATGACGTGTGGCCATGCGTACGTGGGGCAGACTGGACGTTGCTGCAACACTAGACTAAGGGAACATTCGTCCAGCCTGAAAGGTCGCCCTAGTACGCATTTGGCCATGCATTGTGAAGAATGTGGGTGCACACTTCAGCCTGGAGGCACTGTCATTTTGTTTAAACACCAGAACAAAACCGCGAGGGAAATAGTAGAAGCCCTTTGGATTGATAGACTAGACAAGTGCATCAGCCTTCCTTCGGTAGCCTTATTAGATAAGGAGATTTCGCTGTTGTCTGCTTATCTTTAATGACGTGTTCTTTCATTTGGTCAGTGTATGTGCCTTGGATGTGTTTTTCTCTTTTATTGTTATTAATTTTCTTAATATTAATTTTTATGTATATATTTTCGTGTGCGGTTGTGTAAGCTTGTGTGGACGCAATGATCTGGGGGATTCTAATCTAGAGTGATTATATGCGCAGGTGGTGTGCGGATGGTGTGCTATAAATTTTTTTTTGTGTGTGTGTGTAAGCGTGTGTGGACGCGATGACCTGGGGGATTCTAGTCTAGAGTGATTATATGCGCGGATGGTGTACTCTCTGGCGGAATGGCGCAGATCATGTTGGGTTTTTAAGCAAACGTTTTTCAAAAAAATAAATCAGTTGTTAGATTGCGCTTGTCTGTGTGTCTCCTTCCTTCGTCCCCGTTTGTTTCGCGCAAGTACCACCATGAATTCGTTCCAACTAGGCCAGCTAGCCGTTTTGCTACTGTATATTTTTTTATTCCATAACCTTATGCCGTCGCAGTAACCATCACCTGAAAGCATCATCCGAGTTCTGCGACGAAAATATCAGCGCAAATTGAAATAAACTCGCAGCTCCTGTATCACTAGATTGTTCGAGCTGCACTGTTCCTTGTACGCCTCTCTAGTGTCGCTTATACACTTCCTTTTTAAATACAACTACAGCTTTCTGTGTGAAATTTTTCTGCCTTTCAAATCGCCAATAAGTGCTTATTATGATGCAAGCGGTAGAGGGGTGCTATTCGCGTCATTGAAAAATGCGACCGCCACGTCCGCAATCGAACCGGCATATTTTCGGGCAGCAGCCAAGCGTTTAACAGATGGCGAATTTGCGTAGGCGTTTACGTAACAGTGCATAGCATTCCGAATTGTGATAGCTATGTTGAAATGTCTTGTAGGTAAGTATAAGCGTAATTAACGTCGCTGTATCCAATCTGAGGCGGTAATTACTTGCAATTATCGATACAAATGGTATGAGCACTAACATATCCTGCGATTAAAACGCGTTTTTTAGGCTGGCAGGTGCAGTGGGACAGACGGGAGAGAGAAAAAAGAAGTTAGAATAACAGTTTATTTCACTGCTTTCCTGGACAGGATGGACGAGTCGCAGCACGAAACAGTGTGTTCCATTCGCGCGTTAAAAAAATGCGAACAGCACTTAATAAACCAGTGCACAATTTCAGCCGTAGTGCTGAAAAAATGTGTTGCGCAGACGACACCGGTGGAGGAAGTTATGTCGTCCATCGTGATGCTATCTACAATGTTCGTACAGTTGTCATGCTATTTTTTTTCGCGGTGGACTCCCCTAGGTGTTCTTCAACAATTTGCAGAAGGCACACAAGTTGGTCAGGGTGGCACCTCCAAATTGTGCCTTCACTCTTTGCAGCTCCGATGCCTACAAAAATAGCCCAGTTGTCCTCAACTGAACGAGTATCGAAGTCAATTAAAAACTGTCGAGAAATGAGCCTAATTCATCGTTAATTGCTTCAAAATTCGCCTTCTTATAGTCCTGAATAATTTTCTTGACTTTAGTTCGTTAGGAGGGTTAGCATTAATGCCAAGACTTATTAAAGAATGATCGCTAATGTTAGGTAGAAAAGTTATAGGGGAAGCTAGATCTGGGCGATTAGTTAAAATTAAGTCAAGCGTGCTCGCAGTGTCGGAAGTGATTCTGGTCGGCTGGGTAACAAGTTGGGAAAGTGAAAACACGGAACAAAGCTCACAAAATTCTTTTGCCTGAGATGAGAAGGGATTTATACCGGGCGGATTGGTGTTCCACAACAAGTTGGGAAAATTAAAGTCACCAAGTAAGAACAAAGGTGATGAGGGATATCGTGAAGAAACGAGGTTAATAGCATCATGTAAATTGTCAATGAAGGTGGGAGGTGATGAAGGCGAGCGATAGCACACACCAAGGATTATCTTTGCGTGACTGAGCGTTAGGCCAGCCCATGTGCACTCAAGATCAGTTTTAATGTCTATGTGAAAAGACGGAATATCTTTCGAAATGGCGAGAACGACACCCCCTCCTCGACGCTCAGTGCGGTCACATCGGTAGATAGCGAAATCCGTTGAATGGATGGATGGATGGATGGATGGATGGTTGGATGGATGGATGGATGGATGTTAAGAGCGTCCCCTTTATAACGGGGTGGTAGCCCGCGGGCCACCAAGCTCTACCTTAATTTTTCCCTCTACAAACGTTTTGTTTTCCCGAATCGCGCATATTTTCACAACTAATTTTTCTCCTCGCTTACCTATTTTATCTATTATCGTTCCGCTGGGAAGTAAGAATCTTGCCCGAACTACCTTGTGTTTCTTGGAATTTGGATCATTTTTTATAGGAATAGTACCACATAAGTCCTCTTCCTCCTTTAATTTCCTGATAAGCCTAGTGCATGAAGCTTGCATCACGGTGAGCGGATACCCGGCTTCTTGCAAACGAGCAACTTGCCGTAGAAACACAGGAAATTAAAACAGGAAGAGGACTTATGTGGTACTATTCCCAGAAAAAAAGATCCAAATTCCAAGCTTTCAGTGATTCCGTGTGTGCATGGCGTTTCACACAGACTAAAAAAAGGTAGCCGAAAATTACGGAGTGGAAGTGGTGTTTTCAGCCCATAACAAAATAGGAAAGGTGTGTTCCAAGGTGAAAAAGAAAGCAAGGAGGAAACAAAGAAAGAATGCAGTATCAAATATCCCAGAAAGAACAAGTTTGTGGAATGTGCGACTAATGCAGTGTATAACATTCCTATGACGTGTGGCCATGCGTACGTGGGGCAGACTGGACGTTGCTGCAACACTAGACTAAGGGAACATTCGTCCAGCCTGAAAGGTCGCCCTAGTACGCATTTGGCCATGCATTGTGAAGAATGTGGGTGCACACTTCAGCCTGGAGGCACTGTCATTTTGTTTAAACACCAGAACAAAACCGCGAGGGAAATAGTAGAAGCCCTTTGGATTGATAGACTAGACAAGTGCATCAGCCTTCCTTCGGTAGCCTTATTAGATAAGGAGATTTCGCTGTTGTCTGCTTATCTTTAATGACGTGTTCTTTTCATTTGGTCAGTGTATGTGCCTTGGATGTGTTTTTCTCTTTTATTGTTATTAATTTTCTTAATATTAATTTTGTATGTATATATTTTCGTGTGCGGTTGTGTAAGCTTGTGTGGACGCAATGATCTGGGGGATTCTAATCTAGAGTGATTATATGCGCAGGTGGTGTGCGGATGGTGTGCTATAAATTTTTTTTGTGTGTGTGTGTAAGCGTGTGTGGACGCGATGACCTGGGGGATTCTAGTCTAGAGTGATTATATGCGCGGATGGTGTACTCTCTGGCGGAATGGCGCAGATCATGTTGGGTTTTTAAGCAAACGTTTTTCAAAAATAAATCAGTTGTTAGATTGCGCTTGTCTGTCTCCTTCCTTCGTCCCCGTTTGTTTCGCGCAAGTACCACCATGAATTCGTTCCAACTAGGCCAGCTAGCCGTTTCGCTACTGTATATTTTTTATTCCATAACCTTATGCCGTCGCAGTAACCATCACCTGAAAGCATCATCCGAGTTCTGCGACGAAAATATCAGCGCAAATTGAAATAAACTCGCAGCTCCTGTATCACTAGATTGTTCGAGCTGCACTGTTCCTTGTACGCCTCTCTAGTGTCGCTTATACACTTCCTTTTTAAATACAACTACAGCTTTCTGTGTGAAATTTTTCTGCCTTTCAAATCGCCAATAAGTGCTTATTATGATGCAAGCGGTAGAGGGGTGCTATTCGCGTCATTGAAAAATGCGACCGCCACGTCCGCAATCGAACCGGCATATTTTCGGGCAGCAGCCAAGCGTTTAACAGATGGCGAATTTGCGTAGGCGTTTACGTAACAGTGCATAGCATTCCGAATTGTGATAGCTATGTTGAAATGTCTTGTAGGTAAGTATAAGCGTAATTAACGTGGCTGTATCCAATCTGAGGCGGTAATTACTTGCAATTATCGATACAACTGGTATGAGCACTAACATATCTTGCGATTAAAACGCGTTTTTTAGGCTGGCAGGTGCAGTGGGACAGACGGGAGAGAGAAAAAAGAAGTTACAATAACAGTTTATTTCACTGATTTCCTGGACAGGATGGACGAGTCGCAGCACGAAATAGTGTGTTCCATTCGCGCGTTAAAAAAATGCGAACAGCACTTAATAAACCAGTGCACAATTTCAGCCGTAGTGCTGACAAAATGTGTTGCGCAGACGACACCGGTGGAGGAAGTTATGTCGTCCATCGTGATGCTATCTACAATGTTCGTACAGTTGTCATGCTATTTTTTTTCGCGGTGGACTCCCCTAGTTGTTCAACAATTTGCAGAAGGCACAGAAGTTGGTCAGGGTGGCACCTCCAAATTGTGCCTTCACTCTTTGCAGCTCCGATGCCAGACATGCGGCTACCTCTGTTTGGCACAATGCGTCAGCACAGCCACTGCGATTCCCAGTGCATCTGTAAATAGTCACAAGGGAAAATTTTATACAGGTGGTGGTGCCACACTTTGCCCGCGCATTGAGCAAGCAGCGGCATGTGCGAGACTTACAGTGAATTTGTTCTTCGGCTGCATTGTCGACGTCCAGAGCTGCGACTGTCGTAATTTCAGTTGCGGGCGTCCTGTCGAGTGTGCTCACGGCCCTTTTGCAGGTGAGCGCCGTAAACGCTGCTTTTGCTTCGTTGAGTAGGAAGACAAATCTTCGAAATTTCTTTGTACGGCGTCTTCCATCAGTTTGTGGCGATCGCAAGGCACTGACACAACGCTCCCATTCACTGTGCACACGTCCGCACGAATGACGTCTTAGGCGTAGAAATGTTTTTCACACACGTACGCGGACGTACCTGGAGTCGAACGAAAACCCGCCCGTCTCTTGTCGCGGGATTACTCCCTGTTCTGGCCACTGTACTCGCGATGTTCTGCGTCGGCTCGTAAACAGAACAAAAATACTTTTTCGTCGATGCCCTGGTGCCCCAACTGACAGCCCGGAACGCAGCAAGTGTTAGGCATCGCTCTCACCACATGGCGAAATACGTCGAAGTGACAGTGAAGAAAAAATAAAGCAACAACTGCCAGCACGACCTCGCCGGGCCTACACTCCACTAATGGCGATCACCAGCACCCGCTGGCCTCCTCGTCACCCTTCTTGCTACGCCAGCACCGCACGCGGCGGTTGCGGGCGGTACATGAAGCTCTCCCATAGAGTGACGCGGGAGTTTCATGACCAGATAACATTGAGGGACCATGCTTTTACTGAGCCGCGGATCACTCGTTCTTCTGAAAGACGCTCAAAAGATCCGGCTCACTCCTGAGCGGCCCATCTCTTAAGGCCCAGCCACAGGCATTCGTTCGCACGCGCCTATGCGTCCAAAGCATCAAATGCGTCACCACGCGTCGCTCTTGGAGGGGCTGACGCGCCGACGCGAGGGGATCTAGCAATGTCAGATATTTTCGAGTCGCACACGGCCATAGCCTCCTTGATAATTATCGAGGAGGCTATGGCCACGGCCGATGTGGACGCGCGCGCTCGCTCCCTCATTTACGGCCTGCGCACGGGGGCTGTTGCTACCTACAGCCGCAACTTGGCGGGGGCGCTCCGAGCCAACCCGCTCTAGAGTGTCTCGATGCGCGCGCCACATCAAGGCACCCTAACCCGCTCTAAAGCAGCTCCCAGCCGTTGCGGAGGCTAGCGCGCACAGGGCAAGGAGGTTTAAAAAAAAAATTTTAGACCTCCTTGGCGCAGGGCATGTTCGGCTTCAGACATGCCGCGTCACTTTCTGAAACTCCTCTATATGGTATGCATGGTACCAATGCGATAAGAACACTGTAGCAAGCACATATGATAACCCAGGTGATTTCCGCTTGTCGGAGGGGGTGGCACGAGCCACTGATTCGCCCGCTTCTGCTGCTCATGAGAGCTCTTGCCATTGCGCGTCGTGCTCAGAAGGCTCGGCCGCATGATTCCGACCATCAGAACAAATGACGCGAGACATTTTTTTTTTTTTTGAGGAAAGTGGTTTTCAAAACGTTTACTTCAAATGCACATATGCCAACCATTGCTGGATCAGAACTCTTGTTTGGGCTAGTTGGTGACCGCTCATAGTGACTTGAAGACGCGAAAAAGTTACACAGACGACACACAAAAAGGAAGGCGCTTGTCCTTGTCGTTTTTTGTGTGTCGTCTGTGTACTTTTTTCGCGTCTTCAAGTCACTATCAACCATTGCTGTATTTGAAAATGATAAAATGTGGACAATTAATTTTGTTTTGAAGGTATCACAATTCGTGCTTTAATATTCAAATAAATATCTCGAAAAGGCGAAAGTCACTTTTTCGCACAAGCAGCCGTGAGTCGGAATCACAGTAGAAATCCAAACTAGAAGAGAAGCTCAGGGGAAGATGATGCTGAATCGATGAACAAATCGCAAGGTACGATTTAAAACAGGAATTTCGGCGGAGCCAACGTTCTACAGCGACTTGTCCTTCGTCAGGGCGGCAACTTCCTTCTCCATCGTTCGTTTATGTAATCCTTTGTACAACCTCCCCCGTACTCAGAAAGAGAGGAGGAGAAGACATAGCAGGTGAGAACATCACACACAAAGGGAAACAAGGGGGGGTTGGGTAAGGGGTAATTTGGGTTACAGGTGTTAGCGTGACTAATATAATGGCAAGCGAAAGTTTCTTCTATGTCGATGCCCTGGTGCCCCAACTGACAGCCCGGAACGCAGCAAGTGTTAGGCATCGCTCTCACCACATGGCGAAATACGTCGAAGTGACAGCTAAGAAAAAATAAAGCAACAACTGCCAGCACCACCTCGCCGGGCCTACACTCCACTAATGGCGATCACCAGCACCCGCTGGCCTCCTCGTCACCCTTCTTGCTACGCCAGCACCGCACGCGGCGGTTGCGGGCGGTACATGAAGCTCTCCCATAGAGTGACGCGGGAGTTTCATGACCAGATAACATTGAGGGACCATGCTTTTACTGAGCCGCGGATCACTCGTTCTTCTGAAAGACGCTCAAAAGATCCGGCTCACTCCTGAGCGGCCCATCTCTTAAGGCCCAGCCACAGGCATTCGTTCGCACGCGCCTATGCGTCCAAAGCATCAAATGCGTCACCACGCGTCGCTCTTGGAGGGGCTGACGCGCCGACGCGAGGGGATCTAGCAATGTCAGATATTTTCGAGTCGCACACGGCCATAGCCTCCTTGATAATTATCGAGGAGGCTATGGCCACGGCCGATGTGGACGCGCGCGCTCGCTCCCTCATTTACGGCCTGCGCACGGGGGCTGTTGCTACCTACAGCCGCAACTTGGCGGGGGCGCTCCGAGCCAACCCGCTCTAGAGTGCCTCGATGCGCGCGCCACATCAAGGCACCCTAACCCGCTCTAAAGCAGCTCCCAGCCGTTGCGGAGGCTAGCGCGCACAGGGCAAGGAGGTTTAAAAAAAATTTTAGACCTCCTTGGCGCAGGCCATGTTCGGCTTCAGACATGCCGCGTCACTTTCTGAAACTCCTCTATATGGTATGCATGGTACCAATGCGATAAGAACACTGTAGCAAGCACATATGATAACCCAGGTGATTTCCGCTTGTCGGAGGGGGTGGCACGAGCCACTGATTCGCCCGCTTCTGCTGCTCATGAGAGCTCTTGCCATTGCGCGTCGTGCTCAGAAGGCTCGCCCGCATGATTCCGACCATCAGAACAAATGACGCGAGACATTTTTTTTTTGAGGAAAGTGGTTTTCAAAACGTTTACTTCAAATGCACATATGCCAACCATTGCTGGATCAGAACTCTTGTTTGGGCTAGTTGGTGACCACTCATAGTGACTTGAAGACGCGAAAAAGTTACACAGACGACACACAAAAAGGAAGGCGCTTGTCCTTGTCGTTTTTTTGTGTGTCGTCTGTGTACTTTTTTCGCGTCTTCAAGTCACTATCAACCATTGCTGTATTTGAAAATGATAAAATGTGGACAATTAATTTTGTTTTGAAGGTATCACAATTCGTGCTTTAATATTCAAATAAATATCTCGAAAAGGCGAAAGTCACTTTTTCGCACAAGCAGCCGTGAGTCGCAATCACAGTAGAAGGAACATAATAATACTTATAATAATAATAATCATAATAATAATAATAATAATGGTCGCACCACACCACGCTGAGTCCATTGCATACATACAAATTCCCAAGCCCTCACGACTCAAGAAGAAGTCATCAGCGTGCAAGTGAAATATTTTCTTGTGCAATAAGCATGCCGTCGGCGAAGAGTTAAATAAAGGACTTTCACAGAAACGGTTCAGTATCACACAGAATGTTCTCCTTGGTACTAAAATAATAAAATGCACAAGAAGAACTGAAAAAAGGAGCACTGCTGGTAAAACGCTCTCGTGATGCTTAGGGCTAGTTTAAAGTAGCCACATCGTTAAAGGTAGGAAATGTTTCCGCGCGGGCTTGTGAATATTGTAGCGAAACGTCGGGGCCGTTCATGTTAGACGCATCGGAAGGTCAGAAAGGCGAAGAGGCGTGGGAGCCACTCCGCGCAGGCAAGGGATGAGGAGTCGACACGGTGAATTGGGAGAGCACTCATTGGGGGGTTTATTTAGCTAAGACATCTTGAAGTTGTAAAACACACAGGGCAAAAATTATACAACAGAGAAAATGGTATCATACCCCGTCGGCCTGCCGGACTGTCCCCCGGTGGTGACGAGCGTCATGGTCCCCGAGTCCGCTCTCCCCAAAAAAGGCCAGTGTCGCCGCTTAAATAGCACGTTTCAGCCTCCACGGCAACACGAACCTTTCGAACCACCACTGTCTCCCACCAATAGGAAACCGGCTACCCAGACAAGTCAGGCAGGTCGACGGTAACGATGTTCTACGAGCTTTTGTCATCGCGTGCATCCGGCCTCGCCACAAAACCAATACAAACAACAAATTCCAGAAACTGGCCGCGACGTGCACACACGCTCTTCATTTTTGGTGCCCCGTCTCCCGGAAGGCTCCCTGCGGTGTGCGGGCTCGTTTACTAGAGCACCCTTGTACAAAAGCAGTCGGAAAAGAAGAAAATAACAAGAAAACATTCTACGCGACGCGGTCCTCGCGACACCTCCCCCCTATACGAAAAAGTGTGACCCACTCGTTTTACTTGCAAGACACGAAAAGAAGTACAAAAAACAATTATACATGCAACAATTATGTGAAGTGCTCTTTTCAGAAAAGGTTATACATCTCTCTAAAGGGTGAATAACTTAAAACAACAAATGGAAAATCGCGAGACTCAAAAATCACTAACAAAGTTCACTCGCTGGCACTGTAATACAAGTCAGTATCAGTATCGTAAGCAGCGACATTTCGTTGTCCGTTGTTGCCGTTTGACAATGTCTTCCAATCGCTGTAAAGTTCAGTTTCAGAGTCAGAGCTCTCGCGCTGCTGCACTGCATCACTGGTCCCTGAGTCGCGCACACCATGACGCAAACAAAGTTCTCGGTCCGCTCGCGAACCACACTCGCGCACATCACCATTGACATCGCACTCGCGCACAACACTGGGGTGTAATTCGTGGACATCACTCCCGGCACTGCGCTCGCGCAGTTCACTTTGATGGAATTCGCGGTCATCACTGCACTCGCGCACATCACCACTTGGATCTCGCACCTCGTGATCGGCACCGGACTCATCGTCCGCGTCGTCGGCATCGGAACATGATCGAACGTGGCAGGGCTTTAATCGCGCAACATTCACAACGTCACGTTTTTTTCCAGTTTGGTCTACCACCTACCAGTCATTTTCGGCTACCCGGCGCACTAGACGGAATGGTCCGTGGTATCTGTGAAGAAGCTTCGTTGTCTTTCCTTTTGCTCGCGAGGGAGTCCATACGTACACCAAGTCCCCCTGACGATAAACAGCACTGCGTCGTTTAGCATCGTAGCTGCGCTTGTTCTTTTCTTGCTGGTGCCTTTCCCGTTCATTCACTAATTTTCGAGCCCGCCGCAGCCGGTGAGCCACTTTCATCGCATCCAGGGTGTAGTCGAATCCACGTTGTGCGCCCGACCCGACATCTACCGGTAGCGTCGGCTCATGCCCGTGAAGAAGAAAGAAGGGAGTGAATCCGGTCGTCTCGTGGGTGGAAGAATTGTACGCAAAAAGAACGTACGGCAGAAATTTTATTTATTTTTATTTATTTATTGAATACTGCGGACCAAGAACTGGTCCAAGCAGGACAGGTACAAGAGCCAGGATATAAACAAAAACACATGTGATTACATAAGAATATATCACGAGAAATGGAATCGAAAACACTAACAGAGCGCATAAAAGATAACGTGACAAAATAATACATAAAATGGAAGCAGGACACATGTGATAACATAATATACCACGAGAAATGGAATCGAAAACAAGTACTAACAGAACTCATAAAAGATAACATGACAAAATATTACATAAAATGGAAACAGAACGCAGATTAACAGTGCATATTTTAGATCTAAACAACAGAAAATTGGCTGAGATCAGTTAGACAGTTCCACTCTGAAACAGTACGCGGAAAAAAGGAAAATTGAAACGCGTTGGTTTTTGCAAAATACGGGGTTAAAGAATGGGCGTGATGATGACGTGTATGCCTAGTGGATAGAGGAGATACATATGCATGCGGGTCAAGGGCTAACTTATGATTAACAAGAAGATATAGAAAGTTAAGGCGATTCCTTTTTCGTCGTAATGCAAGTGTTTCAATGTTGTTAGCAGTCATGAGTTCAGTCGGCGAGTCCGTAATTTTAAACTTAGAATAAGCAAACCTAACAGCCTTTCTTTGTACTGCTTCGAGTTTTTTAATGTTAGATTTAGTAAAGGGGTCCCATACAACACAAGAGTATTCCAGTTTTGGCCTTATGTACGTAAAATAACTAAGTAGTTTTATGTTAGAAGGAGAATTTCTAAGTTTATGTTTTAAAAAACACAGCTTACGGAAGGCAGAAGAACATACGTTGTCTATGTGTAAGTTCCAAGACAGGTCATTAGTAATTGTCACGCCTAGATATTTATAGTTGTTTACCTGTTGTAATGATGATGAGCCGAGGTTATAAGTAAAATGAATCGGTGTTTTTGAACGAGTTATGCAAAGATAAACAGTTTTTTGTGCGTTCAGTGACATACCATTGTCATTACACCAGTTTAGTATCTTATTAAGACTTAAATTCAGGTTTTGTTGATCTTTAGAACAGGTAACTTGACGAAAGAGCACACAATCATCCGCGAATAGTCTAATTTGAGTTCCTGGTAGTACTGTGTTTACAATGTCGTTTACGTAAATTAAAATAATAGCGGTCCCAGAACACTACCCTGTGGCACGCCTGATGTTACAGGAAGAGAGCTCGAATTGTTCCCATCTACTGAAACAAACTGTGAACGTTCTGATAAATAGTGTTGAATCCAGGCAATGAATATGTCGGGTAGATTGATGTCCCTGAGTTTTGTAATTAGTTTGTGATGAATAACTTTATCGAATGCCTTGCTAAAATCAAGGAAGGGCTTTAATCGCGCAACATTCACAACGTCACGTTTTTTTCCAGTTTGGTCTACCACCTCCCAGTCATTTTCGGCTACCCGGCGCACTAGACGGAATGGTCCGTGGTATCTGTGAAGAAGCTTCGTTGTCTTTCCTTTTGCTCGCGAGGGAGTCCATACGTACACCAAGTCCCCCTGACGATAAACAGCACTGCGTCGTTTAGCGTCGTAGCTGCGCTTGTTCTTTTCTTGCTGGTGCCTTTCCCGTTCATTCACTAATTTTCGAGCCCGCCGCAGCCGGTGAGCCACTTTCATCGCATCCAGGGTGTAGTCGAATCCACGTTGTGCGCCCGACCCGACATCTACCGGTAGCGTCGGCTCATGCCCGTGAAGAAGAAAGAAGGGAGTGAATCCGGTCGTCTCGTGGGTGGAAGAATTGTACGCAAAAAGAACGTACGGCAGAAATTCATCCCAGTCGCGGTGGTGCGAGGAAACGTACATGCTGAGCATGTCAGCCAACGTGCGGTTAAAACGCTCGCACAGCCCGTTGGCCTGTGGGTGGTATGCTGTTGTGGTGGCATGTTCGCTACCCACGAGCCGGAATATTTCCTCGGTCAAGTTGGCTACAAAATGCTGTCCTCGATCGCTTATCACTCTTTCCGGAGCACCATGACGCAGGACGATTTGCTCGACGAAAGCCCTTGCCGCCTCTGCGGCCGTGGCTGCCGGACACGCGACAGCTTCGACCCGTTTTGTATGGTAGTCGGTAATCACGACGATATAGCGGTTTCCTGCTTTGGATTTGGTGAAAGGTCCAAGAAAGTCCATGCCCACTTGTTGAAACGGTCGACCCACAGGTGGGATTGGTTGGAGGTAACCGGCCGGCTTCCCTGGCGGTTGCTTTCGCGTCTGGCAGTCAGGGCAGGAGAGAACGTACTTGCTGACGTATGAGAACATCTTCGGCCAGAAATATCGGCAACGCACCCTCTCCCATGTACGCTTGACACCCAAGTGGCCTGCCGTGCAGTCGTCATGGCAGTGCCTTAATATCTCAGACCTCAAGCACTTGGGGACAACGAGGGCCGCGCGATCCTCCTCAAAGCCTTTCGCCCTCCGATACAGTACACCGTCGATCAACCGAAAACTCCGTGCCGTTCTTTTGGTCTTCCTGACAACGGGCGCATTCGGGTGCTCGAGGTGCTGTACAATGTCTCTAATCCATGGTTCTGCCCTCTGCTTCTTTCCCACATCCACCTGATCCAAAACCAGCAACGGTAAGGGGTTTTCTTCACTTACTGGTGCGGGATCGTGAGGAAGGCGGGAAAGCGTGTCGGCATTTCCATTCTTGAGGCCAGGGCGGTGTCGCAACGTTATGTCGAACTCCTGAAGTAACAGCGACCATCGCATAAGGCGACCGTTCGGATTTCTCACTCTCATAAGCCAAGCTAGGCTAGCTTGGTCAGTCACGACCGTGAAATTAGCGCCAAAGAGGTATGGCCGAAACTGTCCGCAGGCGTACCCGACTGCGAGGCATTCCTTTTCAGTTGTGCTGTAGTTCATCTCAGCCTTGTTGAGGTGGCGGCTCGCATAGGCAATGACTCTTTCTTGACCTTCAGTTTTCTGGACCAACACGGCGCCAATGCCGTAATCGCAGGCATCGGTGTGCACCTCTATCGGCTTTCCCGGCTGAAACTGACCTAGAACTGGGGCTGTGATCAGCTTTTCTTTGAGGGACTGCATCGCCGCTTCGCAGGCTGCATCCCACACGAAAGGAACATCCTTTTTAGTTAAGTTGGTTAGAGGCCGAGAAATGTGAGAGAAGTCTTTGATGAATCGCCGATAGTAGTTACAGATTCCGAGAAAACTCTGTACACCTTTTTTGTTTCGCGGCTGGGAGAATCTCTCGATCGCTGCTACTTTGTCTGGGTCTGGCCGGATGCTTTCACCTGTGAGAATGTGTTCTAAATATTTTATTTCCTGGCGGGCGAAGCTGCATTTCTCGGGCTTCAGTCGCAAATTTTCCGCGTCCAAAGCCGAAAACACACTTTCCAAATCTTGCAAATGGGTTGCCATGGTCTTCGAGTAAATTACGATGTCGTCCAAGTAGGCCAAACAAACCCTCCAGAGGAGACCGCTGAGGACTTTGTTAATCATTCTCTGGAATGTGGCGGGGGTGTTGCACAGGCCAAAAGGGACAACGTTGAATTCGTACAGGCCGGGTCCACAGGCAAACGCGGTCTTTGGCTTATCTTCCTCTTTGATGCCCACTTGCCAGTAGCCTGATGTTAGATCGAGTGTGGTGAAATATTTTGACCCCTGAAGCACGTCGAGAATGTCATCAATTCGCGGCAATGGGTGCACATCTTTCTTAGTCACTTCATTGACTCTTCGGAAGTCGACGCAGAAACGCCAAGTCCCATTTGGCTTTTTAACGAGGACGACAGGTGATGACCAAGGACTGTGAGATTCTGTAATTATCCCATCGCGCAGCATCTCTTCGACCTGTTGCTCAATCTTTTGCCTTTCAAACGCGGAATGGCGATATGGGTGCTGATGAACTGGTCGAGAATCACCTGTGTCGATCACGTGTTCAGCGACGTGAGTTTGCCGGATGGGGTTATCATTGCTTGTAAATAGATGACGGTATTTCTCAATGAGCGACAGCAGCTCATCCCGTTCAGACTGCTGCAGGTTATCCCCAGTCTGTATGTCAAGCTCATGAGGCACTCGATCGTTTTCGGGAGCCGCTATTGCCAGCTGTGCGTCGTGAATAGATGAAGCCCATCCAAGCTTTGTTCCGCTGAGCAGATTTACTGGCGACATGGTGGGATTAGCAATACAAAGCAGGCCTCTCCCATGCTCGATCCTCGTCACTGTTTGCGCAACTTGGAGTCCACTTCTCAGCGTGCTGTTCGGCTCGACGAGGTGTACTCCGTCCCTTGCAACTTTTACTTCAATGGCGACCTCTGTGCGAGGTTCAATGCGAATGTGCTCGTGGCACCGCACTGTAAGCACATCATTGTGTTCGGGGGCACTTGAGTCTACCCGTAGTCGAAAAACCTCGCCATTGAGTTGGAGCTCTTTCTTGTCAAAATCAATAAGAAGTCGCACTGTTCGACAAAAAGGGAGACCACCGAGCAGCTCGTACGGGCAATTCTTGACCACTAAAAACTTTTCTTGAACTTCGGTGGTGCCAAATTCAATATTTCAACTTCACCATGAGGGGTGAGCAAGCCTCCGCCAATTCCTCTGATGAAAATGTCTTTTCTCGATTTGGATGCAGCGCATATTTTGTTGGCTAATTCTTCTGAGATGACATTTACGGATGAACCGGTATCAATTACGAGTTTTGTCTCTCTACCATTGGCTCGCGTGGGGACCACGAGAAGCTGACTTTCGGACAATGTGCCGATGGGGCGGCCGGGCTGGCCCCTTAGGCCCGGCCGTTCTCGTTTCCCGAAGGGTTATTCTGCCCGTCCTGATTGCCAAGGGGTTCCGCATGATCATTTCTGCCTCTGCCATTCCGGAACCGTTGCCAGCACTGCCGTGCTTCGTGGCCGATGCGGCTGCAACTCTGGCATCGGGGACGCCCGTCATTCGCACGGGATGTTCTCGGTGGCCAAGGCACTGGGGGGCGACGAATCTCGTCTTCAATGTTTCTTAGCCGGTCCGATAACAAGGCGATGGAGTCTGCAATCACCTTTAAGTCTCCCTCGCGGTCGGCAGCCTCCCGCGGGCAACGCAGTTCTGCTGCGGCGCAGGTGGCGACGCACGTAGGAGTAGGCTGTACTGCCGCAGCGGCGGGTGCCATCCCTACCGGAGGCGCGATGTTTTGCATCCACGACTGCAACCCGGTAGGATAGTGGGTGTCGATTGGACGTGACCAAGAAGCAGGGCTCATCAAAGCTGCGTAATTTATGCGCTGTAAAATTTGGAGGAATGCGGCGCAGGTTTCCGGGTTTGCGATGATCATTCTTTCCTGTACATCCGGACGCAGACCGCGCGTAAGGTGCCGCAACCGGTCATCTTCTGACATAGACGGGTTGGCTCTTGCACAAAGTTGTACGACGTCATGGTAGTACTGCTCTGGAGTTTCGGACGGCAGCTGTGTCCGGTTTTGTAGCCGCAAATGGGCGATCTCGACTGAGTGACGGCTTGTAAATGACGTTTTCAATAACGTCGCCCATTGTTCCCATGAATTAGGGGCACCCGTGAGAAGCTGAGTAGTGTGCCACTTCTTTGCATCGCCGTCTAAAGCCAAATATAAAAATTTAACTTTCGTGGCTTGGTCCCAGTTGTTGAGCGACGCGACATGTTCGTAGCAAAGAAGCCACTCGGAAACGGATTCCTCTGGCGCGCCTTTAAAGACTGGCGGTCCGACGAAAGGTTTTGCTTGGGGGGTAGCCATAGCAGAGAGAAAGGAAGGGGGTTCCGTCATAGTGGAGCAGTCCGAAGTAGTTTCCTGATGCTTATTGACTCGGGGCATAATTTTAGAGCGGGAATATCGCTACCCAGCACCTCCACCACTTTGTAGCGAAACGTCGGGGCCGTTTATGTTAGACGCATCGGAAGGTCAGAAAGACGAAGAGGCGTGGGAGCCGCTCCGCGCAGGCAAGGGATGAGGAGTCGACACGGTGAATTGGGAGAGCACTCATTGGGGGGTTTATTTAGCTAAGACATCTTGAAGTTGCAAAACACACAGGGCAAAAATTATACAACATAGAAAATGGTATCATACCCCGTCTGCCTGCCGGACTGCTCCCCGGTGGTGACGAGCGTCATGGTCCCCGAGTCCGCTCTCTCCAAAAAAGGCCAGTGTCGCCGCTCAAATAGCACGTTTCAGCCTCCACGGCAACACGAACCTTTCGAACCACCACTGTCTCCCACCAATAGGAAACCGGCTTACCCAGACAAGTCAGGCAGGTCGACGGTAACGATGTTCTACGAGCTTTTGTCATCGCGTGCGTCCGGCCTCGCCACAAAACCAATACAAACAACAAATTCCAGAAACTGGCCGCGACGTGCACACACGCTCTTCATTTTTGGTGCCCCGTCTCCCGGAAGGCTCCCTGCGGTGTGCGGTCTCGTTTACTAGAGCACCCTTGTACAAAAGCAGTCGGAAAAGAAGAAAATAACAAGAAAACATTCTACGCGACGCGGTCCTCGCGACAATATAGCCAGAAGGCCTGTCGTTCTGATCTGTTAACTTTTTTGTGTAGTTCACAAGAGGAATTCGAAGAACCTACGCCGTCCGTTTTTTTTTGTTTGTTTGCGCTGTTTATCTTAAGTATGCACAACCAACTAGCCCACTCAGCTACTCTGTTACCTCTAACATAAAAGCGGCACACACGCAGTGCTACGAGCAATGCCGATGTGCTCAGCCACTGCACTGAGGCCGGTAAGCTCATCGTTATCGCAACGGAACATGTGATGGTTCCGGGGAACATCTTGACAATCACACAATTGAGCGGTTCACCACAAGGCTGAACAAATCCGTCGCATTGTAGAAGCCAAGCAGAAGGACGCATTCGGTGACATTGCGTCAGCATTCCGTCTATCATCCCAAAACTGCGTTATGAAGGACGCCGTAGTGCAAGGCTCCGGGAATTTCCACCACCTGGGAATCTTTAGCGTGCATCTAAACATAAGCACACAAGTCGCAGGCGCCTCCATCAAATACAAGATGGTCAAGTTTGACCAACCAACCCTTTCCTGTTGCTACTAGCGCTGAGTGTGCGTCTTCTTTTTCCGAGTGCATCTGAGAAAGCCAGACTGGCCCCACACGCACCTGTACTGCTTTCACCACTTCCTACATGGGGAAGAAATAATTAGCACGATAAAGTGGCCAGAAACAGGTGGTTTATCATGCGAAGCGCTTGCAGAGCAACGAGCTTTGGGGGATTAGAGTTACTGTGTATTTATACTAGCATAAAGAGTTGTGCGTCTGGTTTCCAAACGCCGCCAGCTGCGAAGCAACCGAGAATTGCAGAGAAGGTGACGTTAGGCCAACTTTTGTGCTTCTCGGCGCCGCCGCTACAGCGAACTGAATTATCGCCAGTCAAGTTCAAATCGAATCCAGGGGCACTTTGCCTGCGTTGCCGCGCGTTTCGAGCATTGATTTTAAGACGCGCATGTTGCGGGACAACTCGAAGTGCTGAGAAAGTTATTGTTCAGTTACGTTTTCTCAGTGGCTAGAGATTAGCCCTGCAGCATTTCTGTCGGAACGCAGAATGACCGCTTGTAGGTTTATGTATTTATGTGCTACGAGTTAAAAAGAGCAACGCCTTTAATCTGTCTCGTCACTAAGCTGTTGCTGCGTTTTATTTGTTATTAGGTTTCAAAGCGGTCTACGAGCGTTGGAAAACTGTCCATGCTCACTCGGGGATGCCGCCTGCAAAAACTGAGCGTGGCTTCGCCGCATATCTTTGGTTGCTTGCTGGCCAAGATGGCGGACCTACGCGCAACTCTGCTACCTGCGGTAGCATATAGAGTAACTCTATGGGGGATTGGCTCGCGACGCCCTCACGCGGAACGCGCCGTCGTCACTGTACAGAAGCAGATCCATTCTACTCGCGGCAGCTGCTCAGGCCGTAAAGGAGGGAGCGAACGCGCGCGTCCAGACCGGCCGTGCTCTGGCATGGCTCGCGTCGGTGCGCCTGCCACGCGCCAACCAGTCAGAGGACGCGGAACCTCACACAGCTAGGCCTAGCATGGCGGTCGCCGTGGCGCCGCTGCGAAGACACGACCGAGTTCTGGGGAAGCACGGAAGCGTTGCTGAATTAATGCGTCGTCAACCGTAGCCGACAGCGATATGACCAAGGATCGCGAGTGTCGCAGGGCGATGTGGTATTGTGCCCACCGTGATTTTGCCTGCAGCTCCAGCGGCGCCGACTATTCCATCCTGCTGGCTGACCTTCCGCCGGCGTGAGTGCGATCGCTACCGAGTCAAAACATCGTACTGAATACTGCCGCTGCGCCTGTGCTAGTGTCTATGTTTACTTGCGCCTGAAACGAGTGGAGACATGCTTTCGAATTTCGAAGTCTGGAACACCGCCTGCTGCTAAACCAACTGTGAGCGATGTCAGCAATGGCGCGACACGTCGACCTTGCCTGAATGAGCACAGTTGAGAAACTCGGGTGGCGAATATTGATGTTTGTTTGTTTACGTGGCAACGTAAACGTTATAACAACGCCTGTGATCGGGACCTGCTTACGCAAGAGCGTTAAGCCGCTGTGTCTTTATTTTCAACATCGGCACCTACCGCGATCGCTACCAAATGTGGACCGCGCGCTCGCCAGCACTTTCCGGTGAGATCTGGCTACGAACATGAGTGTATGGCGCACTCTGCGACGCTCAAACATTTGCTGATTCGAGAGAAATCGTTTAGTTGTAACGTGTCAAGCCAGAAACAACTGACCGTGTTTTACGACTGCGATCGGCTGTTACCGGTGTATTTGCTGTGTTTAGAATTCAAGCTCGAACCTACGCAAAACTGGTGATTGAACGAGGACATTGCGTTCATGAAGAAATGCTGCTCTTGCTCTTGCTCTGCTTTTCTACAGTGCGCTGCACATTGGCGCATGCTTACTTGCACATACCTTCCTTTGCATACTGTGACACACACACGCCCAGAGGTGCAATACATGAGCACGCAGCGTCCAGAAAGCAATAAGGATTTAAAAGAAAAGTGCTTCTTGAGGGTTGTATGCATAACAAGTTCGTTTTTTTTCTTGTTTCTACGCTTGAAATCTCATCAGCGCTTATGAATTAGACGTGGCTTTTTAAATATCAAATGCACTGCGATTTAAAAAGTCTAGGACCGCATGGCACCAGATGTACTCGCATTGTTCATTGAATAAGCAATGTGCAGTATTAAAGTACAGGGCAACATTATTGAAGAAAATATGCTTTAGTGCGCAGCTATGGTAGCTGATATAAACATTAGTCTATGTAAATTGGGAACGAAATTCCGATAAGAGCTGTGCAAATGACAGCTGGTTTCCCGGAATGACCTCAGTTTCATCTCTATAACCACCAAAACCTGTCTGTCCATTCATGGTTTCCTTTTAAATGCGAAGCATTTCTTAGCGAACTTCGGCGAGTTTGAGCGTATCTGTCTATCTATCTAGCCGCCTATGATTTTGTGCTCTCCTGGCCGTTTCGCTAATCGGATGTTTACGAAAATAGGTATGCCACAACATGACTACATGACGAACATAAATACAGGTCATAACATGAAAATCATGATATGCATGTCATGAGCGGCATGATTTACATGCCACGGTCTTGGTGCATTCCTGGCGGTTTCGCTAATCGGATGTTTACGAAAATAGGTATGCCACAACATGACTACATGACGAACATAAATACAGGTCATAACATGAAAATCATGATATGCATGTCATGAGCGGCATGATTTACATGCCACGGTCTTGGTGCATTCCTGGCGGTTTCGCTAATGGGATGTATGCGAAAATTGATATGGCACAACATGACTGCCTGACAAACATAAATGGCAGGTCATAACATGAAAATCATGATATGCATGTCATGAGTGGCATGATTTACATGCCACGGTCTTAGTGCTCTCCTGGCCGTTTCGCTAATGGGATGTATGCGAAAATTGGTATGGCACAACATGACTGCCTGATAAACATAAATGGCAGGTCATAACATGAAAAGCATGACATGCATGTCATGGGCGGCATGATTTACATGCCAGGGTCTTGGTGCTTCTCTGGCTGTTTCGCTAATTGGAAGTATGCAAAAATTGGCATCCAACAATATGACTGCATCACGAACGTAAATGGCAAATCATAACACGAAAATCATGACATGCATATCATGGGAGACCTGATTTACATGCCACGTTCTTGGTGCTCTCCTGGCTGTTTCGCTAATGGGATGTATGCGAAAATTGGTATGGTACAACATGACTGCCTGACGAACATAAATGGCAGGTCATAACATGAAAATCGTGATATGCTTGTCATGAGCGACATGATTTCCATGCCATGCGTTTCGTTAACGGCATGTATGCGAAAATTGGTATGCCACAACATGACTGCATCACGAACGTAAATGAGAGGTCATAACATGAAAATGGTGACATGCATGTCATGAGCGACATGATCTACATGCCACGGCCTTGGTGCTCTCTTGGTCGTTTCGTAAGTGGGAGCACTGCACGGGCCGACTTTTCCCGGGCCCGGCCCGAAAGCGCCGTGCTCCGGCCCGCCCGAGCCCGGCCCGGTGTTTTTAAATACGGCCCGTACCCGGCCCGGGCCCGAAAGGTTTGGGCCCGGCCCGGCCCAATTCAACCAATTATTCCTTGAGCAGAAACGAGGCACTGTCAAATCTTCTCTCATAGGGAAGGTATCAGCCGCACTCAAGATAGTTTCTGGAGAGTGTTGTGAGATCTTATGACATTGTCACGATTTGCACTGGTACTGTGTTTACCTTCGGTTAATTACGCCCGTAACACTTTTGCGAAGGTACTGCAGGGGGATATATGGGGAGGCATAGCTGGCTGTCTCATGCACGCAGTGCTAACCGTTCAATATTCTTATTTCATTTCAAAGAAGGACTGCAACGTACGTCGCCCACATAAAGTACAAGCACGGTGGACGTTTATAAATGAGTTTACATTAATTGCCGGGACTATTGAGTAAATAGTGCAGGACTTATCCTGCAACCTTCGTTTATTGCACAATGCAACGAGAGAGAAAAAAATTGCGCTCTTAACTACTCATGGGAGGATTTGCCAGGCTCACTAGCGTTATTAAACGTGTCGTTTCGACACCTCGGTAGGCAACTGCCTCCAACTTGCGCTACATTTTCGTGCTAAAATGAAGGGGTCCTCTCCCGCACCTTTGTTCGCCGAGTCATCGCCACCGCAGTGCCATAGATCTTTCAAAGCAAGCCACACACGTTAGCGAGCGAGATACCGTCCTCGCTGTTCGCTTTATATGCCTATCTCGTCGCCTTTGTGTGACAGTCCTCGGTCTTTAAAAGTGTTTCACTTTAAATCAAGACCGGACTAAGGGCTTCCGAAATAACTGCTTATTAGTGCGCCGAATTGAACTAGCCGGTGGCTTCTTAAGCGCTGCCCGTCGAACGCTGCGGGTCGGGTGTCCGGAGCGTGATCGCACGCAATGACTGGAATCGGGACAGTGGGTTGCCGCCGAGGGCCAGAGGCCTCTGTGCGAACAGGGGAGCGAAGTCTGGCTGTCTGTGGCTCGCAGTCGTGGTTGCAGTCTTGCAGCTAGCGGCTGTGACTGTGGAGACGATGTGCGCCAGACAGGAAAAAGCGGTGACTACGATGGGCAGGAAAAGACGGAAGGTAGAGAAAAAGCAAACTTCTGAGAGGGGTAGCGCCCACGTGGAAGGACATTTCACGCGGATCAAGGATATTCTATTGCTTCAGTATAGGCTTCATTCCAGAAGGTTTCAACTGTTCAGTCAATAAAATAAGTTATGTGTTCCATCATATGAATGAACTTGGGCCCTTCTGCTTTTGTTTCAACATGTAGGGTGTTAAGCATCTCAAGTGCGGCACAGAATATTCAGTCTATGCTTCTGTATATATAGCTTCCGCAAAACCTGTATTACCCACTATAATCCTCTTATGTTAGCGCACGCACCGAGTTACCCTTGCCACGATTTCGGATAGTGGTACATTTAACACGCGACGGTGATACCGCAGCCGATAAAAGTCAACAAAAAAGTAGCGCACATGTCGCACACCGACTTAGCGAATCTGCCTTACAAATTCTACTCGTGCCCGGGAATCCTTGCTTTCTTACCACAAACATTGACGTCAGTGACGCTTTGGTCAACGGAGCAGTGGGAACTACGAACGGGAATCGCTGGGTGCCCATGCTACGCAAGTCCTGAGGTTTCACAGCAGCGGAGCTGCCATACGTTTTTTTGACTAGAGGAGGGGCTCATGTCTCCCGTTTTGATGTGTGTTACTTAACCGTTAAAATCTAAAAGCGGCAGATGTTCGAGGGAAGATGGAAGCTTGAAGAGATGAAAAATTCGTCCACACGGGGTGTCGCTGGACCCCTTAGATATTTATGCGGTAAAGGGTGCCATTACACCCGCCTGTTACAAAGGGTACTGCAGTAAATCATCTTGATTATCACCTTCCTTAGGTGCTTGCTCACTTCTGTCTCGGGAGCGCCTCCACGTTTTTGAGCGCCATGGGAACACTTGTGCTCCAAAGAATGATGAAACTTGTGAATTACTGAAGAAGTGTGACGAAGACGAAGGTGGCCGTGAGAATCAGCAAGAACATACTTGATATGATGAGCATCCGAGTTAAATGCTAGTTCTAATTTGCTAATTGCCAAATCATAAATATTTGCAACTACCTTGCTAGCACAAAAATCAGCGACATCTGCGTGGATCGGCGAGCCTGTGACAAGAGTCACTTCGCTCCTTGCGCTTAAACTACAGGAAAAGCAGCTCCTCAGATGTTAATGACTCACGAGTCTGGTTGACCTGTCGACAGAGTCACGATGGCGGAAGCAGGCGCGGCGGGGATGCGAGCGTAGCTGCACAGTCGAAATGTTTCCCATTAAACCCATGAGTACCGTCTTATATGCACTAATCTGGGCAGTGTACCGTTGCTTCGCACATGCCGCAGTGCTGTCTGACTACCATTTCTTTTGATACACGGTACGCAATAATGTATTTCGCTCAACATAATGGCGGGAACTTATATGAGGTAGTTTCCCGAAATTACATGTAACATACTGATGGAGGCAAAATGCAAAACTTCTTGTATCGTGCGATTTCAGTGCACTCTGAGGCACTTCAGGTGGTCTAAATTTCCCTGAGCCTTCCATTACGGCGTCTCACACATAGCCTGACTAGGTTCGGGCTGTTAAATCCCAAAAAACAACAAAACCAGAAAGCATTCACGCGCCATTACCGACACGTGTGAGACCCGGGCCTGATTCGGGCCTGACCCAGGCCCGGGCCCGGCCCGGGCCCGAAGCTCATGGGCCCGAGCCGGGCCCGGGCCCGATCCAACAATTACTTACCCGGCCCGACCCGGCCCGCGGGCCGGGCCGGGCCCGTGCAGTGCTCTAGGATGTATAGGAAAATTGGTGTGCAACAACATGACAGCATGACGATCATAAATGACAGGTCATAACATGAAAAGCATGACACGCATGTCATGGGCGACATGATTTACATGCCAGGCGTTTCGTTAATTGGATGTATACCAAAATT
Organism: Hyalomma asiaticum; assembly: GCA_013339685.2. NCBI lineage: Eukaryota > Metazoa > Arthropoda > Arachnida > Ixodida > Ixodidae > Hyalomma > Hyalomma asiaticum. The sequence goes on along the minus strand of CM023482.1, from coordinate 490,330 downwards.
GCTATGACACAACACGACAGCATGACGAAAGTAAATGACAGGTCATAACATTGATAGAATCATGACACGCGTGTCATGAGCAGCATGGTTTACATGCCACAGTCTTGGTGCTCTTGCGGCCGTTTCGTTGACTTCATATGTACCAAACTCGGTATATCGAGACAACAATGCAAATCCATTTTACGTTCCTGATGCGTGCTTCGCATTTCCTTGATTCCCACTGCATGGGGGATCTGCCAATCTTTTTTTTTTTCCCTAAACACCGTGATTTGAAACAGAATTGTTTTTGTGATGGTTTTAAATCACAAGATGAGTCTGTAGCAGCAAATCGGAAATAACAAAGCACAGACTATTCCATTCAAAAAGTTTGTGCATTGCGCTACATATACTAGTACTCATGCACTTTAACGTAGCCAATACATCAAGAAATTCCAGAACTTCCTCGGTAGATGCTGCATTGCATGTTTTCAAGTAGCACAAGTCGCATCACACAGTTATTAGCACATCTTGTGTTTATAAATGCCTCTTAACCACAAATTGCTTGTAAAAGCATTCTACAACAGTATTTGGTTAGAATAGTACTGGCATCACACAATTATAATTGTGTCTTGTGTTAACAAAAGACCTCTCAGCCACAAATAATGCTCAAAGGTAGGACAAAACATAACTTTGTTAGGATTTTACTTGTAATAGAAGTCACATCGCAATGTTACAAGCACGCCTCATTGTAATCACTAACCTCTCCATGAATTACTCTCAAAAGCACTCTAAAACAGTGCTTGGATAGGATTTTGCAAGTAATACTAGTCGTCGTAGTTACAAGCACATCTTTTGTTAATAAACAAATTCTCAACCGTGAATTGCTCTCAAAAGCACCACAAAAGAGGGCTTTGTTAGAAGTTGAGGAATAATAGTACTCACATCACACAATTATGAGCACCTTTCGTGTTAACAAAAAAAAACCCTTCGTCCACAAATGACCCTCAAAAGCATGCTAACAGAGCGCTTACTTAGAATTTTAAGAGCGACAGTAGTCACACGATAAATTACAAACATGCCTTGTGTTAATAAACAACCAGTGGCCCACAAGTAGCTGCCAAAGGCGTTCTAAAGCTGTGTTTGGTTAGATGTTTGTGAGTGATAGTAGTTGTATCACACAATTATAAGCATGTCTTTGCTTATAAATGACCCCTTATGCACGAACAGCTCTCCAAGCATTCTAAAAGAGTGCTTGGTTAGAATTTGGGGAATGATAGGCTTGTTTTTTGTTGTTAGAGGACACTGACTGCAAACTACCGGAGAGAACTTTACAAATGAGGGCTGCCCATGATTTTCTGCCTATACTCTGTGGACAGTCAGTGACCCACAATAGGTGTTGTGGGGACCGGGTCCACCATGTTTTTCCCGGAATGTCCTCGTATCCCCCCTCTCCCAGCTGGACGGGGCGGCAACCCACCACTGCGAGGGGCCGGCCGGCTTTGCCCCATGTGGTCTTAACTAGTTTGCCATTGGGCAGCGAGTAATGTCTGGAATGTTCGCGCGTTCGGGTTTTGGAGATGATTGAGAGAACTCGCTGGGACTCGAAGGGATGCGCACGTGATTTTGTGACTCTCCGGCCGACGTGGCCATCGGTCGGATAGCGCGCCTTTGCGGGCCCCAGCGACCACGGCAGCAGCTAGCGATCGTCGCCCATATCTGTATGTTCTTTTCCTTCCATTTTCCCTTTCTAGGCCCCGCAGGGGCGTCTGCTTCTGCAGGCGTTTGGTGTGTAGCGACACCACGGACCCGAGCTAACGGGGGGGTTTCGACCCCCTCCCACGCCTTGCCGTGCGTGGCTTTGCCGTGTCCGGGGAAAAGGGGATCCTGGGGGTTGAGCCGACGCCGGGTGATTGGACCTTTAAGGCCCCCCGGCAGAGGCAACACACCCCTTTGGCCCCGGCTTCACGCAGACGGCACCCCGGGCTGACCCACCCTGGGGGAAATCGGCAGTCACCTCTTCCTATCCTGCTCTACCATCTTCGCCTTTCTCTCGCGCTTTTGATCTGTCCTGTCCCCTTTTTTCTTCTGTTGTTTCCTTTTTTCATGGTGGCTAGGGTTAACCGTGCGTGACCAGTCTTCCTTGGCTGGTCGCGTACGGTTATAGTAGTTATGTATGGCTAGTGCTATAAATACACTCCCTGGTTGGGCTCCAAGGTGGGCGGCCAGCATGACTACCGAACATTACATTTTTTTTATGGAAAAACATCCCACTTCCCAAAAAACTGATCGGCTCCGAAAGCGGAACCGCACCGAAGTAACGAAAGATTTCATGTCTAAATGCAACAACTTCACCAAGTTCTTTGTCATCACTTCAAAAAGCACAACACCGATGCAGGACACATCACCTTTTCCTATCGCCAAAGCCATCAAAGAATGCATCAACGGAGACTACGATGCTAGGAAAATGAATTCCGGTGACCTTTTGATAGAAGTCCGTAACGAGCAACAAAGCAACAATATTAGGAAACTAAACAAAATTGGTGACCATGAGGTATCTGTCACACCACACCGATCACTAAACCATGCCAAGGGCGTGATCTCCGACAATGATCTTGTAAAATGCACCGATGCAGAAATTACCGAAGCCTTAGCTGATCAAGGAGTGCTTTCCGCTCACAACATAATGATCAGAAGAGAAGGAAAGGAAATCAGAACAAGGCATGTAGTATTGACTTTCGCGAGCACAACTCTCCCATCTGCGGTACATGCCGCCTACCTACATCTCAAAGTAAGACCCTATGTGCCAAACCCACGACGGTGCTTCCGGTGCCAGCGGTATGGCCATGGGTCACAGGCGTGCCGAGGAAAAGCGACGTGCGTGAAGTGCGGTCTCACCGACCACATCGATGATGAGTGCACAAACGAGCTTCGGTGCATTAACTGCGAGGGCCCACATGCTGCATATTCCCGGACTTGTCCTGTATGGAAAAAGGAAAAACAAGTAAACACATTGAAAGTACAAGACAACATTTCATACGCCGAAGCGAGGAAACGAGTTCGCCCAGAAGGGCTCCTACAGCCAAGCGGTACAGCGAGGGCGGGTACCGCAAATGGTGTCGGTCAGCACTCAGGTCCAACTGCAGGACCTAGTGTCGGCCCTGCAGCCCTCACGTAGAGAGTCGGAAGGTGCTCAACACCACTCGAGGCCTGGAAGCCCCCGCTGCTGCTGGTACCATCCAGCGTAGCGTAGAGGCCACGCAGACCTCGTTAACGCTGTCGAAGGGAAGGCTCCCTCCAAAAAAGCCAACACTCTCGCAGAGCAGCTCCAACGATGAACGCCTTTGCGGCGCTGACTCGATGGAAGTCTGCCCTGCAGACACAGAGGAGGTTGCTGCGGGCAGCAAACCTCCAAGACCACCGGTCGTGCCTCCAATTCCCCCTGGTAGGGGAAAAGGGGCCCGACATCCGGTCAGTGCACCGGGAAAGGGCACATGACCAGTTTTAGTCTTCCTTGCATAATCTGTGACGTCTTTCTTGTCACCCTCTTTTACAGTTTTACCCACATCACCTCAATAATCCAGCGATTCTTTAGTTTTTATCATGACGTTTTTAATACACTGGAACTGTAGAGGCCTCATACACAACTTGGGGGACATTAAAGATATTATGCAGAACTTTTCGCCTATAGCACTGTGCCTACAAGAAACAAATCTAGGCCCGAAAAACAGCAATTTTTTAAAAGATTTTACGGTTGTTCGAAAGGACCGTGAGAACGCAAGTCGACTATCAGGGGGAGTGGCCATAATCGTGCAAGGTGGCACTCCCACCCGTGAAATTAAGTTAAATACCTCTCTCGAAGCTGTAGCGGTTACAGTTTTATCCCATAAAACCATCTCCATTTGTTCAGTTTACATCCCACCTCATGAAAATATAACTCTTCGACAACTTGATGACCTAGTAGCACAGCTGCCTGAACCATACCTTTTAGTCGGTGATTTTAATGCTCACAGCACACTCTGGGTCAGTGAGGAAACAGACAACAGAGGTCAAGTTATTGAAGATTTTGTCCTATCAACCAGTATATGTCTTTTAAACTCAGGTTCACCTACATATTTTTCGCCTACATCACGGAAGTTTAGCTGTCTCGATTTAGCCTTTTGCTCGCCTTGTGTTTTTAGTGATTTTAAATGGGAGGTCCTATACACCTCATACGGAAGTGATCACATGCCTGCCATCATCAAACTGACATCCACCTTTCCTACCATCAGATCTAAACCACGCCGCTGGAGGCTAGAACGCGCGGACTGGCTTCTATTTAAGAAAACCGCTAAACTCGAGGACGTACTGACGTCTGAAATGAGCATTGACGAAATGAACGAAAATATCACAGCAGCCCTGGTAACAGCGGCAGAAGCAGCAATACCACAATCGTCGACCATTGTGCGAAAGAAGGTGAATCCTTGGTGGACGCCTGAGTGCACGGAGGCAAAGAAACAACAAAATAAAGCATGGAGTATCCTGAGGAGGTACCCTACCTACGGAAATCTCATAAGTTTCAAACAGGCTAAGGCTAAAGCGCGATATGTCCGCAGACAGGCAGAAAAGGCGTCATGGCAAAAATATGTCTCCTCCATCAACAGCTCGGTCACATCGAAAAAGTTATGGGATCGTCTGAAGAAGTTTAGGGGAGATTACTCACCGTATACCATTCCTTTACTCACAGCCCCAGGCATACAAACTACACTACAAGAACAAGCAGACATACTAGGCCAACACTTTTATAATACCTCAAGTTCAGCCAACTACTCAGATGCTTTCCTTAAATACAAACAGTCCGCAGAAAAACAGAGGTTGCCTGTCACAGGATCCTCACATGAACCCTTCAATGCCCCAATAACACTACACGAGTTAAACAGAGTACTTTCTTCAGACAAAAAAACGGCAGTTGGCGAAGACCGAATTCATTATTCAATGCTTGCCCATCTCTCACATGCCTCTATGAATGCTCTACTAGAATTTTTCAACAAAATATGGGACAGTGGCACTTTACCAATTACATGGAAAAATGCAATCATTATACCTTTCCTGAAAGCCGGGAAGCCACCTACATCCGCAAACAGCTACAGGTCAATCGCCCTCACAAGCTGCTTAGCAAAATCCTATGAAAGTGTCGTAAATACAAGGCTGACTTTCACTCTCGAAACAAAAAATCTACTTGACATCCACCAGTGCGGTTACAAAAAGAATTGTTCAACAACAGACCATCTTGTCAGATTAGAACATGAAATAAGGAACGCCCTTTTGCATAAACAACACTGCCTTACAGTCTTCTTTGACCTCGAGAAGGCGTACGACACCACATGGAGATTCGGTATATTGAGAGATCTGGCAGAACTGGGGATCCGCGGAAAAATGCTCAAATGTCTAGCTGACTTTCTGTCAAATCGAACTTTCCAAGTCCGCCTTGGAACAACGTTTTCCCGTGTGTTCATCCAAGAAAACGGGGTGCCTCAGGGATGCGTACTGAGCACAACCTTGTTCGTGGTAAAAATGAACTCTATAAATAGAATAATACCTCCCTCTGTCATGCATTCATTATATGTCGATGATCTTCAAATCTCGTACCGAGGATCAAACATGGTTACCTGCGAACGACAAGTTCAAATCACATTAAATAAACTGACACAATGGGCGACCGAAAACGGGTTTCGTTTCTCTGCTGAAAAAACTGTTGCAGTGGTCTTCTCCCAAAAAAGGGGCTTACACCCCGACCCTGTTCTAAAGATGCACCGATCTATCCTACCAGTTAAAAAAGAGCACAAGTTCTTGGGGGTTATGTTTGACAGGAAGCTAAACTTCATATCCCACATAAACACTTTGAAAACTAAAGCAACTAAGGCACTGAATATGCTTAAAGTTTTGTCACGAAAACGATGGGGTTCAGACCGGGAATGTCTTCTGCGCATATACCGATCATTAATACGCAGCAAAATAGACTACGGATGTGTAGTATATGGTTCAGCCAGACAATCGTACCTCAGAAAAATAGATCCAGTGCATAACCTTGGGCTACGCTTGGCAACCGGCGCGTACAGAACATCCCCTGTTCTCAGTCTGTACGCTGAAACAAATGAGCCATCCCTGGAGCAAAGAAGAACACAACTTATGGTGACCTACGTGCTCAGAGTTCGATCATTACCAGGACATATATGCAACGATATCGTTAATCACTGCAACACTAGAATACACTATGAAAATAAGCCGCAAGCCATTAAACCCCTAATACTTCGGTACGAAGAAAATTGTCGCGAGTACAGTATCCCACAAGAAGCTCTTAATGTAGCCGAAAAGCCATCTAGACTACCTCCTTGGTGCGACTTCGCGCGGTTTCTGGACTTTTCTTTGACTCACCTCAAAAAACAAGACACCCCGCACGAGCACATAAGACAAGAGTTTTACTCAGTACAAGAAACATACAGCGGCCACAGTGAGTTTTACACAGATGGTTCAAAAACACATGAATACGTGGGATGCGGCATCGTGTCAAGATCGCGGGAACAGACCATAAGACTCCCGCAATGCGTTTCAGTTTTTACAGCTGAAAGTTACGCCCTGTGGACAGCTATGCAAAATGTGATAACAGACAAACACAAGAAAGCAGTCATCTACACAGATTCCTTAAGTGCCCTCAAAGCCCTCAACTTTAGATCTCAGCAAGAACCTCTCATTGGCGACATTCTACACACACTTTTACACATAAATCCGAACCACTCAATCCGTTTTTGTTGGGTCCCAAGTCATGTTGGGATCCCAGGAAACGAAAAGGCAGACAGGTGCGCGGCTAATGCCAAACGTGCAACTCTATCAAATATAAAGGTACCTTTGAAGGATGGGCTTCGCACCATTCGCGGAGCTCTGAATGACAAATGGCAGACCCAGTGGAACACAAACTACACTAATAAGCTGCACCTCATTAAACCGGTATTAGGACAGTGGAAAAGCTGCCATCACCAAGATCGCTTCATCGAGATCATCCTAGCTAGACTTCGAATAGGACACACACACCTCACGCACAGTCACCTACTCACAAAAGAAGCACAGCCCACATGCGAAAATTGTAACGCTCCTCTCACAGTTTTGCACATTCTAATTACATGTCCACATTACGAAATACTGCGACAGAAACACGTCAGTCAATTATACAAGACCCACACCCCATTACACCCATCATTAATTCTAGGAGACGACCCACTAGTACCTCTCTCAAATGTCATGAAGTTTCTAGACGACATAGGATATCTGAACAAACTTTAAATAACGCGGATTCATCCTTATACCTAGCCCCTTAACACCTTGCTCTTGGCGCAGCATAGCCCAAGTAGCTTTTGCGCCAATAAAACCCAAACAAACAAATTTCCCTTTCTAGGGGCGCGCGATCGCGGGTGCGCTGGCCGGGGTTAGGTGGCTCTCACCCTTGCATGGTCTTTTGTGTTATTTTGAGTTCGCGTGTTGTTTTTTGTTATTGTCCTTTGTTTGTGTTACCGTGTTCGCGTGTTGTTTATCGTTTATCGTTGTTTAGCGTTATCCTTTATATTTAATTCGATCTTACATTCGCCCTTGCTTTGTTTGTTTCGTTTAACGTGTTTATTTAATTACCATGCTCGGAGAGTGACGCCTAAAGTTCTCCTCTTTCGCCGCGTGCGACGGTTCGTGCTGTTCTGCGTCGAGACAGGCCGCGGGCTGACGCACGCGGCAGCGCGGCGATGCATCGCTGAGATAGCGAGCGCGCGAACGCGACTGCCACATTCTCTGCTCGTCGAGTGCTCAAACCCATGATGGGGTTGCTAGCGGCGATGTCGCTGCTAGTAGTAGTAGTAGTAGTAGTAGTAGTAGTAGTAGTAGTAGTAGTAGTAGTAGAACAACCCCCTACAGTGCATAGTTGGTAGCAGCCTTTGCAAAAACATAAAGATGTTAGCATATGCCTAATGGCCTCTAATATATACATAAAAGCGGCTCTAGTTTACATAGGATTTCATTGGTCAGAATATAGTGAGATATTATGGAAGTGATACTATATAAGATTGTGCGGGAACATGACAAGTGTGGCCATCAGATAGTGGCAGGTCATCGTGGTCCAGTTGTTTTGGCCATGCTTACATTATCCCCAGTATTGTACTGTAATAAAATTGAATACTGAGGCTTTCATAATGTCTTTATTTGGTGTGCAATGTACGTTTTACTTGCCATCTTGCTCATTGCTGTTGTTGTAAGAGTCGTGTCAACATTAAAGCTTTTTTCATGACAATGACAAAGAGGTACTGTGCAAACTTGTTCGAGTCAAGGTTGGCACTTCCTTTTTCAGCTTGACTGTCTCTGCATGAGTGCAGTATTATTTTATTATTATTATTATTATTATTATTATTATTATTATTATTATTATTATTATTATTTTATTGATACTGTAAGCCTTAACAGGCTCTTACAGGAGTGGGAAAAATGATACAGATTGACATCTTCACATTAGACCACAGAACAAAAATAATGGACAAAATAAAAAAGGAAAAGAAAATTAAAGAAGAAGAGTACAGACTACTCTAAACAATTACAGATTCAACTATACATCTGGTCGAAGAACCAAGAAATAAAAGAGAATAAAAACGCCATAGGCTAACAGGAGAGTACATATTAGACACAGGTCTGAGAATTGAAACATCGAGTGGCATACGAATCAAAAACGTACATTCCATGAAAAGTTGCCCCATTATTCTACAACGCTGGAACTTACTGATCTAAAAACTGTTCAAGATTGGTAGTGAATGATTCGAGAGATTCTGAGGAGACTATATCACGTGGCAAGTTATTCCATATTTCTATGACTGACGGAAAGTAGTAATACTTAAATGAATTGCAACGGGAGATGAAAGGCCTGATACTCTTGTCGTGGTTTGTTCTGGCGGAGCGCTGATATGGTTGTTTCAAGTACTCGTGTTTCTTGATGTTAATGTTGTCATGATAAAGCAGATAACGAAATTTTAATGCAGCTATGCGTCGCCGGATCGCCAGTGTTTGAATGCTTGCCCTATTGCGTAGCGCGGTTATGCTGACATCTCGAGAATACTGAGAATACACAAATCGGAGCGCTGTGAACATCCCATTTGAACATCCCAATGTGAACATCCCATTTTAATGTGTTTGTGATGGTAACGCCCAAATAGTTCACCGAAGCGGCCTCTGCTACGTGTAGTCCCATTAAATGATACGCAAATTTTAAGGGTGCTCTCTTTCGGGTTATATGCATATACGAGGTTTTTCCTACGTTTATTTCCATTCCCCATTCTTCACACCACCTTGAAATGTTAGTTAGGGAGGTATTAAGCCGTAACTGATCGTCGATCGTTCGTACTGTGGTATAAATGACACAGTCGTCAGCAAACAGTCTAACTGTTACATCAGGTTCGACGTGACAATGGATGTCATCAACGAAAATAAGAAAAAGAATCGGGCCTAGCACAAACCCTTGTGGGACACCCGAGTAAACGTATAACTCTTCAGATTCAGCGTCGTTTACTTTAACGTGCTGACTGCGGTTTGAGAGGTAGGCGGCTATCCAGTGTACTATATTGGTTTCAATCCCGATAACCTTCAGCTTGTCAATCAGTTTTTGATGGGGCACCTTATCAAATGCTTTGGAGAAATCTATGAATATTGCGTCACATTGAAGTCTTGAGTTAATTACTGTAGCAAAGTCATGTGCTATTTCGAGAAGTTCAGTTATGGTAGAGAGCCCTTTCCAAAAGCCGTGTTGTTTGGAATAAAGTAGGTTGTTATCTTCTAAGTAGGTGGTGATTGCCTTGTTGATTATATGCTCCATTAGTTTGCAACAAAAACTAGTCAGTGAAATCGGCCTGTAAATGGTCATAAGTAACTTGTCACCCCCTTTATGAATAGGAAGGACCCTGGCACGAAGCCAGTCCGTCGGCAGAGTGGCTGTTTGAAGCGATGATACGAAAGTTGCATGTAGGAAGGAAGTTATTTGCTCTGCATAGCGCCGTAGAAAGGCATTTGAAAGATTGTCAGGGCCTGAGGATTTTTTAACGTCAATCCGTAGCAACAAGTTAAGTATTCCATCATGAGTTATGACTAGTTCCGACATTAATAACGCAGAATCTAGCACAGTTTTGCTTTCTGCAGACGCAGAAGTGCGTGTAAAAACCGACTGAAAGTACCTGTTAAATGTGTTGGCTATAGTGAGTTCACCTTGGCAGGACATGTTCAACTTGAATCTGACCGCAACAGTGGCTCATTATAGCAATCTGTATTGGTGCTGCTGATTTCATTAACAGGTGAAAACCTACTGCTGTGTGAAAGGTCACGGCAGGATCTTATAAATAACCAATAAATATAGTTGGCCACATTCATTCAAAGTATGGAGAGGAAGGAGTGAAATAACGGTGCTTGATTGAAGATTGGAGCTTCTCAAAGGTAGCGCATGTAAGGAGCTGTTACGCACATTTCGGGGCATGAATATTATGTTGATGACCGTAGTATACAGAAATGCCGCCTCTTTGCTTATGTGAAATCCATTAGGTACTGTGCCTAATATATCGGGAACTTAAATTTTTAGTGCTTACAGCAAACGTGTCATTTTTGTAAAAAAATATTTTTCTGTCAGTAGCCATAAGTCAGTGTACTCATCTCGCGCATTTGACCAATACATACAAAAATTGGCATTGAACGATATGAACGTGTGAATAACACGAGTGATAGGACATGAAATCAATAACATGACGGATTAATTCAGGATTAATAATAATGAAACTGTCTGGACGCACACATGATTGCTGTATCAGGTAGATAAGCCGAAGTGATGCATGCCTGCAAGTAGTATCTTCGGCGCATACTCCGCACGTGTCTGCCCTTTCCTGTACCGGGTATAAAATGGGTGCGAATAAAGACTAGGGGGCTTTTTCAGGAGCTGAACACCGGTCCCTGCCTTTACTCAGTCGACACCACAACCGAAACATGGTGTCAGGACGTGAAGCCACGCCCACAGTGCTCGTGCAAGGTAACGCAGAAGCATGGAACTGGTGAAGCCACCGGAGCCGCTGTACTTCACCAGCGAAATCAGTAAGCAGTGGAACCTTTTCAAGCAAAAGTTCGAACTTTTCTTGGCTGCATCAGAGCCCGAGAAGAAACCTAGTCAGGATGCCACGAAGATTGCCTTATTGCTAACTCTGGCAGGGGACCACTCCCGGGAAGTTTACAACAATTTTACCTTCAGGGACGACGAGAGCCGGGATAGTTACACAACTGTCATCGCCAAGTTTGACGCTTACTGTGCAGAACGCCTGAATGAAGTGCACGAGCGTTACATGTTTCGCAAACGCATTCAAGCTCAAGGTGAGCCAGTCGAACAGTGTGTCAGAGAGCTCAGAAAAATGTCCCGTTCCTGCAACTTCGGCCTTAATGGCAGAATAATTCATCCGTGACCAAGTAGTATTTGGAACAAATGATGACAAAGTAAGACAAAAGCTGCTGCAAGATAATAAGTTAACCTTGGCTAAAGCGGAAGAGGTCTGCAAGGCTGCGGAAGTGCCTGCCGCGCAAAATGAAATTTGGTCACTAGAACTAAGGCCGATTGATACTGTCAAACGACGGGAGCAGCAGCAACAGTACGAGGAACAGCCCGCAACGTTCAAGTGCCGCAGGTGTGAACGTACACACGGTCCGCGAAGCTGCCCTGCATTTGGCAAAACGTGCAGGAAATGCCAAGGGCAGAACCATTTTGCCGCCCGGTGCAAGTGGAGCAGACAAGTACGGGAAGTAAAGAGCACCGCGAAGATAGCGATGCGGAATTTGACATGTTGGATGTGTGTGTCAACAGCGTTGGAAGAGCGTGTGACCGTGACTGGTTAGTCCGAGCACAAGTTGTGGGCATGACCCTAGATTCCAAAGTTGACACGGGAGCACAAGCCAACCTCTTGCCATTATCTGCCTACAAGAAACTGCAGTCGCGGATACCCTTGACTACAAGTAAGTGTATCCTACGGTCTTACAACGGAGGAGTCATCAAGCATCTGGGCATCATGACTACCACGGTGACCGTCGGAAGCAAAAAGACAAAGATTGACTTCTTCGTTGTGAAGACAGACCGGCAGGCCATACTGGGACTGCGAGCGAGCGAACTGCTTGAACTGTTCTCGCGCACCGTTAACGATATCGGAATCAGCAGCAGCGAAGGACTTGTCCAGCAGTATCGCCACCTTTTTTCTGGGACTGGATGTATCAACCGCCCCTGCCGCACGGTTCTTCGCGAAGATGCTGTCCCAGTCGTCCAGACAGCCCGCCGTGTGCCCCTTGCCTTACGGGAACCTCTGCGTGCTGAACTTGCCCGCATGGTCGAAGCCGGCATCATAGCCAAGCAAGACCAGCCGACGGACTGGGTAAGTCCTCTGGTTATTGTCAGAAAAAAAGACTGTAAACTCAGGCTATGCATGGACCCGAGGAAGATTAGCGACTGCCTCAAACGCGAGCATTACGAGATGCCGCGTAGAGAAGATATTGAGTCGGAATTTGCTGGAGCACGTTTTGTTACGCGCCTCGACGCCAACTCGGGGTTTCACCAGATACCGCTGCATGATGACACTTCAAGAATCTCTACGTTCGCGACTCCCTTCGGTCGTTACCGTTTTTTGAGGCTGCCCTTCGGCATAGCCTCCGCCCCGGAAGTGTTTCAAAAGTCTATCAGCGAAATATTCGAGACACTGACAGGAGTGCGAATATACGTCGACGACGTTATCATATGGGGTACGACAAGACAAGAGCACGATGATAGGGCACGAGCGGTAATGGAAGCAGCACAGAAAGCTGGCCTAACGTTTAATGAAGACAAATGCATCATTGGCGCGAGAAAGATTTTTTTCTTGGTGACATTATTGCTGCAGACGGCATACGCCCAAATACAACACTGGTCAGTTCTCTGAGAAGTATGCCACCGCCGTCGGACAAGCAAGCAGTGCAGCGCCTGCTCGGCGTTGTAAACTATTTTGCGAAGTTGCTGCCATCAATTACAGACCGAACGAAACTGCTTCGCAGCCTGATAAAGAAAGATAATATCTTCGAGTGGACCGAAAACCATGCTAAAGAATGGAAAATGATTTGTGACAGTTTGAGCAAAGGTTCTGTGCTGGCTATTTTTGATCCTAAAAGAATTACGAAGATAACATCATATACTTCGCAAAATGGAATAGGCTCCGCTCTCTGGCAACGTTATGAGGGTTCTTGGAAGCCTCACGCGTCTTAACAGAAGCGCAGCGGAGGTACTCCCAGATAGGGAAAGAGGCGATGGCTGTTGTCTTCGGGTGCGAAAAGTTCCACCATTTTGTGTACGGACGCAACATTATCCTCGAGACCGACCACCGACCCTTGATAGCAATCTCGGAGAAGCCGACTGGAGAAATGCCGCCCAGTTTGCAGCGACACTTTCTTCGCTTGCTTAAATACCACTACAAGCTCCATTTTGTTCGAGGAAAATGCCTGGTAGTCGCGGACATGCTGTCTCGAGCGTCAGTGAAAAACTCGGAAGAAAACACAGATGATGACGTGGAAGTTCACGCGGTAAGTGTCCGTTCATCACTTGTCGGCGAAGCAACTTTGAAGCGTTTGGCACAAGAAACTACTAAGGACGACTATTTGAATAAAGTTATTCATTGCTTGGAAAGCAATAGTCCCGTCTGTGGAACACTGAAACCCTTCGAAAGTGAATTAGGGGTCGTGAGCGGTGTGCTGCTTAAGGGATGCAAGGCAGTGATACCATCAAGCGTGCGCCCTCAGCTACTTCGAAGAATTCACGAAGGCCACTTAAGGGTCAATAAATGGAAATCTCGAGTGCGCAAGTTGCTGTTCTGGCCTGGTCTCAATGCGGACATTGAAGCACTCATCAGAAGATGTCCAGTTTGTGAGAAGTATGCGTACCGGCGGCAAAGTGAACCGCTCATGAACCGCACATTTCCTGAACATCAATGGTACCGAGTAGGTGTCGATATTTTTCAGTGGGCCGGAATCGTATCTATGCGTTTTTGATGCGTTATCGAATTTCCCAGAGGTGGAGTTCCTACATGACGCAAAAACGGCCACTGTTGTGACAAAGCTCAGCGCACGGTATGGAATCCCTTTGGAGGTGTGCACAAATAATGGCCCGCAGTTTGCGAGCCATGAGTTTGCATCGTTTGCAAAAAAGTACGACTTTAAACACATTACGTCCAGCCCGCGGTTTCCTCGGTCGAATGGCCTCGCAGAAAAAGGTGTTCAAATAGTAAAAGGAATAAAAAAAAAAAACGTTGGAGATGAAAGATGATTTCTGGCTTGGATTGCTCGCTTACAGGACCAGCCCGCTAGAAGACGGTCAGTCGCCTGGCGAGTTACTTCAGGGCAGACGACTTCGGACAGCTCTTCCAGACTTCAACGAAGCTCCAAGACAGTCGGTAAAGAAACATGAACAGTACCCACCCCCAGGGCGTTCTTGCACCGCTACAAAGAGGCCAGGTTGTCAGAGTACGAGGAGACTCGTGGTCACCGAAAGCAAGGATTCTTAAGGCGGCTGATCAACCCAGGTCGTCACCGAAGGCGGCAGTGTCTTGCGCCGCAATCGTCAACACCTCAGGGCTACGGCTGAGCCGCTCAGCATTTCGCCTAGTGTTGACGACATCCCAGACGACACCCACGAGGACGGGTACCCTTCCCAGGCCCAACCAACCAAAATCCACCCGATGGTACTTTGTGCAAGTTCCGTGAACTCAAAACCTTCTGAAGTGCGTACACAAACTTTCGTCCGTGTTTGGTGATATGTGAGTGTATTTGTTTTTCGTCAAAACGTTACAGTGATTTAGTTGTCATTCCAAGGGAGGAAGATGTATCCAGTAGATAAGCCGAAGTGATAAATGCCTGCAAGTAGTATCTTCGGCGCATGCTGAGCACGTGTGTGCCCATTCCTGTACCGGGTATAAAACGGGTTCGAATAAGGACTGGGGGGGGGGGGGGGGCTTTTTCACTTGCTGAACCCCGGTCCCTGCCTTTACTCAGTGGCCACCACAACCGATACAACTGCATCCCACTAAAGCAAGAGACGCAATGGACAAACGCACAGAAACACACTGGGACGTTGTGTGTCTGTGCATTTCTCCCTTATGTCTGTGCTTCAGTGCCCTGTGATCATGTGTTATTTGTGCCAACTTCCCAGAGGAAGTCTTATTAAGATGTGTAGTGTGTACAATGCACTCCTTGGCCAGGGACAAAAGGTGGGCAAACAATAGAATACTCTTATAAATGTGTAGAAATTGTTGCATTGATGGTTGCCTATGATTGAGGGTATCAAGTCGAGTTTAGTTACCCCAGTTATAACTAATTAATTATAATGCTCATCGCACTCTGGGCCATTTGGCCGTAACTGCGCGTGAATGGCACCAGAAAGATGCCATTTCGGGTTTAAGTAGATTCTACGTATAACTTCTTAAGTGGTTGGAATCGAACCCACGACCTTTTCCAAGTATCGGGAAGTGCACTTGGCCGTAGTTTCGCTGTAAATATGGAGACAAAATTGTTTTCAGATTGAATTATATTTTACATTTAGATGATTCATTTGATAACCGGTTGGACTGGAACCCGCGACCTTGCCAAAAGCAGGAAGGGGGCGGGGTGTGAGTGGCCGTTGATCCGCTATAAATAGAGGTAGAAAGATGCCGTTTTGGCCTGACGTGAATCTTGGATTGAGGCATTCAATTTCTTTAACGGAGGGCCGCACAAACGTGACCTTACTAAAATACAGTGGTATGCGTGCGCGTGCGTGGGAAAAGGGGGGTGGGTGTCCCTTTGAGCCAATGACAAGTTAATGTAGCTCCGCCTCAAAGCGATCTACGAGAGCGCCATTTGGAACATACGATCCTGGCGCTCATGGCAATCGATGCCGCAACATTGGAGGAGTCGAAACCAGCCTATCTCGCTGATACAGAGCGAAGGCGTCGACAGCAAAAGGAGCAAGCGCCGACATATATGACTTGTGTATACGTTGTTGCTGTTGGTATTCTTTTCTGGAATCATATACCTCCTCATGCTAAGTAATCTCGCTCATTGCCATTCATTAAATCCAACATTAAAAACATCCTCTTAAACGAAATTGAAGAAACTTATGTTCGGCGGTAGATCGATGGGGAAGAGCAGGCGACGGCGGCCTAGCGCATGGCTTTTCCGTAGAAACGTCGTAGTATTCACTCGGTACGCAGTAAACGTGGCGGCTTTGTTCCCGCGACGCACGTGGTCACTGTGACGTACAGTACGGTCCACTCTTGGAGGGAACACGCCAACGCGTGGCCGCCGGCCCGTGTGGCGCAAACTGGCGGCGAGATTTGTAAACGCAGCGCATGCGCATAGACGCGCAAGGGTGGGGCTTGCCGCTTTTCGCTGTTTGTTTCGCTGTTTGCCGCAAACGCTGTTCGAACCAGACAGCCGCTTTTGATAACAGACATGGAAATAGATGGTCGATGCAGCGAGCATAGCAAGCTTGTCGCTAGCGCGCGCCGGGCGTAGGGCGGAGAAGTAGCAGACGACGCGAGCAAGTACCGCCCTTGCGATTCTGCGCGCATGCTCCGCGTTTCCAAATCTCGCCAGCAGTTAGCGCCCCGCGGACCGCCGGCCGCGCGCTCGCGTGTTCCCCCTAACAGTGGACCGTACTGTACATAGCTGCACAGCAGAGGGGACATGACGGGTGACACGTCTCTTCACTGCGAGCATTTTCGGAGGAAACGGGGCATCCAAGAAAGGAACAAAAGGGGGAGAGTCGCTTGCGAAAACAGCGGGGGCTCCCTGTCAAAGATCTCCTTTGAGCTTTCTGCTCGGTCGAACTGTCGCCAAAGGGTTGCCCGTTCCGAGGAGATGACCCCGCCGTGGAAATGTACGGAAGTGCTTTTGGGTACAATGCACCTCTCTAGCAGTTCTCTTGAAGCGGCGGCTTGGATGCGGGCGGCCGGGGAAATAGAATGGCAATTTGGGCCTGCTGCAGAGTTCTGGCAACTCATCACGGGACTAGCGACCGATTCTATCTTTCGGAGAAGCTCGGTGCAGCGAGCGGGAACGCGAAGGCGTAACCGTACGCTGTCATAGAGTGAACACATGTTTTTATTGGTGAAATGCTGCATTTGGGTTGGTCCCGGAAGGCGGTCGCAGAAGTGATCAGGTGTATTTAACCGAGAACAGATAAGAGAGGAGGAGAGGAGAGCTTAGCGCTAACTCGGGTCGCGGCAAGGTGGTCAGAGGTCGAGCTTGGCGCTGCCTCTGACGAGATATGAAGTTTTAAAGCTTAGTGCTTATTCACGTTTGAGTGCAAACGGTAAGGGCTCGGAAAGAACCGCTTGGCGCGGTTTGAGCCCAGTTGTGTTGTTGAGATGTCTGTGACGGTACTGGCCGCCCCGGCCTAGTTTTGTAAATAGTGTAAATAAACCTGTGTGTTTTCCTGTGAGGACATCTTGGCCCAGACTCCGTCCTTCAACGTGTCGCCGCGGACATCGGAACCATCGAGGGAGAAGACACCATCACTAAATTTAACTACTCTCACATCTCAGAATTGTATCTCGCATCAAATTTTTGTATCAGCTGTACCACGTACCGCGAGCAAGTTACTTGACTGAGCCCATCATGCGGTCTGGTAAAACAGTTAAGCAACCGTTTAGTAATATTAACACATATCAATATTCTCTTTTTCCCCATGCAATTTCACTATGGATTCAATTACCAGAGAATGTAGTTAAGGCTAACACATCAGAATCGTTCGTTCAGCTTTTACATAACTTTTCCTTTGACGTGTAAAATTATTTTATATTTCTTCGCAAGGAAAGTGTGCATATAGGTGGTTCTTGCTTTCGCTTTTCCATCTGATGCATAGTCTTATGTGTTGCTTAATCTTATTTATACATTTGCCTGATATGTTGCATTATTGTTTGTGCATTTTTCTTACTGTTATGCTACTCTCATGTGCCGAATTGCGAAGCACATTTCTTGCTTATTGATTGTAAACATGTATTCTGCAATGTACGTTGGCGACAGTTGTAATTGTTGTTGCTAGTATTGTTTTTGTATATTCATGTACCCCCTCCTGCTTGGGCCCGAGCAGGTCCTGCAGTATTTGTAAATAGAAAATAAATTACTTAAACAGTCGAAACAATTTTGTGAGATGCATATTTTGTACTTAAACGTCATCTCTATATATACGAAAGCATGCGGACAGTGCGACAAGAAGTTCACGCATTTGTGCACCAGGAGGGAGCGCCGCCGCGTCTGCTCTGTGGTCGCGCCCTCCACCTCCACCGACACGAGGCGACGCGTAGGCGCTTGCGTACGCGTGCCTGTGGTTGGGTGTTAAGGGGCGCGCACACTACCGGTAAACTCGCCGTTAGGGCCTATACTCGCTCAGCCCGCACGCCCGTCCGCACGCCTGCGGACAACGTGCGGAAGGGTGAAAACGATCGAATCGCGAATTATTGAAGCCACTGGGGTCACGCAAGCTCCACGAAGTTCGATATTTCGCGATTTGATCCGTTTCACAGCCGTTTTCACCCTTCCGCACGCTCTCCGCAAGCGTGCGGAGCGGCGTGCGGGCTGAGCGAGTATAGGCCCTAACGGTACACCGGCCTCCGGATACCTGAGGCGGCAGCCGAGCGAGCGCTGTCCAGATTGCACACCGGCGCGTTTCACAGGCGCGGCAGTCACGTGACCCGAACAGACGGCGAGGTCTTGCGCGCTTCGAGTCTCGCACGATCGTTGCATGATCGTGTGAAGGCGACATTTCACTCGCTTTGCGTTGTCCACGCGTCGACGCCGCGAACCTAGTCAGGGATGCTTTTTTGTGTGATAAATTGTGAAGCTGTGACCCCTGATGATGGCACGAACACGGATGTCAGGAACACGGCAGGAACACCGGAACACGGAACACGGACCGTGGCATGTGAATCATGCCGCTCATGCCATGCATCTCATGATCTTGTTATGACCTGCCATTTATTGTCGTCTTGCAGTCATGTTTTGCCATACCAATTTTCGTATACATCGCATTAACGAAATGGCCAGGAGAGCACCAAGACAGTGGCATGTAAATCATGCCGCTTATGACATGCGTGTCATCATTTTCATGTTATGACCTGTCATTTATGTTTGTCATGCAATCCTGTGGCATACCAATTTTCGTAGACACCCCATTAACGAAATGGCCAGGGGAGCACAAAGTCGTAGGCGGCCAGATAGATAGATAGATAGATAGATAGATAGATAGATAGATAGATAGATAGATAGATAGATAGATAGATAGATAGATAGATAGATAGATACGCTCTATGTCGCCGAAGTTCGCTAAGAAATGCTGGGCATTTAAAATTTTGACATTTAAAGGGGAGCGCTTTACTGTTTGAAGCAAATCTAAAAGTGTGGAAAGCAAAGAAGAGCGGAGGCGCATCGTTGTGCTCGAGGACGCCTACATTCCGGCAGATGTCGAGAGATGGCTCCAGAAGTTTGCCTTGCCGCCCAGCCTGTCTGCCCATGAACTTGTGGGATTGAACTGGGACGTGTCCGCGAAGGCCAGTCAAGATCGTGACAGATGCCTACAAGATGGTATGGACTGTTTTTTAAAATGCGCACCGTAGGCTCTAGGTCGACCTCAAGATAAAGGATTCCTTATCCTTTATCCTTTATTTATAAAGGATAAAGGATCTGGGAGAACCACTGTTAGCTTATGCATACCTTAACCTTTTGTCGTCTTTGTTAACCCCCCACCGTATCTAATGGACTCAAGGGTTCCCTTTGAAAGGTTTATGCCTGTAGGCTGGAGAGTTTTGAACCTGTATATGAGATACGATTCCCTGTATTTTCTGCCCCTTGGCGAGCGGAAGTTTCCCTGAAGTATGTAGAGTTTCAGTTCGTCGAAGTTATGAGCTGTCATATTAAAATGCTGCGCCACTGCCTTCGGCAGGTTATTCGCGGTGTCCGCGCGATGCCCGTTTAATCTAACATTAATTGCTTGACCAGTTTCGCCGATGTACTGCTTGTGACAGAGTGAACATTCCAACATGTAAATAACGTTTGAACTAGTGCAAGTGAAACTTGATTTTACATGATGGACATAGTCACTTCCCGTGCTTTTAACTTTAAGATCATTTTGAATATTACATCTGGGACGGGAGCAAGTTATTACGCAGGCGTTGCGCTGAGGGTTCACTTTGGCATGTACTCATCATCATCATGAAAAAAACGTAGTCTAAACGTAGCATATTCAGAACAAATTGTCAAGCTTTCAGTAAAACTGAAAAATCAAATTCAAACAGATAAGCAGCGTTATTTTGGGGAATCCTTGCCGAATTACTTGACCTCGTGTCCCGAGAAATTTTGGAGGAGCATTTCGCCCGCGTCGAAAGAGTGTGACGTCTTTAATGTCGGTGGTATTCTCACGCACAATAATGCTCGAATTGCAAATGCTTTCAACGATCACTTCAAATCGGTTTTTTCTTGTGACAACTCTGTATTACCGATCTTTGAAACTGTTTCACCGCGAATGCCCGATATTGTTGTTAGTGAACAGGGCATATTGAACATGCTTGTGAACCTTAATATCAGAAAGTCCTCTGGACCAGACAATATCCCTAATGCGTTCTTAAAGGGCCCATGACAGCTATTTTTTTGTTGGATACTTTTATGTTCTAATGAGTAGAACAGTGTCTTGTAATCACGGCATGGAGTGGCAAATTCTCCAGCGTGAAGTCTAATTAGTCACAACATCGTTAATTTTGTTCAGTTTTAATGAAGCTTCGAAACGCCCGCCAAAAACTGCAAGAAACTAGCGCCGCGGGGCAAGCGCGGCGGCTGTCGGAAGTGAGCGCATGCACTGATCACTTGAGCTCAAGATTCGGTGACGTTGCGGAGAGCGCGAGCGCCAGACCAGCTCGCCACACTCGCTTTGCATCATAGCGTGTGTACAATGTACGCTTGAGGGACCAACACGGAGAGGAAGCAGAAAAATACGGCTTTTGGCGTGGCCTCCGCGATCGGCTGCGAGAGCCGATCTTGGAGGCCACGCTCGGAGGCCATAGCGCGGCGCGCCCGTGTCTCTCTGTGACGTCACGATATCAACTTACAAAAGTGAAACGTCACAGATGGCCAACAAATACGTCATACTAGTGACGATGTCGCGAGGTGCCGAAAACCTAGATGAGCATTTCTGGTCACTTTAAATACATATTGAAATATCTTAACGACAACGTTCGCCGTTAATACTTGGCCACAAGTGTCTTCAGATGTTCGACAACCAAAGAACACAAACATATCGGGTTTGAAATTTTGGTGTCATGGGCCCTTTAAAGAGATACGCTGAATGGATGTCGAAATACCTCCATGTTCTTTTTACAAAATCGCTGCGTGAGGGCCAGGTTCCAGACGATTGGAAAACAGCTAGAGTCAAGCATATCCATAAATCAGGCAACAAGCAGAGTGTCAAAAATTATCGCCCCGTATCGTTAACTTCAACCGTTTGTAAGCTTCTGGAACACATTATCCACAATAGTATTTCATATTTTCTGGATGAACATAATATTTTAAACCAACATCAGCATGGATTCAGGAAGGGATTTTCAACAACGACACAATTGGTATCAACAATACACGACTTCGCTACTTCAATTAATAATGGAAAACAAACAGATGCAATTTTTATGGATTTTGCCAAAGCTTTTGACAAGGTTTCGCACAATAAATTAGTCTACAAATTAGAAAGAATTCTCGGGAATGATCAACTTATTAAATGGATATCGGCCTACTTAAAAAACAGAGAACAATTTGTAGTTTTTAACAATCATTCCTCTCACAGGGTTTCCGTTGACTCTGGCGTCCCCCAAGGGTCCGTTCTGGGTCCCCTTCTATTTATTTTATATATTAACGACATAGTAAATGGTATCCCTGTAAATATTAGGCGCTACGCGGACGACTGCGTTATTTACTCTGAAATAGAATCCTCAAAGGACCAAGTTTTGCTAAACGAGTCGTTTAACAAGGTTGTTTCCTGGTGCGAGGCTTGGCAAATGTCAATCAATTTTGAAAAAAACAGAGTACATGTCCATTTCTCATAAGAAAAACAAATTACATTTTCAATACTTTGCAAAGAATGCCATTCTTTCAGAGGTTCAATCCTACAAGTATCTTGGGTTATGGATAACAAACGATCTTAACTGGACAAAACACATTGACAAAGTAACTTCCAAGGCTAATCAGAAACTGTTCTTTTTACGAAGGACTTTGAAACTCTCCCCTCCATCTGTCCGGGTTCTTGCTTACAAATCGATAGTCCTCCCCATACTTGATTATGCTGCGGTGATCTGGGATCCATTTATTTATTTATTTAAAAATACCTTACAGGCCTCCAAAGAAGCATTGTGTAAGGGGGGCATTACAAAAAAAAGAGTGAACTTCCGCAGCACATTCTTTTTACAATATGCATGAAAGCAGCCACGCACAGAGTCACAATGAGGGAGAAGTGCACTGCAAAGTAATTAAAGCAGCATCGGTAAAAAAGAAAAAAAGAAAAAGGACAGCTCTAGGGTAAAGAAAACATATAATAAGAAAGAAAAGTCACAATGGGCATTATTGATACAGTTGTAATGCCACTCAAATCCATATTCATAAAGTCGAAAAAATACAAAGAAGAGCCGTTCGCTTCATATATAACAGTTACGGACGAACCTCGGTTAATGAACTGTTAGTCAGAGCTAACTTACCTCCACTTTCAGAAAGAAACCGCATATCCCGATTAAAATATTTATATCAAATAATTAATGGACATTACAAGATAGATATCGGAAAAATTATTTCATTTTCTTCAGGTTACGCCACTAGACAACGCCATGATCGTACAATAACTCCCTTCCATACCCGCAATAACTGCTTTAAATATTCTTTTTTCCCCAGAACTGTGCAGAATTGGAATAGTTTAAATAATCATCAAGTCACAACACAATCTTTAACATCCTTTGCCGCTAGTCTGGAAAAACAGAGAAAATAATTTTACTTGTGTGATAGCTTTGTTTTCTTTTCTTAAAATGAGAGTGATGTGCCATCGGTAATATTTTGTTACGTTTGTTTACATTGTAAAACGCAAGTGATAGTTATTTGTTTCCTTTGTGTTATATGGCTGCCTACTATGTGAAATGTGATAGGCTGTTCCATCTGTTTGCCTGGTGTTATATGCCGATATTTACGTTTTTTTTTGTACCCACCTGCTAAAATCCCTCCAGGGGATTGCAGTACCAATAAATAATAAATAAATAAATAAATAAATAAATAAATAAATAAATAAATAAATAATCATCAGCCTGTTTAGGTCCACTGCAGGACGAAGGCCTCTCCCAACGATTTCCAATCCACCCTATACTGAGTGAGTTGGTTCCACTTTATGCCCGCAAACTTTTTAATTTCATCGCTCCATCTAACCTTTTGCCTGCCTCTGTTGCGTTTTCCCTCTCTTGGTATCCATTCCGTTGCTCTTACTGTCCATCTGTTATCCTTCCTCCTCATGACATGTCCTGCCCAGGTCCACTTCTTTCTTTGAATTGATAAGATAATATCGGCTACTCCTGTCTGTTGTCTGATCCATTCCGCTCGTTTTTTATCTCTTAGCGTTACCCTATCATTTTTCTTTCCATTGCACGTTGCGTGCTCCTTACTTTCATCTCTAGTTTTTTCGTTATTCTCCATGTTTCTGCACCGTACGTTAGTCCTGGGAGAATGCAGTGATTGAATACTTTTCGCTTTAATGAGAGCGGTAAGTTTCCGGTCATGATTTCGTAATGCCTTCCGAATGCGCTCCAGCCCAGCCTTATTCTACGGAGAATTTTGTTGTCCTGGGTAGGAGTTCCTGATATTAACTGTCCCAGATATACATATTCGTTTACACATTGTAAGGGTTCATTCTTGATTTTAAATTCCTGTTCCTTAGCTAAGCTATTGAGCATAACTTTGGTCTTTTGCCTATTCATTTTTAATCCAATTTTAATGCTTTCCCTGTTCAGGTCATCAATCATGTTTTGTAATTCGTCACCATCATTGCTAAAGAGCACAATGTCGTCTGCAAATCTTAAATTGTTTAGATATTCTCCGTCTATTCGAATGCCCTTTTCTTCCCAGTCTAGACGTTTAAACACTTCCTCTAAACATGCAGTGAATAGCATCGGGGATATTGTATCTCCCTGTCTCACACCTCTCCTGATCGGGATTTCTCTGCTTCTCTCATGTAGGAGTAGTGTGGCTGTGCAATCTTTGTATATCTTGTTTATGGTTTTCACGTATACGCCAGGTACCCCTTGTCGACGTAAAGCTTCTAGAACTGCTTGTATTTCTATGGAGTCAAATGCTTTCGCGTAGTCGATAAACGCCATATAAAGAGGTTTGTTATATTCCGCGTACTTCTCAATTACTAGGTTGATAGCATGGCTGTCGTCCATTGTCGAGTAACCTTTCCTAAAACCAGCTTGTTCTCTCGGTTGGTTAAAGTCGAGTGTTTCTCTTATCCTTGTAGAAATTACCTTTGTAAATAGCTTGTATATTACTGGGAGTAGGCTGATTGGTCTGTAATTCTTTAAGTCCTTTATGTCACCTTTCTTGTGGATAAGGATTATATTAGCATTTTTCCAGCTGCGCCGTAGGCTGCATGTCTTGATACATTTCGTGAAGAGCGATGCAAGTTTTTCAAGTACAATATCTCCTCCGTCTTTGATCAAGTCGGCTGTTATACCATCGTCACCAGCTGCTTTACCGCGGGACATGCCTTTGGGAGCTTTTTTTACTTCGTCAGCGGTTATACATGGAATTTCGGTGTTCTCCTCTGGTTCTATTTCTATTAAGGTTGTATGGTCTGTCTGAGAGCTGTACAGTTCCGAGTAGAAATCTTCTGCTACCTTTACTATTTCGGTGAAACTGTTGATAACGTTACCTTGTTTATCATTTAGCGCATGCATTTTGTTTTGTCCTAAGTGCAGTTTCCTTTTTGGCCGATTTAATGCTGGTGCCTTTTTCTACTGCTTTCTCTATTCCTCTCATGTTAAAGTTTCTTACATCTCTTTGCCTGGCTTTACTGATCAATTTTGATAGTTCTGGGAATTCTGTCTTATCTTTTGATGAAGTTACTTTCATTTGTTGTCGTTTTTTTATTAAGTCCTTGGTAGATTGGGACAGCTTACTTTTTGCTTGCTTTTTTGTTTTACCACCTACTTCTATCGTGGTTTCAAGGATTGTTTTCGTTATGGTTTTGTTTATTTGTTCTAAATCGTCACCGTTTTCGTCTAAGGCCTCGAACTTGTTGCTCAGGGCGACTTTAAATTCGTCGTCCTTCGTTCTGATTACTTCTACATTACATTTTTTTCTACTAAATAATTTAACCCCCCCTTTTTTTCTAGTAACACCCCCCCCCCCTTATTTTTTTTCAAGGATGGTTGTCATAATCTCGAGATTACGTCGGTAGGGGGGGGGGGGGCTGGCGACGGTTGGACACCTGAAGAGCTTTCAGTCGTTCAAGTGCCGTTTGCAACTCACTCCTACACCAGAACAGGAATTGGCCTCCGTGGTAAAGTACTTGGCCACCACCTCCCACAGGATGTCTACAATTAAACCCTCGCCCTCAGTGTCCAGCAGCTGCAGCACATCTGTCCACGGCGGCGGTCACCTCTGTGAAGCAGCAGAGGGCAGTAACAATCACTGGACCCGGACAGGCCGCCACTGGAATCTAAACATCGGAACGTTAAATGCAAGATCCCTCTCAAGCCAAGCTAGATTAGCGGAATTGCTCGAGGAACTAGAGGGAGTTAATTGGGACGTCGTTTGCCTTAGCGAAGTTAAGAGAGCAGGTGAAGCTTACATAGTCTTAAACAATGGACACCTCCTATGCTATAGAGGATTACCCGAAAAGAGAGAATATGGCGTTGGGTTCCTAATCCACAAAAATATAGCGGGCAACGTAGATGAATTCCACAGCATTAACGAAAGGGTAGCATCCGTCGTAATAAAACTAAATAAGCGGTATAAACTTAAGATAATCCAGGGATATGCGCCAACAACGAGCTACGACGATGAACAAGTAGAGCAATTCTACGAGGATATCGATTAGCAATAAAGAAAGTACGGACGCAATACACAGTAGTTATGGGGGATTTCAACGCAAAAGTAGGAACGAAACAAAGTGGAGAGCAGGCGATAGGCAACTACGGCGTCGGCAGTAGGAATAACCGTGGGGAAATGCTAGTACAATTTGCCGAAAGGAACCAGCTTCGAATAATGAATACGTTCTTCAAGAAACACAAGAATAGGAAGTGGACGTGGAAAAGCCCTAACGGGGAAACAAAGAATGAAATTGACTTTATAATGTGCGAACAACCAGGTATAATTCAAGACACAGAAGTAGTGGGGACGATAAAATGCAGCAATCACAGAGTAGTAAGGGCAAAGATTGTACTTAACCTAAAGAAAACAAGAATTAATTATTTACTAGAAAAAAATGTAATGTAGAGGCACGTACTAGCAGGTCCCTAAAGTTTCTGTTACGTCGGTAGGTGACTCTTGGTATTTCCGGAAACGCTTTTCTAAGGCGATCGTTGCTTGTTAGTATTGGATAGTATTTCGTTATGGATGCTAGCGGCTGGTTGGCCTGCGCCTTAGGGGCTCTTTTTTCTAGTGCTGGTGTCCTATCTACTTTAAGCGCGTCATTGTATGCCTTGTTGAGAGCGTCGTGCGGGTGATTTCGTTCAGCTAAGTTTGCCTTTAAATTGCTTAAGTGGTGAAGTAATCCGCGTCGTTGCTACAAATCCTTCTTATGCGCCTTGCCTGTCCTATAAATATCCCCTGTTTGCAGTGTCGCGGGTAATGACTATTATAATCTAGATATTGCTGGCTGTCGGTTGGCTTTCTGTAAAGCGTCGTCTTTAGTTTCCCTTTTTCGATGGATACTGTCGTGTCGGGAAAATCAATTTTACTGGAAGAGTGGTGCATGGAAAACTTAATGCTGGGATGAAAGTTGTTAAGATGCTAAAAAAAATTACAGTTTCGCCGCAAGGGCGAAGCAATGAATGCGATAGCAAGAAACTGCAGTGCTATACGAAGTGAGGCTCGCAGCTTCAGGAGCAATGTTAATTGCAGGAAACATGCACTTGCTAAGTGAGCGTCTCCCGTGGGCCGTGCTGGTACGAAGGGCTTTATACGTTGTGTTTCACAAAGCTAGGGGAGGCCGCTAAATGAACAAACAGAAGATGAGCGCGAACTATCAAGCGAAGCACGCGCGAAACGAACGCACAGATGTACACCGAACGAATGCGAATAAGCTGTCACAATGGAAAGTCTCAGTTTGAACAGCGCTCCTGTTGCAAACGCCGCTGCCCGTCGTGCTCCTCGCGCCATCTCGCTGGTAATGAAGAAACGCTATAAGCGCCTGCCGTCTCTGAGTCCTGCCAGCGGTAAAGGGTGTGTATGTAAGGCTCGCCGTTAGCTCCGTGAAGCATCTGCCCTTCGTGGCGTAGTGGTGAGCGCCACTCGCTGCAGAGTGAGAGGTTCCTGGTTCGATTCCGCGCGTGGGAAGCATTTATCCGAATTATTTTTCGTTGGGACTTTTATATGACTGACATTAGTGATCATCTAGGAATTATATTACTAGTAAATCGAATCCACTGTATGGCTAGTAAAACTAAAAAACCAGTTTTATTCAGTCTATCACTTCTTCAAATCTTGACGCGTTTCGCCTGGCCATTGCCCAAGAGGCTTGGCATGGCGTTTACCAAGCGGAAGATAGTGACTCAGCGTACACTGCTTTTATGAGCACTTTCAAAACTTTTTACCATAAACACTTCCCAAAGAAAAAAATGGCACGGGCATCCAAAGCACGAAAACCTTGGCTAACACCTGAACTTCTTGGCATGGTTAAACGCAAACATGCCCTGTATGCTCAATTTGTGAAATCTAGAGATCCAGCCCTACTAAGTGAATTCAAGAAATATCGAAATAGTTTAACGAATCAGCTTAGGGCTGCAAAAGATGCTTATTTTGTGGAAATGTTTAGTGACCCAGGCAACCAGAGAAGTGATGTAGTCTGGCGCAAATTGAATGCTTTGTTAAAGCCTACTTCACGTTCAGTTATTCCAGATGTTTTGAGTCATAACGGACAAAAACTTTCCGGAAATGCTATACCGAGTGCGTTTAATGATATATTTTCACTGAAACCTCAATTACAAGGGGATGCTGACCTTAACAGCTATGCTCAGTTCCTGCGTGTAAACGCGTTCAGTAACACTCTATTTCTTGCCCCAACTACCCCGCTAGAAGTCTTTTCATGCTTTAGCGATATTGGTAACAGCCGGGCTTTGGACGCCGATGGTATCCAGATTCGCCCCATAAAGTATGTGCTCGATATTATATGCCCTGTTCTTACCCACATTTATAATCTAATCTTATCTACAGGTGTATTTCCAAAACAAATGCAGACTTCACGCGTCGTTCCAGTTTATCCAACTATCGACCTATTTCAATAATTCCAGTGTTTTCGAAAGGTATTGAAAAATTAATGCATATCAGATTGGTATCATTTTTTAATCGCCACAACTTGTTTCAAGATTTTCAACATGGGTTCAGGAAGCATCGCTCTACCGAAACAGCCCTCTTGATTTAAAAAGAAATAATTATAGACGCATGTAGTCGTAAACAAATGGCATTAGGCATATACGTCGATTTTTCCAAGGCATTTGACTTAATTGATCATTCCATCCTACTCAGCAAACTAGAAAACTATGGTGTGCGTGGAACAGCGCATGCGCTTCTAAAATCTTATCTTTCAAACAGGACACAATTCGTAGATGCCAACAATGAAATATCTCCAAGGAAGCTGGTCGTTGTTGGTGTGCCACAAGGAAGTATTTTAGGGCCACTTTTATTTTTGATTTACATAAATGACATTGTACACTGCACAGACAACGCAACGTTTGTATCGTACGCAGATGATACGACAGTTTTTATTACAGGGAGCTTGGAAACAGAGATAGAGGTAATGGCTAATAAAACGCTGTCTGGCATAGACTCCTGGGCCTCGGCGAATTTATTAAAAATAAACCCTTTAAAACGCAAGTAATTTTATATATGCCTAAAGGAAAAATCTCGACAAATAAGATGAATTTATTTCTGGGCTCTCAGCAGTTACATATGGTAGATTCCGTTAGTACCCTTGGAGTATATTTTTCAAAGCACTTAACATGGAATGTACATATTGATAGCCTGCACTCAAAGATGTCATCTGCCATTGGTGTCCTTGCACGTATGCGATGTATTCTTCCTACTAAGGTGAAAGTTACGATATACAATGCGCTGGTATCATCTTTGTTACAGTATTGTAGCATAGTGTGGTGTACTACCGGAGTGACAAATTTGCGCAAGTTGTATTTACTACAGAAAAGAGCCATACGACATATTGCTGCTGTACACTATCTGTCATCTACAAAACTTCTTTTTCCAAAATATGAAATTCTTCCAGTATTCTCTTTGTATAATTACAGGCTGATGTTGTGTTATAGGGAGTTTATTAAGCATGGTACCAATACCATAATTAATCTTGCTAAGCTAAATGTAAACCCGAGTGTTCGACTGACCAGGCACAAAGAAATGTGGACTGTACCCACCCCTAGAACTGCTTATGATGAACAATCATTGTCCTACAGGCTGCCGTCCCTACTAAACTTCTTAAAGCACGAAGATTTTGATCCTTCGTCTAATCAAAACTGTCACATTAAACGCTTCACCCATCGTATTCATTTTTCGGAATAATATATATCTCGGAATTTTGGCCATTCTTATTATTGTTGCTTTTCATGTTCATGCCACTTCATGACTATACATATTAACGATTCTCTCTATTTTCAGTGATTTGTATAATAATTTTTTGTATTACTTGACGCCATGTTAAACATGTAAAGTGTATTTCTGTATTTTGCATTCATGATTTGTCCGCCATCCTGCTGCATTGCCAACTTGTAACGGGGTCGGGACCTCGTCAAGCTCTCGAGCTTTTAGTCCTGTACTCCTCCTATTGAAAGGAAATAAATTGATTGATTGATTGATTGATATATATAGATACCTATACATATACGGTTCATGACGGCGGCGACGGGGACGGCAAAAGCCAGCCGAGACTTTTCATATAATTATCTATCGCAATAAAATGTGCTTAGTGCACTTACACAATGTTCCCAAATAATAAAGATATCGTCTATGTAACGGAGGTAGGTGCGAGGTTTTAGTGGCGATAATTGCAGAAGCTGTGCTTCTAGTTGCCCCATGAAGATACCCAGGCAGCACAGATGCTCGGGCCAATATTGTTTCTTTGTTGGCTTACGGAGGTCCAATGAAGGCCCTGTGATACCACTCATAAGCCAGCATTGGAAATTCCATCTATTAAGGCCTCCAACAATGGCCCATCGTAACCATTCAATTTGCAATATTGGTTCTTGCATCTTGTAAAGAAGGCAAATGTGGGCCACAGTTGCCACTCAGCATACATTATTGGTGCGTCCAGTGCACAAGGATGGTAATGATGGAGCAGCATAGTCCTATCAATATTGGTTATGTAATGGCGGCAGGCTGTATATATTGTCCAATCAATCTCACTGCATAGCCAATGCTGGACTTCCAATGTTCTGTGTCGGACAATATTGTCCGCACACAAAAGTTGTAGCATCAATGTTGGTAACATTGGCAAGTACACATGATATATCGGGAGGCAAGTACACATGGTGACAAGTACACATAATTGTTTTCCTGTTTTACCAATATGAAGGGACCACTAGCTCGACTCGGTGCCGCAAATGAGTTCAGAAAGGTCATTGTGTTTGTATTCAGTGCAGCAGGAAAAATGATCTCTATAATTTACGCAAGTGTTTATTTGCGCAAGTTCTAGCTAAGCGTGTGTGAAGTAGACTAGAACTTGCACATTGGAAGTTGAGCAAACCACATCTACAACGCCATCACATGGTCCAAAATGCCCAGCAGCATGTTAGTGGCTTCCGAGCCCACGTGCATGGCATAGCAGGTCACTTTATCTGTTGTCATTGCAATATTTGCAAAGTAATAGAAGTAGGCTGTGTATACTGTGCAGACATTCTGTCTGCTTTCTCCAATACAGGACAGCCAATGCTGCTTGCGAGACAATATTGTCCAGACGTAAATACTGTCGCGCCTATGTTGTTCACATTGGGAAGTACATGACATATTACAAGCAATGATTTCTTTTTCATTTGAAACAACGTTAATATATATGTACGTACCGTGTGCACTCGCATAATCAGCGCCCACGCGTAATTTCTGCCCTGCCAACTTTATGTACAGTTTACGCAAAAATATTACTTGCATGCTGTCCCCATGACACCCAGGGCCACGTGGCGGAGGCTAGGGCTGTCCTTTTTCAGTACTGAGTGTTCGGTAGCCCAGGCTTCGCCATCGCCGGTCGCATTTTGATTGTTTAATAGCGACATATTGGCGACACCTATAAAACAAATTCAACATAGCATTTGCCGATTAACTGAGAACCGTGCCGCCACGATGATTTCGACACGTGAATGCTAGTCGCTCTTGATACTGGACTTTACAGATGCCGCTGACAGCACCAGTGACGACGATTCCGAGTCGCACATCCGCTAATGCTTGAATGTAGCGCACGAATGCATTTGGCTGTTAAGGTACGCGTTCTGTTGAGTGAAAGCTACATTCGTTTTTGTGATACATTTCATTTGATGCATCTCAGATCAGCACGCGTAAAGATTCCTTACGCGATATTCCGGAAGTATTTGCGAAATTCGCATGTAATTTACGCGCCTTTTGGAACTCCTAGATTCATGGAGAAAAAAAAAACACTAGTTACGTGGTATGCGCGAGTAAGCAGGATATAAGTTATGCACGAGCAAATACGGTATATGCAAAACGTTGGAAGGTAAAGAAAAGCCTTTGTTATCTTTCTACCTCGAGCAGGGGGCACAGGAGCCCGCCGAACATGGAAGCGTACCGCGGCAGGGGGGGCGGAAGGGGGGGGCTGCCTGGGCTGCCCTAATCCGTTTTGCTTCGCATACCTGTTTGACGTGTTTTCTTGCCGGAAGCTGGGGGTGAGGCAGGCGACCAGCTTTCACTCTGCATAGGTTTTTCGGAGGCACAGGTTGTGTCGTACGGGCATCGTGTATCTGCTGAAACTGGCGAGTTTACAAAGTCAGAACACCTGAGTAGTCTACGGACACGGAACTTGCGACTGCAAACTTCTGCATAGTGAAAAAGTGGCAGCCCTGCGCTTCTTTGGATCGGACATTTTAAGTGAATTGAACAGATGAGCCTCGACGTGTTGCGACAGTTCTAAAGGTTTTCCTGAAAGCTTCGTACCGATTTTAGCCATTCGTTTATTTGACTCATTGTGCGTTCTCTTGTGCTCACTCCCTCATTTTGGTGGGTGCCGGGTTTATTATAGCATGTATTACTGCGTATTTTCTTTATATTTGTCTATTTGTAAATACACACGTGATGGGCTTTGTTGTATACGTCGCGGCAGATGAAATAATCAGTTCTAGCAAAGCTGTTTTGGTTCTTGTGACTTTCATGTTTGTGTTTTTGTCTCACGTGAAACGCGTGTTTTCCTTATGCTCTTTAACGGTCATTTCTTGTTCCTGGTTTTCGGTTCTTTCGAAGTCGTCGGTTTGTCCCCACATACCCTCCGTTCCGGATTCTGCATGCAGAAACATATCACCGTATCCTAACATTCACTTATGCTGTGTTACTTGAGGAAGTGTTAAATTTCTACAAATCAACTGTTTCGTGGAATCGTTTCAGGAACCTTTCAAACTTCAGTTGCTCCACATAAACACGTAAACCATAACGTGTCGCATCGGTTTAGGCGTATGTTTTCTTGTGCCTCTTCTTTTTGCTTATGGTGCTTATGCGTTTAGTTTTCTCGAGGCTGATCATATACAATGGACTTCAAACTTAGAGTGAATATCGATTTGTTGATTTTATCAGAACTTTCTTTTCAATCCCTTCTCATGTCTCCTATACTCACGAATAAAATGTGTCACAAAGAAGACATTTTGCTTATTTGTATGTGTGTATGTGTTCGAAAGATACGTTTCGGCATTAACATACGAGTGCATAGACCATTTATGTCTGTTTTATGCTATCGTCATAACCACGAATCGTGAACATAACCGAATTCATTTCCCAAGCTGGCAATACATACATGCATACTAAGTACAAAATAAAGCTATTGTTACTCCCATAATTTACTGGATATTCTTGCTTTTTGCCTAGAGCCAGAAGCTTCGCCAACACAAATTTAAGTGCATGCATGATAGCCAATAAAAGGTGGGGAAAGTATAGGATCAGCCAATAAAGAACGCTGGCAAGAAATGCTGCCTCATCCAATGATGAATGCTGGCAAAAGATGCTGGACAGCCATCAATAAAGGCTGGAAAGAACGGTTAGAGCGGCCATTGTTTATACAAGCTTACCAATATTGAAAATAGAAACGATGGACAATGTTGGCCAAAGCCATTCTTTCCCAATTTTTCCAACGTTATACGACTGGTATACAACATTGCACTAATCTAGTCTAAAGTGTAGCATGGGACCCGAGATCCAATGTAGCTCCAATATTGCATCCAATGTTTTCCAACGTTGCGCGAAGGTCGGTCCAATGTTGTTGTGCTGCCTGGGTATTGGCGTAGGTCGGCGCAAAAGGAGTTCCCATGCTGGTGCCAAAAATTTGCAGGTAGTTGGTCGAGTCAAATTCAAAGTAATTAAGTGTAAGTACTAATTTTAGTAACGCGATGCAAACTTCAGTGGCGTGTGCACGTTTGCTATTCTGTGTTGCCTTCGAGAGCGCTTCGATTCCTTCAGTGATAGGTATATTCGTGTCTAGGGAGGTGACATCTAGCGTTACTAGAATTGCCTGATCCGAAAGTGTTTGTATTTCGTTCATAGACTCTATAATCCGCAGAAAGTGTGGCGTATCCTGAATAAAGGACGGAAGGTTGGGCGGTATGTCAGATGGATGTTGATTAAGAAACTTCGATAATGGCTCCGTCGGGGTGTTGTTGTTAGGCACTATGGGTCCGCCAGGTGTTTCAGTGGTAAGTAGTTCATCTGTGCTAACCTTGTGGATCTTATCAAGGCGGTAGAAACGGCCTCCTTGTTTATTATCAGGCATTAAGAAGCGGTACTCAGATTGTGTGGTAACTGTGGTTAATTCGCTGGCTAAAAGATCTGTTATCGTACGCCGTATCCTGTTGCTGTATTCCACGGTTGGGTCGGAATCTAATTTTCGGTAATGCGCATTGTTAGTGAGCTGCTTCATTGCCCTGTTCTTGTACTTTTCTATCGGCCATATTACTATACTACCACCCTTGTCTGCTAGTTTTATTATGATGTCATTTCTGTCCGCGAGTTGTTTCAGGGAATCGTATTCTTCGCCGGATAGGTTCTTTGGTTTGCGACTCTGTCTTGTTGTATTCAGGGTATCTCCTGTGACTAGTTTTATGTACTGATCTAGCTCTTGGCATTTCTCAGAATCTGGTGTCCACGTGCTTGGCGGTCGGAGCGCGTCAGTATTTGTGTCGCCTGCTTCTACTTTATCAAAAAAGAATTCTGATCCGCAGACGCCTTCAAAACTCTGATATTCAAAATGATATTAAAGTTAAAAGCACGGGAAGTGACTATGTTCATCATGTAAAATCAAGTTTCACTTGCACTAGTTCAAACGTTATTTACATGTTGGAATGTTCACTCTGTCACAAGCAGTACATCGGCGAAACTGGTCAAGCAATTAATGTTAGATTAAACGGACACCGCGTGGACACCGCGAATAACCTGCCGAAGGCAGTGGCGCAGTATTTTAATATCACAGGTCATAATTTCGATGAACTGAAACTCTACATACTTCAGGGAAACTTCCGCTCGCCGAGGGACAGAAAATACAGGGAATCGTATCTCATATACAGGCATAAACCTTTCAAAGGGAACCCTTGAGTCCATTAGATACGGTAGAGGGTTAACAAAGACAACAAAAGGTTGAGGTATCCAAAAGCTAACAATGTTTCTCCCAGAAAGTCTACTTTCAGGTGCGGAGCCCCCATCCATTTCGACGAGAACAACGGCGTTAAACAGTGTAGTTACTTTTTTTAGCCACAAGCTTTCCGTGAAATGCATTGTTACTGCGGCGTAGGTGGTGTGGGGTGGAGGGTGGGACACGTGCCATAGGAGCAACTTCTGTTCCGAGCGTGTGTTCCTTTTTTCATCCTTCATTAGAGCTGTGCACACAATGCATTTGCAAGATGTGACAAGGAATGGATTCTTTGGAAGCTTTCGCTCTTGCCATTTATATTATCCATGCTAACATCTGTCACCCAAATACCCCTGCACCCAACCCCCCCCCCCCTTTTTTTTTGTTCGCACGTGTTATTCTTCTTCTCTTTCTGAGGACGGGGGAGAGTGTGCAAAGGCGTACATAAACGAACGCTCGAGAAGGCAGTTGCCGCCCTGACGAAGACAAGTCCGTTTGTCGAAACGTTGGCTCCCGCGACATTCCCTGTTCTAAATCGTACTTTGCGATTTGTTCATCGATTCATCTATTCAAAATATAAAGGAGATTTATTGGCGATTAAGGAGATGAAGCGGCTGCCGGTCGAAGGATCTGCCAAGCGCGTTCTCTGAGCTCGAGCTCCCTGCTGCGCCGCACGATGCTGCTGCCTCTGCGCCGGTGCTCTTCTTCTTCATTACAAAAAGAATATTTTGGGCTGTGTGCTTAACACAGGCTCTAAAATAAATGTCTCATCCTGACACTCTGTGTGTCCTATTTTTGGGGATCAACGGCACCCTAACGCGTCCAATAAAAAAT
Source organism: Hyalomma asiaticum (assembly GCA_013339685.2). Lineage (NCBI taxonomy): Eukaryota > Metazoa > Arthropoda > Arachnida > Ixodida > Ixodidae > Hyalomma > Hyalomma asiaticum. Next base: position 454,386 of record CM023482.1, on the reverse strand, counting down.
TAGCAGAATAGGGCATGCAACTGAGAAACATAAGAGCTTTTATAAGAATAATTTTCATCTTAGTAATTAGCGGTTTATTTGAGAAAAAGATTTTTTAGGTTGAGTGCTAGTGCCATTTTGTTGATTCGCGGTTTGCCTTGTCCGCTGCTTATAGTTGTCGTATCTCTGCATTCCCTCACGGGATTAAAAATTTTTGCTTCTCAAAATATTCCAGGAACGTGCTCTGGGAGTAAAAAAAATATCTTACATTTTTGAAAGTTCGTTTTAGCCGAACGCTGCAGCTGACCAGCTCGCGTGAAATGTCCGATAGATAATACAGAGGCTATGGTGCAGAAGTAAAAAGGCCGGGTCAAGTGTCCACGTAATTGCCATTGGAGATTGTAATTATGTAGTGTTGATACTTTCACCAGTTCACTTATGTTTGAAAAATACGTGTTTTGCACTTTATTTGACAGTTGCAATGCTTGCATTTTGCTTTCCTGGATATTGTGTCATTGCATAGGTGTTGTTTTCAAAGGTCCTTGGAATGGGTGGTCATCATTCATAGACTCAGGGTTGTCAACTGCGCAGTCGATTGGCTTCAAGGGAATCTTGCTGTTTGGCACCGAGGAGCAGAAACGCAGATACTTACCCAGCCTGGCTGCTGGCGAGCGGCTTGCTGCCTATTGTCTCACCGAGCCTGGCAGCGGATCCGACGCCATGGTTAGTGACCTGTGCGTGCAGTGGACGAGACGATGTCATTCGAGTGTTTTCCTCCATGCAGTCTATCAAGACCCGGGCTGAACTCTCACCGGACGGGAAACACTATATTCTCAATGGTGGCAAAATCTGGATCAGCAATGGCGGAATCGCTGACGTCTTCACTGTATTTGCCAAGGCAAGTGCCTGTGTACACTAGGTGCAGACATAAGGATGTTTGAAAGGTGACTTCTAATAAAGCAATATCTCGTTCTCCCTGCCAATTTCGGCACTGTATAGTACAAGTGTTATGCAGGGCAAAGGGCACTGGTCGAGGATTGTTCTGAACTTGAAGAGGGAAATTAGTGAGGAGAAAATGAGGCAACCTACAAGTGTTCGACAGGAAGGAGCTTGGAAATTAATGTGCTGCCTTATGGGGTCACAGTTAACATCATGGGGTCACAGTTAACAGTGAGGCAGCTCTTCCAGATAAAGGCAGAGTAAAAGAATGATGGGATCTAGAAAGCGCCCATCTGAATTATACTAGGTGAAGTTGCTTTGTGACAAGCTGTCAGAGTTGATAAACAAAAAGAAAGGGGCGACATCTGTACAGTAAACGTCGTTCAGATGGAGCAAATGATAAAAATTATCATAGAGAATAAAACTTGGCTGAGGAAAGAGCGGAGCAGTTGATGGCTATTTTATCAGCAGCTTTGATTATGTTGGAAGGTTACAAATCTAAAAGAGACCATGTTGTGCACAGAGCAGCCGTTTAGCCTTCAGCAGAAGAAGTACTGTGAAACAGAATTCGCAAGTCCCGTATGGTAAGATCTCTAAAGCACGTTCCAGACAAATGTGGCAAGAAGAGATGGACTAATTGCTGATCTATTGTAAGATGAGTACATGAAGAAATGCCTATTTACAAGGTGCACTTCCAATGACAAAACATTCAAGACCAATAATGACATGCTTTTGTTTCGTGGGGACTGCCTTTCTCACTGTGTGACATGCCCCGTTATCGCTTGGCGTAGACCATGAAGGCCGGCAAGGACTCGAGGTCGGCGGAAGCCTTGCGTGCAGCTTTGCAAATGCTGCTGATTGTTCAATTGTGTTGCATGCATGGCACATGTGCTTCAGTTCTTGTGTGAGCGTCGGGAATAATTTAGTGGATTTTGCTCCTGATCAATCTGCGACATATACTCCCTTTAAGACGAACTTGAATGATGAAGTGGTAGCCTGGGCTAGTTGGTGATATGAAAACTTTAATGGACCATGACAGTTTCACGTGAAGACCATAAACAACATATACAAAGATTGTACAGCCACATTACTCCTACATGAAAGAAGCAGAGAAATCCCCATCGGGAGAGGTGTGAGACAGGGAGATACAATATCCCAGATGCTATTCACTGCATGTTTAGAGGAAATCTTTAAACGTCTAGACTGGGAGGAAAAGGGAATTCGAATAGACGGAGAACATCTAAGTAATTTAAGATTTGCGGACGACATTGTGCTTTTTAGCAATGATGGAGACGAACTCCAAAACATGATTGATGACGTAGACAGGGAAAGTATTAAAATTGGATTAAAAATGAATAGGCAAAGGACTAAAGTTACGCTCAATAGCCTAGCTAAGGAACAGGAATTTAAAATCAACAATGAACCCTTACAATGTGTAAACGAATACGTATACCTGGGACAGTGAATAACAGGAACTCCTACGCATGAAAAAGAAATTCTCCATAGAATAAGGATGGGCTGGAGCGCATTCGGAATGCAATACGAAATCATGACTGGAAACTTACCGCTCTCACTAAAGCGAAAAGTATTCAATCACTGCATTCTCCCAGTGCTAACGTACGGTGCAGAAACGTGCAGGATAAAGAAAAAACTAGAGATGAAACTAAGGAGCACGCAACGTTCAACGGAAAGAAAAATGATAGGGGTAACATTAAGAGATAAAAAACGAGTGGAATGGATCAGGGAACAGACATGAGTAGCCGATATTATTATATCAATTAAATGAAAGAATTGGACCTGGGCAGGACATGTCATGAGGAGGAAAGATAACAGATGGACAGTAAGAGCGACGGAATGGATACCAAGAGAGGGAAAACGCAACAGAGGCATGCAAAAGGTTAGATGGAGCAATGAAATTAAAAAGTTTGCGGGCATAAACTGGTACCAGCTCGCTCAGGATAGGGCGGATTGGAAATCGTTGCGAGAGGCCTTCGCCCTGCAGTGGACCTAAACAAGCTGATGATGATGATGACAATGACTGCGCCTTATCAGAATTTCGTCTTATATAAGAAAGGATTGGCCACGTGTCCAGGTGCATTCAGAGAACTTACAAAATTTAGGAAATATTATAAATGCAGCAATGTATTTGGGTCAACTTGAAGATGGTGCTTGTTTTAAAGGGGCGCTGACAAAAAAATTTTCGTGTGATATTCCTTTTGGCCCAATATGTAGCTGGGATCCTGTTAGTGATAACATGGCACGTCAGTTGTTCTATCGTGTCACAGATAATTATTTACGGTCTTTTTATTATCTACTAGCTTCAGTTTCGGTATGGGGGAGCTCCAAAAACGACAATCCGCCGATAGAGCAGGGTTGTGCATAGGTTACCATATTGCACATCCATCCGCGTTAAGCAGGAAAGCTATTCCTCTCGAATGTAGGAGGCGGCGCTGCTCAGCGGCGGCGTGTGCATTCTCGGTTATTCATTCGGCGTCGCTGGCTGAACGACTCGAACAAATAATCAATTTACTAATTTAGACGTAAGATGCGTTAGAAATTGTTCGATGGCCTTCGCTATCGGTAGAAGCCTCCCCCCCCCTTTTTGTTTTTTAACTGTAAAATGAAAACACAATTTTTTTTACAAAATAATTTGAACAAATCGCTCGTTTCAACGCACCGCTTGAAAAGATAAAATAGGTAACCTGAAAAACGACTAGCGCAGGTAAGATAAGTAAAAGAAAATCACCTGCACCGAGAACATTACGCAGATATAGGTAGATCTGGCGTAGTAGGAAGTCGACATGGTTTCCAAAACAAGCAGTTAGCAACAAGAGCAGGCGAAGAGCACGAGTCAATGTTACTTATCCAGCCAATCACAGAACCAAACAAAGTCGTGGTCGTGTGAACTTTTCATAATGGTGCCATGCTTATGCTTTCGGTACCTGCGAAGCGTGTGCTTTTGTTGAGTCCTTTCATCGGTAGGATCCACGAGAAGTGCAAGAAGCATGGGCAGAATCGTTACCGTCTTCGCAAGGCCGCGTTGCAGTTAACACCGGTTTGTGCCTGCTCTTGTTGCTAACTGATTGTTTCGGAAACCGTAACCACTTTTTACTTGCGTGCCCTTTTTACCCATGAGACTTCACTGAACGGAGTTGAAGAGCTGAGGTGGTGGTTCATGCCTGGTATTTGCATTGAAAACGTTTCAGTCATTATTCAATTTAAAAAAGGTGCATGGCACGAAAAAGGTGCAGATCGTGTCGACACCCGGTGCAGAAGTTCCCTGCGCCCGTTATGGCGGTGGAGATGCAGCTCCATCCCCTGGCACCCAAATGTGTGAATCTAATGTTGAGGTGCAAGTCTGTCGTCTCCTGTAGAGCTAGCTCGAGGAATCTGTTTTTTAGGAACCTGCTTGTGCTCTCCACAACTATGGTCACATGCTACAACAAAACCTACGCGCGGGCGCCAACCCAGACGTCTTATATGCATCCGCGCATTACCTGACACGAATGATGCGATCAGTCAGTGACAGTAAAAACAAACCGTCATCGTGCACATGCTCAGACAAAAATATCAGCCATTTTATCACTTTCACAGAACTGTGATTTCGCCGTTCGGCGCGTCCGCGATACGGATTGTTTATTTATTTATTTATTTATTTATTTATTTATTTATTTATTTATTTATTTATTTATTTATTTATGATTTATTTATTTATTTATTTGTTAAATGAGAAGCATTTCTTAGCGAACTTCAGCGAGTTTGAGCGTATCTATCTATCTATCTATCTATCTATCTATCTATCTATCTATCTATCTATCTATCTATCTATCTATCTATCTATCTAGCCGCCTACGATTTTGTGCTCTCCTGGCCGTTTCGCTAACGGGATGTTTACGAAAATTGGTATGCCACAACATGACTACATGACGAACATAAATGGCAGGTTATAACATGAAAAGCATGACATGCATGTCATGAGCGGCATGATTTGCATGCCACGGTCTTGGTGCTCTCGTGGCCGTTTCGTTAGTGGGATGTATACGAAAATTGGTATGCCACAACATGACTGCATGATGAACATGTCTGACAGTCGCAACATGAAAATCATGATGTGCTTGTCATGAGCGGCATGATTTGCATGCCACGGTCTTGGTGCTCTCGTGGCCGTTTCGTTAGTGGGATGTATACGAAAATTGGTATGCCACAACATGACTGCATGATGAACATGTCTGACAGTCGCAACATGAAAATCATGATGTGCTTGTCATGAGCGACATGATGTATATGCGACGCGTTAATTTCTTTAACAGGATGTATACGGAAATTGGCATGCCACAAGATGACTGCATCACGAACGTAAATGACAGGTCATAATATGAAAATCATGACATGCATGTCATGAGCCACATGATTTACATCCCATGGTCTTGGTGCTCTCTTGGCTGTTTCGTAAGTGGGATGCATAGGAAAATTAGTATGCAACAACATGACAGCATGACGAACATAAACGACTAGTCATAACATGAAAAGCATGACATGCATGTCATGGGCGGCATGATTTACATGCCACGCGTTTAGTTAATGGGAAGTATACTAAAATTTCTATGGCACAGCACAACAGCATGACGAACGTAAATGACAGGTCATAACATTAGAATGATTACAGGCGTGTCATGAGCAGCATGGTTTACATGCCACAGCCTTGGTGCTCTTGCGGGCGTTTGGTTAATGGAATATATACCAAAATTGCTATGGCACAACACGACTGCATGGCGAACATAAATGACAGGTCATAACGCTAGAATCATGGCATGCGGGTATGAGCGGCATGGTTTACGTGCCACAGTCATGGTGCTTTTGCGGCCGTTTCGTTAACTTCATATGTACCAAACTCGGTATAGGGAGAGAACAATGCAAATCCATTTTACGTTCCTTATGCGTGCTTCGCATTTCCTTGATACCCACGGCACGTGGGTTCTGCCAATTTTTATTTATTTATTTATTTACCTATTTATTTATGTATTTACTTATTTATTTATTATGTTTAAGTACCTTACAGGCTCAACGAGGAGCATTGGGTAAGGAAAGCATTCTGGATGTACATAATGATATAAAATAATGTTGTTGATCCCTCTGTCATAGGAATCGGTATGAGACGAAGCGACACATGAGCGGCAATCTGGCGAATAGTTGGGCGGGAGGTGGATTGGATATGGACATGTGAACCCCTTGCATCAGATCCTGCACCGTTGCGCACAAGCAAAAGTTCTCGAACGACTCACATTTCTCTGGAGACAAAGCATTGAACGCGCCAGCGCCCTGTGGAAATTCTTGCCAGGGGCGTCCCCAAACGGTGAAACTTCGCAAGCGAAACCGAGCTGTTTGTCAGCTGATCGTTTGGTGAACGCTCACTTCGGTGGTGCATCATTTGCTTGTCGGCGGCCGTCTTTGCGTTCCTGGCGTTCCAATGTAACTGGCTGTCATAGACGTCATGCAAGACAAATTATGTAGCGACCGCGTCTGAAGCAACGTACCGGCAGAGCGCCAAAGCCAGCACGGCGCTAGAGGCGTCAAGACGACTGAAGCGCTAACTGCCGGCGCGCATATTAAGAAAATTTGCACTTCGATCCATCGTTCCTAGGTGGCGCTACCACCGCTAAGGCAAAGGGGAATGAGAGAAAAAAATTGCAGCGCGGTTTAATAAGCTACATAAATATGCAAGGTGGCAGAAAACATACAAAATGGTTAGAAATAGAGGAAAAGTTGAACAGAGAACAGATAGCGGTGCATGCCGTTACAGAAACGCACCTTCGGAACTCGGAAGAGCCGCCAATTAATGCAAATTATGTGTGGGAAGGGTGCAACAGGACAAAATCAGAAAGAACAGGCGGGGGAATCGGTACGCTAATTCATCGGGAAGCAAACTGGTGTAGGATTACTTCGACATGTGAAGAGCACATCTGGGTATCTGGAACTGTAAGCAGGAAGAAAACTATGTTGGGTGTAGTTTACATGTGGACTGGAAATAACTGCAAAGAGAAAAATCAGGAGTTAGTCAATTGCATAAGCAACTATACTAAAAAAATTAGAGCATATCCACGGAGTGAATGATGATGAGTGGGCGAAGCTCGGGATGTTCATCGTAGATCGTGCCGAGTTCCGGATTAATTTAGTTAACGCGCACGCTACGAATCCTCATGGTTCAACTATGCACAAGTGAAATCTCCCACGGGCACTTCATTGCAAGTCAAGATCCAGTGCCTATGTATATATATTGACACGATACGGCGCACACTGAAGTAGAGGAGGACATAATCAAACGAAGAGGCGTGCAGGACACGGACACAAGAAGAGCAGTGAACACCACGAACGCCGACTAACAACTGATGCACAGCACAGAGGCGAAAAAGAAAGAAGACACACAGCTTATCTGCGCATGCTCGGAATGGTAGCGCCACCTGTCATACGGTTACACGTGCCGTTCTACGCGATAGACAACTGCTAAGACATTCTATCTCCTCTCTGTTTAAGCTAATCGACGGTTGACTCACGCATGCACTTCCACTAATACTGATATGCCAGGCCTCAACCAATAAACGCGTATCTTCGTTCTTATGCCTGTACAGGATCTCGGTTTCGTCTAACTCGGGCATGCAGCTACAGACCTGTCAGTGCAAGGATAGATGGGACGGCGTCCCGCCTGATAGCGACCTTCTGTGTTCAATTAATCTTTCTTTAATACAACGCGCAGTTTGCCCTACATAAAAAGGTCCGCAGCTAAAAGGAATCTTATAAACCACACCCATGCGACAGTCGGTGAAATTGTTCTTGGCTAAGTGCTTAACCGGACAGATATCCGTTCGCTTCTTACCTTCCATCTGCTCATTTCTTCTATGCACGGCAGCACAAACCCTTCCTAACTTATTGGGATCCGTAAACACAACATTAACCCCATATTTACTTCCTACTTTCTTAAGCCTGTGCGAAACTGCGTGGATATACGGAATACTCACGACCTTTTTCTTGTTAATGTTACTCTCTGCTACAGCTTTCGTTCCGGTCGAAATCGACTTCTTAAGACGCTCAGCTACTGTGGCTATGGCTAGTCTAGGGTAACCTGCATCTAAGAGGCGCTCGACCTGCGCATTAAAGCTAATGGTCAAACGGTGTACGCACGACTTCGATAGGGCTGACTTTAAACAGGACAAGGCTATTCCGTTTTTTGCTACTTTCGAATGCTTGGAGTCAAAGTTTAACAACGGCTTAGATGCTCTAGGGAAATACTGCCAACACACGTGATTCTGCTCAAATGACAACGAGATATCTAAAAATTGCATTACGTTTCTCTCCGGTTGTTCTTTCGTAAACCTTAAACCATCTCCATTAAGTTTAAATTGATCGCTTACATAGGTGACGACTTATTCAAAATCATCCTTACTACAAAGTACCAAGTAATCGTCCGCATACCGAAATACCCTGATGATGTGGTCCCCTAACGCCTCTTTTAAACGGCAGTCAAACTTGCTCAAGTATAGATCACTTAGAATAGGGGCGACCTTTGAACCTATACAAATCCCTGATTTCTGCACAAACACGCCTTCTCTGTATCCAACTAATGTTGACGTTAAGTACATGGAAAGAATTTCTAGAAAGATACCTGTGGAAACTCCGCATCTATCTGTGAAACCGGACTCTTGCCCTTGTTCTTTCACATTCTTTCACGCAATTTAATAAACCTTCATGCGGCAACGAGTAATACAAATCTTCTACATCCATGCTAAACGCTGTGCAGTCGCCAGGATTTTCTTCTGTTAACAACTGAACTAGAGCCTGAGAATTACGTACACGGAAGGGGTCAGAAACACTTAAGGATGTTAAGCACTTCCGTGTCCAGCACGCCTCTTCTTTTGATTATGGACTGTTACCAACTCGCTCAACTTTCTGTCCTTTAGAGGAGGACAACGTTAGCTCGAACTGTGATCAGTTCGGTCCCTAGGCCTCTCGCATTCCGCATCTCTAAATAAACGCATCTCACCGTAACAACAGTGGTGGAGGTGCTGGGTAGCAAAGAACGATCCAGTACCAACGATCACGGAAGCTCAACACTTGGAACTGCGCCGAAGCCGCCGACTGGCCGGACTACCACCGCTTTCCATGGATGCGATTCCTGACGGCGACAACACGCGCTCTTCGCCTGTCGGTACCTGGCAACATCCCATGACGCCACGGACCTTCGCCGCAAAAGCTGGAGAAGATGTTGAAGAGTGGCTGAACGACTACGGTTGGGTGAGTCGATATAATCGTTGGGATTCGGGCACCCGGCTGGCCAATGTGCCATTGTTCCTCGAAGGCACGGCGCTCGTGTGGTTTGAAAAACACGAAGAAAGTATAGCCACATGGCAAGATTTCGAAAATGAAATCAAGAGCTGCTTTGGGGACCCGTCTCTGAAGAAGAAGCGCGCTGAACAGACCTTGATGCAGCGCGCCCAAGTGCCAGGCGAGACTTGCACAACTTACATAGAGGAAACCTTGAAATTGTGCAGGTCTGTAGACCCCAGCATGAAAGAGGAAGATAAAGTCGGGCATCTTCTTAAAGGAATAGCCGAGGACGTCTAGAACTTCCTCATAGGCAAGGACACATTGGAGTCTGTGGTAGACGTGATCCGACACTGCCGTACGTTCGAGACTTTGAGGGCAAGGCGCATTACACCCAAGTTTGGTAGACTCGCCAACGTGACTACAGTCGCGAGTGTTGATTTCGACCCTATAGCGTCCAGCGATGTCGCGTCAACAATAAGGCATATCGTACGCGAGAAACTTGATAGACGTGAAGCTGCCGCTGCGACTGGGGCACGCGTTGTCGACGCCTATTTGCCGTATGACGCGGCGTGTGCATCCATGGATACCACGGGATATAATTACGTGCCTGGCTCAAGAGCTCCGGAGCAACCAACTTACGATTTCCCTCGCCGTGATTATCAGCACAATGCAACCAACCACATGCCAAATTGTCAACGTGGGATGACCATCGTGAATACGTGGAGCCAAGCCCAAGGTTTGGTGATGTGCGCAAGGCCCCCGTGTGCTTCCATTGCGGTGTCTGTGGGCATGTGGTTCGATTCTGCCCGGAGCGCCGCCGTGCACAGCCACGGTACTACGAGCAACCGCCGGCGTTTCCTCGACGGAACAGCCAGCGCAGTAGTGTTCGCTGGATACGGGACTCACACTTCGGGAATGGCTTCCAGCAGAACTCCCGTAGCGACACGTCCGTTGGCAACAGCTTCCGACAGAGCCGCCGCGATGACTCGCCCGCCTCCGCACGAAGCTTGACGCCACCAACTGCACGCAAGCGCCCCTCTCCATCTGCTGGTCGCCGTGTCACTTCCTCACCGCCGGGAAACTAGGTGGTGCGGCCGTTGGAGGTGAGGTCGCCGAACATTTCTCACTGCACCCTAGCATTCCTCTACCAGTTTCTATGACGCAAAATACGGTTCATGTGCTCGTAGACGGACTTCGTACGATGGCTTTGATAGACACTGGGGAAACTGTGTCAATTTTGAGTTTTAATTTTAAGTCACGGCTAGGACACAAAGTGATGTTTTGCTGGGACAACTGTGCTACATTTCGTGGAGTGAGCGGGGTGTCATTGTGTCCTATTGGGGTGTGCGTTGCGAGTGTCGCTTTGGGTCATAGAGTGTTCAAGGTTGAATTTGCGGTTTTAGCCAGCTCCACACACGACGTGATATTGGGGATTGATTTTCTACGAGAGTGCCGTATCACTGTAGATTGCGGCGCCGGTGAAATTTTATTGTCCGCGTTTTCTGAGGGGTCTCCGCGCTGTCAAGGAGCCCTCGCCGTAATCGACGATGTGCTCTTGCCGCCCCAGTCTTTGAAAAAGGTACCCGTTAACATAGGTCGGCAGTGTAGGGGAACACTCACTCACACTCACTCACCCAAATTTTTCCAGCATCCGCACTCACTCGCACTCGCACTCACCTCCACTCACACTAACTTGCACTCACTCGCACTCGCACTCACCTCCACTCACACTCACTGGCACTCACTCGCACTCGCACTCACTTGCACTCACACTCACAAGCACTCACTCGCACTCACCTCCACTCACACTCACTTGCACTCACTCGCACTCGCACTCACTTCCACTCACACTCACTGGCACTCACTCGCACTCGCACTCACTTGCACTCACACTCACAAGCACTCACTCGCACTCGCACTCACCTCCACTCACACTCACTTGCACTCACTCGCGCTCGCACTCACTTCCACTCACACTCAAAGGCACTCACTCGCACTCGCACTCACTTCCACTCACACTCATTGGCACTCACTCGCACTCGCACTCACGTCTATGAAATGAGTGCGAGTGAGTGCGAGTGAGTGCACTCATGAGTGAGTGCGCCGACCTATGCAGGCATCTGCGGCAAATAGAGTGACACGAGTTTTTCCTCCTGGGTAGAATAAACGGCAGCGGTGCCAGTACACTGCGCAGGTTTCACCTGGTCGCCGACCTAACTCGGCACTACGCGCACCTCTTCAGTCGCGCGTACATCTCGAACTGTGAGCGCTGTCTAATGCATCAGAGAATAGAACACATAGTATTTCGCGACTGTCCTCCATTCGTGCCACAGCAGCAGACGGCGGCCACTAGGCTGGCTGATATGGGAGTACAAGCTATAGATGAAAGCTGTATTTCACCCGAAATAGGGGACCATACCGAATTACCAAATGCTACAAGGTCATTTTTTCAATAGAAATGGACTGGATGCTAGACGTTCGGTACCACTGCGCAAAGTTGCGGATTATGAAAAGCGACTATTAAACTTAGATGCAACTAAAGTGGCTTCTTTTCATTATGCGACTATTAGACCTTTATCATAATGTTCGAGTGCATTTCCCTGCACAGCATATTCGTCCGACTAATGGCGGCCTCTGTCACGTTTCAAGTAGAGGCGAGGTCCCAGTTACCTGTGCTGGGGTTTCACTATTGCCAGTGTTTATGTCAAGAGAGCCGGGTCGACATTTTCCGCGTCACAGCACATTGTTTTGCAGAAGTGATTAGCTGCCATAAGTTGGGCTAGTTCGTATCAAGCGTAACGAAATATGATTACTGGCGTCCATGTCCCCTTTGCGCAAGCAGTCATGTCTTATTATGTATATACGGATCACTCATTCTTATCCCCATCCTCATGCTTCATCATTCTTCTTCCCATGTTGCGTTGTCCCCGAAGTAGAGTAGAAGGCCGGGGCGTAGTAGATCAGGCCACCCTCTCTACCTGTCTCCAGTGTATTGGACTTCAAGTACGCGAGTATGTAGCTTCATTATGAAACTGAGGTTGCTTCGATGTAACGTTGCTCGCTGTGACAGATTATGCACTGCATTGTGATGTTGTTCATTATAACGATAATGTTAATATTTCATGCGATATTTTCTTTGAAGGTCACTTTGGTTGGTATTCATTGTCACTTAATTGATGCTTTTGGTAGTCTTTTCAAGCTTGCCTCTTTACATCAGCTGATGTCCTAGGCAAATTTTCACTTTGATACCTGGGTCATATTTGAGTTCCTTTGTTCATACTCATTGATTTTATGTGGCGAAGATACTGCATAACATGACTGAAAGCGGCTATCACACAGTCATCCATTATGCTGTCTGTGCTCATATAACAGGATGCGCTGCTCTCATGCTGAGAAATGCATTGTCGTTTGGCTTTTGATTATTGTTACTAGTGCACTTTCTGTAAGCCTCTAGTCGTTAATAAGTTCCAGATATATTTAAATTATTTCTTCTGCAGTTCCTTTTGAATATTGGTGGTTGTATTTTTCTCGCATTTCTCTTTTTTTTAAACTACCATAAGTTAGTTTTTCAATGAAATGTTGAATAAAATGTTGTTGACGTCATGATCCTTGGCAGTGTGGCCTCCTTGTTAGGCCGCTTGCCAAGAAACTTTCTATCCTTAACTGTAGAAAGATATGTCACTACTGTTTTTGGTAGATTTGCTTCATACTATAAAAGTACAAGCTATATTGATTTTTGTATGCATGACAACTAATTGTGACCTAAATGCTAAGCCTTTGCAGACAACTGTGTGCCTATATCTTACTGCACTATTGCTCTGCTGCACTCAATGCTAGTGCTTTGACCCACCAGAAAAAAAAAAAAGTTCCACGCAAGTGCGACATCAGCACTTCTTCCTAGGACGAAAGTCTTCAGGTGGGCTGGCACTAACTCCCACTCTGCAGCACCTTAAGCCTTATGGTGGAGCTGGTAACATAGCGGGTCGCAGCTACTACCATAAGGCAGGGACGACGTCCGTGGATCGTGGGTGCCCCCCAAAATTATTATCCCGTTGACACCTTCAGAACCACAGAGTTAATGCCTTAGGGGTCCAAAAATGCCTTGGCGTCATTTGAACCCCTAAGGCGTTAGCTCTGAGGTCAGATTATCATTTACATATTCTGAGGGTGGCAACCAGACCAAAATATTGGTGGGCGCGCCCAGTTCCCGAGCACGATTCCTGCTTCTTTTTCAGATTACGGCTAACATTTCAGGAACAGCTTTTTGATGACGCACGTGCAAGTCTTTCAACGGATACAGAAATCCCGGAAAATGGGATTATTGGAGTCTCCTCGAAGCCGTCGAAAAGACCAGCTTTTTGAAGACGCATGTGCAACGAGCCGGACATCAGACGATATACGACGCATCCAGGACTAAGCCTTCTTACGCGTGCCGTCTGCAACGTTAACGTCTCGGATATCCATTTCGAAGTCGTCATAAATCCTTTGTATGCTAGCTGGGCAGGAGAGTACCAGACCGTGGCATGTAAATCAAGCCGCTCATGCCATACATGTCATGATTTTCATGTTATGACCTGTCATTTATGTTCGTCATGCAGTCATGTTGTGCAATACTGATTTTCGTATACATCCCATTAACGAAACGGCCCAGGAGAGCACCAAGACCGTTTCATGTAAATCATGCATGTCATGATTTTCATATAATGACCTGTCATTTTATTCGTCATGCAGTCATATGGCATAGCGATTTTCGTATACAATCCATTAACGAGACGGCCACGGATACATACATACATACATACATACATACATACATACATACATACATACATACATACATACATACATACATACATACATACATACATACCGCTCACACTCACTGGCACTCACACTCACTGGTACTCACTCGCACTCACACTCACTTGCACTCACACTCACAAGCACTCACTCGCACTCGCACTCACCTCCACTCACACTCACTTGCACTCACTCGCACTCGCACTCACTTCCACTCACACTCACTTGCACTCACCCACACTCGCACTCACCTCCACTCACATTCACTGGCGCTCACTCGCACTCGCACTCACTTCCACTCACACTAACTGGCACTCACTCACACTCACCTCCACTCACACTCACTTGCACTCACTCGCACTCGCACTCACTTCCACTCACACTCACTGGCACTCACTCGCACTCACACTCACTTGCACTCACACTCACAAGCACTCACTCGCACTCCACTCGCACTCACCTCCACTCACACTCACTTGCACTCACTCGCACTCGCACTCACTTCCACTCACACTCATTGACACTCACTCGCACTCACCTCCACTCACACTCACTTGCACTCACTCGCACTCGCACTCACTTCCACTCACACTCATTGGCACTCACTTCCACTCACACTCACTGGCACTCACTCGCACTCGCACTCACCTCCACTCACACTCACTGGCACTCACTCGCACTCGCACTCACCTCCACTCACACTCACTTGCACTCACTCGCACTCGCACTCACTTCCACTCACACTCATTGGCACTCACTCGCACTCGCACTCACGTCTATGAAATGAGTGCGAGTGAGTGCACTCATGAGTGAGTGCGCCGACCTATACCCGTTAATACCCGTGCTGCAGACGCTGGCACGTTTGACGTCTTTGTGGAGCCGCACACTTTCAACTGCGCCCCGTTGCGTTCTTTCTGTCACCAACGGACTATCTGCAACCTGGGTTATGATTTGCTCTAGTGAGCCCGTCGTACTAGCCAGTGGAATGCGACTCGCCCTGTTCGAACAATATACGAGTAATTGCGTTGCGGCCATAAGCGATCAAGGAGCGAACCATCTACCTGTAAATCACTCTACCGAGACAAAGTTTCTGAGTGTGATTAACAAGTCGTTGCCGTCAGAAAAGCGTCAGGCCTTGGTGCACGTCCTGGCCAAGCATGCCACTGTCTTCGATTTTGCACAGGCCGACGAGCAATCTAGAATACCAGAATCACGCACTCGTCACGTGATCGACACAGGATCCGCGCATCCTATCCGCCAGAAACCGTATCGCGTATCGTCCGCAGAGCGCAAAATCATTTCTGAGCAAGTAGAAGACATGCTCAAGAAAAAGGTCATTCAGGAGTCATGTAGCCCCTGGGCTGCGCCTGTGATCCTCGTAAAGAAAAAAGATGGTTCTTGAAGATTCTGCGTGGATTATCGACATCTCAACTCCATTACTAAAAAGGATGTATACCCGCTTCCCAGGATCGATGACGTCATCGACTGTTTGTAGTTGGCCTCGTATTTCTCTTCCGTCGGCTTAAGGTCTGGTTATTGGCAGATTCCTATACATTCGAATGACAAAGAGAAAACGGCATTTATAACCCCGGGTGGTTTGTTTGAATTCAATGTGATGCCGTTTGAGCTATGCAATGCCCCAGCAACGTTTGAGCGCTTCATGGATGCTGTTCTGCGTGGACTGTAGTGGGAAATTTGTCTATGTTACCTAGATGACATTGTAATTTTTGGCCGTTCATTTGACGAGCACAATCGCCGTCTTGACATCGTTCTCACATCTCTTGAGAGGGCTTCGCTCACGTTGAATTCCAAGAAGTGTCACTTTGGCAACCGTGACACTCTGGTTCTCGGCCATCTTGTCGACAAGCATGGGGTTCGGCCTGGCCCTCAGAAGGTCGCTGCTGTTAGCAGCTTCAAGCAACCGCAGTCACTACGAGAGTTACGAAGTTTTCTAGGCCTGTGCTCATACTTTCGCCGCTTTGTGCCTAAATTTGCTGACCTAGCTTACCCCCTGACATGTTTACTCAATAAGGACGTGCCCTTTGAATGGTCAGCAGAGTGCCAGTCATCATTCTCGCAACTCAAGTTCCTACTTACTTCAGGACCTGTACTTCGACTCTATGATCCATCTGCTCCCACTGAAGTACATACAGACTCCAGTGGTATAGGTCACGGGGCTGTTTTGGTCCAACGTCATGACACCCTCGAACACGTGGTTGCCTATGCTAGCCGTTGTTTAAGTAAGCCCGAGCGCAACTACACTGTAACGGAGCAAGAATGTCTCGCGGTCGTCTTCGCCGTCCACAAGTTTCGCCCGTATCTCTACGGACGCCCATTCTCAGTTGTCACAGACCATCACTCGTTATGTTGGCTCACCGGACTGCGTGACCCATCCGGCCGTCTCGCTCGTTGGGCCCTACGATTGCAAGAATATGACTTCGAAGTCTGTTACAAGAGCGGCCGCCGTCACGCTGACGCTGATTGTTTATCACGACTCCCCTGTCCAACGACGGAATGGGACGCAGACAATTTCGACGAATATTTAACAGTTGTTCAGCCACCATTCCCCGACCTGGACACTTTTCGCAGGGAGCAACGCAGAGACAGCAGTCTAGCTCGTTTCTTCTTTTTTGAAGCGAATGGATAGCGCCGTTTCGTTGTCGAGGAAGGCATTCTTTATTAAAGGAATTATTCTAGCGAAGGCGCCCGTTTGCTTCTAGTCGTGCCGAGAAGCTTGCGACGTGATGTCCTCCAAGCAATGCACGATAACCCTACGTCGGGACATATGGGTTTTTCCAGGACGTTTCAACGCACACGAGAACGTTTCTTGTGGCCGAAGATGCGCCACAGTGTAACGGCGTATGTTGCGAGCTGTGAACTATGCCAACACTACAAGCGTCCATCTGGAGGCCCTTCAGGACTTCTTCATCCCATCGCACCCCCTGCTTCGCCATTTGAAGTCGTTGGTGTTGACCTGCTCGGCCCTTTCCCGCGATCGACGACAGGTAACCGATGGATTATAATAGGCGTCGATCACTTGACACGCTACGTCGAAAGTGCGGCCGCCCCGCCACGGTGGTCTAGTGGCTAAGGTACTCGGCTGCTGATCCGAGGGTCGCGGGATCGAATCCCGGCCGCGGCGGCTGCATTTCGATGGAGGCGAAATGTTGAGGCCCGTGTGCTGTACGATGTCAGTGCACGTTAAAGAACCCCAGGTGGTCGAAATTTCCGGAGCCCTCCACTACGGCGTCTCTCATAATCAGAACTGGTTTTGGGACGTAAAACCCCACAAAACAACAACAACAAAGTGCGGCAATTCCTGCAGCAACGGCAGCAGAAGTTTCTCACTTATGCATATTGGTGGTCAGCGCGAAACACGAACACTTCATGCTGTCATCGATGCAGCCTCGCTGACCATCGATGCAGCCTCGCTTCATGCAGCCTCGCTGACCATCGTGATATGCGCAGCGGTCGTCGTCCGCTGTCAGCTGCTGCTAACAAAGGAACTACAGCTTGATGGTCAGTCCTAAGAGTGAACCATCTACCCCGGAGGTAAACATGCCATTTTTCACATGCGAACAAGCACGCAAGAGCTTCTCGCTCGCCGATAGAGTACTTCCTTTCTCTGTCAGATAATGTTCGGGACACGAATGCAACAGTTTCTAACTTAGTACTGTACTGCTGCTGCTACACAGCTCCAATACCTACGTCGGACGCATCCTCCGAGAGGCTAATTGAGGACAAAGGCGTTTTTACACACAACACAAGGCAACACAAAACTTTATAAACTAATAAGAAAATAGCAAAATAAAACAACAATAAGCACTGGAGAGAGAAAAGTATCACAGTATCGAGATAGGAGTACGTTATAACGCCTCTATGTGAGTTCTAGTGCGTATGGATCCGGCAGTAACATGCGAAGGACGCAGGAGAAGTGGATGGCTCACTAAATCGTCGATCAGCTCGATAGAAGACCAAATGAGCGAAGTGCAGCCGGATTGCGAGTACGGACGACACCGGATGTCTCGTTGAGATGGAGGACGTGGGTCGCTAGGCGCCTCGATCAGGTGGTAGGCCAGGCATCTGAATGTGCAACTCGGACCCGTAGCCCGACTGTTCACACTGTGCCTGCGGGCACAAGATTGAGAAATTCCTCGCCTGGAGCTTGCGAGCCACTTGGGTTCCGATGGCTAGAGTCGGAACAGGAGGAGGTCCTGGTCGGGTGAAGCCCTGGTGGCTCGGGTCCGGAACCCTACTGCCGTCTTCAACGCCCAGCCCCGTAGACGATCCTCTGCCTTCCCTTGCCTTCCTGGAACTACCCCGAAGAATTAGATGCTGCAAGTTTTTCTTTCTGCTTAATTGTTCCTCTCTGATTGGCCACCGCTGCGTCCCCGTGTTCGCCATTGCTATTCGCCGTTGGGAACACCGTGGATGTTCTTGGTTGGCTGCTTTGTTTTTTCTTATTTAATTTTGTAACGCCACGCCTTTAGTTCTTCGCCATCGTTGTCCTTCATTCTTGGCGGTTCTCCCGGTCCGCTACCGTCTTCAGTCCTCGTCCTTCCTTTCTTTGCGTCATTGACTTTTCTCGTTTTCACGCGCACTTTTCAAAGCGCGCATATCACACATCACAGGCATTTTTTTTCCATGGTGGAATAATTCGCTTCCGCCTTCGAAAGTGACCGGCTAGCGTAACTGGTAACGCTTTAAAGTCCGTCGGTCATCTGTGCGAGCACGGCGCCGAGCCCTGTGCTGCTTGCGTCCGTGTGAATTTCGGTGTTGGCTTCTTCGTCGAAGTGCACGAGTATTGGCGGCGTTTGCAGGCGTCGCTTTAGTTCTTGAAATGCCTCTACTTGCGGCCTTTCCCATTTGAAGTCGACGTCGGCCTCCGTTAGGTACGGCAGTGGCTCGGCGATCTACGAAAATTTCTTGACGAAACGCCTGTGTAAGCACAGAGGCCAAGAAATCGGCGTACTGCTTTCTTGTCGGCGGCCGGAGGAAAGTCGGCGATCGCAGCAGTTTTCTGCGGATCAAGGCGTACTCCCGACTTGCTAATAACGTGGCCAAGGAACAACAGCTCGTATGCGAAGCAGCATTTTTCTGGCTTCAGGGTAAGTGCAGAGGCTTTGAAAACCTGAAGAACAGCTTCCAGGCGCCGGAGGTGTTCGTCGAAGCTGGAACCATATACGACTACGTCGTCCAAGTAGACGAGGCAAGTCTGCCACTTCAAGCCTACCAGTACTGTATCCATTACCCGTTGGAACGTCGCAGGCGCCGAGCAAAGACCAAAGGCCATGACCTTAACTCAAACAGGCCGTCTGGTGTTATGAAGGCAGTCCTCTCGGTCTCTCGTCTACTTCCATTTGCCAGTAGCCGGTTTTGAGGTCCATCGACGAAAAATACTTTGCGTTGTAGAGTCGATCCAAAGCATCGTCTATCCGTGGGAGAGGATACACGTCTTTCTTCGTGGTCTTATTCAGGCGACGATAATCGACGCAAAAACGTAGGGTTCCATCCTTCTTCCTCACTAACACCACGGGTGATGCCCACGGGCTCGTAGACGGCTGAATGATGTCGTCACGCAGCATTTCGTCGACTTGTTGCTTGATGGCCTCGCGTTCCCGTGCCGAAACTCGGTAGGGGCTCTGACGGAGAGGACGGGCATATTCGTCGGTTATGATGCGATGTTTCACAAGAGGGGTCTGACGAAGCCTCGATGACGACGAGAAGCAGTGCTTGTATTGCTGGAGTAAGGCCTTGAGCTCCTTTTGTTGCTGCGTGGAAAGGCCTTGATTGATGTCGTAGGCGGGCGCGGACACTCCGGTCGTCGTTGCGGGTCCGTGAGAATCGGTGAGGGCTAAGGCATTGCTTACTTCCACGAATTCACTTAGGTGCGCTACCGTCCTACCCCTATTCAGGTGCCTGTATTCGTTGCTGAAGTTGGTCACCATTGCCTTGCCTTCGCCGTTATACAGCTTGGCTATGCCTTTTGCGACGCACATCTGACTATTTAGGACCAAGTGCTGGTCGCCTTCGATCACACCTTGTAAGTTGTTAGGCGCTTTGGTGCCGACGGAAATGACGACGCTCGACAATGGCGGCACGGTTACCTGCTCTTCTGCAATATTGAAGGCAATATTGAAGGCAGCGACGTTTTTATCTGACGGCGTTGCATTATCCGTGGACAGCGTGATTGACCTGGGTCTTAGGTCGATGACGGCGCCGTGACGGTCCAGGAAATCCATGCCTAAAATGACGTCTCGCGAGCGCTTCTGCAGGACCACAAAACTCACTGAACACGTCTGCTTGTCAATTGTCACTCTTGCCGTGCAGGTTCCAGTTGGTGGTGGCCTGCTGCTGTTCGGATATCTGGTCCTTCCCGGGTAGTCTTTACCTTGTAGCGGCAGCAGCATCAGCGTCGCATTGAAGAAGACCGAGACGCTCGCTCTTGCACGAGGCAGGTGCCGCTTCCACGGGCCTGCGCGCGCTAGCGTTTCATTCAGTCATTAAAATACTCTGGATCACAGCGGACGCGTCGGGCTTGCTTTCTTTACGGTAAAGTCGAGACTTCGTCGGTCTGCGAGGTCGCTCATCGCCACAGTTTGGTGACCCGGACGTGATAGTGGCCATACGTTTCCGTGGCAGAAACGACCATGGAACGGACCGACAGTACGAGTTCTCGAGACCAGAACCCCCCCGAGCAACGCCGTGAGCCCTCCTGCTCAGCCATAGCTGTCCGCCTTCCTCAGTACTGGGACCAGCATCCGTCGGCGTGGTTTCTTCAGGCGGAATCACAATTTCAAGTTGCTGGTATCCGCTCTCAAGCTACGAAGTTCCATTACGCTGTTGCGGCACTCTCGCCCACCGCCATTGACGAAGTAGCGGATCTGTTGAGCACCCCGCTGTCTGCGAACGCCTATGACGATCTCAAGGCGGCCCTGCTACAGCGCACGGCAGTTTCACAGCGTTCTCGTATCCAGCAGCTCCTGTCCACTGAAGAACTCGGCAGCAGACGCCCCAGTCAACTTCTTCGCCGAATGAAGCAGCTGCTCGGAGACAACGCGAGATCCATCGACGACGCGCTGTTACGCGAGTTGTTTTTACAACGACTACCGGCTAACGTGCAGATGGTTTTGGCGACAGCTTCTGCCATGGACCTCACCGGACTTGCCGCGTTGGCCGACAAGGTGATGGAAGTAGCCGCCCCAACCATCGCAGCCACGACAGCGTCTACTGGTTGCAGACGTCCGACGCGCCCTCATCGGAGCTGATTTCCTGCACCACTATGGACTCCTTGTCGACGTGAAACAGCGTCGTCTTATCGACACTGTCACTCACCTGACCGTTACCGACGCCCCTGCAACAACCACATCGCCGATTGCGCCCATATCTTCTATGCTGGAAGAACCATTCGCCGAACTCCTCCGTGAGTTTTCCACTCTGACACGCCAGCCGGGCTGGACGCAACCGGTCCAACACGACGTTTGTCACCACATCGTCACCTTCGGCCCTCCGGTCTATTTTCGACCTCGGCGTTTGTCCCCTGAGAAACTCAAGGTTGCTCGCGCGGAGTTCGAGCACATGCTCGCACTCGGTATCATCCGACCTTCTTCTAGCAACTGGGCGTCTCCGCTTCACATGGTACCTAAGAAGACTGGAGATTGGCGTCCATGTGGCGATTACCGCCCGCTCAACAACATCACAGTTCCTGATCGCTACCCGCTTCCGAACATCCGAGACTTCACGGTAGCGCTGCACGGCGCGACGATCTTTTCCAAGATTGATCTTGTTCGCGCCTATCATCAGCTACCAGTCGCCAAGGAAGACATTCCGAAGACCGCTATCAGCACACCTTTCGGTCTTTTTGAATTCCTCCGCATGCCCTTCGGCCTAGGAAACGCTGGCCAGTCGTTTCAGCGTTTCATCGATTCCGTCACCCGAGGCTTGCCATTCGTCTTTGCCTACATCGACGACCTCCTTGTCGCAAGCCCCTCCGTTGAAGAACATGTTCAACACCTGCGGTTGTTGTTCTCCCACCTTGCCAGCCGAGGAATTGTCATCAACGCCGCCAAAAGTGAATTTGGTCGACAGGAACTCGAGTTGCTTGGACACGTAGCCGACGCGAACGGCATTCGGCCACTCCCGTCCAAGATTCGCGTAGTCGAAGATTTTCCACGGCCGACTACAATGACCAAGCTTCGCCAATTTCTCGGGTTCGTCAATTTCTATCGACGGTTTATACGCGATTGTGCACGACTTGTGGCCCCTCTAGACGATCTGCTAAGCTCGAAACGGAAGCAAGAGTTTCAGTAGACTGAAGAAGCCGCCAACGCATTCACAAGAGCCAAGTCTGCCCTCGCCACTGCAACGCTGCTGAGACATCCGAAACCAGACGCACCGACTGCTGTCATGACAGACGCGTCGAACAACGCTGTTGGCCCCGTTTTGCAGCAATTGATCAACGGTACATGGCATCCACTCGCTTTCTTCTCCAAGAAATTGAAGCCTGCACAGACCCGTTACAGCGTTTTCGGCCGCGAGCTACTCGCCGTGTACTTGGCTGTCCGTCACTTTCGGCACTTCCTAGAAGGTCGTCAGTTTACTGTCTTCACCGACCATAAGCCTCTTGTGCACGCGATGAACCGATCAGCGTCCTGCTACTCGCCTCGCGAGAGTCGACATCTCTCCTACATCTCGGAGTTCACAACAACGTTCCGTCATGTCAAAGGCACCGACAACATTCCTGCCAATGTTCTGAGCCGCGTCGATGCAGTCTCCACACCAACCGCAGAGCCTTACATAATCGACGTCGGCCTACTCGCCACTCACCAGCGTGACGACACCGAGCTACGTACCCTCCGAAATTCTTCAACGTCTCTGCAACTGGAGGACGTCGTTTTGAGTTCCGATGGTACTTCGGTAGTCTGTGATACTTCTACTGGCACACCCCGACCTTTCATTCCGGCACCACTCCGCAGACGCCTGTTCGATGCGGTACACAGTCTGCCGCATCCCGGAATTCGCGCGACACAGAAGCTCATTTCCAGTCGCTACGTTTGGCCTCATCTAAACGCACAAGTTCGCGACTGGGTGCGCTGCTGTTTGTCGTGTCAACGCTCCAAGATCCATCGCCATCCCGTCCCCCCTGCGAAGTCTTTCCTTCCAGCGGACGCGCGTTTTGACACCGTGAACTTGGACCTTGTCGGCCCTCTCCCACCTTCCAAGGGCTACAGCTATGTATTGACATGCATCGACCGCTAGACACGGTGGCCGGAAGCTGCACCTATTGCCGACATATCAGCGCCCACAGTTGCAGCAGCCTTCGTGTCTACTTGGATTGCAAGGTTTGGCTGCCCATCTACTATAGTCACTGATCGCGGTCGGCAGTTTGATTCGGCGCTCTTCAACGAACTCCTCAACCTTCTCGGAACGACACGCCTCCGCACGACCTCATACCACCCACAATCAAATGGATTGGTCGAGCGTTTCCACAGGCATCTCAAGTCCTCCCTCATGGCACATGGATTACCGGAGAAGTGGGTCGTCCAACTACCACTCGTCTTGCTTGGCATCGGAGCTGCCATCAAAACCGACCTGGGCTGCTCATGCGCCGAGTTTGTCTATGGCACTTCGCTACGCCTGCCATGCGACTTCTTCGATCCCCCAGCCAAAACACCTGTGCCACCAGCCGGAGACTACATCTCCGAACTGCAAAACATCTTCCAGCAAATACGTCCCGTGCCTACACGTCCGCGCGAACCGAGATCTCCTTACGTGTCTCCGCAGCTTACCTCTGCTACACATGTTTTCGTGCGAAACTGTGCTGTGCGGAAGCCTTTGCAGCCGCACTACTCCAGGCCGTATCGAGTTCTGGAGCATCGTCCGTCGACATTCGTCGTCAACGTCAACGGACGGCCCGACACAATCGCTCTAGAACGTCTCAAGCCTGCCTACTTCGAAGCAACATTGCCATTGGCGTCACCATCGTGGGGCGCAACGTTACTGCATCCCGGATAGCTGCCTTCTCACGCGACAGTCAAGACATATCGTGTCTCCTGGAGTTCCGATCCTTCGTCGGACTTTCCTCCTCTCTAGGGGGGAGCCCTCTGTAGCGACAGCTAGCGGCAGCAGCATCAGCGTCGCATTGAAGAAGACCGAGACGCTCGCTCTTGCACGAGGCAGGTGCCGCTTCCACGGGCCTGCGCGCCCTAGCGTTTCATTCAGTCATTAAAATACTCTGGATCACAGCGGACGCGTCGGGCTTGCTTTCTTTATGGTAAGGTCGAGACTTCGTCGGTCTGCAAGGTCGCTCATCGCCACAACCTTCTTCAGCTTGGCGGCGAAGAGACCACTGATGAGAGTAGTTGGTGCCGGTATCGACTAGGGCGGTGACGCTGTGGCCGTCGATAATCATGTCGAGGTCGGTGGTTCGTCGTCTGGCATTCCGGTTAGGTCGGGGCGTCGGATCACGGCTGCGTCGGCTTGCTCCGGCGCTGGTATGTCGCGTCGGCGGCGAGGCTTTCTCGTGAAGAGTGGTCTGGCGGCGTGCTGCGACTACGTCGGGAGGGTTCGTGCATCGTGGTCGTCGTCATCGGCGGCGGCGACGACGGCGGAGGATCTTCGGCATTGCGTCGTGCAGCAACCGCACCTCCATCGGTTGCTGCCTCTAGTTTCCCGGATAGGGGATTAGAGATCAGCACCGGTTGGGGCCGGTGTACTGGCGGCGATCCGGGGAGACGTAGCGTCCAGGTGAAGGTGAACGGCATGGTCGTCGTCGTTGTCACTGTGATGCGGAGATGTAGTCGGCGATGTTGCGTGGTCGCTCACCTAGGCGCGGACGCGGCGCATTCACGTAGAAGCCACGGAGTCCCATCTCACGGTACTGGCAGTAGCGGTGGGTGTGCCGGCTTTGCCACAGTGGTAGCATAGTGGGCGGTGGTTCGGTGTGCGCCAAATGTCAGTTTTCCTCGGCGCGCGCTGGACTTCTGGCAAGCGGAATGGCGTCGGAGGTGGCGGTGGTGGCTGGCGACGACACTGCGTAGGCGTTGGGTCATGGCGTGGGCGAGGAGCGGCTGCAGGTGGGCGTGCAGCAGCGGCGTAGGTCATCGCTTCTGGTTGGGGCTGCGGTGGTTCGGGAACGCTCAGTGAGGGCTGTACTTCCTCGCGAACAATGTCTTCGAGAGAGGTGACTTGGGGCTGCGACGACGGGAACATCCAGCGCAGTTCTTCGCGAACAACGGCCCTGCAGGACCACAATAAAGTTTTCCAACCAACCAACCAACGGCCCTTATGTCTCGTGTAGGTCGTTGGGGCCGAGTCCTGTGAGTTCTGCGATATCTGTGAACATGTGGCGACTGTATTGCCGGGTGCGCATCTCAAAGGTCTTCTCAATGGTTGTAGCCTCGGAGAGGAACTCTTGAACCGTGTTTGGCGGCGATTATTCCGGCGAAGAGCTCCTGCTTCACTCCTCGCATCAGGAGGCGAACCTTCCTGTCCTCAGACATGTCGGCGTGGCGGAAAATCGCGTCATCTCCTCCGTAAAAATCGTTATGTTTTAGGTGAGGAGCGGCACCCGAGTCTGAAGCAGTGGTGCTGCTCTTTCCTTCCGCATGACGCTTGCAAACGTGGGCAGGAAAGCAGCGTGGAAGTTGTCCCGGGTTCGAAGTGTTGACTCACGGTTCTCGAACCAAGTCCTTGCGGCGTCTTCCAAGTAGAACTACACATGGCGCAGCTTATCGTCGGGGTCCCGCTTGTTAAGCGCTGAGACGCGGTCGCAGATGTCCAGCGAGCTTTCCGGGTCCTCGTATGACGATCCGCGGAAGGTAGGCGGTTCTTTGGGCTGGTGAGCGACCACGGTTGCCGGACATCTTGCTTTCGTCATCGTGGATGCCGGTTTCGTTGCAGCCCTTGTCTTCTTGTCCTTGTCGGGAAGCGGCAGGTATTCTGGCGGGAGTCCTTGTTGTTTGCGGCTAGCTCGAAGGACCGGGTTGGAGTCATCTTCTTGGCGCCTTGGGCTTGTCTCACTGCTGGACGGGGGCGTACGGTACATGGACCGAGAAGCACCTCCACCAGATGTCACGTGGTAGTGACGCACGCAGCACTCAAGGCGAAGCAGGCAGGTCTCAAGCGACGTCAGGCGAACTGTTTATTGGGCGAACTTGTGCCCAGCAGAGCAAAGCCAATGACAATGCACAGCAATAGCGGCGTGAACAGTCGTCGGGGGACGGAAAGACTGACAAGCGACGTAATGCGTCGGCTTTTATACGCGCGTCATAACGCGTTCTCGCGTTATCTCTGGAATTCCATAAGTCACTTAAATATGCGCGTCAAGCATGCAAAGTTTCAAGAATGGTCCACATAGTTGCAGCAGTCGCATTCAAGATAAACGCGTCCTGCCTTGCGGGCAGTGGCGTAGGCAGGCATGGGCTGACCGGGCTGAAGCCCCCCCCGAAATTTTTCCGGCCGGTGCCCCACTGCCTATCTATGCTGGCCCATCACAAAGGTGTCCACTCGGCGAAGGTGCGGCTACGGGCATTCGCGTCTTTGTGGTGGGCTTAAAAACGAAGAACGCGGCTCTTTCAACTTGCAAAGGAAGTTATCACTCTATGGCGGGGAAAGTTGTAGCTTGTCTGCAGGGGACGGTGCTGGCAAACGAGGGGCATATGTCATTTATTGGCAAAGGATGCGGCGATAAGAGACTGAAAGGGGAGCTTGCAGTCTTTGCAGCACAGCGCTGCGGCAGGCAGAAGCTTCTGCAATGTGTTGACAATTAGCTCTCTGCGGTGATGGAAGAACATGGCGAGTCTCCGTACCCGGAAACATGCGTGGTTTTGTTGCGGGTGAAACGTTCGCAGGCCAAGGTCATCGAGCTAGCGAACCAAACACAAAGCAAAGTACGCCGCTGTTCCCTGTGCAACGCCTTCTGTGCCGCCCGATCCTTCTTCCCCTCTTATTCCTGTTTCTGTGGGGCGCTGACGCTTTTGGTACGTTGTATGCGGTCGCGTGGGGAATGTGGCGTACAGTGGATGCGTCTTTTTTTCTTTTTGAGCAGTGCCCCTACATGGGTGGCCCAATACAGCTTCGCTTTCGTAATTTTTCTTGACGACTTACACATGGTAGCAACGTGCGCTCACGCGTGTCCCCTTGCGAGAACGATGCCCCAGAGAGAGAAAATTTCAACCAACCTTCCGAGTGGACAGCACTGCTTTGCAGTGCTATCCACAAGCTGGTAAACTACGGAATAACGAGTCGACAAAAAGACCGCGCTGCGGTTCATCGCCGAGCGTGCACAAGGGTCAACAACTCCGCTACCAGCAGGCGGTGGTCGCGACATTCATTCAAGAAGGGGTGACCATATTCGTATCGTCGCTTTCGCGGCAATATGTCTCAAGGACAGCAGCAGCTCTCCGTTTTCTGGGGAAGCTCATCTTCGCAGCGCCAACAAATGAGCGAGACCTCGAATGCTAAGTCATTTTCTTCAACTGATTTGTACTTACATGATACCTTATGTCCTCTGACAATACAGTGGCTTTTTAACGTGCCTACGAGATGTGGATTATATGTGAATTCTCTGATCATATTTGAATAGTCCCTTGCTATTGCTCAGATGAGGTCATACGATGTCTTGTTAATCACAGCAAGCCAGGAAATTAACTTGACATCATTTCATTTCTTGAATACAATATACAGCGTTGCCGAAATAACTACCGAAATATAACAGCCGAAATAACTACAGTCACCGAGACGATTGATCGATCAATCAGTACATGACACAATCCATGAGCGGCCAATGGGAAAATAAAATGAGAAAAAATCTCATTACATCAATTCCTTTTTCGGCTACAGTATCTGGTCGAACAACTCGAATAGAGAAGGCTACATTTTCAAGCAAAAGTGCAAAAGAGCGCAAGAGAACGGGGACAAAAACAAAACACGTACAAAGGACGGAATCGGGGACGAAAATATGGCATGTCTGTAACATGCAACTCACTGAACGGGATATTACTTCTCTTTTAGGCAGAAGGAAACTCACTATTCTTGGACCTCGCGTAGTAACGGAGCGAAAGAAGTTGTTTACATCAGCCCCCATGTTTTTAAACAGCGACCTAAGTGACAGCGAAATAAGAAAGTAAGAACGTACAAAGCCCGATGAAGGTCATAGGGCGTGTAAGAACCATAAGAAAGCTTTCTTTTACAAACTTCTTTTTAACCTTGACGTGTCTAAATCGAGCGCTATGGATGTAATATTGTCAACTCAGTGTAGCAAGCGATCTCGTAAGGTTAAAACACATGACCTTTCAGTTTGCAAAACCATTGAGATACGGCTAGTAGTAGTTGATAATCTAGTATTTGTCGATGCTAGTGCTGCATCAAGTGAGTACATTTGTGAACTTCGCAAGTTAGAAGCTTACGGCGTACGTAATTGATACAGGAAATATTGGGCCTAATACCGACCCTTGTGCCATTGTGGCTCCCCGAGGCACGTCGGCGGGCCGAGACACGGGCGAGACACAATCCTATTTTTCGACTGCCGCTGCGGTCAGAGAATCGCTGGGGCTTTCGTTACCCGCGAGTTTTGCGGCAACCTCGCTTTGACAGCAGAGCTGACGTTTGCGCGGCGGCCCCAGATGAGAGTGTGCATTAGTCGGCGACCTTGAAGAAACAGAATGTCGACGCCAAAGCGAACCCAGCGCGCTCATAAGTGCTTGAATAAAGCCATCGGAGCATCCCCGGTATGCTTCGATCACCGAGCAATGCAGTAAGTAGAACTGCTTCTCGTACGCGCACATCTGACCGGCCACAAAGGAGGGACAGCCTACAGGCGCGTCTTTTCACCAGGCACTTCCAGCCTGTGGGCGCCTAGACGGTGCCAAATTGCTTGCACCTGGAGTGCTTCGGAATGGAAGCAGTGGTAGCTAACGCTCGTTACGATAATCTGTACACAAGTGTCGCCGGTTAGGCTGTCCGACGTCCTGTCCGAATGTCGAGTTTTGTGTATGTTTATATTTTGCTTTTTATATTTTTGGAGAGGAGCTGGTACTGCGTTACACTGTGGAGGCGAGTCCCAAACAATGGTCGCATGGCGGGTTGGACTGGTGCGATTTCTACCGGCGACGTTGCCGTAGACAACCATTAGATAGACGCCCTGGTGAGGCGGGCTGTCGGAGAGGAAAACTCGTCTCGGGACAGAGGACAGGGTGGAATTTTGGAGATTCGGGAGACTCGAAGAAAGGCCCTCTGTCGTGTGAAGAAGTAAGCTTCGTTTGCTATCTCTCGTGCAAGCCTGGCCGTTCGGCTCTCCAATCTCGGAGAGACGATGTAGTCTGCGAGAGCACGATGCGAGCAGCAATGATCGGGGAGAATCCGTGAGCCACGGCGCCTTCGAGAGCACCCAAGCACCAGTCCACAGGCCGGCGACGAGACCTATGCGCCGATGGAGCCCACCCAGATAAGCGTTGTCTTCGTTGGCGGCAGCAAGTGCACTTAAGACATTGCGCCGTTAGTTTATGAGCTGTTTTACCCATTGTATCTGCCGTTCATTGATGAGTTTGTTTCCGTTGTTAATTCCTGTGCTGCACTATGCGTTTACGTTGCTCTTTGTTTGCCTTGCATCATTACGTTCGCTACTAATTGTTAAGTGTATACTTCGATCATGTTCACATATTAAATTCCATGTTTTGATGGCTTAACTAAGACTGTTTCCTCTTCCCGGCCCCAGCACGAATCCGGTTTGGTTAAATGGTTGTTGAGGTGTGTGGCCAGAGGGGGTGATTGCGTGAAGCATTTCGAACGGAGTCGTAGCGTAGTTGTGGTACTTGTGAATTGTTGCGGCTTAGAACCCCCTCCCCCTTTGCGCGAAGTAGGGACATCTCAACATTCCGGAGTTCACTTCAGTGAGTTCCAAATCAGATTTATTGATCGCAACTTGCATTCCGCATGCCTCGAAGTAACTGTAGGATTAAACTGGCGTTAGTCCCAAAAGCACCATGGGATTTTTAATTTATCTGGCTAGAAGTGTGAAGTGACAAACCACATAGAAAGCTTGTTCAATATTAAGAGATATTTTAGCACGTTTTTCAGCTTAACAAATGTGTCAGTAATTATTCTTGAAAGGGCCAGGATGGTGGTGTTTGTGAGTTTAGTGGAGACAAAGCCATGTTTTGGGAGGCCTACAATGTTAATGAGGACGGCATTTTTCTGTAACGCAATAGACTTAATTCTTTTAAAAAAGAAGTGGTAATATGTTCACGACAGATAGATCTGGAGCGGCTTATAATCACAATCGCAGGCGAATCTCTGTTCTTCCTGCAAATGTATCGAAAATTTGGTAAAAGAAGCGCCTGTATAATGTAGCGAACAGGTAAGTTTCGGTGAGGAATCCATAAATACGAAATATATACCAAAATGTCGTCCTGTATGTCTACTAGCATGTTAAGTTGGAGAGAGTCTTCCGGAGTTTATCAGGACAACGCCACGATCAATTTATAAAGTGTTTCAAAAAATGTGTTTGTTATAGCGTCATTTTCAGCTTACCTACCTCAGGTATGCTGCCCGCTGTTCCCAGCTGCGCCTGCTATCACGAATTCTTTACAGCATTTCATGCGTATGTGTACATCGGTAATTATACTTTATTTTGAAATTATCACAAAGGTAGTAGCGTGCGCAAGTGACGAATCTTCGCGGTGGCGGGGAAATAAATGTCTTTCTACTAGATTTCGTCGATACATTGCATTCTGTAAATGTTTTGAATGGGCGAGAGTATCGTTATTTCGGGACCCAGTTGATATGACAACTGAAGGCTGAAGTAGTTCGCAGATGCTGAACGAATTTCACTTCACTTCACTTTTATTTCCTTAAAGACCCCCTCTAGGGGTATTACATAAGGGGTGGTGTTAAAGAAAAAATGCTATACATCGGTGTTTTTAATGGCTTCGGCAAACATAGATGGGTTAGTGATGGCACAGGTGGCGTGAGGAAGGCCGTTCCAGTCTTTTGCTGCTCGTACAAAGAAGGAGGCTTGAAATGCAGTGGTCCGGGTACGTGGTATTGTGACTTGTAACGGATGACCAGTGCGATGAGATATGTGCGAAGGGGGCGTGATGTACGGTGGATGATTCAGTGAACTGAAATAAAACATATGAAAAAGAGAGAGGGTGGCACACTGTCGGCGTGAAGCAAGGGTTTGTAAACCTGATTCCACCTTCAGAGATGAAATGCTGATGTCATACGAATATGCGGAATGAATGAACCTGGTAGCTCGATTTTGAAGTGATTCGAGTTCTATTATGATGTATGTTTGATGAGGGCTCCAGATGGAAGATGCATACTCGAGTTTGGACCTGATAAATGATTTGTATGCAAGCGTCTTGACATGAGGCGGTGTATGGCGTAAGTGTCGTCTGAGAAACCCGAGTGATTTATTAGCAGACGAGATGATGTTAGTAGTGTGATGACGCCAGGACAGGTCATGAGCTAAGGTGATGCCGAGGTATTTGAATGATTGAACTGATTGTATGGGAACATTAGCAATGGAATAGGTAAACTCAAAAGGGTTACGGCGGCGACAAAAAGAAACAAGCTTACATTTGTTAGGATTTAAATTCATTAACCAGCGGTTACACCATGTTTGTATGTTGTTAAGGTCATGCTGAATTAGTGTTTGGTCATGAATGCTGGTTACTGATCGGTAGATTACGCAGTCGTCTGCAAACATACGAAAGTTACAAGATACATGCAGTGGTAGATCGTTAATGTAGATTAAGAAGAGTAGAGGCCCTAAGACAGACCCTTGCGGGACACCTGAAGTCACAGGTAGTCGGTTAGAAGAGTGATTATTAACAAACACAAACTGGGAGCGATTAGTCAGGAAAGATGTTATCCATGCAAGTACGTTAGGATCTAGATTTAATAGAGATAATTTAAGAATCAGGCGTTTGTGAGGGACAGTGTCAAATGCTTTAGCGAAATCCAGGAAAAGAGCATCAGTCTGAAGGTTGCAGTCAAGGTTAGAATGTAAGTCGTGAATGAAAATGGCCAGCTGCGTTTCACAAGAATAACCTCTTCGGAACCCGTGTTGAGAAGGATGAAAAAAGTGCATTGAGTCCAAGAAGTTGATGATATGGGAGTAGATGACGTGTTCCATGATTTTGCAAGGGATACTTGTTAAAGATATGGGACGG
This sequence comes from Hyalomma asiaticum, assembly GCA_013339685.2. Taxonomy (NCBI): domain Eukaryota; kingdom Metazoa; phylum Arthropoda; class Arachnida; order Ixodida; family Ixodidae; genus Hyalomma; species Hyalomma asiaticum. The sequence continues at coordinate 422,173 of CM023482.1, read as the reverse complement.
TAATTTAGTGGAGAGTCTCTGTTACCTGATTTGTAGACTGGAACGACCTTGCCTACTTTCCAATCTGATGGCAGAATGCTCGATGATAATGACTGCGAAAATAACAATGTAAGGTATGCGGCACACACATGTTTAACATTGATGAGAAGTTTTGAGTTAATATCATCGACACCTGCGGAAGAAGAAAGCTTAATATTTTCTATAATCGAAATGATCCCGTCCGTAGAAAATGTAATCGGGGACATAGACTCGGTGCTGCGCGCAGGTGAAGAAAAGTCGGGAACTGAACTTTCATTCGTAAAAACAGAGAAAAAGGCCTCGTTAAAAAGGTTCGCGCATTCCTTGTTGTTGACTGTATCGCCATGTGCATTTAAGACGCTAATGGTGCGCATCTCCTGAGGGTTTATCACCTCCCAGAATTTGCGAGGGCTAGTTGCAAGCATTTTGGGCAGCTCAACATGAAAGAACACGTGCTTGGCATTTCGATGCTTGGCATTTTTTGTATACTTATTGGGCGGCGGTCCGCGCAAATGCGCCGCGTGCACATTTTCGTTCCGAAATATATATATATATATATATATATATATATATACACACACACACACAGTGAGGCTCCGACTCCGTCCATCCTGTCCGTCGAAAACTCCTAGCCCCCCCCCGAAAAAAATTTCTGGCTACGCCACTGCTTGCGGGTAACGGAAATTGATAACGATGCTCCCCGCAAAAAATAAAAACCAGCGCTAGTGTCACTGGGAAGTGGTAATGGCGTTCCACTTAAACCAAAACAACAGCACGTGTCATTATACTTGACACCGTTTAAATACAGGGGGTCGAATTTAAGGCGTACTTTGTCGCTTGCTTTTTTATTTGCTTTACTGTATTCCTGCAACCGCTTTTTTCACTCTAAGAGCAGCATAAAAATCGTCTGACATGCTTATCTTCGAGCCCTTTTGTTTTTTCTCATTTGACAACGCAGCTTTCTTTTGTTTGAATGAAGCAAAGCTAGCAATAACTGTTCGAGGTCGCTTTGCAGTGAACTTGCCTAGCAGGCGTGCCCTTTTGATTGCAATATTGTCGCATATCAGATTGGAACAACATATCTCTAATAATTTCTTTTCTGGTACGTCATATGATTCCCCCTTGTCTGTCCTCAATACTAAAAAAAGATTCAATTACACCGCCTGCTACGGTTTTCAGTATCATCCACTTTTTGTTCCAGAGAGTGCATTCTCGTATCCTGATTCTCACAGGTTTTTTTACGCTGTATAACTGTAGTTTTTATTTCGTCCATCGTACCTATGGCTGATTCTAGTTTCGTTATGCGTGCAGTAAGCCTAGGCATTGCTGATTTGGTTTCAGCTTGTGACTGCTCATTGGCACTAAGTTTGTCTTTTATCTCCTGCTGACCACTTAGAAGCTGCTGCAGGAGTGTGTCTGATGGACCCGGGTTTAATTCGACATCCCCACACAAAAGCAACAAAAGCAAATAGAATGCAATGCGGCGAAAGAGCAAAAAGTGGCGTTGTTTTCGGTACACACGAGCATTGCGTAGTGAATGATTAGTGACACTTGAAACCGCCACTGAGGGTGGAACCGGCAGGGAATATATAAGTAGTTGCCATAAAAATCTTCCTTACTAACGTGCACAAAGAACAGCGTAAGCGTGAGCAACGCAGCCATATCCGCACCGGTTCCACACCCCAAGTGCCGAGTGAAGTTCCGTGCTATTTGTAGTCGGTAGTCGTCTGTGCGTTCAGTCCACTGTAGAAGGGTACACATTTGGGCTGGTTGGTTCATGATTGCAAGATGACGAAAACAGCGCAGGAACCAGGACAAGGGAGAGCACAGACACGGGCGCTGACTAACAACCAGTCGTCAATTTGTATTGACAAATTCGGTGCAGTTAGGTTTCAGATGGCATACGGAATCGCCGTTGATAGGTTTTCAGAGCTTTTAAAATTTTACATGCAATCCACCTTCTTCAGTATGGACGATGAAGTTTTTATACAAAGAAAAGGTGTGTGCATCGGCTCATATATCTCCCCGGTTTTAAGTGACATTTTACTGGCCAGCTGTGACCACAATCTAGCAAGGAAGCTCAGCCAGACGAACACAGTTAAGGTGATGCGATACGTGGATGACTTTTTAGTATTTTACCATGCGAACCGTTCTGACTCAGCCTGCAGCTGCCATAATTCTTGACGTATTCCGCGCTGAATTAAGTTCCTTTAACTTGACCACGGAGAATCCGTCAGACGACAAACTTCGATTTCTAGACTTAGAACTCATGTTCTCAGGCAACCATGTTTGTTGGCGCTATGCTCCTCGGTCGCTCAAGGGTCTCCTTCCCTTTTCCTCGGCACACTCCAAGATTGTGAAGCGTGGCATTGCGAAAGCCTCCATGAAGGTGGCACTCGTTAGGTGTTGTTGCCACCAAGTACAGGCTAGCTTGGAATCACAAGTGTCGCGGTTGAAGCTCGCGGGTTTCCCTGAAATGCTGTTATCTAGCATTGCGGAAATTCTCGTAACGGGATTAAGGAAAAGACAACCGGCAGTGGCACAACACCAGGACGACTCATGGAAAATGGTCCCGGTTATTCCGTATGTCCATAAGGATCCCCATAAACTAAAAAAAGTTGTCGGCATAGCAGGCGTTAGTTTGGTGTTCACTGGCAGTAACAAGCTAGGTAATAAGAGTCGACAAGCCAACCGTGTGGCCAAGGCCACAAAAAGTTGCAGGAAGCATAGGCAGCCTTTTCTAAAAAAGTGTTGCTACTCTGTTGTTTACAAGATCCTCCTGTCCTGTGGCCGTTTTTATATTGGGCAAACCGGCCGGTGTGTTAGTGTACGCATGGGTGAGCACGCGAACAAAGTTAAAAAGAAGACCACTGATAGCTAACTATCAATACATTGCAATGAGTGTGGCTGCGAGCCATCTTTCGAAAATGTGATTCTCTTTTCTAAGTACCGGGATGAACGTGCTCGTCTTATATCCATAGTAGTCGAGGGGCATGTGTTAGCCTACCCTCCATTTCCCTTCTCTCGAAGGAGATATCATACCTTAATAGAGTGCTTTGTTGGGCGCGTTGGTTCAATGAGCAATACATTTGAGCGCAAAAAAGGACGACACATAGGAAAAGAAGACTGCACGAGCGCCCACTACCAACTGGTTTTATTCAGAAAAAAACATGAGAATATAAAGCTGAGTGCACCACAGGCGCGCCTGCGCGCACATCAAGTGAGATAGGCCTATGATACACTGCGCTCAATCAGATATCGTACCTGAGTTGCTAAGTTGATGATATGTAGTTGGTTTCTGCGCATGCTGATTTTGTTGTTCATTTCGTATTGATAGTGGCGGCGTACCTATGCACGACGATTGTTGCAATAAACACATATGGTTGTTAGTCAGCGCCCGTGTCTGTGCTCTCCCTTGTCCTGTGTCCTGCGCTGTTTTCGTCTTCTTGCATTGAGTCCACTGTTCGTTGACCGGCAACGGGCAGCGGCCAATTTCAGCGCCGAGGCACACTCGTTGATCGCCGTCGTTGTGGTCAATATCGCTTGATTCCCATGGCGAGCAGTTTTATGAAGGTTCACCGTCCGGTAAAAACTAAGCTGATAAGTCATGCTGTAGTTCGAAGCCTGGTTTGCTTGTGGTTGATTGCAGGTAGTACCCGTAGAAAGAACAGCGTAAGCGTGAGCGATGCACCCCTATCCGCACCGGTGCAGCCATATCCGCGATCAAGCGATATCCACGGATATGGCTGCATCGCTCGCGCTTACGCTGCTATTTCTGCAGGTTAGTGAAGACGCTTTTTTTAGCGGCTACTTAGTATATTCCCTGCCGGAATATACTAATTTACTCGCATGGATACGGGCATACCGTCCCATAGGTACCAAAGTGTTTCCGCAGATGGCGCAACCTCCGCCCCCACTAGAGTTGACTCCGGGATGCCACAACGCTCCATCCTGTGCTTTGTACAAGCGCCAGGCGGTGCCTTCCTCAGCCGCAAGTTCTGATGGCACATCGCCAATCTGTACTTTGCCCATTACAATGCAGTAATGCAAAATCTCAAGTTCTGGGGTAAAAAACATACAATAATAAGTATGGTGCAACGACAATTACGTGGTTAGGTGACTAAAGAGGATGACATCCGAAAGAGAGCACGTTAAGAATGGGGCCAGGAATCGCTATCGTGCTCAACTCCTAAGGCAAAGCTTAATGGTCCCACAATTTTCCAAGGTTTATCAAATGATTGATTATCGATGAGCTATCAGTTGGTTATCGCTTGGCTATGCTCCAGGGCTAATCTACTTTAGGGCTAACCTAGGCACCGCCAAGTCATTCTAGACACCGGTAGCGTCAGTGTGGGGCCACAAGCTGATTCGACAAGCCGAGAAAAAATTAGTGTCAGCACGCGTCCAAGAATGCCGGCAGACAATCAAGAATTTGGAAACGATTCCCGGACGTGCAGCTTCACGCCAACTTCATGGCGACGCTAAGGGAGCGCAACTGCAGAAAATCGCAAGAAAGCAAACTGGACGCACTCACACCGCAGGACTCCTCCCAAACAAAAGCCGGCATTCTCAACCTGTCTTCATACAAACCTACTGCACCGGAAGTAACCGTTCTACGCAAGGGAATAACCGAACCCGACAAGAGTAGTGTGCGCCGTGGAGCGAGCCGTCACACAGCTTCCTCCTCAAGAATGAGACGAAGCCTGCACCCGCGCTATCGGTGTTCTGTCGAAGTGGCGGACGCACGACCCTCAAGCCAGCTCCTCACCATCTGAGAAAGGAGCCATTAAGGGTCTCCGGAACAACACCTCCATTGCCATACTTCCTGCGGACAAGGCAAACGTCATTGTTATTCTCAACAGTAGTGAGTACGATCAGAAGATGATGGATTTGCTCTCGGACGGGGATACTTACGTGGTGATACCACGTAAGTACCACGTGGTGATACCACGCCTTAAAGCGAAACTACAGAAACTGCTCTTGAATATGTTTAAGCTTGTACCGGGCCGCGGCAGAAGCACCTTTACTATCGCCTCATATGTACCGATAGGTCTGCGCCTGAAATTTACGGTCTACCGAAAGTACATAGGTTAGCCACTCCTTAACGGCCTATCGTCGACTTCACAATATCGCCGCTGCACCGAATTTCGGGCTACCTACACAAGTGTTGGGCTAGCTCGCCAGAAATACTGGAACACACATTGCCAATTCCTCAGCTTTCGTGGAAAAAGTGCGCTACATTTTCCTGGACGAAGACGACGTAATGGTGTCCTTCGACGTCAAATCGCTGTTCACCTCGGTTCCATTCGACTTGGCTGTAGCCATATGCAGGGAGTTCCTGTTGGCGGACATGCAGCCATCTTCTTGACGTTGTGTGAAAACTTATGCATATACGGTATGGCCTGCAAGGGTATCCTTGCCTTCTCCGGGTTCTGGAACTCTTGCTTCTTTTCGGGGTTCTTAATCTTCTGTAGCAGGCTTTCGGAAATACCTGCAATCAGATGCCAAGGGTATCCGGCCCTAACGAGGCGGGTTACTTGCTGTTTGAAACTTTTTTCCATCAAATGAAAGCAAGATCTTTCAAGTGCAGCCTCAATGTTGTTGGATGCAATGGCTCTCTGTTTATCACCTTCGAATGGGTCCTGGTGAACGGGAGGAGGCTCTTCTTGGATCTAGGGTTACACATCCAACATACATGGGCAGCGAAAAAGTTTAGTAGTAGGTCCAAAAACTGTGTCTGGTTGTCAGTTGGCAACTCGTAGGTGAACCTTAGCCCTCCAGATTCAGAGTGGAAAACCCCGATGATGTGGCTGACTGCGTGGTTAATCTGGTCTGACGGAATGTCTTCTAAGATGACAAGGAAGTCGTCCACGTACCTGTATATTCGTTTCACCGGCTGGGCGCCTAATTTTTCTTCGATTCGCGTGTCCATAGCAGACACGAAGATTTTACACAAGACCGGGGCGACCGACGACCCTATACAAATTCCAGATTTTTCCACATAGAACTTGTTGTGATGGCGAATTGCGGTTGACTGTAGGTAAAAATCCAAAAGGTCCAGAAGTTTTTCTGTGCATATACCCGAGGCATTTTGAAAGTTCTCTTCTCCAGAAGTGTTGATTCTGTCCTGGATGGCTGCAAGGAGACCTTCATGAGGGATGCTGTATTAGAGGTCTTCAACATCGATGGAAAATGCAGTTCCTACCTTGTGTGACCTATTCTTGAGGTTAGCAACTACTATCAGTGAACTGCTTACACCGAAGGGATCGTTACCAGTCAGTGTGCTTAGGTTACGCTGTAAGTAAACAGCACTTGTGCTTGCCAGGTGCTCTTCTCTTAGACTATTGTTCTTAAAGGGCAGTCTGGTTTGTGCATTTTGCCTGTAAAGAAGACTTCCAAAAAACTTTCTTCAGCTTTGTTAACGGCCTTTTTCAGAGTGTCAAGATGGAAATCTTCCAACAATCTGAGTACCTTCTTCTTTTGCTTCTTAGGGGTAAACCTGGTGGGCTTGAAGTTCTTATCAATTGCTGTTTGAGCTTTTTTCTCAAAGCTGTCGAGTGGCATGACAACGAATCTTCCCTCTTTGTCTGCTTGCAGCAGGGTCAGTCCATTGTCTTTCATATCGCCCTCTGCCTTGGCGAAAGGGGCTCTGGTTCTTGGGTTTGTTCTCCCGGTTCTAAGGACGAGGTCCACACCGTCACTTATCGCCCGGCCCCTATTGTTTTCACCGGAACGGTTGGCGACCTTCCTGACCATGGCCAACAGCTGCTGGGGGCGCATTGATGGTTGGTAGCAGAACTTCGGACATTTCTGTAGTATGTTAGTCACTTCGCTTGAAAGGGCGGCTCCATCCAGTCTAGTGATGCTGATTATCATTATCACAGTAATGTAGGCGCAGGAACAGCACTCACAGTGACACGAGGAGACAGGACAAGCGCTCACTTTCATCTACATCGAACAGCTGCTTGAAGGAGGCTTTTGGGTTGTCGTCTTCGATATGCTGATTCTAGCCCTTTGCCACAGAAACTCGGCGGTTTGGGATGCCAAACTTCTGTACTCATGGTATCGGCGCCTGTCACTTTGCAGGTTGCTGCCGTCGCAAACGAGGCTGCGAAGGGCACCCTGATATAGTCTAATCTGACGCCATACTTCAGCTTTTAGGATTTTGGTCACCCGTTTGGCGTGACCCCAGCATGGTTCCACATAGCCGAACAAGGCCCGGAGTTCAAGTGGCAAAATTCCTTTCTTGCGGCTGCTCTAGCCACATAAGCACTGCGCTGTATCATAGTATATAATCACTGCTTCTGAAACAATTCGTCCTTGCTTTCGTGTCACGTGGAGATGGCTGCCTACAAATACCCCATCTGTATGCGCCAATAAATTGAGTTGGTAGTAGGCTTGTCCTTGCCGTTTTTTATGTTCCGTCCGTGTTCATTTTTTCGCGTCTTGAAGTCATTATGAATGGTCACAAACTAGCCCAAACAAGAGTTCTGAGCCACGATGTCCTTACTGAGGTCGCCAGCCTCGACAATGCTAGCCTATGTAATAGTGCTCCGGCGACTCCTGTGTGCGCCGCCAGATTCCCCGACGATACCGTTGGCTGCCCTTCAGTGCTCGTGACGTCATGTGGGTTCTGCTTCGTAGCAGCCATGGCATTCCCCGTGGGAAGGGGCGGTTGAGTCGAGTGGCGTCGATCTCTCACGATGTGCGTATTTAAAGCTTTGCAGTAAATTATATGCTTAACACAGAGTGTTGATATTGTTACGCTCATAATCTGAAGGACTCGGGCTATCGGTGCAACGCATTTGTACAAAACCACCAAAGTCGTTTCAGGGTCCCTTTAATGAACTACGCTCCAAGGACATGCGCAGTGCACGTCCTTGCCCGTATGTGTTCCTTTATCTGCGCATGTCCTTGTCCGTGTGTGTTCTTTTCATGTGAATGTGTATATTTAGCGTGTAGTTCACTAATTATATCGCCAAATTGGGTTTTCAATCAGCTACTCTGATACGTTGAAGCCTGGTGACGTAATGCGGTAGTTAAGGCCACCCACAAAAGCTCTATGGGCTCTATTCCGCAGAGTTGAGAAAGTACAGGAAAGGGAGGTTTTCTCGTCGCAATATTAGGGACATTTACGTGTCCGGTAAACCGCTATACGCAAGCGCTTTGCGTAGAGCGGTATACCGGGCGTAAACAGCGCATTGGCAAACATGGCCGACTGACTGCGCTCCGCTTCGAATCTTTCAAGTGGTCGTCGCGTGCTCTGTAGCCCTTGAATAACTAACTGACGGTCGTATTTGCCTTAGCTTTGTATCATGCAGCTTCGACAGTAAAGTGTCCGTGATGATTCAACGCCGTTTCTGAGAGCCAGACTGAAATTGTCGAAGCTGTAGGCTTGGCGAGTGGCTTCCAGAATCTCAGAGGACATATAACGCGGGTTTGCTTGTTCTGTTTATCCCCCATAGCTGGCGCCGCTTCACTGCGAAAAACAACGCTACACGCTATCCGGTATCCGCTACACATTTGCGTATACCGGTTTAGCGGACACGTTAATGTCCCTATTGTCGCTACCAGCAGATGTTTCCGAAAAATTCTTCAAGCTCTGAATTTCTGAGAGGCTTTCGATACACACCCAGTCATTTTCGGAACCAATTGTGAGGGGTCGTTGAGGAGTCCTTGAACAGTTTGGATACTGCTTCCTTGACGACCATGTAGAATAGTTTATATAGCACTACAGAGGTGGGACAGCTTTTTGTCGCTGTTATACAGGATGATTTTTAACTGGACTGATTGGTTTATGTACGATTTGGCAAAACAGTACAGACTGTGCGACCTTGTCCGTGCTGTCGCTGTTTTGCTGCAATCTGTTGCACGGCTCATGATGTCACGGGCGATCAATACAACTCGCCACAGTGGGATTGTTTGTTGTGGTCCACAGACACCCATGAAGCTGGACTCGGGAGAAGTGCGTGATCGCATGACTGCCTTCATTGTGGAGCGCTCGTTTGGAGGCGTCACCTCAGGACCCCCAGAGAAGAAAATGGGCATCAAGGCTTCCAACACAGCTGCTGTCTACTTTGACAACACACCAGTGCCAGTAGAGAACGTGCTTGGAAGTGTAGGGGACGGCTTCAAGGTAAGCTCTTCTCTGCTTCGGGTGAATAGAAAGGTTAGTGTTCTTAATAAAATTGTTAGTGTCTGGTAAAATGGCTTAACCGAACATACCTCAATGAAGTGGAGTTTCTGTGAGAGCTAGTATGTCACAATCAGTGAACATTGTTGGGATGGGATTTTACTTAGTGTTCTAATAAAATATTGCTGCATCTTCGAACAACAGGGTGATACTCGCTGGTGATTTTAATATTCCATGCATTGATTGGCGTGACCCCGTTTCCTCTTTTGATCTGGACAAAAATAAACCCTTTTGTGGATATTATGATCATGTGTGAGCTAAAACAGTTGCTGAGTACACCAGGGAAGTAGGAAGCGCCCGCTCAGTAATAGATTTAATTTTTACTAGTAATGCTATTTGTACGTACTCTGTGGATGTGGTTGACGGTGTCTTGGACCATATGGCGGTGTACTTTTCCTTTCCGCTTTTTGATACGAAGTCGCACAAAAAACAAAGGAAAATATTAATTAAAGATTTTGCTAAAGCCGACGACCATGCAATACTTGACTGTTTGTGGGAATTATGTGACAACATGCCGCACTGCGTCACGATCCTCTGGAATGTTCCGAAAGACATTATTCATTATAGCATTGAAAAGTTTGTCCTTTCCAAATATGTTCGCACTAACAAAAACAACTCAATAGGACTTTTTGAGGGCCTAGTTGTGTAGTTGTGTCTAGTTGTTGTGTCTAGTTGGGCCTAGTTGTGTCCCTTGTGTACCTCTCTTGTGTGCTCCGTTCTTTGCCTGCGCTAAACAATTTTTAGACAAAAGAACTCGTGGATGACAAGAGAAATCATTAATTTACACTTTTGCCTGAAACAAGCCAAAAATACATAAAAACCCATTAGTGCAATATCTCAATTAAAAGTTACCTTTGCTTCCAAGCTCTCCGACGCAAAACTTGGGTATTTCACTCATTCATTGCCTGAATTTTTGACAACAAGCCCTTGAAAATTTTGGCGATATTTAGAACAAACGGATGTTACACCCAGTCAAATAACCATGGATGGTTGCATCGTGAATGATGCTTCCATTGTCGATGATCAGTTTAATAAGTATTTCTGCTCCGTGTTTTCTGCTTCCCAGCCTGAATCACGACATCAAAACCTTCTTCCAGTAATTTCTTTTGAGTCCACAACTTATGAGGGTCTATTTTCTTCGCTGCTTAACCTGAAAACTAAATCCTCAGCTGGTCCAGATAATATCCCTAATGCATTCTCGCGTAGGTATGCCGAACCCGTTACGCACATTTTAACGAATGTTTTCCGTCTCTCCTTCGGAAATTCCTTCATTCCGGATGATTGGCGCACGGCATGTGTAGTACCGGTAAAGAAAGGGGATCGTGTAAACATTGCGAACTACAGGCCTATTTCTTTAACATGTATGTCATCTAAGCTATTAAAACACATAGTCACACATTACATCACTACATTTCTTGAAGACAACAGCTTGCTGTTGAAATTTGAGCATGGATATAGAAAAAAATTATCGAGCGCAACTTGTCGCAACAATCTATGAATTCACGTCGTCGCTTGATAACGGGACACAAATATTTTTTTAGATTTTAGCATAGGCTTCGATCTTGTCGCGCACAGCAAACTCATTTCTAAATTACATAATCAAGGCCTACCTGTTAACCTCATTGACTTGATCCGTTCTTACCTTCACAATCACAAACAGTATGTTAAAGTGAATGACTGCATGTCTGGTTATGTTACGTGGGGTTTAACGTCCCAAAACCAGCTCTCATTATGAGACACACCGTAGTGGAGGGCTCCGAAATTTTGACCACCTGGGGTTCCTTAACGTGCGCTGACATCGCACAGCACACGGGCCTCGACATTTCACCTCCATGGAAATGCAGCCGCCGCGGCCGGCATTAGATCCCGCGACCTTCGGATCAACAGCCGAGTACCATAACCACTAGACCACCGCGGCGTGGCGCAAGAACATTATCCTTACGAAAATGCCATATATGGATTGATATGAAAAAATCCATATACGGTTATATTAAAAATTGGGCAGACATGGCCATATATGGCATATACGGCCCTTATATGGCCATATCTGCCCAATTTTCAATATATCCGTATACGGGCCCGTATATGGCCATATCTGCCAAATTTTTAATATATCCATATATGGCGCTTTATATGGCCATATCTGCCCATTTTTATATATCCATATATGATGCCTTATATGGCCATATCTGCCCAATTTTTAATATATCTGTATACGGGCCCTTATATGGCCATATCTGCGCAATTTCAAATATGTCCATATATGGCGCCTTATATGGCCATATCTGCTTGACACTGTAGGCCATGTGTGAGAGCTGAATACATATATAAACAAAAACAGAACACAAATGCAAGATGGACCTTTCACGTGTGCATTTTATTTTCCACCTATTTTTTCATTCTTCGGAGTTGTCTTTTGTCTTTTTGCTTCTCAGGTCGCTGAGCTTTGTGCCCAGGGATAATATTACAATTAAGTTTTCCACTGCACTCGAACTGGCACCTCGTAGGGAAGTCTTTTGTGCGAGCTGTAAATGGCAAAACACAATTGGAGCATGAAAGTAATGCTTACATTATCAGGGCCGATAAATAGCTCCAAAATATGTGTAGCTGATGATGCAATGACACAATATTTTATATGTACACATGCATGCATTCACTTAGGCGCCAATAACAACAATCATAGAACATCGGAACGCGCCCGTATCGTTAAACCATCCTGCATGACCGTGCATGACTACGCAATGTGCTGGTCGATATGCAAAGCACCTTACAAGCAGTTGCTCAATTATTATTTCAGTTTACTTCCTTGCACTTTGAGGCGAAGGGAAGGTAGATGCTTGTCCCTGTTTTGTCAAAAACAATTCATGGCAATTAAGCTACAGCTGTCACGTAGGAAAAAAACACTTTTTCTCAACGACGTGATTTGCTTGTTAATCAGGTGAGGCCGGTTCTCCGAAATGGCATCAAATATATGCACATAAAGCACTGTCATTGATAGCTGAACTAGCAAACATGTTTATACATTATTGCAATAAGGGAACTCACCTTTGATGTATAGGGACGACTGAGTGTATTGTAACCTCCCAAAAATAGCGTGTGGAGTGCTCTGTTTGGTAAATAAATAAAATAAATACAGATAATATCTAAAATCCGGCCACGCCATTTTTATGCTCAATATGGCACTTTCAGCTGCTTCTGAAGCAGCATGCGTTTCCAGCCTCACGGCTTCGTGGGAAACCCACCAGCAGCTGTCTCAACAGCTGCAATTGTGCCAGATTCCGCGAATAAGCTACAATAACGAGAATTTCACTAGTGAAAGGGCGGGGGAAGGGCACCCGTAACACGAACAGAATTTCAACAGCAACTTTTCTAAGGCATTCCTAAGGAAAAATCAGAAAATGATAGCGTATCTAAGCACGGTACATCTGTTGGGTTACCTTCGATCTCGCCACAAGAAGAAAATACTGCATTTGGCATTTTTTAGAACGGTGCTAAAGGGTCGGAAGCAGAAGCAATGGCTAAGGCGCAACTAAAAATATAGCAAAAAAACTCGCTAGCTTTGCGACACTAACCGTTTATCCGATATCCGATGGCGAAAACAAAGCGCTTAACTGCTATGAAATTGTCCAATTCACGTGCTTCTGAACTTATGCACCGTATTAGAATTTTATTAACAAGCATCAAAGCTTACCTTTTAGCAATCAGCCTGGCATGAAAGAAGCCTTTGTACTGCCACCAAACTTGCACTTGTGGCACCACTTCGTTAGGAATGTGCTCTACCGTCACTCCCGACGCAGGTCATTTTAGAACATTGAAGGTTGTCCACTTATTTGCGACGCGATCGAAACATGCCACTCACTGCACTCAGTACCACAGCACCACCTCTTTCGGAAAGTACAGCCATGCAGCCCACACGCAACAAAACCTTCGTGGAGAAAATGTCTCAACAGTTGTGAAGGCTACGCAAATGTAGTCCGTAAGAAAAAGAAAGGAAGAGATGTATAGTTCCGAGACGAAACGACACACGTAAAGCAGAAACTCGCATATTTCGACTGTTTCCCCGAAAATACGAGCGTGTTTTGTCAAACTGATGAGAAATGTGTTATGGTTTAAGGCTGCCAGTGAGACATGTATATTTTCTTGCTTACCACAAGCAATGGACTACTTTTTGGTCGCGAAAGTACACAGCGTAAACACGAGCGCTAGCTCTGGCAGCGCTTCACCTGATGCATGAAATCTGTTCTAAGTGCATATAGAAAAAGTGAGGGGCCGTCTCCAAAGGTCCTCCGCACTGTTCCGAGAAGAAAAAGCGTGGCTCTTTGCGGAAGAAAAGAACCGGAGAGGGGGGTGGACACAGGGGGGCTCTTTCTTGTCATTTATTCGTGGCCGGTCTTTTGCATTCTTTTCAGCAATGGGGGGTCAGCTGTAGAAAGAGTAGAAGCGATAGCCCTCTTTCGCGCCGCACTCGGACAAGACAAGGTAAAGAAAATAAAAATAAAAGTAAGGAACGTTGCTGACACATTCCAGCAATCATTTGTTTAGCTATAACATACAGTGAACGTAAGGGAAGGGGTCAAGGGCTCGTTCTTTTGCTTGTTAGAAACAACTTAATGAGCAAACAGACAATGAAGCCTAGGAAAACATAGGGGAAGTTACTTGTGGTATTGTAATTGTGGAGAAAGTAGAAAGGAATCAAAGTGGACGAAAAGACAAACCTTGCCTTCGGTGGGAACCGAACCCACGACCTTCGGATGTCGCGTCCGATGCTCTACCGACTGAGCTACGAAGGCGGTCGTCCCCCCGTCCACTTTATTCTGTGTTTATGTACGTATTATCCTGGGAGTGTTAGGCAGCGCCACTCACGGCCAAGACGGCAATAGGCGCTTATTGTGGTAAAGCTGGCACAAGTTTTGCATTAATGCACCACTATAATGCGCACGTATATACAATTGCTTTTGGCTTTTGCAACTGCAACATCGACGAAACAATAATAGTTCAGGTTGATACATCCTTCTTATACAGATAATAATTAGCTCGCGCTGTAGGTAAATCGCGTATTAATTGAAATTACGATGCCTTGAGAAAGCAGAACTCACCACGAACCCTCCCTTACTCTCTTTTACCATTTGCCCTTAGTGTTTACTTTTTGCATTCATTTCTTTTGTAATTACTAATTGCTGGATGGGACGAGATATGTGGTTCCATCGATTATTTGTGTGTATATAAATAACATTACTGGGTATTTATTGTTTCGCTTCGCGTGATATATTATCAGTCAGCGTGACGCGAGAAAATATGATATATATATATATATAGGTTAGAAACGAACTGCGCACTTGCGAAATCGCACGTTGAACAATAAACGTGCGATTTTCGCAAGTGTGGAATTCATTTCTAAACTACTTTGAACCGGACCCACAGAACTTCTTCCCCAAATTATATAATATATACTATATATATATATCTATATATATTATAGATATATATATATACTAGAAATCCTCGCGATTGTCCACGCCCTACGGTCATTTCCCTCCCTTCCTTTTCTCCCAGAGTATACAGTCTACTCCGACTCCTACGCCGCTATCCGCCACATACAAAACCGCACCTTACCCCCTTCCCTCCAACGAGAGGTCGAGCAGGCGGTCTCCGCATTACAGCCTTCCACCGTCTTCCTACGCTGGGTGCCTGGGCATTCGGGGATCGACGGCAATGAGCTGGCCCACCAGCTCGCCCGCGATATTTTCCACCGGGCACCGTTGATCCCATGGCCTAACCCTTCGGAGGACGATGGGAAAACTTTGGCGGGCGGGGGGAGGATCTCCCTACGCCAAACTATCAGGGATGTGTACCTCCAGCTCCGCCTCGACAAGCGACTCTATCCTCCCCCTCATCCATCGCTCACTATGCCGGAGGCTCGCCTTCTGAGGCACATTCAAATGAATGCACTTACCACCCCCTCTCGCCTCTTCCTCTACAAGTACCGCTCTGCCCCCTCCTGTCCTAACTGCCCCTCATCATATGCTGACCTTTCGCATTGCCTTTTCCACTGCCCGGTTGCTCAGCAATCGGCTTCTTACCCTCCCCCATCCCTATCAATCGCCACCTGGCTCGACTGGCTTGGCTCTGAAGAGGAGGAAGTTCAGCGCCGCTTAGTCGCACAGGCGGTAGAAATGCTGAGCCTGTAATATTGGGCTTCAATAAAAGTCTTCTACTACTACTACTATTATCAGTCAGCGTGACGCGAGAAAATATGATATATATATATAAATATATATATATATATATATATAGGTTAGAAACGAACTGCGCACTTGCGAAAATCGCACGTTGAACAATAAACGTGCGATTTTCGCAAGTGTGGAATTCGTTTCTAAACTACTTTTGAACCGGACCCACAGAACTTCTTCCCCAAATTATATATATATATATATATATATATATATATATATATATATCGTGAGGAACTGCCCCTTAATTGGATGTCGACACATAAATAATATAATACACCTATGTATATGACTGTTAACTTGCATTATGTGACTTTTGATGCATACTCTTTATATCGAGTATATAAAGCCATATACGGGCAACGGACGCCGTGCATAGAAGTATGCTTCTACCGTATATGTCATACAAGGCGCAATATAAAGCCATATATGGCAGTATATAGCTGCCTTATATGACATATAAAACGCCACGTGGTTTTATATCTGGCTGTATATGACCTTATATTGAACATTATATGGTAGTATATAGCCTGATATGAGAACTTATATGTCCATATCTGGCCATATATAAAACATATCTGGCCCATATATGATATTTCCATAAGGGTAGAGACAAAGCCGGCGGTACTTGCCCTCACCACACGATTCCCTTATCCGGGTGGAAGCTGGCACGTGGCGGCACATACAAATTCCTCCCCCTGTCCTTTCACCCTACACCTCTTCTGACCCACATAATATCCCTCATACTCGTATTCTACCAGTATCATCCAGTGTTACTCAAGGCAGTTTTTTGGGACGCCTTACTCTTTTTTGTATGTATAAATTATATTGTTCAATCAATAGACACATCACAAGTACACATAAAGCTTTTTGAAGATGACTGCATACTTTTCAAAAGAATTACTGCTCCGAATGACCAGAAATGCCTGCAATCCAACCTGTGTGCCATTTCTGAGTGGTGTGAGGATTGGTCAATGAAATTAAATAGTGATAAATTAGTTGTCATGCATATAACAAATAAGAAACACCGTTTTAATTATATGTATTCTCTAAACAACTGTCCCTTGACTGAGGTTGACGAATATAAATATTTAGGCGTGACAGTTGCAAACCGCCTAACGTGGTCGAGTCACATTAATTAAATGCGCATCTGCTTCTATGGAGCTCGGTTTTTTAAGACATAATTTAAAAGCAGCACCCTCAAAAATCAAACTGTTGGCCAACAATGCTTTTATAAGACCAAAGTGGGATTATGCTAGTGTTGTTTGGGACGCAGAATTGAAGAAAGATATTAAGAAACTTGAGATGGTGCAGCGGGAGGCGGTTCGCATCATCTTTATAGCTTCCCACAGAAATGACTCACCAACAACTATCATGGCCATTAATAACATCCCTACTTTACAATACCGAAGAGCAGTTGCCCGGCTGAAATTTCTAGACTCGCTGTATTTTCATAAATTTAACATTACTCCAGAAACTTACATAAGGCACCGAATTTCAAGACAAACTAGACATACACATGCTTACACTCTTGAACCTTACTTCGCACGTACTAATCTTTTTATGAACTCTTTCTTTCCTCGGACCATCAATGAGTGGAACGAGTTAGCTTTTGAAGCGTTCTGTGATAGTGATAATCCTGATTTCAATAACTATGTATCCTTGTGCTTTTAACCATACAACACAAGCTCTCGAGACTGTCCCACATTGCATTTGATTGAAATTGTCTAGTTGCAGTTTGCGTTATCGTGCTGCCATTTCACTTTACTTATTTGTTATGGTGTGTTCTACTGCCTTATGTTTTGATTGCTTGAACTGTCTTATTGTTGAAGTTACATTGTGAATTACTTTTTATTATGCCCCCTGCTTGGTCGAAAGACCGCAGTATGCTGTAAAATAAATAACAAATAAAGAATTAATGCTACGTATGTTAGTATAGGCAAATTATAAACGTAGCGGCTCGTCCTTCTGGCCCTGTGGTTGATGCTGATATTTTCTCTCTTATTCCGTCCAAGCTATGTCACGTAGATTGAACAGCTACGCATGAGATGCGTTATTATCAGTATGTGTTACTATCACTTTGCAGTTTTTCAGCTTGTACCTCAAGCCTTCTGATTTAGCGAAATCGCGCAGATTTTGCCTATCTATTCACGTGTGCCCCAAAGAAATCTTGGCATACTGAAGCTGAAAGGCAGCTTGCTGCCTTTCAGCTTGAACCTATTTTCTATGATGCGGGGCTCCTGTTTAGCTGTTCAGCGGCGGCAGTGGTCGATGACTACGCAACGTACTGCGGATTCCAGTGTGCCCCTGCCAAATCCGAGTTCGTGCACGTACGCCCCTCCCCTCAGGACACAACTCAGCTACGCATCAGTCTCCCATCGGGACCCATTCGGGAGGCCAAGGAGATCCGCGTCCTTGGCCTCTTCATACATCACCAACGTAGGGCCGACACTGCCCTAGACAAACTTCGTATGGTGGGAGAACAGGTGGGCCGTATGGACCGCCGGGTCTCCAACAAGCGGGGCGTGTATTGCGAAGCAGGGACGCATTGCGGCTAGCCCGTGCTTTCGTAACGAGTAGAATCCTCCACTCCACCACCTACTTGCGCCTGCGCAAACACGATGAGGACCACCTAGAGGTTACCCACCGGAAAGCCATCAAGCGTGCTCTCGACCACCCGATCTCCACATCCAATTGCCAGAAACTGCTGGCCTTGGGCGTGGTGAACACATTCCGGGAGCTTTGAGCCTAGTGAACCAATACACGCGTCTTGCACAGACCCAGTCCGGTCGCCTCTTGTACCGACTACACATCAGACACGACTACCATAATTGAGAAAAGGGTGAGAGTGCCAGAACCCTGGGGACGCGCGCTCCGGGTGCATCCTATTCCCCGCAACATGTACACAGAAGACCACAGTGGTCGCCGTCAGGCGCGCGCGGAAGCGTTGCAGCGACACTTTGGTCACCAACACGTGTGTTGTTACATGGACGCTGCCGGTCCACACCATGGGGGGGGGGGGTGGTATACAGCTGCAGTCATACACAGCACAAACACAGTTAAAGGGCTCACATTCAAAGCCTACAGCCCAACACACGCGGAGGAGATTGCCATTGCTCTGGCTCTCACTCGTCCCAAATCAAAGCACATAATCAACGACTCGCGAGGGGCTTGTCGGAACTATGAGCTGGGGTGGGCCCCCTGCTTGCTCAGCGCACACTACACTCTAGCTGCTGGTACGTAGATCGAACCCCATATAGCTTGATTTGGGCCCCCGGTCACCAAGGGCTCCAGGGAAACGTGCAGGCTGCCCGCGCACTCGCGTTTCTGTAGATGGCTCAACCTTCACGCCCACTTCAGTTCACTCCGGTATACCGCAAGGCTCCATCCTTGGCCCACTTCTGTTTTTAGTATTTATTAATGATTAATGTTACGTAGGTCGGGAAGGTGGTGTGCGTTCGGCTGCTCCTACTGCTTACTCGTCGTTCACCCCCCAGGAGCCTTCTGATACTGATGCCACTTCTGTTCGCCGCTACTACCGCTCCCTGTCGCCGCAACGTCGCCAATCCCGCTCCCCTCAACCTCGCCGCTTTTCCTCTCCGACCTCTTCTGGACGACCGCAGCCGGAAAGCTAGATCGTGCAGCTTATGGAGGTGAAGCTGCAGTGCCCTCGTCGACCGAAAATCCTCTACTGACGCTCCCGACCCACCATGGCGTTCTTGCAGTAAAATTGGACCATATTCCTGTAACCGCCCTCATAGATACTGGTGCACACATCTCCATTATGAGTGCTCCTTTACGCCGCCGTCTGCACAAGATTATGACACCGTCTACGACACATACAATACGTGTTGCGGGTGATGGTGCTGTTCAAGTGATAGGAATGTGCACTGCGCGTGTAACCATTGCCGGTCGTCACACCGGCGTTCTCTTTGCCGTTCTTGCTCGTTGTCCACATGACCTAATATTGGGCCTTGACTTTCTTGCCGCCCACTCCGCCTTGAATGACTGTTCATGTATCCTTCACCTCGACCTTCCTCTTCTATCAGATGCCCCAAAAGTGCCCGTCAGCCGCTTAAGCCCTACAACATTTGTTCGTCTACCGCCGCGAGCCGTCACATACGTGTTTGTCATCGACGCCACCCGTTCCTGACGGCGACTACATCGTCACTCCTTTACCCGATGTGCGACTGACGCGAAGTGTTCCTGTCCCACATGTTGTAGCCACAATCGCCGATAACTGCCTGTTCCTTCCGCTCTTAAATTTTGACCTGGTTCCCCAGGTGTTGCCCCAAAGGATGTCCCTTGCCCTACTCGCCCCTGTAACCGACCATGACGTTGACGTTGTCACCGTAACCAAGCCTGCTCCAGCTGAAGATCCACGGCAACCAGGTCCTGACAACAGCATCTTTACAAAAATGATTGGATCAGATCTTCCCGACCAGGCTGACGCTCTCTGTCGAGTTTTGGCTTCCTATGCCGACATTTTCGACATCTATGATCGACCCTTGGGCCAGACAAAGATCGTCAACCATCGAATCAACACAGGTGACTCTTCGCCCATCCACCGTCGGCCTTACCGTGTGTCCGCATCTGAGCGAGAAGTGATTCAGAAAGAAGTGGCCAAGATGCTTGCGATGGATATCATCGAACCATCGTCTAGTCCGTGGGCATCTCCTGTCGTATTAGTCAGGGATAAAGACGACTCCTGGCGTTCTTGCATTGATTATCGCCACCTCAACAAAATCACCAAGAAGGACGTGTACCCCCTCCCTCGCATTCACGATGCTCTTGACTGCCTCCATGGTGCCACATTCTTTTCATCTCTGGACCTCCGATCTGCCTATTGGGAAATTGCAGTTGATGACATGGACCGCGAAAAAACCGCCTTCGTGCCCCCTGACGGCCTTTACCAATTCAAGGCGACGCACCAGCAACATTTGAAAGAACGATAGACACGCTCCTTCAAGGTTTTAAATGGTCCACGTGTTTATGCTACCTGGACGACGTAATCATTTTCTCACCGACTTTCGCCACACATCTCGAGCGGCTGTCAACTATTTTGGAAATATTTCGGCGGGCTGGCCTTCAGTGGAACTCCTCGAAGTGCCACTTCGCCCTTCGTCAAATCACTGTGCTTGGCCACTTTGTTGACGCTTCCGGAGTTCGACCAGACCCAGCTAAAGTCAGTGCTGTCACGAACTTCCCCGTCCCACGCTCTGCCCATGATGTTCGCAGTTTCGTGGGACTATGCTCATACTTCCGCCGTTTCGTCAAAAACTTTGCGACACTCGCACGCCCCCTCGGACCTTCTCAAGCAAGACGTTCCGTTTTCTTGGGGTCCTCCGCAAGCGGAGGCATTCTGCCGGCTAATCGCCGCTCTGACGACTCCACCCATCCTTGCTCATTTTCACCCAACTGCCCCCACAGAAGTGCGCACGGATGCAAGTGGGCACGGCATCGGTGCAGTTTTGGCGCAGCAACAAGGAGGTGTTGAACGTGTCATTCCCTACGCGAGTCGTCTTCTTTCGACATCTGAATGCAACTACTCGATTACGGAACGTGAATGCCTTGCCCTTGTCTGGGCGGTTTCGAAATTCCGTCCTTACCTGTATGGCCGCCCTTTCCGTGTTCTCACTGACCATCACGCTCTCTGGTGGCTTTCTTCACTGAAAGACCCTACTGGATGACTCGGCCGTTGGGCGTTACGCCTTCAGGAGTACTCCTACTCAGTCGCGTATAAGTCTGGCCTCCTCCACCTAGACGCCGATTGCTTGTCGCACTACCCTGTTGACCCTCCAGATGGATCCGACATCGAGTCTAGCCCCTGCGTCATGTCTACATCTCGGTTTCTCCAGATTGGCGACGAACAACGCCGTGACCCTTCCTTGCGCTCGCTCATTGACCGCCTTGAAACTGCACCCCATGATGATTCCCTGCGCATGTTCGTCCTCTTGAATGGCACACTTTACCGCCGTAATGTCCAGCCGGATGGCCCTGAGGTTCTTCTCGTCGTACCTAAACACCTGCACTCAGTGGTCCTCCATGAGCTTCACGACGAACCAACTGCTGGCCACCTTGGCTTATCTCGCACGTACGACCGTGTGAGGCGCCGATTCTTGTGGCTTGGCCTCGCCAGGTCTGTCCGCCGCTACGTGTCCTCCTGCGACAAATGCCAACGACGGAAGCGACCTGCCACACTGCCTGCTGGACTGCTTCAACCACTCGCTGTCCCGATCTAACCATTCTTCCGTGTTGGCGTGGACCTCCTCGGACCTTTTACTGAGTCCAAGTCCGGCAACCAAAGGATCGCTGTAGCTGTAGACCACGCCACCCGGTATGCCATCGCTCGAGCTCTTCAGACGAGCACTGCTACTGACATCGCTGACTTTTACTGCACGACGTCATTCTACACCACGGCGCCCCTCGCCAACTGCTCACAGATCGCGGCCGTGCATTTTTGTCCCGAGTGATCGACGACCTCTTGCGCTCCTCCTCCACACAGCACAAGTTAACTACCTCCTACCACCCACAAACAAATGGGCTTACTGAGCGTTTAAATCGTACCCTCACGGACATGCTCTCAATGTATGTTTCATCTGATCATCGTGACTGGGACCTGGCGCTACCTTATGTCACCTTCGCCTCTAATTCATCGCGTCACGACACCGCCGGTTATTCACCCTTCTATATGCTCTTCGGCCGCGAACCGACGGTACCACTCGACACCCTCCTTCCGGATGCTGCAAGGCCGCCTACCGAATACGCACGTGATGCAATCGCTCGTGCTGACCACGCACGTCAGATCGCCCGATCGAGGCTGTCTGCCTCGCAAGCCAACCAGAAGCGTCTCTACGATCGCCGCCATCACGACTTTTATTTTCCACCCTGTTCGCTCGTCCTTCTATGGTATCCATTCCGACGTGCAGCTTATCAGAGAAACTCTTATCACGTACATCGGTCCCTACCGTATCGTACGTCAGGTCACGGACGTCACCTACGAGATCATCCCCGTCTCGCCGCCATTGACACCTGCGACTTCACCAACTGACATCGTTCACGTGAGCGGGCTGAAAGCATACAACCCCCCTTCTACCGACTAAGTTTAACATGCACCGAGACGGCGCTTCTGCCACCGGGGGTAATGCTACGAAGCTAGCGTGGGATGGCACATACCGCCTATGGGATGGCAAATATCGTCTACAGAAGAAGACAAAGAAGACGAGACTGTCTGGTGCGCGGCTGTCCACCGTCTTGGTTAATGCTGTACGCCTTACTGTAAATATACGTGTAAATAGTCTTCCCTTGTGTTATTTACGTAACAATATACTCTGTCACTTACCCGTTAAAGCGAGACATTTTGCAGACTGCATCCTTTATCATGTCATCAATGACCCTAACGACCAGATAACCTTAAACAAATCCTTGGAAAAGATACACTGTCGGTGTTTGACTTGCCAGATGAAGATTAATCCGAGAAAAAAAGAGCCTGGCCTGCGCGGAACCGCAGGACAGTGGCAGCGTAAGCTGGAGGACCGATGTTCTTAGATGCCATTTTAAACACTTGGGGTTAAACTAGTGCAACTAGAGGTGGTAGGTGTCCCCTGCGCCATAACTCTCATCATTTTGCCAAGTAATGAAGTACCCACTACGCCATAATTACTGCGGCATTGTAACGTGCAAATCTGTATAACTGAACACCTTAGAGAGTCTCCTGGCATCATTTTCCCGAGAACGAACCGAACTCTCGGCCCGGCGTCGACGGCGAGCTGCGGTTTGGGCTTCTCTCTGCGCAGCTGTCTATTGTGCCCGACGTTGCCTTGCTGCAGCCGCGCGCGTGGCTCTGCGATTCGCTTTTACAGCATACTCTGTTATGAGATCACAACAACGGCGCCGTAGTTGTCCGCTGCCGCCGCCGCCGGTGTCCGCCCGTGTCCGTAACCAGTATCACTGCTCGTGGAGAACAGGACAACTGGTGCCATCTATTGGCGCTGATTTCCTCCGCATAGCCTTCGAAATGTGTTTTTACGAAGCGCTGCCTCGTGAAGCAGTTTTGTCGTATCATTCCATGCGTCACGCGACAGGCGACGTGCGCAGCTCCGACAGCAACCTCACATGGCTCTTCGATATACGTGATGGCGCCTCCTCGCAAGATGCGGACCGCTGCTGAAGAAGTGAATCGCAGAGTTACGCGCGCGGCTGCAGCAGGGCAACGTCGGGCACAGCAGACCGCTGTGCAGAGAGAAGCCCAAACCGGAGAGTTATGGCGCAGGGGATACCCACCATCTGTACTTGCACTAGTTTCCCCAAGTGTTTACAATGGCCTCTAGGAAGGTCGCTCCTTCAGCTTACGCTGTCACTGTACTGCGATTCCGCGCAGGCCTGGCTCTTTTTTCAGAAGCAGTCCGCACCTTACGAGGAGGAGCCATCAGGTATATCGAACAGCCAAGTCAAGTTGCTGTCGGGGCTGCGCACGTCGCCTGCCGCATGTCGCATGGCACAATACGACACGATAAAGGGCAGCGGTTCGTAATAATGGTGACGTTAAAGTTAAAGAAGATTCTTTCATAATGATCATGTTTATGAGGCCTCTGTAATGGGTGTAGAGCTACAAACCATGCAGCCCTGTGTTCTTTGAAATGATTCCTCGAACTCGTTATGCAATCCACTTTCCGCGACGTATAGTGGCGTTTTATTGTTCTGCCACGTAACATTAGATTTGTTAATGCGATTCCTCGGCAGACGTTATACGTGTTTAGGTTTTTTAGCGATGATTTTTCAACCACAGGCGTGACCTCAGCTTTCATTTCCATCTAATAAAGAAAAAAAAAACAGGCGAAGGTCAGTGGTAGAACGCTAGACTACCACGCAGAGAGTGTGGGTTCGAATCCACGCACATGACAAGTTGAAATACTTCTCGGTCGTGGTTATTTTTTCTAAAATTTGCAGCAGTAGTGGTTAATGACACCGGCGGCGGCGGCGGATAACTACTGCGCAAAAACGACCCTTGTACTGATCTCATAACAGCTTACGCTGTAAAACTGTCGCAATGAGAGCTACACGCAAAAAGAGTCCCTTTCCTTTCACCTATTGCATCAGCAATAACTGTATATCTCGTTAATAGCTACAAATACTTAGGTGTTATAATTACCTCTGATTTAAAGTGGACCGAGCACATAGAGTACACACAAAAAAGGCAATGAAAACACTTGGGTACTGTGGGAATGCATGCGCATTCCAGCGGTCGCAGAACGGTTGCGTGTCACATGCGCACGCTTGGGCAAGGGCGGCGCGGTGGGAGAGGGCACTCACGCCGCTTCCCCCGCTGCCTTTCATGCCTCGTCGCAGTGCCGAAACCGGTATGCCCCGCTCCCTCCTCTCCACTCTTTCCCTTCTCCTAAGATTCGGGGAGATGCCTCCTCTCAACCTGGCGAAAGCGCGCCGCTTTCTCGGAGGTCTTGTGGCTTTCGTCCGGAGGCATCGGGATTGACCGGATCCCCTCCTGGGACGCGAGTTCGCCGCCCGCCGCCGTCACCAAGCGCCTGCCCTTCCTTCCGTGAGTGATCTTCATTCTTGGTCGGAGCGCAAAGCCACACGAAGCGAGCTGAGTCACTATCAGCCCCTTTTCGTCGTGCGCTTTTCTTGTATTGTTGTTTTTGCCCCAGCCGTAAGGAATATTACTCCTGCGCGCTGAGGCACTTGCATATTTTATACTTGTTGCGTTGGTGGCGTAAGAAATAAGGTGAATAAACACCTTCGTTTCAAAGGCTTGTCTCTGTCCCCCTGGCCTGAACCCGCCGTGGTTGCGATCTAACGCGAACCGCGGGATAGGGGCCACAGCTCTAATTGTTAGGGCTGCTGCGTTTGTGCTTGCGAGTGTCTGCCACCGCTTGCACCCATGGCAACCTTATAAAGGTTAAGAGAGACCCCTATACTACTTATGCAGAACCATTGGAAAATCTACCAAAATGTTGGCGTATAAAGCTTGTGACCCATACTGGAATACACGTCTCCTGTGTGGGATTCCCATACATCAACAAATATTAAATAATGGGAACGCGTACAAAGAAAATCAATAAGGTTTATTTACAACGCTTATAGCAGAAACACATCCCCCTCAACCTTCCTTGAAAGTTCGAACTTGCAACCCTTAGAGCGCAGGCGCGCGTGTGAAAGACTGAAACTGTTCTGTCAAATCTATAACAATAACCTAGAAATCGATAAAGGTAAGGATATTGTACCTTTGAAATCACGTTATAACGTCATAATCAGTTTAAACTTAACCATACAGCTTTTTTTCAGGTGAGTGCGCATGAACATTCCAGATAACGCCATGATATGTACATCGTGCCCCTTGCCTCTCGTAATGACTGTTTTAGGTTCAGTTACTTCCCCCGTGTTATCGATGAATGGAATATGTTACCCAAATCCACTATCAGATGTTCTTCGCTGACGTCATTTGAAGAAAGTGTAAAACAGCTTTGAAATGTATAACATTGGGGCTACATAAAAATTTTAATCTCCAAATATGCTTTGAACAGTCCCGCGATGCTGGCTACGCTTGTCCTTTGCTTTTGAACAGGGTGCATTGTACACTCCGCTCTGTTTGTGCTCTTCGGTATGCTTTTGTCATTTCTTTTTGTATATCTTCGCTGCTGTTCGTAACAACCCTGCAAAGTGTCACTAGAATTTATTTTATTTATTTTTATTTATACAAGTACCTGCAGCGCCACGAGGGCATTATTGCAGGGGGGGTAACACGAGAAGAAAATCAACATACAGAAATCTGTGGTTACTCAAATACAAAGATCATAAAATGAGCTAATAACAAAGCGGTATATGCAGTAAGGAAAAGTGGCAACACACAATTCAGGCACAATCTCTCCAAGAGAAGAAAAAGAAAAAACCGCAAAGGCAAGGGGCAGCTAGTTTATAGCTCACGGGAAATTTGAATGTAAAAACGATTGGAACTGGGATAATGTTTTACAATCAGCTATACCCTTAGGAAGTCTGTTCCAATGCATGGAGGTGTGCGGAAAGAATGAATATTGAAATACATTAGTGCGACATCGCGTTTCAAGTACCTTACAGTCATGATCACAGCGCGTAGAGATGAAGTGAGGGGGAAAAATATACAAGCTTTTGTTAATACCTGTGAGATCAGAGTAAATTCTGTAGAAAAGTTCCAATTTCGTTGCTAGGCGGCGTTGGGCTAGGGGTTTCCAGCCAAGGTTGTCTTTGACTAATGAAATGCTGCTTTTAAAGTTGTAATTACCAGAGACAAACCTGGCTGCGCGATTCTGGATACGTTCAAGTTTATTCACAAGACAGAAGGTGTCAGGATCCCACGCAGCGCAAGCGTACTCAAGTATTGGACGAACATTCGTATTGTAAAGTTGTTCTTTAACGCTCCTGGGGGCTTGGTGAAAATTGCGTCTAATGAGGTTTAGCATTCGGGAAGCTTTTAAGGTTACATGTTCAATGTGTCTAGTCCAGGACAGATTTTCTGAAAAATAAACCCCAAGGTATTTGTAATGCTGTACCCGTTCAAGTGATATATCGTCCAAATGATATTCCGATCTCACAGGCAAACGTTTGCGGGTAAAGGATATAAATTGACATTTAGCACCATTCAAAGACATGCACCATGTAGAACACCAAGTTTGAATTGTGTTTAAATCGATTTGGAGACTAATAATATCGTGTTCGTTTATTATGTTCCTATAAATGACGCAGTCATCTGCATATAATCTGACATTGCATTGAAGACCCTGCACAATATCATTGATATAAATCAAAAATAACAAAGGCCCCAAAACAGATCCTTGCGGCACGCCAGAAGTAACGGTTATTCCAGTTGACCTAATGCCATTAATCATAACATGCTGTGTTCTTTCGGAGAGGTAATTTTTAATCCAATCGACTATAGCAGGATGTATACAGAGAGATGATAACTTATACAGTAACAGATCATGAGGAACAGTATCGAAGGCCTTTCTGAAATCCAAAAAAATGCAATCTACTTGAAATCCAGAATCATAGGAGTAAAAAAGATCATGGCAAAATTCAACCAACTGCGTTGTGCAGGACAAGCCAGACCTGAATCCATGTTGAGCATGTGAAAAGAAAGCATTGTTTTGGAGGTGTTTCATCACAGCACTGTAAATGATATGTTCTAAAGTTTTACAACATACAGAAGTTAGCGAAATCGGTCTATAGTTCTGAATGGAATGCTTGGGACCACTTTTATGAATGGGAACAACACCTGCTGTTTTCCATTGTGTTGGTACAGAACTGCTGTGCAGAGATTTATTGAACAAGACGACTAAGAAATTAGCAATCTCATGAGGGCATGCTTTGATTACCTTGGTTGGTATGCCATCAGGACCCCCAGCTGAATTGTTTCTCAGATTACTAAGCAGCTTAAGAACACCATTGTACGTAACAGTAACCATGGGCATATTCTCGTAGGGTAAATCTGGCGTTAAAGGAAGTTGATTAGCGCACGTGTTGGAAAACACGGATTTAAAATAGGAGTTAAAAGAGCTAGCCTTCTCGTAATCATCAAACACTGCTTCTCCGTTGACTAAAAGATTTGGTATCGCGTTCACCTCTTTATTGTTCACTTTAATAAATTTCCAGAATTCTTTAGGATTATTTTTGAAAGCTACATCGAGCGAAGAAATGTATTTCTCCTTTTTTACTTTAATGGAATGTTTTATTTTGTAGCTTATGTCACGCATTTGTTCAGACACACTCTGTTTGCGATTTTTTAAATAGGCTGCGTAGAGGCGGCGTTTCCTGCTAATTAAAGTTCGAATTTCCTTGTTTACCCATGGTTTATCATTGCGGCGTCGACTTGTTACGAGTTTAGAAGGGATGTATTCTTCAACTAAATTCATCAATTTATCACGGAAAACAGACCACAATTCATCAATGTTGAGTGACTCGGCGACTTCACAGAATTCAGGGTAGAAAAGACAAAGTTCTCGAGATAATGACGCATAGTCACCTCGCTCATAAAAATAAACTTTTCGAGGTTGTTTGTGGGCTGATTTTAGTGATGTGTTACTGTAAGTGGCAACGACGCAGTCGTGGTCACTAATGCCTGGGATGACAACCACATCATGGAGCAACGACGCAGAGTTAGCAAAAATCAAATCCAGCATGCTGGCAGAAGAGTGACCTTGCCTCGTGCACTCGGATACGAATTGAGTCAGATCATTTGTCGTGATAAGCTCTGAGAAAGAAGAGGATAGTGAACTCGAGTCGGAGAACACAGGTTTACCATTATTCCAGGCAACCAGAGGCATATTAAAGTCTCCTCCAAGAATAAAGTCGCAGTTAATGGTATTTAAAAAACGTGATAACTCATCAAATGATTCTGGGTTAGTCGAGCTAGGAGATCGGTAGAAGGAACCAAGTGCAAAGCATTTACCATTGTTAAGTCGGACCTTGCACCAAACGGATTCTGAATGATGAAAAGTAGCGGACAGTTCACCACTCTGTAGAAGTTCATTAATGAGAATAAAAACACCGCCACCTTGTGTGTTCCTATCAGATCGGTATACATCGTAACCAGGAGGAAAGACTTCAAAATTAGCAATGGAATCATGTAACCAAGATTCACTTCCAATTACTATAGAGGGTTGCGTAGTAGACAACAAAGTAGCAAATTCATCCACTTTATTTTTGAGGCTGCGGCAGTTTACCAGCAGCAAAGTTAGAGATAGGTTGTGCGGAGGGACAGATTTAGAATTTGCGCTTGCGGCTTTTTGATTTGCAAATTGCTTGCCACGTAGCTATCTCTTGAGTTCCGTCACCCTATCTTCTGCACTGTCATAAACAAACGTTTTATTACCCATATGAAGCTTATCTAAGCGTAGCTTATAAGGGAGTTTCAGACCTTGAGCATATTCAGTCAACTTTGAGCGCGCACGCCTAGTAGCAGGAGAGAAATCCTCGCGAATTACATAGTCTTTATCCTTTAGCCTTGATCTGGAATACAAAATTTGTTCCTTAACTTTAAATCTAGAAAATGAGATGATAATCGGTCGGTTCCTTCCTTCACAGTACTTTCCTAATCTGTGGGCACGTTCAATATCTTGTGTTGTGACAGTCTGATCAAGCTCTTCCTTAAAAAACGCGAGTGTATTTTCCTCGGATTCGCGCCAGCTTTCATTTGCGTGGTCAGGCAGCCCAAACACTATCAGATTGTTCCTGCGAGACCTGTTGCTGCTATCCTCGAGAGACGTCCCGATTTTAACCAGTCTCTGTTGATTTTCAGATGAGCTTTCTTTCACTGCAAGAAAGTCGCCCTGGAGAGCAGCAACGGTACTCTGCAGTTCCTGAAAGGAAGCAGCAAAAGCAGACTGCTGTTTCTTTACTTCTTCTAGCTCAGCGAAAAAACGCGTCTGACCCTGCTCTAGCCTGCGAACAATTTCATAAATGCCTTCCAGACTAGCACTTTCGCTTTTACTTCTTGTAGCCGAACCAGGGCCAGGGTTTAGTTCCACGTCTCCGGAGAGCAGTAAGAGCAATACATCAAAGACGCGAGAGGAAAACACACGCAAACACATGCACTTTTTCACACACTGAAATAGGCAGTCGGGGCACGACACCGCTATCAAACAACGATTTGAACATCGGTAACAAGATTCAGGGTTTCGGTAACTAACCTGCGCGAAAAGGCGAGGTAAGCTCATGTCGGCAGCGATGTCACGCCCCAGCAGCAGTCCGTCGAAGTGATGCTTTAGTAGAGCCACCGCCCCCGCTGTATCAGTTGACGAAGGTAGTTGCCAGGCCAGATGCTTGAAAGAATCCAACGTTGGCACTTGCCTGTCGTTTACCAGAGGAAACAACGTCACCATGGGATCACACGCATCTGACCGGAACGTAGAATATGAAGACGGTGGCAGGCCTCCGCTCACATTGAAGAAACCAGGCAACGGAATCAGCAGGGTTCCGATAAGAACCTGCGCGAAAAGGCGAGGTAAGCTCATGTCGGCAGCGATGTCACGCCCCAAATTTTGCCTGAAAACTATGTGTACCTTCCACCCAGTAGCGGCCCCCTTCAGGGCTAACAGTATTAATAAACGAAATGAATGAAAGCGTATAACACGCTCATACCATAGCAAGGAAATCCAAGAATTTTCATGCAATACCATTGCTTTCCAAGAATCCCTCTTTCCCCGAGCAGCACATAGTTGGAACGCCCTACCCGACGAAGCTCTATCATCCACAACTGTTTCTTCATTGATGAATGCGATAGCAGATCTACCAGCTATCCTTTGAACGTGTTTTTGTTTTTCTTACGTTTTTTTCGTCTCATTGATACAGAATTTACTGTGTGCGTCCAAATTGAATACGTTTTGTTCAGCGCTAGCTCGATTATATTGTATTTTGCTGATTATGTCTATATGTCTGTTATTCTTGTTATTCTCTCCTTTTTTATTGACAAAACTCGCCCATTCTGTTAAAAGAAGAGTGCTGTATTGACTTACGTGTTCAGTGTTTGTAAATTCCTATATTCCTTCTGTTTTCCCCGATATACTCTTTGTTTTTAAGCTTCTTCTGTTGTTTTCTTGCTTTGGAAAATGTATTATCAAGTGTATCTGTCACCCACTCCAGCCTACGACTTCGCATAGAAGTCGGCAGTATTGACCAAATAAATCTCTTCCCCCTGACCCCAAGCTCACCAGAGAGAACTGGGAGTCGGCCCTGCTCGGCTGTCAAGAACTCGAGGACCAAAAGGCCCTGGTTCAACGGACGCGGGCAGCACTGCTTGCCTATGGGGCACCGGAATGGGGGCTCCACCTAGTGCTGTGAAGGGAGAAGCCAATACGGCCTTAGAGGGTCCCTGAAACGTTTTTTTGACGTTGCGTCACTATTTAGGCAACACGGTTGTGAATGGGAGCTGCGATACATGCGTTGGGCTGTACTGGAGCTCCTTTTTAAAGGAATGCGCTAGTATCACTAACGCACTGATGACATGTAGTGGAAGGGCACGTCAACAACAGCTTGACTTAGGCGAGTTTACTTATAGTGTAACCATGCAACAACATATGAAGAAACTAGGGGACAGAAGAGAGCTCTTATTTTGAACAATTTTTTTTTCAGTGCATGCTTGCTGAATTTATATAACGCCCCGCCACGGTGGTCTAGTGGTTATGGCACTCGGCTACAGATCCGAAGGTCGCGGGATCGAATCCCGGCCGCGGCGGCTGCATTTCGATGGAGGCGAAATGTTGAGGCCCGTGTGCTGTGCAATGTCAGTGTACGTTAAAGAACCCCAGGTGGTCGAAATTTCCGGAGACTTCCACTACTGGCGTCTCTCATAATCACAGTTGGTTTCGGGACGTAAAACCCCACAAATCAATCTGATTTTATATAACATAAAATGCGCAGATAGCCTGCACAAGAACACTGTGTGATCACATACACTCTCGTATAACTAACCAGAAAAGCTCTCTATCAATTACAAGTGTGTGCATTGGTTTGCCACCTTTGAGATGAAAAATGCTTCTCATATTACTGCTTTCTTTTTTCGTTTTTGCCTTTCTTGGAAATGTCGCTTTCTTTTTCTTTTGCCTTTTTTGCAAATGTTGTGGTCCTGACAAGAGCACTTCATTTGAATTTGGAATGCAAAGGGATCTATGTATTTCATGGTCCTCTGAATATAGAGTTAGCACTAGATCGGTTTTGTCCCCTCGCTGTCGCGCTGTTAGCTCTGTATACCGTTCCTTTGCATAGGTTGCTAAATGTCAGTATATATAGTATAACGCCGGTTGCGAGAGTTTATCTCCGCTTCAGCGCACCAGAAAGCCTGCGCTAGATCTTTTTTGTCTCCTCGCTGCTGTGCTGTTACCTCCGTATGCCTTTTCCTTGCATAGGTTGCTAAATGTCAGTAATATAGCGCCGCTTCCGACTGTTTATCTTTCCTTAGCATATGAGTGGTGGTTATGGCGACCGATGTAAGCACGAGCTAGTTCGATTTCTGTGAATGTTAATTTTCTGACATGCACTATCAGATAATTTTCGACCATGCTTGTCGATCCTTCTGGCTAATGTAGCTGTTGCGCCAGCCTATTTCGCAAAGTTCCCGCAAAACAGCCTATACATGTATATATCGGTAGTTTCTCTATATGCATGTTCTTTGTGCACCGTGTTTATAAAAAGCGGAGCGCGCGAACAGAGTATTATATGCTGCTCAAAACACATGCGCTATGTTCCGGCACTGAAATGCGTATACGTGAATATATGAAGCCCAACATCTGATTCTTACATCGAATGTCTCAAGTGAATTTCGGTCGAATCGCCGAATTTCTCAAGGGAATCTCGTCTCGACCGGATCTCAATTGTGTTATACAGCAGGCTTCGAAAAAGGCCCGGCCGATATCAACCATGAAAGTCTGCGGCGTAGACGACGTTGCGTGGAGGACGGCAGAAAAGGCTCAATGTTTCTTCTGAAACAATCTTTCTAGGCAAATATCGTGCCGAATTTGTAATTCTTCAGACGATGCTGAAGAACAGCAAAGTCGGCGCCACAGTTGCTAGAGAAAGTTATCGACTCAGCCGATGTCGGCTCTAAGGCGGCATACTCGGCACAATGTTGCCAGTAAAAGGGAACGGCTTGCCCATATTGCCAATAGAATGGCAAAATCAGTGCCATATTTGCCGTTGAAAGCCAACAGATCAGCCGGTGTCGGCAATAGCGCGCCATATGCGGCCCTATGTTGCCGAGTACAGTCGACGGCCTGCCGATATCTGCGGGGCAGTGGCTACAGTGGCCCGACGTTACCAGTCATTGATGGCATCTTAGCGGATACTGGCTCACTGCCGGCAACATCAGGCCGTGGATGGGCCGCGCTCTGCCGCCATAAAACCAACATCGGCCCTACGTTGCGTGCTGCCTGGGTACCGTCATTTCCTTCCCGACCTCGTCACGTGCGCAGTAAATTTTGTTGAGGCATCTCACATTTATGCTTCAGTAGTTTGTAATGTCGCTCATGCTCATGCTTTGTATTTTTTTTTCAATACGTATTCTTCACTGTCCATCTTGTTTGAACGATTTAGTGTCCGTTTGGTATTTCTTTTGTATATTTACACTGTTGTTCGTAACAATCCTGCAAAGTATCACCTGCATTTTGTATAACACCTTGCCTGATGATACTTGTGTACCTTCCACCCTGTACCGGCCCACTTTCCGGCTAACACTATCTAGAAATGAAAAAATGAAACATGAAAGCTCGATTATTTTCATCTATAATAGAGTACCCGATCGCCAATCGTCTCAACGCCAGTTTGGTTCCTTAACGAATTCAGTGCACTTAGCACCAAGCAGTGCTGCATTTTGAGTTGAACACATGTTCGAAAACAAGATCGTTGGCTGTTATTTCAGAAAAATTTGTCCGTCATAACCAATTGGCTCGAGAGATTGTCTTTTAAAGAAGGTTCAACTATTGGGAGATGTAGGGCGCCCAACTGTATCGGAGACCTCCACGTTCGTTCGTTCTCAAGGCTCTCAGCATTATACTACGCTGCACTGCTACTGAGTGGCACAGTAGCACTACAGTACTGCATTGACAAAATTCAACCACATGTGTAGTTTTATTTAATCACGAACAGTGTGTGCAAATGACAAAAATTGCAGCTAAAGGGGATCTCTGGCAGCCTTTTCATCATATTCTAATGTCGCCCTTTTCCAATAGCACCGGTAGCAGGGAGGGTGGTTCAGTTGTTCAGAAACTCGCCAATAATTTTAGATAACTGAATGAATGATGTGTTCAAACCGAAATTGGTAGATGCCTCATGCACCATGTGTGATGACGTCACACCCACCTCGCCATCAGAAATATGGACCTAGTGCCAGAAAAATGGAAGCGACAATTTCATTCAACGATACATAGAGTTATGCCAGCTTTTCTGAATGTGACGGTGACAATTTGAGCACTGAATTATCACCATTTTGCTGTTGACTGGTTGCCTGGTCAGGTACGCAATAACACTGTTCAAGTGTGTTTGAGAAATTGAACAGTACATATTTGATTCACACGTCAAACTCTTTTGGAGGTACCATTCGATTAGATGTTCACATTGAAGTATTAGAGCACCACTACGAGAAAGCAAATATCAAGTTGCAGGCATGTAATAGTACCCCTTATGATGTCTATCTTTTCTGTGGTAACTGGCAGTACAGGCATACTCTTTGAATGCAAGTTGACTCATTAGCATTGGGTTTAGATTCCAAGGAAATGCCTGTACTTATAATTGTGTAAATGTGGAAGGAGCAGTACACCAATATCATGATTCTATTATGGATGAGTTTCACTTCTCTGGAACTGCAAAACCATAAAATATTGGTTAATATTCAGTACGTTTTCTGTTCTTAAAATTCCTAATACTCAAATATTTTTACATCAACAGAATAAACTCGGGATGTTGTTTAACGTGCGGGCCACAGCGTGTTGCATTTTCCTAAGAAGGCTGTGGCGGCTGTCAGCAGTGGCTTGTCCTCTTTGCAGGTGGCAATGCAGATCCTGAACAATGGCCGGTTTGGCATGTCAGCCGTGCTGTGTGGCACCATGCGTGCAGCCATTACGAAGTCGGTGACTCATGCCACAACACGTATGCAGTTTGGCAGTCAATTAGCTGCATTTGGCAATATCCAGGAGAAGCTGGCTGGCATGGCAGCACGCCTCTATACGGCCGAGTCCCTTACTTACCTGCTGTCGGGAAACATGGACCGTGGCTTCACTGACTACCATCTCGAGGTGCGTGCTTGTTTAATCATCGTCCACTGTATGCGTGTCTCGCAACCAGGGATTTATACACCCCCCCTCCCCAATACTCCTAATAGCCCCTGCCGCCCCCCCCCCCAAAAAAACGACTTGGTATTCACTGCACCCCCCCCCCATACTGATGACGTCATGGGTAAAACGCCCCAAAACCTAAATTCTGGATAAACCCCCTGCTCGCCATAATCCTTGGTAAATTTTGAGACATATTTATTTGGACAGCTTCACCGTCACACGAATATAACTAGAATGAACTCAGCATTGGACCGCCTGCAACCTCTCTATTTTGATGTTTTTCAATTAAGAGTTTGCTGTTGCAGCAACTCACAGGTGTGTGTTTTCTCTGCTGGTACACTGCAAGCTATCTGAGCAGGTCAGTCTAAAGTTACATCGGCAAATCTTGCAACCGATTCGTTCGTGCAGCTATTCTGAGCTACATACGAATTGGGCATTTGAGCTCGCTCATGATGCTGGGAGTATGTCACTTGCCAGTAGAGTCAACACACTGCTGCTCCATTTTGCGTCTACCCTGCCTAGCTATCTTATGGGCAAAATTATCTGTCTGCACAATGGAGCTTTACTGCAAACTGTTGTGCTCTAGTCTGCCTATATTCAAACTAGAAGAGAAGCTCAGGGGATGATGTAGGCTTCAATTGGTTAAAGGATTGCCGGAAACGATTAGGAACAGTGAATCGTGCTAGCAATAGCACTCACTAAGACTGAGATGAAGGGAGCAAGACGTTGCTCCCTTTATCCCAGTCTTAAGTGTATGCTGTTCTTTGTGCGAGTGTGTGCCAACAAAGCCAAGCTGCTCTTCTAGAACAGGGAATGTTGCTGTAGCCCGACAAGCAGATTTCGTTAGGGCTACTTGTCAAGTGCCTGTTTCTATACATTTCACATGCTCTCCCCATACCCCGGAATGATAGGGGCAGGTGCTATAGAAAGAAATAATCCACGTCCGTGCCTCTGAAATAAGTGTGTCGCAGCACATACTGCGCATGTTCGTGTGCAGCCTAGGACTCATTATTACCCAGTACAGCGTAACATGGCTACACGAGGCACTGCATGTCCGATAACACAAAGCACTACTACAGCGTCACCTGAGGTGTGCGTCACAAACGTTGGCTAGAAAAAATGTATGTGATTGATCCCTCTGTCATAGGAATAACACAAAAGTGAAACCTGTCTTCGCGAAGTTGTGGAATGCATAAGCGGCAATCTGGCAAATCGAAGGACGCGAGATAGCTTGTGAACATGCGAACATGTCTAGACATCAGTGGCACCTCGACGCAGCACGTGGATTCTCGACAGTTGTACACAAAAGAAAGTTTTCGAGCGACTCACATTCCTCTGGAAACACTGAACTGCATGCGCCAGAGCCCTGCGCAAGCCTGCCATACACGAGGATCGTCAGCAATTGGTGACGCCTTAAAAGAGAAACCGAGCGGGTTGTCACAGCGGGTCGTTTTGTGAAAACGCAGCCCACTGCAACGAAAGGCTAATGATTTGCTTGTCTATGGCCGTCTTTGCGATCCTGGAGCAGTGCGCGTCGCAGCTCAACACACGTGGCCACGCATGACGAATTTTGTACCGACCACGTTTGTACTTTGACCCTGGAATGCACCATCACGACGCCGCCACGGCCCTGACTTCCTTGGCGGTCGAGACATGTACACTACTGAAGCGCTGACTGCCGGCCCGAATCAGCACGACAGTCTGCTTCGCTCTATCTATCCGCAGCAAACCTAAGCGAACCAGGAGTTCAATATAGGGGAGGCGATGATAATTTGAGAGTAATTTTGCTTGTTAAACGCCATAGTTCACTATACTGCACACCTTTGCTTTTACCGGACGACAGTGAAATATAACTTCTAAAGGCCAAAATGAAAATACAACCCCCTTTTCACAGGGACACCGACCAGCACTAACTTTCAATGTTCTTTTTTTCCTTTTTTTTCTGAGAACGTACACAGATATAGTCTTGGAATGCAAAAACAACAAAAACCGCCTAGGAAGCACACATCTGCCATGTGCAAACATCTTACAGTCTCAAGAAATTGAGCTCTATTTTTGCACAGTCCTAGGGAGGGAGTGCTGACGCAATATGTCCCTAACCTATTGATCCACTCTGCTTCGATTGTTTCTCTTGTCAGTTTGTTTCTTCCTACCATGGTGGTCTGGCGAAAAACTGGATTACAGCCATATGGGCTGCAGTGTAAGGCGAGGAAACTGTCGTGACCATGTTTTGACTTTGAAAGCATGTTCTAGGATCTTAACACTAATACAGCGGCCTGTTTGTATGATATACTGCTTGCCACATGACTGATGTATACAACCGACATTTTTTTTTTTTTGCATATGTAACGGAGGGATCATTTTTGTGCTTCTTAGAGCAACCCTGAATCGCCTTTGAAACATGCAGTTCACTCAAGTAGGACAATTTTTTAGGGGCGGGAAAAGCAACCTTAACATTGCCCCGCGCTCCTGCCTTTTAAATGCGAAGCATTTCTTAGCGAACTTCGGCGAGTTTGAGCGTATCTATCTATCTATCTATCTATCTATCTATCTATCTATCTATCTATCTATCTATCTATCTATCTATCTATCTATCTATCTATCTAGCCGCCTACGATTTTCTGCTCTCCTGGCCGTTTCGCTAATCGGCTGTTTACGAAAACTGGTATGCCACATCATGACTACATGACGAACATAAATGACAGGTCATAACATGAAAACCATGACATGCATGTCATGAGCGGCATGATTTACATGCTACGGTCTTGGTGCTCTCCTGGCCGTTACGCTAATCGGATGTTTACGAAAACTGGTATGCCACATCATGACTACATGACGAACATAAATGACAGGTCATAACATCAAAATCATGATATGCATGTCATGAGCGACATGATTTACATGCCACGGTCTTGGTGCTCTCCTGGCCGTTTCGCTAATCGGATGTTTACGAAAACTGGTATGCCACATCATGACTACATTACGAACATAAATGACAGGTCATAACATGAAAATCATGACATGCATGTCATGAGCGGCATGATTTACATGCTACGGTCTTGGTGCTCTCCTGGCCGTTACGCTAATCGGATGTTTACGAAAATTGGTATGCCACATCATGACTACATGACGAACATAAATGACAGGTCATGACATGAAAATCATGACATGCATGTCATGAGCGGCATGATTTACATGCTACGGTCTTGGTGCTCTCCTGGCCGTTTCGCTAATCGGATGTTTACGAAAACTGGTATGCCACATCATGACTACATGACGAACATAAATGACAGGTCATAACATGAAAATCATGACATGCATGTCATGAGCGGCATGATTTACATGCTATGGTCTTGGTGCTCTCCTGGCCGTTACGCTAATCGGATGTTTACGAAAATTGGTATGCCACATCATGACGAACATAAATGACAGGTCATAACATGAAAATCATGACGTGCATGTCATGAGCGGCATGATTTACATGCCACGGTCTTGGTGCTCTCCTGGCCGTTTCGCTAATCGGATGTTTACGAAAACTGGTATGCCACATCATGACTACATGAAGAACATAAATGACAGGTCATAACATGAAAATCATGACATGCATGTCATGAGCGGCATGATTTACATGCCACGGTCTTGGTGCT
The DNA here is from genome assembly GCA_013339685.2 of Hyalomma asiaticum. Taxonomy (NCBI): domain Eukaryota; kingdom Metazoa; phylum Arthropoda; class Arachnida; order Ixodida; family Ixodidae; genus Hyalomma; species Hyalomma asiaticum. Next base: position 383,274 of record CM023482.1, on the reverse strand, counting down.
CTCCTGGCCGTTTCGCTAAACGGATGTTTACGAAAACTGGTATGCCACATCATGACTACATGACGAACATAAATGACAGGTCATAACATGAAAATCATGACATGCATGTCATGAGCGGCATGATTTACATGCCACGGTCTTGGTGCTCTCCTGGCCGTTTCGGTAATCGGATATTTACGAAAACTGGTATGCCACATCATAACTACATGACGAACATAAATGACAGGTCATAACATGAAAATCATGACATGCATGTCATGAGCGGCATGATTTACATGCTACGGTCTTGGTGCTCTCCTGGCCGTTACGCTAATCGGATGTTTACGAATATTGGTATGCCACATCATGACTACATGACGAACATAAATGACAGGTCATAACATGACAATCACGACATGCATGTCATGAGCGGCATGATTTACATGCCATGGTCTTGGTGCTCTCCTGGCCGTTTCGCTAATCGGATGTTTTCGAATATTGGTATGCCACATCGTGACTACATGACGAACAAAAATGACAGGTCATAACATGAAAATCATGACATGCGTGTCATGAGCGGCATGATTTACATATCACAGTCTTGGTGCTCTCCTGGTCATCTCGTTAATGGGGTGTATACAAAAATTGGTATGGCACAATATGACTGCACGGTGAACATAAATGACAGGTCATAACATGAAAATCATGACATGCATGTCATGAATGACATGGTTTACATGGCACGCGTTTCGTTAATGGGACGTATACGCAAATTGACATGCTACAACATGACTGCATCACAAACATAAATGACAGGTCATAACACGAAAATCATGACATGCATGTCATGAGTGACATGATTTACATGCGTCGGTCTTGGTGCTCTCCTGGCCGTTTCGTTTATGGGATGTATACGGAAATTGGTATGCCACGACATGACTGCATGGCGAACATGACTGACAGGTCACAACATGACAATCATGATATGCATGTCATGGGCGACATGATTTACACGCCACGCGTTTCGTTAACGGCATGTATACGAAAATTGGCGTACCACAAGTTGACTGAATCATGAACGTAAACAACAGATCATAACATGAAAATCATGACATGCATGTCATGAGCGACATGATTTACATGCCACGTTCTTTGTGCTCTCTTTGCCGTTTCGTTAGTGGGATGTGTAGGAAAATTGGTATGCAACAATATGACTGCATGACAAACGTAAATGACAGGTCATAACATGAAAAGCATAACATGCATGTCATGGGCGGCATGATTTACATGCCAGGCGTTTCGTTAATGGGGTGTATACCAAAATTGCTATGGCACAACACGACAGCATGACGAACGTAAATGAGAGGTCATCACATTAGAATCATGACACGCGTGTCATGACCGGCATAATTTACATACATGCCATGGTCCTGGCGCTATACTGCCGTTTCGTTAGTGGGATGGCTCCGTCTACTGACCAGAGGGCGCTACGTAGCTCTCGTCGGACGGCTCAGTCGCGCACGGTGGAAACCGAGGCGACAGCGACGCGCGTGTTTATTCGCTGCTTTCCGGGCGTGCTGCGAACCACACGAACGCTCGCGGCGTTGCCCTTTGGAACAGTTTGTCGCAGATTTGGAGCGCGCGTCTCAAAGGAAATAAAACGAAAGAAGGTGGGACGGGCGGTCGCTGCTGCTATAGAGTTGAAGACGCGCATCGCGTTCGCGTATTTCCCTGTCACAGTCTGCCCAATTTTGCTTCTTCTCTCCGCCAGGCAGTGCATTCTGGCGCTGATGTCGCACATGGAAAACTCGACTGCATGGAGCCTATACGAAAATTGGTTTGTCACAACAGGACTGCATGACGATCATAAATGACAGGTCATAACATGAAAATCGTGACATGCATATCATTAGCGGCATGATCTACGTGCCACTCGTTCCTTTAAAGGGATGTATACCAATATTGCTATGGCACAACACGACTGCATGACGAACGTAAATGACAAGTCATAACGTTAGAATCATGACATACGTGTATGAGCGGCATGGTTTACATGCCACAGTCATGGTGCTCTTGCGGCCGTTTCGTTAACTTCATATGTACTAAACTCGGTATAGCGAGACAACAATGCAAATCCATTTTACGTTCCTTATGCGTGCTTCGCATTTCCTTGATTCCCACTGCACGTGGGATCTGCCAATTTTCATTAAGTTGTCGAAAACGCCATGAATATACGTAACCAGGTGTGCACTACCAACAATTCCACACTATTCTTGAAGAAAAGTAGAAGCGCACAGAGCACACGGACAAGATACGTACAGACAGACAGACAGACAGACAAAGAACTTTTAATACGGACAAGAGAGGTACAGAAAAATTTCACACACACAGGCGCTACAACCAACTTTATTGCTGCGAAACCCGCGCCACTTATGCAGACCCAATCAGCCACATCCAGTGCGCAAGGCTGAGTTCACAAAACTTGACACATTTCACAACAGCGTTCTCTCACCCTGATAATCAAATTCTTCTTTTGTCAGAGCCATCGAAGGCCTGCTTACACATATTTCACCCATCCTTCCAATCTCTTCTGCCACGATTATCTCTCTCGTCGCCTGACTTCTGTTCTGGCGCACTCTTCTGCACTTGTTAAACGGAACACAACCACACTCCTTACAATGCATTGCTAAGAAAACACCAGCCACGTTCTTGACATTATAACGGTTTACTTAAGTGCTCGTTAAAGGGTTACTGAACGAAAATTTTGCCGCCAAGATTATTTGCCCAAATGATAGATTGGGTGCTGAGACAAATCACCACGTTTTCAGGCAGGAACCGCCGGAAAATAATAAAATTAATACATTTTTCGCAATGTACCACACCTAGCGAGCGCTCCGTGAACTAGAGGAAGTGACGCTGGTGCGATGTTTCGTGTGCACGACCGTGTTGTTGCTCCGAGTGGGGGAACGTACCCAACCCCCTCTCTCCAGAGTGGTCGCCTCTGTCCACCCGCATCAAGGCCCCTGCCTGCTGCGCGCTCCTCAGATCGCGCGGTGAATGCTCGCGCTTTCTCTTCCGCGGCTACCTTTTAGGGGCGAAGCTCCTTATGGCGTGGCCCGAGCGTCCCGTCGTAGGTAACTGCCTCTCGTGCATGCAAACTGCAGTTGGGTGACGATATACTAGATGGCGCTGGTCGTCATCGCCCTTTCGGTGAATATGCCCCGGTCGAGCTCGACGACTCCCCCTCTCTCGCCCCCACTCTCCCCCTTTCCCTCCCTCTCTCCCCTCCCCTCTGCCCCTCTCCCTCACAACCGTTCAACGGTCCCCCCCCCCTCCCTCGCCTCGCGGTGCCGACGCAGGCAGCGTCTGCTAGCGAGTTTCTTGTTTGGATTTTAGCACTGGATTTGGACCTCCAAGGTAGTGCCTGTGTGCGATTTCTCCTGTGCGTGATTAAACAATGAAAATTCACCGCGTACATTTAAAATTAAAGTGAGCTGCAAGTCACCATAACTCTCATCGACCCTTTAGTATAAACGCGCGCGATCTCACGTCGATGATGTACTGGGCAGAATTCACGGTTTACCGATGAACCTCCGCAGCTTCGCCCACTCATCATCATTCACCCCGTGTGTATGCTGTGATTTTTTTATTTCGCTGTTGTCCTCCACTCCTTGATCCTACACCTCGATTTTCTTGAGCGGTGCTGCAGCGGTGGCTTCCTTCAGTGCTGTAAGTGCTGGGTTCAGAGCCGAATGCCGCCGGGAACCCACTCATTTTGTAAATGGGGACATACACGCACACGCGATGCCAAACCTATTTTTTTATTTTTAAACATTCGAGTGCGCCAAGAGGAGGATAAGTGCAGTGTTGCGGCATTGCTCGGAACCCGATTGGAGAGGGGAGAACTCGTGGAACAAAGGCGCGTGGTGCAGCCGGGTCGTTCCCCCGTCTGTCGTTCCTGCTGGGGGACACGTGACGGCCTCTGCGCTCATTCTGACGTGCAGCCGCCGCGCGCTCACAATCCGCCAATTATACAGACGTCCTTTCAGAAATACGTGAAAGGAACATTGCACACAAAATAAAGGGGGTCATTAGAGTCGAATTTCAGCGTTTCCGCGATATTTTCAGATTTTTGTTCAGTACCCCTATGAGGCAACGGCCGGTTTGGACAGCATAGCTGCGACCACATGACAACGGTAGGCACAACACATTCAGCACATTTCACAAATTTCTTATTTTTTTGCGTGTTTCTTTCTGCAGTCACGATTGCTGTGTACGTTCGGAGACATGACCTTACACGGCCTTTTCAGCTTGTTTGGTGCTGAAAAGACTACACGCACATTAGTTCACTGGGCATTTTTTTTTTTTGCGAATTGTGGGAGCCCTTGTTTATGTAAGGTAACACACTTAGTCGACTCCCATGCTTAAACGGTTTGGCTGGTGTTCGACCAACTTTTTTCAAATCTCCTGTGTGGGATCCTCATACATCAACAAATATTAAAAAGTTGGAACGCGTACAAACAAAATCAAAAAGGTTTGTTTACAACGCTTATACCAGAAACACATCCCCCTCAACCCTCCTTGAAAGTTCGAAATTGGAACCCTAGCGCAGGCACGCGTGTGAAAGACTGAAACTGTTCTATCAAATCTATCACAGTAACCTAGGAATCGATAAAAGTAAATACATTGTACCTTTGAAATCACGTATAACACGCTGATACAACAGCACGAAAGTCCAAGAATGTCATGCAATACCACTGGTTTCCAAAAATCCCTCTTTCCCCGAACAGCACATAGTTGGAACACCCTGCCCCACGAAGCTGTATCATCCACAACTGTTTCTTCATTCATGAATGCGATAGCAGATCTGCCAGCTATCCTTTGGACGTGATTTTGTTTTTCCTTCTTTTTTTCGTCTCATTGACACGGCATTCAATGTGTGTATCCGAGTTGCATTACGTTTTGTTCAACGCTAGCTCGATTATATCACATTTTGCTGATTGTGTTGATATATCTGTTATTCTCGTTCTTTTTTTATTAAAGAGGCGCTGACACGAAAATTTTCGTCTGATGTTTTTTTGCTGCAATATGTAGCTGAGGATTTGTTAGCGATAACATGGCACATCAATTGCTCCAGCGCACGTCAGATAATTATTTACGGCCTGCTTATGACCGTTTAGTTTCAGTTTCGGTTTGAGAGGGCTCAAAAAACGACAAGGCGCCCGGTGCAACTGGCGCCATCTAGCGCTCGCAATGGGGTAAACGAGTTCGACCACGTGAGCACACATGACTGTGACGCACTTCCGCATGACAACCGACGTGTGCTCATCTTCTTTCGTCTGTCGCACGTCCTGCGCGTTGTTGCTGTCATTGTCGTTGTGTGGCAACTATTGTCTTGGGGTCTGGTTTCGCCGGCAGTCTACTAACGTATCCGCTGCGAATACGCAGTAGCGGCTATGGCGTCATCATTGCTAGCTGACTGTTCGTAGCTCGGCTGCCGTGGTGACGTCGCGGAAGTTGGCGGTCCCCTTCAGGTCACCTTTGCTGTTGTCGATGTCGCGATGTACGGCGTCTTGCACTCGAGGGCGCATGCGAACTTAAATATTCATTTAAATTACTTTTCGGAGCTGTGTTCGCCGCTGAGACTTGGTAGATGACATGTGCATGTCCACGAAAATCGACCCCTCACGCCATCTTAGCAGCGGAATTTTGGTGTGAGTGGCCCTCTAGCAGAACTCGCCCATTCTGTTAAAAAAAAGTGCTGCATTCACGTATGTGTTCAATGTTTGTAAATTCCTACTTTCCTTCTGTCTTCCCCAATATACTGTTTGTTTTTAAGCTTCTTTTGCTGTTTTATTGCTTTGGAAAATGTGTTATGTGTATCTGTTATCCACTCCTGCATACGACTTCGCGTACAAGTCGGCAGTATTGACTAAATAAATAAATAAATAAGTAAATAAATAAATAAATAATTCGCTCAGCCACGGAGACAAGTAAAGTCTGGGAACAGCCAGCATCATTCATTCTCATTCTATCAAAGCTTACAGCAACCGCGTGGTGGCCTGGAGAACCCCAAAAAGAGTAACGCGGTTCCTCGTAACGCAATGAATATATTTCTAACACAGCTCCCTAAAAATCCTCTTTTCGGTTTCGAGGGAGCAATTTCCTGGTAACGTTTCAACACAGCTGGACGTACATCTACCATATTTACTCGCGTAATTTGCGCACTTTTTTTCGTGATTTTAGAGCTCCGAAAAGGGGGTGCGCAAATTACGCGGGTATTTCGCGAACACGTTTGAAATAACGTGTAATATAATGCAACTAGCGCGGTAACTCTTTTGGATACGATCTCACGTAACACTGCAAAACGTTGGTGTAAGAGAATACGGCTGCTCCAGGGACACTTTTCGCAGTCCCTTCTCGTTGAGAGCGCAGCACGTAAAAGTGTTTACGAGCCGCCCGCTGATAGCTGCCGAGATAGCGCGCGCTATCTCGGCAGCCATGCGATCGCTCGGCAGGCGAGCGACACTCCCTCCCTCCCTCGCCCCCCCCCCTCGCCTCGCGTCTTTTCATGCTCGTTAAAGCCAAGCGGGGCCTTTCCTTCCCGCATCGACGGCAGGTGTCCCGATCGGGGTGATGTTATCACATCCGCCCTCCGACCGACGGAGATAGGCCGGGCTCGTTTGATCTCTGTTTCAGCCGTTTTCTTCGCCCCACTCGCATGCTTTTATTCTAGCGACCGTACTTTGGGCTTCGGGGGCTTCCGGAGAAAAGAATCGGGAAAAAAAGGGGGCATCGCACTCGGAGCTCCTTTTGCGTATGACTGCGCTCGCCTGCGCAGCGAGGGGCGCGGCCGCGCGGCTGGCGGTCCGCGCGTGCGCGCCGGCGAGCTGGGAACAGGGAGCGCAAAATATGCAAGGAATTTTTCTTTTTTTTTTTGCAAAGCTGGCTGAATATTAGCGGTGCGCAAATTATGCGAGCGCGCAAATTATGCGAGTAAATACGGTATGTCACATGGGCGCAGCAGTTTGTGAGAGCGGCGCTGCGACTCTGTCGGGGTGTTGTCAGTTACACGTGGGGCACGCAAACAGCGATGATCCCACGCTTGTCCAGCGACTCTAACAGCGATTTCGGCGAGTTTTAAAGACTGTGTTCATACGTCATCGTAGTGTCCATTGCGCTGAGGCTGGCTTCCAGATGTTGGGTGATGGAATTTTAATATGAAACTAAACTACCTGTTCGTGTTTCCTGGCTTCTGTGTGGAGAAAGCGTTAACAATGCACGGCTAGAAAACGAAAAATGGATGTTTTGCGCCGCCGCAAAATCGTGTCAGTACTCGTTTAAGGCTGAAGAGGGCGTGTTTTTTGGCCAGTTGGTTCATACTTGATACGGACAACTTGGAGCGCTAAAAAGACGGGGACGAGGAAAAGACGCGCAGGACAGGCGCTCAGCCTGTCTTGTGTGTCTCTTTCTCGTCCCCGTCTTCTAGCGCTCCAAGTTGTCGCATCAAGTTTCTTTAAGGCATTCTTGAAACACATGTTAGCTATTGCCCTCTTTAGCAGCTTTGAATGAGGTAGGGGAGCAGTGCCTTATCTGCACGTGGCTTGTAACGCCAGCAGGTGTGGTTTTCCATTATCGATAACTGTAGATACAAAAAGCGCAAATTTCCGTCCTGGGTAGTTCATGCGTGACGCCAAGAGGTTTCAACTAGCCTGAATCATTGGCAACAAGGTGCGAACTTCAGCTTCAAAATGATCAGCACGACAAATCAACAAAAAAAAACAGTCATGAACAAATCTGAAAACCTTTATTATACTTGTCCCAAGTAATACTTCAGACGGCTTCTTGCCAAGATGACCTGAAAACAAGTCACTAAGGCGGTGGGCGATACTAGACCGGATACATATACTCCTTTTTTGTAGCTGCGGGGTGTCTTCCGATGAAATAAAAATTGATTCTAGGTACAACTTTAAAAGTTTCATGAAGTGACCGCACGAGAATGCGTCGTCATTCGGGACTCTAATCACACAGTACCTATCTGTAGCATTTTCACTACAGAGTAACAAATTATGAGGCGAAGAACGAAAATCTTTAACATCAATAGAAAAAAACTGCAGACATTTGTCATGCTTCATTTCCTAAAATCAACTACGTTTTCCGATTTCGTAGCGAGGAAAGAATGCGGTAAAACATCAAGCTTGACTTGTAAAAAGAACGCAAACTGGACCTTGCCAACTGTCGTGCTCAGAGATAGTAACCCTAAAAGGCATACCGACTTTGTGTGTTTAGGCTGCGAAAAACACTTCTAACGAGTCCCATTTACCCTTTTTCAATACGCTTCACTAAGTTGTCTATTTAGGTATTTATTTATTTTATTTATTTTACCCTCATGGCCAAGGGGGTGGCTAACCGAAATGTAATTGAACAAAAAGCAGTGAATACAGTTAGATAATACAACTGGAACTCGTGTAATACAATGTTAGCTAATACATATATGTAATAAAGGAAGAGACGTAGACACAGCGCCTTAGCTGCAGGCCGGCTGTTCTAATCTGCCCTTCGTCTTTCTCTTCGTCCTGCGCTCCTAGCGCGAGCGCCCTAGGCACGGCGAGCTGTTCGTTATTATACATTACACTCGGCCACGACTGCGAGTGTCTGTAACGGCCGAAACTTTCTCCGGAGGGCGGCAGTCTGGACTTCTCAACGGTCGGGGTTGTAGAACCGCGCACAAATCTTCTGGTGGTCGACACTGGCTGTGTCGCTCTGGGCGTTCAGGGCGTCGCTGCGATTTGGCTGGGAGACATGCGAAGGGAGCTTCCCGAGGCCGACATTGACTGTGCCGAGGTGGCCGTCGCAGGGCTCGGCCCCGGTGTGTGGTAACGAGCGAACATGACGTAGACGCCTCGGGTGGACGGCACTGGCTTTGCCGCGGTGGTCTTCGTAGGAAACCACTCCTCTGCTCCTTGGCTTGCAAAGCTGCCAAAGACATTTCCAATAGGTGGTTGTGGTTCTGCCACAGTGGTTGACTGTCTCGGCCACGCTGCGACTTGATATGGTGAGCTGTCAGAAATGTTCGTGACAGACGGCATTGAGTTCGTCGCCTCAGTCTCAGTTTTGCCCGCATGTTCTTCAATGGCCGATGATACATAGACAAACAAAGAGCCACGGGGCACTGTGGTTGTCTTATTGTCCGGTAAGGATGGATGAGCCCCAGGGCTGGTCCGCGGCGCGGTTCGGACTTCAACAGCTTTGTTGCTGGTGTGTCCCCTTTGCGGTACAAACCTGCGTATCTTGAGGGGCCACGTGCAGCAGACTCTTCCTGTCTAACCATTGGAATGACAGAATGCTTGGGTTGTTCTAGCTTGTGTTTGGAGACTGGGACATCGAGGCACTGAGTGTCCTCGAGCGAGGCATTTTTTTGCAAAGGCGTAATGTCTGTGCAGTCATTGGACGAGAGTCGCAAATTTGGCTCCAAGTCCGCAGGGGGAACCTTTCTGGCATAAACAGACACGTCCGGTTCGTGGAGTTGCCGGGTACACATCTCTTCAATGGTGTCGGCGGACAAGGTTGGTTCACGGAACTGTGGAGCATCTAGCACTACAGGAGCTGGCGCATCCACATGCTCGAGCGCTGACACGCATGAGGACCCTGTCGGTATTTGCTGTGGATGAAAAGTTCTGCCCACCACCGAGAGCATTGTTCCATCGGCAGTTACCGACCCAGAGACTGAGGCATCCACAGGAGTATAGTATTGGCGGCTGGTGTCTGCGCTAGGGCAGTTCGCGATACTCTCTGTCGATGGGCTGCTGGGTGCACCGGCAGAGTCTTCGTGTCGTGTCTCGAGAGCCTCATCCAGGTTCAAGGGACAGTTGGCATGGACATGGCGACGCGGGCCAAAAGCCGCGATGAACTTGGCACACCATTCCTGCCAGGACTTCTGCCACACGCCTTGGTAGCGATGCCAGGCCACGGCACGTTCTCCAAGGTGGCTTAAGGCCACCTGCAATTTCTGCTGGTCCGACCAGGCATAGCGAGTCCCGAGATGGTTGAGGTTATCGATCCAGAGGATCGCGTCGTCCTCAAAAGCATGGAACTCCGGGATCATACATGCACTCGGCGATGGTGATGCCGCACCGGGAGTTACCATGCCGAAGACATTAAGTTGCTCGAAGAGCAACGACATGGCCCGCATGACGTCGGTGAGTTGACCGACCGAGGCATTCGGGTAAGAAGGGTCGGCGGCCGCGGAAAATACGGCGGGCTCTGTCCTCCCGACGGCGGTGTCCATGTCCGTGACGCTTGGACAGCGTCCCTGTGCGGCTCATGTGCCGACGTAGGTCGAGGCGAGGGGGTGTTACCACAGGAAGCGTGAGCGCCATTCCGTGGTAACAGGAGGCCCTGCGTGGGCGTGAGTCCCATGGGTGCTTCCGGCGGCAGAAGGGTTGCGGGGTCCATGGTCGCGTAATGGTGGACGGCGTCCCTGGACTGGAGCACCTGCTGCGCCGATGACCCGCGAGGACGCCCTCAGCGTCTATCTTTTGTCGACTGCGCCATTGTAATAAAGGAAGAGACGTAGACACAGCGCCTTAGCTGCAGGCCGGCTGTTCTAATCTGCCCTTCGTCTTTCTCTTCGTCCTGCGCTCCTAGCGCGAGCGCCCTAGGCACGGCGAGCTGTTGGTTATTATACATTACACTATATATATATATATATATATATATATATATATACGGTACGCGACTGCTGGCGAATCTTTTGACTTTTTCTTTTTATTCCTTATCTTTCTCTTACCTCCCGCGTGAGTGCTTGTTGTCAGTTTAAACGAGCTTCCTGCTCGTTTGACGGCTGAAGCGTGCGGTGATTTATTGCCCTAACGGGCCGGGTGGTCCTTCCCTCGGTTCCAAGAACTTTTTGTGCAAATGTCCGTGCGCGTGAGTGCGTGTATGTGCGTGTTTCCGTGTTTGTGGCAACGTGCGTCGGCGCGGCAGTGAGTGCCGGTGGTCATGTGGCTTTGGAGGAGTGAGCGAGACAAAAGCGCGGGAAGACGAACTGATTGGACACAGAGCGACAAGATGTGGTAGTGCGCAGGAGACGACGTGAGTGCGTAGAGCCACGAAAGCGAGCGAGTGCGGTGGACAGTGCGGAGTGCGAGCGGCTGTGTGACTGTGCGATGAGTGTGTGCGTTTAATCTTGTAATTTCATCCTTGTCGAACGTTTTAATTCACATTTTTAGTTCTCAAAGTAAATAGTCTTCATTTCATTCTTTTAAACTGTGCGTGTTTTTCTTATTTACGGCCCTCATTTGCTAACAATACTAATACATAACATAGCATAATTGTACAAATTGTTAGCTAATACAATAAAAAGCCTAATCATACAATGCTGGTTAATGCATTATGGAACAGATGATTATCATTTATAGAAACAATGTCACCGGGAAGTCTGTTTCACTCCTTTGATGTACGAGGCAAAAATGAAGTGAAGGCAGTTTCTGTGTTACATGAAGGGATGCCTACTTTGTGATGGTGATCAGTGGGGCAGGATATATGTGCCGTGAGCGAAGTCGTGCAGGAAGGAATGGTAATACATCTTGTGAAATAGTGTTAGACGAAAGGTTTTCTACGAGATTTTAAAGAACAGACTTCAAGGGAAGCTTTCATGGTTGATATGCTCGCAGTTCTGTTATAATTAGACACTAGAAAACGAACGGAGTTATTCTGGACAAGTTCAAGTGAAGTTATTAGATTAGCATAGCTGGGGTCCTACACGAATGTAGCATATTCTGGCTTAGAGTGTTTCATAAAGCTGCAATTTTAAACCACATGGAGCATAAGAAAAGTTACGTCGTCAGTAACGAAGGAAACGGTTAGCATTGTTAATAATGTATTCAGTATGTGGTGACCAGTTTAGATTAGAGGTGATGTGAACTCCAAGATATTTGTAAGAGTTAACAGAATCCAGAGCAATGTTATTAGGATAGTAAAGGAGTGAGGTAGTGGAAGTCCTGGCTACAGGCATGATCTTGCACTTTTTAATGTTTAATTCCATTAGCCATTTTTCACACCAATTAGATGTACCGTTAAGGTCAGATGGCAATATGTTAACGCCATTATCGTTAGTAATTTCTCGAAAAATAACACAGTCGTCTGAAAAAGATGAATGGCACATGATATAATGAATGAGAGGTCATTAATGTAAATGAGAAACAACAAGGGGGCCTAAGACAGAGCCTGGTGGAATGCCGGAATGAACTTCGCGAAAGGAAGCATTGTGACCGCTTGCAGCAACAAATTGCGATCTCTTAGTGAGAAAACATTCAATCCGTGGACTTTAATAGGATACCGTCAAGATTCAGTTGGTGTAGTTTGTAATGCAGCAGTCTATGGCAAACCTTGTCGAACGCTTTTTAAAGATCTAGAAAGATGCAGTCAGCACGCGATGACTTAACCTGAATCTGATGTAAGTGATAAGTGAAGGATATTAAGTGTGTTTTACATGAATATGTTTTACGGAAGCCATGTTGTGCTGACGTGAAGAATGAATATGATTCTAAAAAATTTACTAGGTCAGTAAATCTTATATGTTTGAGGAGTTTACAACAAATACTAGTCAGAGAAATCCGACGATAATTGGTCGAACAGTCTTTATTACCTGATTTATGGAGTGGAACGACTTTCCCGATTTTCCATTGACTAGGAACTGTAGAAGTGCCCAGTGACTATTGAAAAATTTCGGTTAGTACAATGGAACTGTAAGCGCTAGTACTTTTCAAAAATTTTGTGTTGATACTATCATAACCGGGAGAAGAGTCATTCTTAAGTCATTCAATGGGTCGTAGAACTCCACGAGGTTCAGTGATCACTGATGACATAGGTGAATAATTGTGTGAACTCGTGCTAGGTAATTCATTACGGCTATCTACGCAAGAGCTTTTAATGAAAGATTCCGTGCAATGTGCTCCACTAATTTGGTTACCGGATGAATAAGTCAAGGAAAAATTATTGTCGGATAGGGGATTAATGATTCGCAAAAATTTTTGTTGTGTTACTTTGTAACATAGACAGCAAAACGTTAGTAAGAAAGTTATCGTTAGATAATTTAAGTGCAGATATATAATGGACGATGCAAATTTATAAGTATTCCAAAGCGGGTGATTAGTAGGTAATCCACTTGCGGCACGAAAAAAGCGTTTCTTTCGGTTGGATAAACGTTTAATATGAGCGCTGTGCACTGGCGCACGCACATTATACATGACAATGCGGCAAGGAATATACTAATTTGTTAGCCGATTTGCTTCAGCTGCAAAGGTATACCAGTTAGACTGCAATGAACGGGTAAAAAAACTGCTTAGAAATAGCAAAACTGCTTATATTTAAAAGATTTGTCAGTTCACTGGTAATCATGTGAAAGTTTGCTTTATTATAATCCTATATCGTTTTCTTTTCTTGTTTGTTTCGGACAGGGCGCCATCAATGTGAACAAAAGTAATGAATGATGACTAATACGTGGTGCATAGGTTATAGCGCTAGCAGAGTCTGGTCGATTTGTTACTATTAGATCGACAATACTAGCTTTGCTAGTGCATGTGTGGGTTGGCGACGTTACTAGTTGTTCTAGGAAAATACTGAAAGTAATTCAAACTAGAAGAGAAGCTCAGGGGAAGATGGATGCTTGAATCGATGAACAAATCGCAAGATACGATTTAGAACAGTGAATGTCGCAGGAGGCAACGTGTCGACAAGCGCACTTGTCTTCGTCAGGGCGGCAACTGCCTTCTCCAGCGTTCGTATGTACGCCTTTGCACACTCTCCCCCGTCCTGAGAAAGAGAGGGGAAGAAGAGCAGCACGTCCCTGTCGGAAAAAAACAGATGCCGGGCATGCTGGAAAACACTATAGTGGATTAATGTAGTGGGTGGTGCTGGGTGATGCCGGGTGTTGGGTGTGTTGGGCAAGATGGGTGGATGGTGGGTGTTGGGCATGTTGGGTGGTGGTGGGTGTAGGTGGGCAAGCTGGGTGTAGGCGGGCAAGCTGGGTGGCTGGCCAGTGGTAGAGGCAGAGAGCCACGGGCTTCTTAGATGGACATAATTAGGAATTCTACTTTTGCTCATGGAGGTACATTAGCAAACTTACATTGATGGCTGAAATAAACCACATAAATCAAGCACAAGGAAGACATTGTGGCCCACACATTTTGTTCTAAATATGTTAAAAGGCCAAGCAGGCATTTCAGTGCCTTTCTTACAAAAAGCAGCGGATAATTTGGCTAATAAAATTCATTTATTTTGCCTAGAGACATTTTTTTTTGAGTCACCCGGACTTTCTTTGCTGTGCTGCTTCGGTGAAAAAGCTCCGTAAGTACCACCTTATGGCGGCAATGCGGATATCCTTTGGCGGACCTTCACCGTGAAGTTCCACATATTTCTCCAGGCAACCTGCAAAATATTAAGAGCCACATCAAGCCAAAAAGGAACAGCACTTGAGAAGAACAATCACTGTACTGTCTGAAGTGATACTATAATTTTTTTCATATTAGTAAACTGACATCCCAACTAAACAGCATGTGTGCTGCAATCAGTATGTGTAGCAATACGCAGGCTGAATGTGTGCGGCATGATTCACTTACTTTTAACCATATCCACCTTTTCTGGTGTTGCTGGAAGTTTTTCAATGCCTGTAGAAAGGCTGCGGCACGCCTGGCCCGTCAAGCTGCGATTGGCAGCTTCAGCAGCGGGCCAGAATTACCGTGCTTCAAGGCAACGTTTTCCATCGGTGCTGTCCTTCATGCCCAATTTTGACCTGCACGAAAATATTTATGAAAGTATTAACTCTTTTTGAACAATACGGCCACACGGATACAATTAAAGGTGAGTAGACAAGAATTATAATGCAAACCTTCGCTGCCCATAGGTACGTGTAAAACAATCAGCAGCAAAGTAAAACACAGAAATGCACACACAAAAGTAAATTTCAGGATGATTTTTATGTGTGCAAACCAGCTTCTCTGCCATCTGCCATTTATATAACAAGAATTCATTACTCTGCTACATCAGCAGCACTGCCCCAAATTAAGGGACTGCTGTCATCATGTGGCCCCAGGAGACAAATGTTGGCATCAACCCTGATGCAAGAACTTCCATTGATAAACACTACATTTTCGTTACATTTACTACTCCACAGGGATGATAGTGATATTAACTAAATTTTTCACCTATGTAGACATGCGCAAAAAGAACTCCCAACCATTCACAAAAGATTACTTCTACATGTTTCATCAAACTAAAAGAAACGGAAATTAATGGTAGTTATCTCTCAATAACAGAAAAATCTGAGCTTTTCGCATGAAACTAGAAGCTCGATAAGTTGTATGTAATGTCACCTGGCCATCAACTACTCTAAAAAGGCCCTCCAGCACTGCAAGGTCAGCTGCAGGCGCTGCCACTACTGCCACTGGCACCTGGTGAACTACAGTACGTGTGTGTGGCTTGGGACAGGGTACATCATTGTTTGTTCCTTCATAGCATGTTTGAAGCCACTGACATTGCTGCTTACAGGACCCTACCTATTCAACGCTTTGTAATCACAAGCACCGTAAGAGATCAGTCATCTCCATGAATCACAACAGTATTATCTGCAATAAAAACATTATAATATACAGAAATGTTCCTGACATTAAGCGAACCATGCTTTCATACAGTAACACTGAAGCTACCAAGAGTTATCAAGCCATCAAATACAGCTATCAATGAGCAACCAGGCAACATCGCACCCACACACAAATTTCACAACTGCACATCTGCACAGTGCACCTAGAAAAACATTTACTATGCTTTCTTTCAGCAATTAGTCAACACACACATACTAAAACAAGAGACCTGCACAGGAAGAATAGAAAAATATGCTATAGGTTGGGAAGCAACTACAAAGATGACAATATCAAAGCTCATATTCCAACAGTGTTAAGTACACACACCGTATAGACGGCTACCAGACAGCCCAAATTTTTCCCCATTAGTGAATACTTTCAAACATGACAATATCAAAGCTCATATTCCAACAGTGTTTAAGTACACACACCGTATAGACGGCTACCAGACAGCCCAAAATTTTCCCCATTAGTGAATACTTTCACATATGCCACATGGTATGAACTATGAACAAGCAGGCACATGTATCAGTTAACAAAAGATACTTCACTTCATGTGTAGAACCACCAGAAATTTAAACAATATTAGGCACTTCACTCTGTTGACAGAATCAGAAATGTACTACGAGCTCCAATATAAGTGACACTTCTAAAGTAATTTAACGAACAGCTCACTCCAGGTAGTGCCTGATGCAGGCTACAAACAAAAAGAAATGTTAGAAAATGAGGGCCCATTTACATCCGCACCTAATTTAAATTGTGAGATGTCTTTGTCAACATTCCATGGCTGTAAAACCTGTCTTCACCGATAAACACATTAACGAATGCGGATAATTACATACTTTAGCCCAATTTTCCCTTTACACACTTCTCACTGACATGTGCAGATTTTTGTGCATTCATCACATGCTAGCAGCACCCTAAATGGTGTGATATTAGTGCTGCAAACAACTGCGATCCAAACTCATTATGCAAGTATAATTTTGTTAGCTACCAATGAAAAAGGGCGAAACAGAGGAAGTTCGAACACATGAGAGTAGTAATAGAAATTAATTGCAACAGCTGACATATGTGAACCTGCAAACAGCAATAACATATGACTGAAGTTTTTTTTTTCGAAGGGCGTTTTTTATAGCTAGCCAGCCCAAGAGCTATGTATTGTTAAGTGAAGATAGCATTCACTACCCCATACCGCTGTAATTCTTCACATTTGTCACAGATTGGAATGAAATATAATGAATATATGTCAATGAAAGTTTCTCCGAAGTAAATTTGTCCTGTATTAAAGTCGTTTGCTTCATGAAAGGATGACGAATGGAATTATAACAACAGTAAGCCTGAGATAGTCGGATGAATTCATAATGAAATAAGGCAAGGCAAGCAAGCATGGATGCATGAGAGCTAGACAACACAAACACTAAAGAAAAGGACAGCACAAAAATTATCTGCAGATGCCTCACATTTAAAAATGCCAGCACTTTGAAAAAACTGCACTCTACACATGGCCCTTCCTTAAGTGATCCGAATGCTTCCAAATAGTTTCTGAATGCACCCACTGACTTATCATCCAGAAGCTGTTTGCAAACACTTGACTCCTTCCAGGCCGAGATGCATATTGCAGTTTTTCAAAGTTCTGGAAAGTAGAATGGAAAGGCATGTTCGGTTAAGTGTTGTGCCATCTTCTTTTATATTTTTTTTTCGTCAGCATTTGTGTTGTCTACTTCCCATGGTCAGTATTCGCCTGCCTTACTTAGTCATGAATTCATACAGACTAGCTCAGCTTTTTGTTGCTATAATTCCATTCGTCTTGCCTTCGTGAAGCAAAGAAATTCTGGGAAGATTTATTTCAGAGAAACTTTCATTGACAGATATTCAATATCTTTCATTTCTATCAGTGACAAATGTGAAGAATTGCAGAGGTAGGCTGTAGTGAACGCTATCGCAAAGCGATGCATGGCTCCCGAGCAGGCCAGCTATAAAAACTGCCTTAAAAAAAGCTTCATCATGCTGTTGCTGTTTACAGATTCACATATCATATCAGCTGTTACAATTTATTCCTGTTGCTACTGTCATGTGTTCGAACTTCCTCAGTTTTGTCCTTTTTAATAGCAGCTAACACATTTTTACACCTGCATAATGAGTTTGGATCGCAGTTGTTTGCAGCCCTAAAATGGCAGTAAATGCACAAACGCTTGCATACATCACCGATAACCACAGCAATAGGCACGTTTCGCGAGTCATGTAGTTACACGTATAAAAAGCAAGACGATCATGTTCGTGGCGACAATTTTATGCTCCCTTTCATGGAATGTTCACGTACGATAGCGCGGGCGGACCAGCACTTCGCAAGTGTTGGACTAAGCTCTGCACAGACATCGTGCACACGCCAATTTAACGCCACTGGCACCGCACTGTGCACCACGCTACTCGATTTCCTTTGCTGTAACAGTAATGCTGCACGCTCGACGCGGCCGCGCCGAGCCTCTAGTGCCGGCAGTTTATCCCTGCCAGCACATTTCCTGTTATAGCTGTTTTAACCATGTCCGTGGTTCGCCCGTGTCACTGGAGAGCCCGTTGCCATACGTTTGCTGTAAAGAGCGTACACAACAATGACAAGGCACAAAGCGCAGCATTCACAGCCACCTACCTTAGTTAAGAAACATGCTGATTCCAGTTTGCGTCGTCCGACGGCCTTGAGGCGCTGTGCCGAGCCGCGTCGTTCGTCGGTAGGTCGAGAAGCGATGTGCCGACCCTCGATGTGTGCGAACGAGAAGGCATTTCCTAGGAACACACATCACGGAACGTAGAAAGCATTCCGGCACTGCTTCTCACTGATCGCGTACACACTGAAAGACGATGTCGCGACGACTCACGTCCCTCGGCGAATGGACGTCAACAAAGGATCTCCGAGGTGTCGACGCTGCCGGCTGCTGCTTTCTCAGTCTATCGCACACCGCACCTCACACTGGCTCAAGAAGGTCCACTGGAGCTAATGAGCACAACGCTAAACATACACCGAGATGCAGCGCAACCAGAAATCGTCCATACGAAAACAAATATCGCCCCCACGTTGAACACGACATGCACAGGGCGACGCCATGTTTGGAAGAAAAAAAAAACAGCAATAGCGCGATGGTGGTGACACCACGGGTTGCGGTTTCGGTTTCAAAATTTCAGACCAGTTGTGATGTTTTCAGTGTAAAGAAATACAGAAACAAATGCTCTGAGGCTAAAAACTGCAAACACAATGTAGTATTTATTTTATATCCCATCCTGCAATTGGAATTTGCCGTAAGCTCTGCAGATTCCGTAACTTATGCGAGCTTGCATTTCGCGACGTTTTCCTCAACCTCGGTCCAACGTGTTCCGCACGTTGCATGTGTAACGCCAGATTGCATGCGCAACAGTACACAGTTGCCCTGTAGCGCATATTCTGTGCATTATTAGCTGCAGCCAAAATGATGTTATTTAGCAATCAATACGGTTGAGGCGTGCGTGTGGTGGTAGTACAAATATTGATTGCTACAAGCAAAAAACAAAAAGAAAAACGAAGAAGAGGACAACGTAGTAGGCATAATATGGTACACAGCGCAGGAAAAAAAGGAAACGAAAAACGAGGAGAGACTTGCTGTGTTTTGTTGTATCTGCCCTCGTTTTTGTATTTTTTTTCCTGCGCTGTGCACTATACCGATTACCTGTATCACCAACTCGCCCAACCTGCCACTTTATCGATAATGTAGCATTGGACGAAAGCACTAATAACACTGCCATTAATCGCAGTTAGATATTTTCATAAAAGAACAAGAAAAAGAGTGCTAACAAGAAACTGCGATAAGCATATACGCAATGATTCATGACACGTTTGTTATCGCTGGTTTCAATGTGACGCTTATCACAGCCACCCCAACTCGAGCTCTCCATTAAGTCTTAATTTGCAAAATACGGTTCTCTTCAGCATAGCATATTGCCTTCAATGATCTTTCACAGTATACCCACAACATCGCCCACTGCTTTCTAGCGCGACACTAATGGTGGGCAAAAGTTTCCAGGATTGTACACCATGTGCCACCATCGTTTATACCACCCTCGTCGCCTGCACGCTGCTTCCCAGCATTTCCACGATGGTGGAGGCAGCCTCCCAGTTCTTCCCAACATTGCCCGTCATCCTTACCACTTTACCCACCATCCGTACACCATGGCGCCCACCATTTCCCTGCATCGTACACCATAACCACCATCTTTTCCAGCTTGCCCAACATTATTTCCACCATAACCACCATATTTTCCAGCACCCATCATGGTGATTTTTCCGATAGGAGTGCGAACAAAAAAAGAAAAAAGAGGGGGGAGGGGGGTTTGGGTTCAGGGTATGTGGGTGACAGGTGTTAGCGTGACTAATATAAAGGGCAAGAGCGAAAGTTTCCAAAGAATCCGGTCCTTGTACCAAACATCCGACTTGCGAGGGGGCATTCGTCGATCGTCGATGTACTGGACCACCTGCTCCGAACGATAGGCGACAGGGGTGGCATGGACGAAGGTGCCGTAGTACGGCATCGGCTGTGCCGGCTGGAGTGCCACTGTCCGAGGTACACGAGTGAACTGCGGCGGAGGAGAAGCAGGACGGCTCAGGGCCTCTGCGTAGGATGCACGAGGGTAGTCAGCCGGAGCTTGCGGTGTGTTTTGGCGAGGCGTGGCGTCGTGTTGCTCACGGAGAACCTGATGCAGCTCTTCCTTGATGACGTTCGCAACAGAGTTGACGGTGGGCGAAGGTGTTGCGGCGCACTTTTGCAACTCCTCACGCACTATGGAACGGATGAGTTCCCGAAGGTAGTCAGTGCTGCTTCCGATTCCAGTGAAAATGTCAGCGGTGGACATACTACCCACTTGCCGTTCGTACAGGTTGGACCGCTGCAGAAGCATTTTTTCCATAGTGACAGCCTCCGCCAGGAACTCCGTGACCGTCTTTGGAGGGCTCCTCACGAGACCAGCGAAGAGCTGCTCCTTGACTCCTCGCATCAGATGACGCAACTTTTTGTCCTCTGCCATCCTTGGGTCAGCTCGTCTGAAGAGGCGCGTCATGTCCTCGACGTATGCAGTCACCGTTTCGTTTGGCAACTGTACGCGGGCTTGGATTGCTCGTCCGCTCGTTCGTGCCGATCGGCGCTAATGTAAGCCTCCAGGATGCAGCGGCAAAATTCGGGCCATGACGTCAGCTGCTCCTCGCGGTTCTGAAACCAGGTGCGCGCTCCGTCCTCCAAGTAAAAATAGACGTGCCTCAGTTTTGCCGGATTGTCCAATTGATTCAAGGCGGCCACGCGCTCAAAGTAGACCAACCAGTCTTCGACGTCTTCGAAAACTGCGCCGCGGAACGTTGTCGGTACACGTGGGCTTTCCAGTGTGTAGCGGTTTGACGCCGCGTTCTCCACACCGGTTTGGATTGTTTGGACGCAAGCGCTGGCCATAGCTTTTGAAATGGTAGGGAGAGTACCGTCGACTTCAGGAGGCAGTCCTCTGATTCTGCGGCTGGCTCGGTGCACGGGAGTGTTGATGGGTACAGCGCTTGTGGAGCGACTCCCTGGAGGGGTCTGCAACATCCGATATGGTTACCCCGCACCTCCACCAGTTGTCACGAGCCTTCAGGGGCGTTGTAGGGTTGCTGGTAGCTAGGGGGGCTAGCTTCGGCCAAAAGACGTCCGTCGGGGCTGGCTCTCAAGCGGGGAAGAAGCGCGCGGTCTTCTTTGTTCTCGTCGGCTAGCGCCATTCCAGTCTTCCACCCACTACACGCAGGTGGCGATATCTTGCAAATGCATTGTGTGCACAGTGCCAGAAAGCAGGATGAAAAAAGGAACACATGCTTGGAAGAGAAGTTGCTCCTACGGCATGTGCCCCCCTCTCCACCCCACACCACCTGCGCCGCACCAACAGTGCATTTCACTGAAAGCTTGTGGCTAAAAATAACTACTACACTGTTTAACGCCGTTGTTCTCGTCGAACTGCATGGGGGCTCCGCACCTGAAAGTAGACCTTCTGGGAGAAACACTGTTAGCTTGTGCATACCTTAACCTTTTGTCGTCTTTGTTAACCCCCCCACCCTATCTAATGGACTCAAGGGTTCCCTTTGAAAGGTTTATGTCTGTAGGCTGGAGAGTTCTGAACCTGTATATGAGATACGATTCCCTGTATTTTCTGTCCCTCGGCGATCGGAAGTTTCCCTGAAGTATGTAGAGTTTAAGTTCGTCGAATTTTATGAGCTGTCCTAACTTCTAGGCAGCCATCCAGCACGGATGACATTGTTTGTATTGTGGTGAATTGTCGTAGCATAAAAAATAAAATAATCGAATATGCCGCCCTCACTGAGGCAACAAAAGCCACATGTGGTACTCGGATCTGAATCTTGGTTGGACGACACAATAAACGACAATGAAATTTTTCCAACCTGCTACACTGTCTACAGGAGGGACAGGAACGCGCATGGGGGAGGTGTTTTTATTCTTTCACAATACTATATCTAGCTCCCTCATTGACGTCGAAGTTGACTCAACCGAAATTGTTTGCTGCAAAGTACTGCTAAACAATGGCTCGTCTGTAGCATTCGTTTCCTTCTACGGACCACCCAGCTCGAGAACCCCTCAACCCCTTTTCAATTTAAGCAATGTATTGCTCACATTACAGACAACATACATTATTTTGGCAGGCGATTTTAATTTGCCAGATGTGACATGGCCGCACCTTACCTCAGTATTGGGCAATTCATCCCTCCTGTACACGACCTTCCGCGAAATGACAAATGCTCACTCGTTGCTTCAGTTTGTGCAAAACCCAACGCGGGTTATGGCTAGCAGTGCAAGTGTGCTTGATTTATTTTGTTTGCAATGTTCCTGAACTTGTGTCTTCTGTTACCTCGATTCATGGTATTAGTGATCATGATATTGTCGTCGCTAAGATGTCCTGCGCCACCAAGAATCGTCTCTCTGCGCAGCCTCGCAAGGTTTTTTTTTTTTTATGAAAGAGGCGATTACACAACAATATCATGTGAACTAGACACTTTTCTCCCGCAGTTTATAGCTCACAGTTCGTGCCTGGACATAAATGCACTGTGGGATCTTTTTAAAACCAAAATCTTGTCCTTGACACAAACCTTCATCCCCTTGCGTGTCATTACTTCCCAGCGCCGAAACGATAAACCGTGGATTACTAAAGAAATTCGTACGTTGATAAACAGAAAAAATAGAGCCTTTCGTAAGCACTGCTGCTCGCCGAATCCTACTTTGTACGGAAAGATGAAGGAAATGAGCAAAACAATAGCAAGGTTAATGCGCAGTGCACATAAAAGGTTTCTTTGCACTCTAGGAGACAAAGTCAAAACTGATCCAAAGGAAATGTGGAAATATGTCAAGAGCGAAAAGAACTCTTGTGACGCTATCCCTGACGTCATAGATTAAGAAGCCTACAGCGCAGATATCTTGGCAAAAACAGAGGCCTTCAATGCTTATTTTCATTCTGTGTTTTCACAGTCAAAAGCCGTAGTTTCTAAATCGCATGACGTCAGTGAGCTCACACAGATGATGGAATTCGAGCTGTCTGAAGATGGTATCGCATCATTGCTGCGGTGGGTAAACATCCACTCGGCTAGCGGCCCTGACTCTATTTCAAATTTTGTTCTAAAAAAACTGTGCTTTGTCTGTCGCCCCTTTCTTAACACTGTTATTTAAAATATCCCTTCAAGTAGGTGCTCTACCTTCGGACTGGAAAACTGCAAATGTTATTCCGATTCACAAAAGTGATTTAAAAACAAGAACGTGCAACTACAGGCCAATTTCACTCACAAGCGTTGCTTGCAAAATATTAGAACAGGTTATTTATACGAATTTAATGGCACACCTTCAAGAGAATAGCTTCTTTATCCCTTAGCAAAGCAGTAGGCTCTATGTATAAAATTAGTAGTCTTATACCATTGCCATTATAGACAGCAATGTACTATGCTCTGTTTTATTCCAAACTTAGTTATTGTGCGTTAATCTGGGGAATAACAACTGGAAAGAACTATGAGAAATTAATTAAACTACAAAAAAGAGTAATACAAATATTTGAAAACTATTATGGTAGACCGCGAGATTTACCCTCTCGCAACCTTTTTAATAAACACTCCTTACTTAATCCGCGCAAATCAAATTTACTATTATAGATTGCTCTTGCACATAAAAAAACACAGGCTCCATGCTAGTAACATACCTATTTCTTCCCCTAGATATCAATTACGCCACCAAACGAGAATGCCACCACTCATGAGAACCAACTACGGACGTCAGCAACTAGAATATCAAGTACCCCGATTATTAAACCTCGCTGAGCCTCACATAGATTTTCATGCACCGAACTTTAAGCAGTCTGTAAAACACTTTCTCTTAAATTCTCAAATATTTTATGAATGAAATAGACCGCACTAATTTTACAGATACACCACTTTTGTCTATGAATATGTGTATATATATGTATGGGCATGTATATATGTATATATCTATGTGTGTATGAATATTATGTGTATATGCGTCTATGATATATGACTATCTATGAATGTTTGTATATATGCCTATATATTTTTCAGGTTGTACTGAAAGCTTATAATGAAGTCCTTAAATGTTATGTTTTGTTTTCTATGAAGTGTCTCTCCGATGTATTTTCTTTTCCCAGCGAACGCTACGCATGGTGCATATTAATTTATTTACCGGGTTTTTTTTTTGTTGTTGTTGTATTGTGTTTTCTTCTACACAAATGATGTATATGCACGCCGAGTGCGCATAGGAGTAAGAGCCCCCATCAGGCAGATTGCCTTTAGCTCTCACTCCTTTTTCTGTGTAACAGAAATAAATAAACCTCAAACGCAACATGGCTTCGGTGCTGGCTTTTCTTGCGACACACAGGCATTGGATACCGTATCTCATACCCTGTTAGTACTACAAAAGTTGTCCTACCTACACTTGCCAAATACCCTCCTCAAGTGGTTGGAAGCGTACCCGTTAGAGAGAAACCAACGCGTGATAATTGGAGGTGTTCACTCTTCTGATGTGTCAGTATTATCAGGTATTATACCACAGGGGTCCTTCTTAGGGCCTCTGCTTTTTCTAATATTTATTAGCGATCTAACTGAACACTTGCCGTGTGAGGCTATATGCAGATGATTGCTGCATTTACCGCGAAATTTCACGTGAATGAGACAGTGAACAGCAACAAAGTGATCTGGACAAAGTCATGTCTTGGTGTTCAACGTGGAACATGACACTCAACCTGTCCAAATGCAACCTCTTAAGATTCACGAACAAAAAGCACCCCGTGATTGCTACGTCATGAACACAACACAGCTGTCCCTTGTGACAGAATATAAGTACCTAGCAGTCATTTTTTTCCAGCAATCTGACTTGAAATGCGCACACTGATTTCATCGCAAGAAAGGCCAGCAACACATTAAACTTCTTGCGGCGTAACTTTAAACACGCATCGGCCAGCCTGAAAGAAACCCTGTACATGTGGAATGTGCGCCCACTTTTGGAGTACGCGTGCAGCACTTGGGACCCTTTCACTAAGGTGACCATTGACGCTCTAGAGTCTGTGCAGCTGAGAGCGGCCCGTTTCGTCGCGGACCGGTCTTCACAAAGAAAACTACATATTGAAGCCTACGTACATATCTGCTCGCACTGACCACCCACTAAAGGTGCGCGAGTTCCCTGCCAGAATTAACATTTTTAAACATTCATTTTTTCCGCGATCCATTCGGGAATGGAATAAACTACCTGAAGAAATTGTAGCAGCATCCAGGGAAACATTCGCCACTGCGCTTCAGAATCACATTTTATCATAGTATTATTATACTTTCATTTGTTGCTTCTAGCGGGCTACGCTTGAGACTTTTTTTTCTCGATCTGTGCCTGTAGCATATCTGCGTGTGTATATATGTGTATATAATTGTGTACTTGTATTTATTATATGTATATACACATAATTCGTGTTTTTTTCCACACACGTCAAAGTTAACTACTTGTCACCCTTCGTTCCTTTATTATGTAGCTCTGTTTCTTGTATGTACGTCATGATTTGTCGACATTCTGCATTTTTCTGGGATGTATTACTTTCCTGTATATGTATATCTTCAATGTAATTATCTCCCCCCTACACTAATGTCCCACGTGGGCGCTGTAGGTATTGAAAATAAATAAATAAATAAATAAATAAATAAGCTTGCTGCGGCACTGCCTACGGCAGTTTATTCGCGGTGCCCGCGGGGTGCCCGTTTAATCTAACATTAATTAGTTGACCAGTTTCGCCGATGTACTGCTTATGACAGAGTGAACATTCCAAAATGTAAATAACGTTTGAACTAGTGCAAGTGAAACTAGATTTTACATGATGGACATAGTCACTTCCCGTATACTTTTAACTTTGAGATCATTTTGAATATGCTTGCAGGTCTTACATCTGGGACGGGAGCAAGTTATTACGCAGGCGTTGCGCTGAGGGTTTACTTTGGCATGTACTAACAGGTCCTTAAAGTTTCTATTACGGCGGTAGGTGACTCTTGGTATTTCCGGAAACGCTTTTCTAAGGCGATCGTTGCTTGTTAGTATTGGATAGTATTTCCGAAGAATATTATTTATGTTTGGAAGCGCATTGGAGTATTTCGTTATAAATGCTAGCGGTTGGTTGGCCTGCGCTTTAGGGGCTCTTTTTTTCTAGTCCTGGTGTACTATCTAGTTTAAGCGCGTCATTGTATGCCTTGTTGAGAGCGTCGTGCGGGTGATTTCCTTCACGACGGTCTCAAAAAGGCATACAATGACGCGCGTAAACTAGATAGGGGGCACATGCCATAGGCGCAACTTCTGTTGCCAGCGTGCGTTACTTTTTTCATCCTGCTTTCTGGCACTGTGCACACAATGCATTTGCAAGATATGTACGAGGGGCGGATTCTTTGGAAACTTTCGCTCTTGCCCTTTATATTAGTCACGCTAACATCTGTCACCCACATACCCCTGCACACAACCCCCCCCCCCCCCCTTTTTTTTTTTGTGGCACGTGCTGCTCTTCTATCCTCTCTCTCTGAGGACGGGGGAGAGTACGCAAAGGCGTACATAAAGGAACGCTGGAGAAGGCAGTTGCCGCCCTGACGAAGACAAGTCCACTTGTCGAAACGTTGGCTCCTGCGACATTCCCTGTTCTAAATCGTATCTTGAAAGTAATTTAGTAAGTTCCCTTGGCTGTGGTGAAGACGGTAATGATTAAGGCGCGTTTGCGTTCCTTATTATACTAGGAAAGTTGAAATTTCCGAGCAAAAAGAGAGGGTGCAAGGGAAATCGTGTAGAAACTTTATTAATTGCGTCGCGCAGTTCGTCGACAAAAGTTAGAGGTGAGGAGGGAGAGCGATAGCAAATTGCTAATATGATCATGCGGTAGCCGATAGTTACTACAAACAAAACTAGCTCTAGTTCAGTGTTAATGTGGATACACGACGAAGGAATATCCTTACAAACGGCTAGAAAAAACGCCGCCTCCCCTGCGCATTGTCCGATTACAACGGTATATGTGAAAGCGGTTTGCGTCATGAAAGATTTCTTGATCACGGGCTTGCACGTGGAGCCACGTTTCTATTAAGGCAGCTATCTTTGCACTGCATGTGTCAATAGCTGATGATAAAGAGTTGCGTCTGTTTGGTACACTTCTAACGTTTCAAAAACGTACTGATGCCTGAGGATGTGATATGCGGCCACCTCCCCTCGCGCATTCTGAGTAGACGTGTCCATTGAAGAAGAAGCACGTGCATTACTGGCATGATTGACGTGTTCTTTTTTGTTTACCTGTAGAACTTTGTCGCCCTCTGGAAAGTACATGTAACATTTGCTCTTAAGTTGTAACGCAGCTTAAGTGGCGGTGTTGTTGTTGTTTTGTAGGGTTTTACGTCCCAAAACCAGTTCTGATTATGAGAGACGCCGTAGTGGAGGTCTCCGGAAATTTCGACCACCTGGGGTTCTTTAACGTGCACTGACATCGCACAGCACACGGGCCTCAACATTTCGCCTCCATCGAAATGCAGCCGCCGCGGCCGGGATTCGATCCCGCGACCCTCGGATCAGCAGCCGAGTACCTTAGCCACTAGACCACCATGGCGGGGCTAAGTGGCGGTGAAACGGTCTGGGCTTTTCCAAAGTCAATTATAGTATTTTACGGGCCTGCCGTGCTGCAAGAGAGAAATCTTCGCACTGAGATGTTCTTAGCCTTTATTTGATTGCGCAGTGCCAGTACTTTTTCTTTTGTTTTGAAGTTACTAAACTTGGCGATAATGCGGCGGCACTTGGTAGGTGGATAGTTTCCCAAACGGTGAAACCCTTCAAATGAAGTTCGTCAAGGCACTCACTTGGGCTAGTTGGTTTTGCATTATCTTTGGTGGAAATGCGCTTTGGACGCGGACAGAGAAGAAGACGAAACACACGTACAGCGCAACTTTCAACTTTATTGGGAAATGAAGGCAGCATCACTTATATCACACGTGGCAATTTGGCCACGCTCACACGTTGATCACACGTGGCAATTTGGCATGCGCTCTATGTTCCATGGGCACCCAAAAATTCCAGTTCCTTGTCTTATAGGGCAAAGGAAGCTACGCTTACGCAAATGTCTCTACGTTCCCAAATCATTTTCGCTTCGACGATCAGCCTAGCAGATTGACTGCGATTACGATAAACTTCAGTGGACTGATTAAATATGAGGGTGCGCTTGCATTTTTCACAATGATTTGCGAGATGACCATTAGCCTTGTTTTTGACGTTATTGTTCTGCTCCCTTAGACGGTCGTTAAGGCATCGGCCGGTTTGGCCTATATGTATACTTTTCCACAGGAAAGCGGTATGTTGTATGCTCCAGAAAACGGCCAGAGTGCAAGGTAAACCACAACAAAGAATTAAGATTCGTGGAATGTATAACCGGCGTGGTATACAACATACCGTTTTCCTGTGGAAAAGTGTACATAGGCCAAACCAGCCGATGCCTTAACGACCGTCTAAGGGAGCACAACAATAACGTCAAAAACAAGGCTAATGGTCATCTCGCAAATCATTGTCAAAAATGCAAGCGCACCCCCATATTTAATCAGTCCGCTGTAGTTCATCGTAATCGCAGTCAATCTGCTAGGCTGATCATCGAAGCGAAAATGATTTGGGAACGTACAGACATTTGCGCAAGCGTAGCTTCCCTTGCACTATCAGACAAGGAACTGAAATTTTTGGGTGCCCATGGAACATAGAGCGCATGCGAAATTGCCACGTGTGATCAACATATATAAGTGATGCTGCCTTCATTTCCCAATAAAGTTGAAAGTTGCGCTTTGTGTGTTTCGTCTTCTTCTCTGTCCGCGTCCAAAGCGCATTTCCACCAAAGACCTTCAAATGACTTGCTGGCAAAACTGTCAAAAACAGCAGAAAATAGAACTGAATAATTTCGCTTAGGTTTCTTGCCAGATTTCCTTAAAATCTGCAACTCAATGAAGGGTTAAATTGTCCCTTCTCGACCTGTTCTCTAACTCTGTTAGTCTAGATTGCGCAACGTAATTCTCGTCAGTTAGTTCTTCCGCAGATCTTTGCATGCCTCTTAGTTCTTCCGTCATATCATCCACGTTTTTATATTTTTCTTCTCTTTCATCAAGTCACTTCCGGATGCCAGTAATTTCTGCCTGAATGTCTCTTTGTCCGGTTTTAATTTCATTTTATTTCCCTAGAGACCCCACATGGGGGTATTACATAAGGGGTGGGGTCAGTATGGGTGGGGTCAGTAACAATGCCACGTATGTCTATATTGTAACGACGCGTTATTGACGAGGATGCGGAGCAGCACAAGAAAATAGACTGTATCCGTCGTCCAAAACAGAACAGAACGTCTTCTTCGTCGCCGCGATCAGCGTGCAAGCCCGTTCAACTTCAACTTTGTGTGCGTTGACACATACCCGCGGCAGCACAGTTGTTCCATTTGCTCCCCCTTAAAAAAAATCATCGTCCCGATGATAGAAGCACGCACAACCACGACAAAACGACTGCGTAGCGTTGTCAAGCATCACAGTACGGCTTCATACGAAGCACGTGAACGACTTCGGGCAAGTTCCGTCGGCGTTTTGAGCATTGTGAGCTGTCGGGAAGTACTTCGTAGTTTACGTCACTGATACGTCGGAGAACTACGTAAGGGCCGACGTATCTGCGCAGGAGATTTTCGGAGAGCCCACGCTGACGAATAGGCGTCCAGACCCAGACTCTGTCGCCTACGTTGTACGTTACGGGTTTGTGGCGAAGATTATACCGCCTGGCGTCGCAGTCCTGTTGCTCGTGGATGCGCAGGCGCGCAAGCTTCCTAGCTTCTTCCGCTCGCTGGGTGATATCGTCATTATAGTTGCCTCCTTGTCACCAAGTTCATGTGGAAGCATTGCGTCTAATGTTGTCGTAACCTCACGGCCGTAAACGAAACTGAAAGGTGTCTTGCGAGTGGTTTCTTGACGAGCCGTGTTGTATGCGAAAGTGACATAAGGTAAAATCTCGTCCCAGTTCTTATGATCTGCGTCTACGTACATGCTTATCATGTCAGCCAGTGTTCTGTTGAGTCGCTCCGTCAGCCCGTTCGTCTGGGGGTGGTAGGCCGTTGTATTCCTGTGGGCTGCCACTCAGCCGTAGAACGTTCTCCAGAAACTTCGCCATGAACGGTGTGCCCCTGTCTGTGACCACTACGGCAGGAGCGCCATGCCTTAAGACGATGGATTCCAGAAAAAATCGTGCCGCCTCGTCCGCTGTAGCCCGTCTAAGAGCACCTGTCTCGGCGTATCTTGTGAGGTAATCTGTCGCGACGATGATCCATTTATTGCCACTAGCATACACTGGAAAGGGCCCCAGAAAGTCCATGCCTACTTGTTCAAATGGTGCAGATGGTACTCGCACAGGATTCAATAACCCGGCTGGCTTGACGGATGGTGGTTTGCGGCGCTGACAGTCGAGGCATGTCTGGACGTAACGTTTCACGATAGCAGCAAGTCTTGGCCAGTAGTAATTCTGCCGAATTCGTGCCAATGTGCGAGTGTAGCCCAAGTGCCCAGCGGTCAGCTCGTTGTGGCAGGCGTGTAAGATCTCATTTCGAAGTGATGATGGTACAATGAGCAAGTAGTCGCTGCCACTAGGTGAAAAATTCTTCTTATATAGTACGCTGTCGCGCAAACAGTGCGACGCCAATCCTCTTGCGAATAACCTTGGCACTTTGGTGGTTCGGCCTTCCAGGTAATCAATGAGCGGACGCAATTCAAGGTCGTCTCGTTGCTGGCGTGAAAGATCGGCAGTGTCCACGATTCCCAGAAAAGCGGTGTCACCATCATCTTGCGCCACCGTCTCAACAGGAGACCGAGAAAGACAGTCGGCATCGGCGTGCCGCTTTCCTGACTTGTATGTGACAGCGAAGTCGAACTCTTGGAGTCGAAGACTCCAGCGTGCGAGACGGCCGGAAGGATCTTTCAGATTCAGGAGCCAGCAGAGCGAATGGTGATCGGTAACAACGGTGAAACGCCGACCGTACAAATACGGACGGAACTTCAGAACTGCCCAAACCAGGGCGAGGCATTCTTTTTCAGTAGTGGAGTAGTTAGCCTCCGTTCGTGACAGCGTCCTGCTGGCGTAAGCGATCACCTTTTCGCTGTCGTCCAGCCACTGTACGAGTACCGCACCTAGGCCGACATTACTAGCGTCTGTGTGCACTATCGTCGGGGCGTCTTCATCGAAGTGCCCTAGCACAGGAGGCGTTTGCATGCGTTGTCGGAGCTCGCGAAAAGCCCGCTCCTGGTCTTCGCCCCACATGAAAGGTGTGTCTTGCCTTGTAAGCTGTGTTAAGGGCCATGCGATGCGTGAGAAATCCGCAATAAATCGTCGGTAGTACGCGCAGAGGCCCAGAAAACGTCGTACGGCCCTTTTGTCTGACGGGGTCGGGAAATTAGTGACTGCAGCAATTTTTCCGGGATCAGGTCGGACTCCATGCCTGCTGACGACGTGGCCAAGAAACTGAAGCTCTTCGAAACCAAAATGACACTTTTCAGGCTTTAAGGTCAGACCGGCACAGCGTATCGCTTCAAAAACGGTTTTAAGTCGCTGTAAGTGTTCGTCGAACGTTGCCGTGAAGACAATGATGTCATCCAAGTACACCAGGCATGTTTGCCATTTGAGTCCGGAGAGCACAGTGTCCATTAGACGCTGAAATGTCGCTGGCGCCGAACACAACCCGAAGGGGAGAACTTGAAATTCATAAAGTCCGTCGGGTGTAACGAATGCGGTTTTCTCACGGTCTCTCTCATCCACCTCAATCTGCCAATAACCGCTTTTTAGGTCCATCGACGAAAAGTAGCATGCGTTTCGTAGCCTGTGCAAGGAGTCATCAATACGCGGCAGTGGGTAAACGTCCTTCTTTGTGACCTGATTGAGCTTCCGATAGTCGACGCAGAATCGCAGGCTGCCGTCCTTCTTTTTCACCAAAACTACAGGGGATGCCCATGGACTATTGGATGGTCGGATGACGCCATCCTCCAGCATCGTCTTCACTTGTTTTTTTGTATTGGTTCGCGTTCCTTTGGGGCCACACGATACGGGTTCTGTCGGATTGGTCTGGCGTCGTCGTCAATAATGATGCGGTGTTTGGTGAGCGGCGTTTGACCAACTTTTGACGCAGATGAGAAGCAGCCACGGTACTGGTTGATGAGCTCGACAAGACGTTCTCGATCGACTGCAGTTAATGTTGGACTGACGTCCACAAGAGGCGCAGCTGTGGGGATGATAGGGACCGCCTCTTGAGCTAAGTGACAGTCTTCTGTTTCGGCTACTTCGTCAAAATAAGCAACAACAGTGCCTTTAACGATCCGTCGGCGCTGCTTACTGAAATTTGTCAACAAGAGTTCAGCTCTTCCGTCGATTAAATTTATAAGGGCTCTCGCAAAGGAGACGCCACAGTTCAATTCAAGCGTCTTGATGTGTTCCGCGACGCCAGTACCAATCTGCAAGCGGTCACAATAAACGGGTACGAGGGAGCAGCTTCGCGGCAAAAGTATGACGTTGTCGGCAGCAATACGTAAGCGGGGTCGTTGGTGTTCCTCATGGGTGATGTCCGACTTCGTGGCAATATGCAGAAAAGCTTATTTAAGTTTTCAGCGAGTGATGATGCACAGGTGATGTCGACGATATGTTGGGGAAGGCCGTTCCAATCTTGAGCTGCGCGTGGGAAGAAGGAAGCTGAAAAAGTAAGAGTTCGAACCCGTGGACGAAAAACTTGATGGGTGTGACCGGTGCGGTGAGAGATGTACGATGCTGGCATGATGTAAGGTGCACGATTAAGTGATGAGTAATAGAACTTGTGGCACACTAATAGAGTGGCTATGCGACGGCGAACTGAGAGAGGTGGTACCGCATATTTAGTTTTCAACGCTGAAACACTGACGTCATACGAATAAGAAGAATGGATCAACCTTGTAGCGCGAGTTTGGACTTATTCTAGATCGTTTATAAGGTTAACATGATGGGGGTTCCATATGGCAGATGCATATTCTACTTTAGGTCGAACGAGTGATTTGTAAGCGAGCAATCTTACGTGATAGGGGCGAGGCGAAGATGATGTTTAAGAAATCCCAGTGATTTGTTTGCTGATGATATGACGTTAGCGACATGTGCATTTCATGTTAGGTCATTGGATAATTGTAATGCGTAAGTATTTGAAAGATGATACGGATTCTATGAATTCGTTAGCGATTTTGTACTGAAATGCGTGAATATTGTGTCGACGGGTAATGGAAAGGAGCTTGCATTTGCTAGGGTTAAGGGTCATGAGCCAGTTTCCACACCATTGTTGAATGTGGTTAAGATCCTGTTGGAGGGCTTCTTGATCAGTAGTGTTAATTACTCGGCGGTAGATCACGCAGTCGTCAGCAAACATTCGAATTTGGCAGTGTACATGCAGGGGGAGGTCGTTAATATAAATCAAAAACCTTTACATCAGCAACAAGCTCGGACTGACACTTAGAAAGGAAAAAAACGAAGCGCTGAAAAACTGCACACAAAGAAGGAGGCTACACACAGGACTGGCGCTCAACTTTCAACTAACGTTTATTGAAGCAACATCGAATTTATGCGCGCAGCCGCCAAACATAACCTCTCTCAAGATAGAGCCTTCTGAAAAACCACCACGCCACCCCCATAATCTCCGCTTCATGCCCACGTACGGTGGCTGACTGCAGTGCAGTATTGAGCACTTATTGCTTGGAGTGATTTTTTTATGCGCCGTCCTAGTCTTCCTCAGACGAACAGATTGGTTTTGTTCTATGAATTGTATGCAGAGCCTAGGTCTATGAACGCTTAAACACCTTCTCAGTCGCCGAGTTGTTATCAGTTGCACAAAAGAAAAATTGCGCAAACTTATCGCACCCCCTTGGCGCTGACCCCGTATGCCTACGACGGGCATCAATCCCGTGCTCCTTGACCAAGCAATCGGCATACGCTACGCACGCACGCATGATCACAAAGCGAAGTATCCCCGAATGGCCGTGAGTTTCTTTTTTTTAGGGGCGAAGCTCCTCTTAGTCTAACGTTGTCACGCGTCCGGCGTAAGGCGTAACCGGCAGTATCTCCCGAACAGTATAATAGATGGCGCTGTCTCATAGAAGTACATACAAACTGCAGTTGAGTGATGATATTCTAGATGGCGCTGTCCACAATCTGTGTCGTCATCACCATTTCTCGTCTCATTTCCTAGATGGCGTTGGTCCAGTAGAAGTGTGTGCAATAGTGCGCTTGTGTGAATCGCCGATAGATGGCGGTGGAAGTGCCGCTACTCTCCGATTGGCTGCTGCGCGGGCTGTGCCTGGGTGCGCGGGGAACGAGTGCCTCTTTCATTCTCCTGGATCGTCGCCGTACGTGTCGGATCGTTGGTGGGGCATGGACGAAGCGGAGCGGCGGGCGCGGAGGGCCGCGGCGGCTCGTGCTCGTCGCCAGGATCCCGCGGTGCGAGCCCGCACTGCACTTGTTTGCATGATGATTTTATCGGGCGAACTTCTCGGAGGATTAACGGTATCACCCGTAACTTCCGGAGCTTCGCCCACCTCACCTTCATTCACCTCGTGGATTTGCTGTGAATTTTTAAATGCGAATGCATTTCTTAGTCGGGGCATGTCTGGCGTCGGTGTCCGCATCTCTCCGCTCTCACTCCCTCTCCCATAGCAACAGCTGCGGGTGCGCGCGCTTATCCTCGCCCCTAGCAACCGGAGCAGGTGTTGCGGGCGGAGTAGCGGAGAGTGAGTGGAGAGGAGGAGCGCGCTCTGGCGTGTGAGGGCGCTCGCATCGCGGGAGCTCGGCGGAGCTCCCGCGTGTGTGGAGAGACTGTAGGAGAGGGTAGGTGCTGTGCTTCGCCGCTCCTACTCTCGCCGCTCGCTCGCTCTCTCTCCTGCCTGCGCCCCACTCTCCCGTTCGCTCGCTCGCACGTATATATAAATGCGCATTCGCATTTCCTCACGATTCCCTTCGGGGAGGTGGGGGCATTTTCTTTAGACTGCGCGAAATCGTTGCATTCAAGATGTTAAAATGTGTTTTTCGCCTATACGCCTGGTGCACCGCCTATAGAGGCGCCACTGATGGCCACCTAGCGGGCGCCGCCGACAGTACTCTCGGGAGGCCGAGCAGACGACAACGCTTTTTGCAGCGCTGGGAGGCATGGGCATGGCCGAGGAACGCGGCTGCGATTTCCCCTTCGTTCGCGTGCCGGACACCTACTGTTGCGGTGACAGTTGCAGGAAAGAATCGGGCCTCTGTGAAAGTGGGCACGCGCGTGCCGTTAACACAATTTAGGACAAACCAGTCCGCATATAATTGTCAGGTGCATCCCGCCGACCACCGTGAAAAAGTCCAGTTGCGAAGTGGAGCTCGTGTGAAGTAGCCGCCTTGTATTTCCTTCTTTTTTTTAAATTGCACCGTTGCCACATTGCCGTCTCTGTACCTTAATATCTGTACCTTAATAATAAACACACATAATTTGAGCAGAGTGGTAATTCAAACAATGAAGCAAACAATACGTGATGCTGGCGTGC
Organism: Hyalomma asiaticum; assembly: GCA_013339685.2. NCBI lineage: Eukaryota > Metazoa > Arthropoda > Arachnida > Ixodida > Ixodidae > Hyalomma > Hyalomma asiaticum. The sequence continues at coordinate 347,535 of CM023482.1, read as the reverse complement.
GTTATGTAGCGATCTTGATAGCACTGATTACATACGTGACATAATCGCATAATAATTGACATAAAAGTCACCTTATGAAGCGCAACTGAGAGATTGTTAATGAACCTGCGTACACTCCTCATGGATATCGCCAAACTTGCCAGCGGATAAAACCATTTAGCGCCGCGTTCGTCGAACTACCCTACCTGCTGCAGCCGTCAAAACTTGCAATTTTCTGAGCGACCTTCTTGAAAGCGCACAAAGCTGCGTGAGAATTTTTGTGTTTTGGATGCTGAGTAAAGAGAAGGCGCATGATATATTGAAAAGCGGCGAAGGGTTGGTCAAGTTAATTGGGAGCGACAGAAAGGCTGGGGCTCGCTCTATCGTCAAGATGTATGTAGAAACATGTAAACACTAAACAGCTACTGAATTTCTTCGTCACTTTACGGAGATTTCGTCATATATGCGTCTTCTGTGGGCCTGCAGTGCACCACATTGTTTTAGAGCTTTATGTGCCTATGCAAGTATTGCCATTATCATGGTGGTTTGCGGTCCAGCATCTTCCGATTATTCCGTATATGAAATGTTCAGCACGAACCAAAGCTATATTTAGTCTTGTGTTGGTTTCAAACTTTCTTCATGCTCTTTCGTCCGTGTGTTCTGCGTGCTTCTACTTTTCAAGATGGTGTATGAACATGCCCGAACTGCCACTGTTGTAACATAATTTTTTTTCTTCTAGTAACAGTGGTAGGGCACACGCATACCGAGCACACATCAGTTTCTTGTCTTATTAGAGCTGGTGTAACTCGTAAAATAGGGCAAGACTTCTGTGTGAGCACTTTAAACGTACAAGCAGGCTTTTGTTTACACTCCTCCCCCTTAAAACTTAGCCAGGTGGGTAGCCCCCCTCCATTTTCGTTAACGCCATGGGTAACACCCCTCCCACCCTGCGAAATCAAAATTCTGGTTAAACGCCTACGTACAGGAAGAGGTCGTGTTTGGATGGCTTTTGTTATTCGACATCCCTTGAAGCTTCGGCCACCCCACACATGCAAAGAAAGTTGCTTATTTCGCTGCGACAACGCGAACTAAACGGCGAACGCGAACAAAGTCGTAGGAAGCTACGGCGCACGGCTGCCTACTCTCCCGCGAATACTTAGCAGGGTCGCCACCAGTAGCGCTTCCGTCGGCTTGCACGAGGCGTATAGGTCGTCTCATGACAGCCGGTCATGAGACTCCCGAGTCCGCACGACCAATGTAATTCGCCTATGTCGCCCATTTTTCGGAGAACTGTGCAACTGAAGTACCTGATCCTGTCACCGCCGTTGCTGCCAGTCGAGTGATGAATAGCACTTCGAGCTTCTAATGCCCCGCCACGGTGCCCTAGTGGCTATGGTACTCGGCTGCCGATGCGAAGGTTGCGGGATCGAATCTCGGCTAAGGCGGCTGCGTTTCTGTGGAGGTGAAATGTCGAGGCCCGTGTGCTGTGCGATATCAGTGCACGTTAAAGAACCCCAGGTGGTCTAAATTTCCCACCTCCACTACGGCGTCTCTCATAATCAGATCGTGGTTTGGGGACGTTAAACCCCAGTAATCAATCAATCAATCAATCAGTCGATCAATGGAGCTTCTAAAAAGATATTTCCCAACGAGCGGCAGCTTCACTGCATGCGCCGAACCGCTCCAAACCAACGTTGTCCCAATCATCACCGTGTCATTTGCAGGGAAACGGATAAAATTACGTCCTCGGCACCTTCCTGACAGTGTCCCTAAAACTATAGAATCCATACACGCGACTGCGCGTAGAAGTAAAATATCCGCGCAGCGCAGGCACGCCCAGCCGTGAGGAGGGAACCCTTTCCGGCGGCCGCCGCCGCCAGTGGCCACAGCGGCGCTGAACGCACGATTCGAAACAGGAGCGCACGAGGCCTATACTACATAAAAACGCATCCCCACCTTATTTGCTTTCTACTCAGTCCTTCGATGCCTTCATGGCAACCGAAAACCTGTCTTAACATAAAAGTGTTTTATGCCGGGGTCCACGAAGAAATCAGTGACGTACTTCCTTTAACGGAAGTGGATCTTTGAAAAAAAAACAACTTGCATTCAAGCTGAAAAAAATTGGCAGATCCCACGTGCAGTGAGAATCAAGGAAGTGCGAAGCACGCATCATGAACGTAAAACGGATTTGCATTGTTGTCTCGTTATACCGAGTTTGGTACATATGAACTTAACGAAACGGTCGCAAGAGCGCCATGGCATGTAAACCATGCCGTCCATACACGCATGTCATGATTCTAACGTTATGACCTGTCATTTACGTTCCTCATGCAGTCGTGTTGTGCCATAGCAATTTTGGTATACATCCCATTAACGAAAGGAGTGGCATGTAGATCATGCCGCTCATGACATGCATGTCACGATTTTCATGTTATGCCCTGTCATATACGATTGTCATGCAGTCATGTTGTGCCAAACCAATTTTCGTATACATCCCATTAACGAAACGGCAGTATAGCGCCAGGGCCATGGCATGTAAATCATGCCGGTCATGACATATAACATGAAAATGATGACATGCATGTCATGATCTTCATGTTATGGCCAGTCATTTATGATAGTCATGGAGTCATGTTATGCCACAGCAAGTTTCGTATATATTCCATTAACGAAACGGCCGCAAGAGCACCAAGGCTGTGGCATGTAAACCATGCTGCTCATGACACGCCTGTCATGATTCTAATGTTGTGACCTGAAATCCAGGGTTCGACGGAAACCCGCCTGGTCGGGAAAATTCATGGCGGAAGAAACTTGCGCCGACCAATCGTTCAAAAATAAAACAAGACGTTTCGGCTCCACTACGGGAGCCTTGTTCACAATGAAATGACTTTTTGTAAAAAATTCATTTCATTGTGAACAAGGCTCCCGTAGTGGAGCCGAAACGTCTTGTTTTATTTTTGAACGATTGGTCGGCGCTAGTTTCTTCCGCCATGTTGTGACCTGTCATTTATGTTCGTCATGCTGTCATGTTTTTGCATACCAATTTTCCTATACATCCCGCTTACGAAACGGCCACGAGAGCACCAAGACCGTGGCAAATCATGTCGCTTATGACATCATCATCATCATCATTATCATCAGCCTGTTTAGGTCCACTGCAGGACGAAGGCCTCTCCCAACGATTTCCAATCCACCCTATCCTGAGCGAGTTGGTTCCACTTTATGCCTGCAAAAGTTTTAATTTCATCGCTCCATCTAACCTTTTGCCTGCCTCTGTTACGTTTTCCCTCTCTTGGTATCCATTCCGTTGCTCCTACTGTCCATCTGTTTCCTCGTCATGACATGTCCTGCCCAGGTCCAGTTCTTTCTTTTAATTGATGTAATAATATCGGCTATTCCTGTCTGTTCTCTGATCCATTCCGCTCGTTTTTTATCTCTTAGCGTTACCCCCAACATTTTTCTTTCCATTGCACGTTGCGTGCTCCTTAGTTTCATCTCTAGTTTTTTTCGTTATCCTCCACGTTTCTGCACCGTACGTTAGTACTGGCAGAATGCAGCGATTGAATACTTTTCGTTTTAGTGAGAGCGGTAAGTTTCCAGTCATGATTTCGTAATGCCTTCCGAATGCGCTCCAGCCCAACCTTATTCTACGGTTAGGAGTTCCTGTTATTAACTGTCCCAGGTATACGTATTCGTTTACACATTGTAAGGGTTCATTGTTGATTTTAAATTCCTGTTCCTTAGCTAGGCTATCGAGCATAACTTTGGTCTTTTGCCTATTCATTTTTAACCCAATTTTAATACTTTCCCTGTTTAGGTCATCAATCATGCTTTGTAGTTCGTCCCCGTCATTGCTAAAGAGCACAATGTCGTCTGCGAATCTTAAATTGCTGAGATATTCTCCGTCTATTCGAATTCCCTTGTCTTCCCAGTCTAGACGTTTAAAGATTTCCTCTAAACATGCAGTGAATAGCATCGGGGATATCGTATCTCCCTGTCTCACACCTCTCCCGATCGGGATTTCTCTGCTTTTCTCATGTAGGAGTAGTGTGGCTTTGCAACCTTTGTATATGTTGTTTATGGTTTGCACGTATATGTCAGGCACCCCTTGTCTACGTAGAGCTTCTAGAACTGCTTGTATTTATATCGAGTCAAATGCTTTCTCGTAATCGATAAACGCCATATAAAGAGGTTTGTTATATTCCCCGTACTTCTCAATTACTAGGTTGATAGCGTGGTTGTGGTCCATTGTCGAGTAACCTTTCCTAAAACCAGCTTGTTCTCTCGGTTGATTAAAATCGAGTGTTTGTGTTAGTCCCGCAAAAAGCTCCTCTTTCACGCCACGTAGAAGATGCCGCAACTTCTTGTCCTCTGGCATGTTTGGATCGGCACGTTTGAACAGACGGGACATGTCCTCAATATACATGCCGACGCTCTCGTTCGTGCGTTGGTTCCTGGCTTGTAGGGCATTCTCGGCCTTCTCTCGGCGATCGGTGCTGGCGTATGCAGCAAGCAAATGTCGTCGAAACTCTTCCCATGATGTCATAACAGCCTCGTGATTCTCGTACCATGTCCTTGCTGCATCCTCCAACGCGAAGTACACGTGGCGAAGTACACGTGGCGAAGTTTCCGTGCGCGGTCCCAACCGTTGACGTCTGCGACTCTCTCGAAGTGCTCCAGCCAATCCTCGACGTCTTCGTAAATGTCGCCGTGGAACGACTTGGGCACGCGCGGCGGGTACACGACGAGATCAGATGATGTCGCCGGGCTAGTCATTGTTGCAGTGTCAGCAGTGGACATTGCCTGCGTTGTCGTAGCAGCGGGAAGGGGTCCGAATTCAGGCGGGTCTCCTCGGAGGCGGCGGCTGGAGCGCTGGTGTACAGGAGTCAGTTCTCTGGGCTCCAATAGCTGAGGATCGGGGCTCCGGTCTCTTCCACGCAGGGGACTTCCAATCATACCAGCACCTCCACCAGAATGTAGCGGTAGGAGAGTATAAGAACAGATTTATTATGGGCGAAGTTCTGCCCGAAAATAGGGTTAACAAAAGTATGTCGCTAAGAGCGTTCAACACACACACACTGGCGTCTCTTCTCGACTGACTGTACCAGGCAAAACTCCAGGGCTCGTGTCTCTGTCTCGTGCGCGTGCACGAGAGGCACGCGTTGCGCCGCCACCACGGAGAAAGTTGAAACGCGAGATAGCAGACGCTCTTCGTGGCTCCCTCGCTACCATCGACGCTCAGCAGCAGCCTCAGCGTCAATATTTCGTGTGTACAACGTACTGAAGGTGGGGGGAAATGTAGTGAACGTATGTCTTCGCCGCACAAGAAGGAACAAAGACAACGACGAAGTGCGCGCGCTTGGGCGAGCGGAACGTGAAGCGCGTGCCTTTCGGTGCTTCGGAACGCCGACGTGGATCGAGCGTTACCAGCGGCCGAGCGGTGGCACGTTCGACCCAGGGGAACAGACGCACCGAGCTGGTGCCACCAGACCAGCCGGGACGTACCGGGCGTTCTCCTGTGGCGAACAGGTGTCCTCGACATGGCTGGCTGTTCCTGCGGTGGATGAGCGAGCGAGCCAGCACGATCGGCTGAAGCAGTGGTGTGGCCGGGACCATCTACGGACTCGTGGTCACGGTGCCACGCAGGTTCGAGTCCGGCACAACCATCTGCTGAGGGCGTGGTCACGGTGCCGCGCAAGGTCCCTGCTCGGCACAACCACCTGATGAACGCGTGGCCCCGGTGCCGCGCAAGTTCCGATCGAGCCGCCTGCTGAGAGCGTGGCCACGGTGCCACGTATGCTGCAGTTCGACGCAACCGTTTGCTGAGGGAGTGGCCTCGGTGCCACGTGAGAGGCATCGCACCTCGACGTTTTCCTGAACGAGCAGTTCAGGGTCTGCTTGTGAGCTCGGACACGACTCATCGTGCTTCGTCTACTGATGTCAGCGTGCGCCACCGCTGCTAGAACATCAGTCGTGTGAGTGGTGCGAGCGAACATCTGACATCAGTTAGACAGGACGCGCCGTTAGTTCCATAGCGTAGCGTTCAGATTGTGTTCTTTGCCGTCTGTTGTTTGTGCATTGTTCGTCTGTCGAAAGTGTATGTGCTGTCTCGTCCTATCGATAAATGTTTCCTTGTCTGTGATTTAGCTGTCTGTGTCTGAGTCCTGGGCCCACGAACCACCACAGCTACTTTAAATTCTTCGTTCTTCGCTCTGATTACCCCTAGATTGCATTTTTTCTAGTACATAATTTAGTTCTTGTCTTCTTTAGGTTAAGTACAATCTTTGCCCTTACTAATCTGTGATCGCTGCATTTTATTTTCCCCACTACTTCTGTGTCTTGAATTATACTTAGTTGTTCGCACATTATGAAGTCGATTTCATTCTTTGTTTCCCCGTTTAGGCTTTTCCACGTCCACTTCCTATTCTTGTGTTTCTCGCTTTCTTTCGGCAAATTGTACTAGCATTTCCCCACAGTTATTCCTATGGCCAACGCCGTAGTTTCCAATCGCCTGCTCTCCACTTTGTTTTGTCCCTACTTTTGCGTTGACATCCCCCATGACTACTGTGTATTGTGTCCGTACTTTCGTCATTGCTAATTCGATATCCTCGTAGAACTGCTCTATTTGTTCGTCGTCTTAGCTCGTTGTTGGCGCATATCCCTGGATTATCTTAAGTTTATACCGCTTATTTAGTTTTATTACGACGCGTGGAACCCTTTCGTTAATGCTGTAGAATTCATGTACGTTGCCCGCTATATCTTTGTGAATTAGGAACCCAACGCCATATTCCCTCTTTTCGGGTAAACCTCTATAGCAGAGGACATGTCCATTGTTTAAGACTATGTAAGCTTCACCTGTTCTCCTAACTTCGCTAAGGCCAATGACGTCCCAACTAACTCCCTCTAGTTCCTCGAGTAGTTCTGCTAGTCTAGCTTCGCTGGAGAGGGATCTTGCATTGAACGTTCCAATGTTCAGTTTCCAGTGGCGGCCTGTCTGGGTCCAGTGACTATTATTGCCCTCTGCTGCTTCACAGAGCTGGCCGCCGCCGTAGACAGATGTTCTGCAGCTGCTGGACACTGAGGGCGAGGGTTTAATTGTAGGCATCGTGTGGGAGGTGGTGGCCAAGTACTTCACCAGGGAGGCCAATTCCTGTTCTGGTGTAGGAGTGAGTCGTAAACGGCAGTTGAACGACTGAAAGCCTTTCAGGTACCCAACCGTCGCCAGGCCTCCCTACCGACGTAATCTCGAGGAGTATAAAAAAAAAAGAAGCGGTGGGGGGGGGGGGGGGGGGGGTTTGGGCGTCGAAACTGCGACCCTTGGCAGTCCCGTTAAACGTACATTCTTTCAAAGCCTTTCATGCGCGATATCTTCTATCCGCGTTACTATTTTGTACGGTGTTCGGTCTCAAAATGTCCGCGACATCCAGAACGTCACGGTTTTTAAAATTGCTCTGCAAGCAAGGTCGGCGCGTGTCGAAAATCGTGTGTTAGCATGCTCATGACATGCATGTCATCATTTTCAAGTTTTGACCTGTCATTTACGTTCGTGATGCAGTCATATTGTGGCATGCCAATTTTCGTGCACATCCCGTTAACGAAACGCGTAGCATGTAAATCATGTCGCTCATGACAAGCATATCATGATTTTCATGTTGTAATCTGCCAGTCTTGTTCGTCATGCTGTCATGTTGTGGCATGCCCATTTTCATGTACAGTCTGTTTCATACTTAGGGGAAATCTCGGAGCGCCTTAAAACGCGTTGCGTCCATGATGCGGCGAGCGCTGGAGTCGGCCAGCAGGAGCTGCTTACGGAGGCGCAGATGCTCTATGCGTGCACCCTTTAACTGAGGCCGCATCCCGTTGGCCACATGGTTGCGTCGCGTTGCAAGGTACTCCGAGATTTCCCGTAAGTATGAAACAGACTGTACATCCCACTAACGAAACTGCCAGGAGAGCACCAAGACAGTCGCATGTAAATCATGTCGCTTATGACATGCATGTCATGATTTTCATGTTATGACCTGTCATTTATGATTGTCATGCACTCATGTTGTGGCATGCCAATTTCCGTATACGTCCCATTAACGAAACGCGTGGCGTGTTATCATATCGCTCATGACATGCATATCACGATTTTCATGTTGTGACCTGTCATTTATGTTCGCTATGCATTCATATTGTGGCATACCAATTTTTGTATACATCCCATTAGCGAAACGGCCAGGAGAGCACCAAGAGCGTGACATGTAAATCATGCCGCTCATGACATGCATGTCATGCTTTTCATGTTATGACCTGACGTTTGTTCGTCAGGCAGTCATGTTGTGCCATGCCAATTTTCGTAAACATCCCATTAGCGAAACGCCCAGGAGAGCACGAAATCGTAGGCGGCTAGATAGATTGATGGATAGATAGATAGATAGATACGCTCAAACTCGCCGAAGTTCGCTAAGAAATGCTTCGCATTTAAAAATTCCAGCCAGGCGGACTCGAGCCCACCTTAAACCGGGATTTCACGAAAGCAGCTGGACGCACTACCGATACACCACAGCAACATCGCTCACACAGGGAAGAAATGGGCCTTAGATATTCACTATAGCGATTTATAAGTTACATTTAATTGTCGTCCGGTTAAATTAAAGGTGCTTAGTGCAGTGTTTGACAAGCAAAATTACTCTCAAAATAACATCGCCTCCCTTATACTGCACCCTTGGCTCGCTTAGGTTAGCTGCGGTGGTACCGCCAGCTAGATAAAGCGGAGCAGATTGTGTGTTCGTCGGGCGAAGTACGAACGCGGCCGCTAGAAAATTCCTCTTGCGTGGGCAGCGGTATTCGCGATTCCGTCTAAATGCTCGCCACCTAGCGGACGCTCCTGGAACCAGCCGATCCAAGGTCGACCTCGAAACGCGGCATGCTATCCCATTACCGCGGGCTGTAAAACAGCTCTGTAATTCCTTAATCGACGCCATGCCGCCTCGAAGCAGCCCCAAAAAGAAAGAATCCTCATCGAAATACTTTTGTTGCGTGCCTCAGTGCGTGTCATCGCGATGCAAAGACAGCAACACCTCGTTTCATCGGTTCCCCAAAGAAGCAGAAGACGCTCCGCGCAGGACAACATGGATTAAGAACTTGTGCATTGGCACGAGGGTGACAGGAACTATGCTAGTTTGTTTCAGGCACTTCACTCGCGACGATGTCTTCCTCCCCGTTGAGTACACAGATCGTGCGTGCGCGCGTTTATTATCATGCGCGCTTTTCGAAGAGCCGGAGTGTAGTTTAGTTTAGGGAAGCGCGTGAACAAAATAGCGACATCGTTTATACGTGTATATCTGGTAACGTTTTCTGAGCGTGCCTATCCTCAACTTGAACTGCGGTAACATTATTGCTGACGTACTTTTTCCCGCATGCATTGTAGTAAGTAGATATAAAGCGAGCACTTGCCTTCGTCGCCTTCGTCCCATGCGCGCGCTGCGCCTCGTAATTTGTTTGGTGGTTATGGCGGTAATGTGTGATCGTTTCACGTAGCGCGCTTGCATTTCGAGTTCATCTGGTGGCAATTCAGGATTTATTGCGCTCGTTCCAGCTTTTTAGCCCTCGACCTGTCCACCGCGCCTCCAAGATTGTCTTCCGGCACTGCGCATAGAACTGAACTCTTTTTAACAGGTTTTAAGTGACGCATTTGTACTCAATGGAGCAACGCCGCGCACAAGTGCTTGCATCTTTCGGAGAGGCCTGCTACGCATAAACACGTACCTGCCTTCTTCAACTTCAGGCTCGCTGGAAAGGCGCTTTATCCTCAAGAAAATCTGATGCGGGTCTCCGAACAAGTGCGACGTTGGAATGCACAGCGCAATTATTTCCGCTGTTTCGCCGCTCGAATCTTTTAGACCGATTAATATCAGATGTTCGGCAGCAAGAAGCCTTTCGCATTCGACGAAGCATCGTGATTCGAACCCGCAATCAGGAAACTGGGGAAACTTTACCGCAGCGCTAAGCGGAAGCGCGGCCGTGACCCTGGGTATAGAAGCCATCTTTGTTTTTCGCAGCAATAATGCCAGATGAACCACTTTTTCTGGAGTTGCGAATTGAGCTGCGGAGCGCACTGCACACGGAACGCAAGGGCTGCCGTCGACAAGCAAATGATTGACCTTTCATAAAACGATCCGCTGTCAACCCGTTCGGTTTCGCTTGCAAGGTGTCACCATTTGCAGACGATCGTCATTTATGGCAGGCGATGCTCTGGCGCTTGCAGTTGGGTGTTTCAAGGGAAATGTGAGTCCCTCGAAAACTTTCACTCGTCTACAACTGTCGAGAATCTTTGTGCCGCGTCGAGGTGCTGCTGATGTCTAGATTTCGTTTGTTTGCGCCACAGCATCTGGTCACTCCTGGAAAGAGATTTATGCCGCGGGGGGGGGGGGGGTACGTTAGGCGAGAGTTCCTGTAAAACATGGTGAGATCGTGGTAGCCGCGGAGTCGATCCCTTGCACTGCGGGACGAAGGCAGGTCGCTCTCAGCCCGGTTGACGAGTGCTTGGGTGTGAGCAGCTGTGTTGCCTTGGTGTCCGCTGTGTGCAGGCACCCAAATGAGGGTGATTAGGCGATCAGGTGGAGGAGAAGAAGCGAGGATCTTAGCAGCCGGAGAGTGAATTCTACGATTCGCATAATTACTAATTGCGGTTTTAGAATCTGAAAAAATATACTCTGCAGAGGAGCCTGCAATTGCTAATGCAATTGCAGCCTATTCCGCTTCCAGGGATTCTGTCAAATTTGGTATCGACGCGCTTACAATCGGGTTTTCGAATCCGTCTATAACGGTCAATGCGAAAGCTGGTCTGTCTGAATATTCGGCTGCGTCTGCATAAACTGCCGGAGTGTTGGGAGGGTAACTTTTGTGGAGAGCCTTACCTCTAGCTTCCCGTCTTCCCTGATTATGCTCCGGGTGGGTGTTTTTAGGAAGAGGTGGGATAAAGAGGTTATTGCTAACAGCAGTGGGGGGAGAGAATGTAGCCGTGGTACAGCCAGGTAGGTTTATTCCAAGTCGACGCAGGATTGTATTTGACCAGTTTCTGTGCGCGATAGCCTTTGGTATTGACTTAAGAGGTTCTACGAGTTCTCCCAGGGTGTTGTGCACCCCAAGTTGAAGCAGTTTCTCCGTGGGGGTTGAGTTAGGCAGGCGGAGAGCAGTTTTATAGGCAGTGCGGATGACTCTGTTAAGTTGCTCGGTCACCGTGGGTGTGAGGTAGAGGTAAGGGATGGAGTAGGTGATTCGACATAAGCAAAAGGCCTGAATGAGACCACGAGTATCGGCTTCCCTCATACAGCGATGACGATTGGAGATGCGCCGAATCAGTGAGGCTGTATTGTGGATCGTAGTGCAGAATAATTTTATCGTCTCAGCGTTGGAGCCATCGTTAGAAATATTAAGACCTAAAATTTTGATTTTATCCACCACGCGGACAGGAATGTCATCTAATGTGATTTTAATGCTAGAGCTATCCCGTGTCGTTCGGTCAATGACAAGGAGTTCCGATTTAGCCGCCGAGCATGTGAGACCAATGCTGTTGGCGTGGTTAACAACAGCGTCCGCGGCTACCTGCAGTTTTGATTCGATTTCGCCATAGTTGCCAGCATTGACTCAGATAGTGATGTCATCGGCATACAGAGTGTGGCTCACGGAAGGAATTCTTTCACGTTCCCGCGCTAACGGTATAAGAGTTACGTTGAAGAGAAACGGAGACAGAACTGCTCCTTGGGGCGTTCCCCTGCTCCCCAGAGTGAGAAGATTAGTTTTGAAAGTGCCCAGCTGCAGGCAGACAGACCTTTTACTCAGAAAGGCAGCGACATACCTGTGCGTGCGGGAGCCTACGTTCAGATCGCTCAGACTTTGTAAAATGGAGGAGTGATTCACATTATCAAAAGCCTTAGTGAGGTCTAATGCGAGGATGGCTCTGGTTATGTGTGGGAAAGCGGGAGTGAGCACATCCTCTTTCAGCTGTAACGTTACATCTTGAGTTGAGAGTCCAGAACGGAAGCCAAGCATGGTGGGAGGGAAAAGGCGCTTTTTATCCATGTAGCAGTTAAGGCGATTAAGGATCACATGCTCCATCAATTTTCTGGTACATGAGGTTAAAGATATAGGCCGCATATTCTTAAGATCTAAAGGCTTATTACTTTTAGGGATAAAAGTAACCCTAGCTGACTTCCATTCCTGAGGCAGCGTGCCCTGCTCCCAAAGTTCATTCTTGTAACTAGTGAGAGCGGCCAGTGATTTGGTGTCTGAATTTCGGAGTGCTTTGTTAGCAACACCATCTAAGCCTGGGGCGGATGTAGTGCGAAATTTGCTTAGGGCGGCCCATACCTCGGTCTGTGTGATCGGAGCGTCTAGGTCTGAATTAGGCACTGCATTATATGTCGGCAAGGGTTGCCCTTGAGGTCGAGGAAGTATGTTGCTTTAAGAACAGTTTCAACATCCTGTCCCTGTCTGCCTCGAAGAGGAGTTTTGTGACTCGCTTATTATTTTCCGTACGGGAAGAGCTCGTGTTCTTTATATGGAGAGAACCGTCAAGTCGGTTGCATAACTGATCCCATTGCTGCGACGAAAGCTCAGTTGCATGTTCGGTGATGAGCTGGAGCGTTTGTGCGATTTTACGTTTTAATTTGCGATTATACTTTTGTCTGAGCCATCGTTTTTCCAAACTCTGGTAGGCTTCCCACAGGTGCAATAGCCTGCTATCTACTGGATCGCGTATATGTTCAGCAGGGGCCATTTTTTCACTAAGGGCTATGTCCCGTCTTTGTAGTCCCGAATTTCCGTTGCCGTATTTTTGTCTCGAATTTTGCGGAATTTGTCCCAGTCAACGATAGGCTTGAGGTGGAACTGTGGCCGTAAACTGGCACAATGCAACGTAATTGTTAGGATGTAATGATCGCTGCCGAGGTTAACCCCCGTGTGCATCCAGTTAGCATGTCGCACATTTCTAGTGAAAGTAAGATCTGGGGTGGTATTCCTGCTCACACTGTTGCCAATGCATGTGGCTAGGGTGCAGTCATTCACTAAGGTGCATCCATTTTGCTGAATGTAGCCAGAGAGACTGGGCCCTTGCGAGTGTTTTTCGCATATCCCCAGTCTACATGCGGTGCATTAAAATCACCAGTTATCACTGTAGGCGCGCAACTTGCTATTTGCATGGCCCTATCAATAGCGTCGAATACCGAACGGAGGCCATCCCTAGGATGAGAGTAGATGTTCAACACAAAGTATGCGGCTTGCCCTGTTCGACGCGGAAGAAGCTCAAGAAGAATGCAATCTGAGTATAGGTCGGAGAAATCGTGAAATATAAAAGAGATAGTTCTTTGGATAAAAGTGGTGGCACACGGGGAACTACGATGGGAGTACACAGCTTGGTAACCGAGAAGTTTGCATGGCTTTAGAGACTCCTGTACACAGATGACATCAGAGGTGACTGAACACTGCTTTATGTAAAGCGAGAGGTTGTCTTTCTTTTTTGTTAATCCGCGGCAGTTCCATTGCCATATGCAGAGCGAAGGGGATGATAAGGAAAGGATGCGGGGAGGGGTTATGGTTGCGAAGGAGCCTGGGTAGGGTGGGACTGTGGCACAGGTTCTAAGGGTGGGAGCCGAGCAACTAGCGTGTCAAGTATATTCTCAACCCTAGTGAAGCGTTCTGCAATTTGCTGAAACCTAGGTCAACTTTTTTGCTTAAGTTCCCTATGTTCACTCCGGATTTTTTTAATCGTGCATGTGGGTTCCTCGTCGCATGAATCGGGCTGTTGCGTTCTTTTCTTTTTTGCAGGTTGGGGGGGATGAATCTGTGGGATCAGCCCTTGATTCGGTTTCCATATCAGACTGCGAGCTGGAGGGCGAAGTACATTGGAACTGAGAGGATGAAGCAGACTGCGTGCAGGAGGGAGAAATAGATTGGGACTGAGTGGTTGAAACGGGTGTAGCTGTGAGCGCGTTTAAACGTTCTAGCACCAGAGCCAACTGTTGCTTTAACTCTTGGTTCTCTCTAGTTAGACGTTCTATCATCTCCTTAGATTTAGAATTTTCACTCGATTCAGAGCATACACCACTGGAGCGGGAGGCTTGCTCTCCCCAGCTCACCTTTCCATTTTTGGTCCCGGGGTCCCGGCTTCGAGATTCACTTCGTCGAGGACTTTTGCTCCGGCTGGCACGGTTTCCGTCTTGGATTGAGGGGAAGGACTCCTCCTGGAACTGGAACTCCTGATGCTGCTGCTGGTGGTGCTGCTGCAGTCCCTGTCGTGGACGAGACGAACGACTGTTGCCACGCTTGAAGCGTTTCTGGCATGATCTGTCGCCCGTGGCGTGAGCGTCCCCACAGATGACACATTGCGGAGTGCAGGGGTGGTCTGCCTGATGTTTTTGACCACAGCCTGGGCAAGTGAGGCGATTCGGCAGTGGACATGCGTCTCGTCTGTGGCCGACTTGTCTGCAATTTAGACAGGCCTCCACTTTCGGGCGGAACTTGAAGACGGCATAAAGGACGCCAAACATTTTCACTGAAGGCGGGAGCTCTTCGGCCATAAAGTGGATGAGAACGTAGCGCGATGTGCGCCCCATGTCCCTCGCCTGGACAATAGGCAGGAGGGGGTTGGCTCGACGTAATTCTGGGAGCAAGTCCTGCGGCGACTCCCCGCTCCAGGCCCGGTAGATGATTCCTGGTCGCGCCCTGTCGGGCGGAGCTATGTAAGCATGAAATGCGCGTTTGTCGCCGCGTAGCGTTATTTGCCTGATTTTGGCGTAGTTGGAAACTCGTTCAGCGCAGGAGGCAGACACCGTGAAGATAATCTTGGGTAGGTTCGTGCACATGATGTCGTCCGCGGCAACCGAAGGATGCAGCCCCCTGTTGGCGACAACAGCCACCCGCAGTTCGCCATCGTTGAATTTGGCCAAATTGACTCCCGCAGTTGGTCGAAAGACTATCTTGAAGTCATCCAGCGGCAACCGTGGTACTGTTCGCATGCGAAGACGCGCCGCAGCTGTATCATCGAGCTGTGAGGGAACGCCCGGAGCCGTCACCGGTTTTCTCACTTGCGTTTCGTCACCTCACGCCGCGTTGCTCGACTGCGTTCCTTCGCTTTCCTTTGGCTGCTGCCGATGCGAGGTTTTTCGGGCATTGAGAACTTCACTCTACTCCTCCGGATTGAACTCTGCTGCAGGCAGATCCACGCCGCTCACCTGATATTCCATTTCGTAGCAGCTAGGTCGTGCACGAGCCCTGCGACGGAGTGCGTGGCGCTAGGGCTAGCCGGGTGGCGTTCCACCGCGCACACAATGTCGAGGTTCGCAAAGTTCTGCAGAAAAGAAGAGGTTTGAGGCACTCACCGGCAGCGTCAGCAGGGTGTTAATGCGCAACAGAAACCACTTCACTAGCAGAAAAGTTCTGGTTCAAGAAAACTTCGTCGAATCTGGAGCCCATGCGAAGCACGTCAGCCTTGCTCGGCCTCCTAGCGGCAGATCGCTCAGGTGACGGCAGAAGCGCTGCCGAAGAGTCGGCTGTGGAAGGCCCGTGGTGCGGGCACGGGCTGTGTTCGCAAAGTCGGCGACGAACTACGGTGCGCGCGGGAGGTGTGTGCCCCGCCGGGGCGAGGGATAACAGCAAGTGCAGCTGTCCACGAGTGTGTTATTTCTATTGATCCGAATTAGTTCGCACTTGTTATAGTTACCAAACGTTGTTCTTGCGTTCATTGGCGAGGCTTTATTCTTGGCAGCAAGACGGCCCGAACCCCACAACGCCACAGACAACTGTTAAGGCATTCTACCTGTTCTCTGTTTAAGCTAAACGACGGCTGACTCGCACACGCGCTTCTACTAACACTGGTATGCGAGGCCTCGACCATTAAACGCGTTGCTTCATTCTTATGCCAGGAGAGAATCTCGGATTCGTCTACCTTGGACGGGCAGTTACAGTCCTGGCAGTGCAAAGATAAATTATACGGCGTTCCGCCTGATAACGACCTTCTATGTTCACTTAATCACCGATTAATGCAACGCGCTGTTTGCCCTACGGAGAAACGTCCGCAAATAAAAGGGGTCTTATAAACCACACGCATGCGACTGCTGGTAAAATTATTTTTGGCTGTGTCCTTTCCCTGATCTGCTCGCCTTTTTTTTGCATCAGCTCATTTTACAGCGTAAGCTCTTATGAGGTCACAACAACTGCCGTTTTTGGCGCCGTAGTTGTCCATCGCCGCCGGTGTCCGTAACCACTATCGCACTAATTTTGGGGAAAAAAATAACCAGGACCGAGGAGGATTCGAACCTAAAGTCGCTGGAAAAAAATCCACAGCATATCCACGGAATGAATGATGATGAGTGGGCGAAGCTCCGGAGTTCGCCGTAGATCGTGCCGAGGTCCGGATTAATTTAGTTAACGCGCACGCTACGAATCCTTATGTTTCAACTACGCACAAGTGAAATCTCCCACCGGCACTTCATTGCAAGTCAAGATCCAGTGCATATATATATATATATATATATATATATATATATATATATATATATATATATATATATATATATATATATATATATTGTAATAAAGAGAAGAGACGTAGACACAGCGCCTTAGCTGCAGGCCGGCTGTTCTATTCTGCTCTTTGTCTTCCTCTGCTTCTCTAGCCCGCTTTTCCAAGCGCGCGCGTCAGAGCCCCAATGCAGCTTTTCGCCATCACACTCGGCCACGACTGCGAGTGTCGGTAACGGCCGAAACCGCGTCTGTCGGGCGGCACTGGCTATGCCGATGAGGCCGATCTCGGCTGCGTACTACTTCTCTTGTCCAGGTGTCACTCAAGTCTCCGGTGGGCGAAATTGGCTACAGCGTTGCGGCCGCTGTTGCACGCGTTGCGCGCACGGTATGCAAAACATGTCCGGCGGGCGGCACTGGCTGTGCCTCGCAGGTCGATCTTGCGTCCGCGGCGAGTTCGGACGAGATTTCGCCGGTGGCGGACCAGGTAGACGAAAATGGCTGTGTCGTGGTCGTAGCGGGCCTCGCCGGCAAACGTTCCGTTGCACCTTGCGGGTGGGAGGACCTGAGCCCTGTACCACCATCTGTCCGAGTAGCCGCTTACAATGACCAGGATCGTTTGCCTCGCTTTGAGTTTTTCTCGGTCCTCTCTGGATTGAGAGTTTGTCGGCCATCCTGCGTGCACGACCAGAATCGGATGTGTGCGAGTCGTTATTCACCAAAGGCAGAAGGTCTGCGCTGCCTTTGAACATAGTCAGTGCAGTCATTGAACATGGGTCTGAATTCTCATGGCAACTGCCACCGCGTTGCGATCCTTTTCTAGGAATCCGCGGTGAGTGGGCCACGATTAGCGTTGACTGGAAGTGTGCGTTCAACTTCGGCAGCGTTGCCTTTGTCAAGGCCAGCGAAGAGGCTGAACCAACGGACCCCGACGACAACCCTCCCGAAGGAGAGGCGCCCAAGTCACGGGGTGCGGGTGCGACGCCCAAGCCAGGAGCAGACCCCGGCTGCAGTGGCGGGTCCCCGACAAAAGCGGCCTCATCCGCGGCACAGACACTGCCACCCCCTGGAAGGGCACCGCAGGGCGAACCGGGAACCCCAGCACACTCGTGTCGGGTTGGTGCGGGCTGCAGTAACCCAGCGACCAACACCCGTCCACGATCAAAGATCACACGGTGATACGCAGTTCCCGGGAGGCCCAAACCGACTGGCCCCCGGCGTTTATTTCCGCTCATATTTGTAGGCCCACCGACGTCACAGCCCCGTGGCTTCCGCGAGCACAGATACATAAGATAAGACAGCGCATTGCGACTTACACTGCGCGCCAACACTTACCAGCACATCCCCCTTTTTTTATTTGCAAACCATTTCGCATTATGCCGAGGAACACAAAATAATGGGGGGGCTGTATGGCCTATTACAAAAAGCAAAAATAACTCGCGGCATAACAAACAATACCTTCATCCAACTCCTTCATCAATACCCCAACGCACTGGACGTTTGACCAGTCTGCCCGCTCTGGTCACATATCCTGTTGCTGAGGGAACCTGAGTAGCCGCTAATGAGGCGGCGGTATTTTCACCTCGCGGTTCAGCATGATCATCGGAGTCTGGGAACTCGTAGCTTCCTTCAGGTTTCCTCCGTTTTTGCAGACGGTTCAGCATTCTTCTGTTACGCCTTAACGTGATGCCCTCATCAGTTTTCACCACGTAAGACCTGGGTGTACCTGCCGCTGCAATTACCGTGGCTCTGGTTTGCATGTCGGTCACCCAGACCACATCGCCAGGGTTGAGTTCCATAAGTTGCCTGGCTCGGTGGCGTTTATTAAAATACCGCGCTTGCCGCTTCTTTACCGCGCCGTCTCTGGCTTTAACGTCCAAGAGACTCGACTTGACTGGGTCACGCAATCGCGGTACCATGGGAACACGGGTTCCAAGACGCCGGCCCATTAGAATTTCCGCAGGACTGAGCCCGACAATGCCGGGTGTCGCCCTGTAGGCGAGAAGAGCCAAGTATGGGTCCTCGGATTTGAGCACAAGGCGCTTAATCGTCTGCACCATTCTTTCAATCTCCCCGTTAGCTTGCGGATACCTCGGGCTTACGGTGATGTGACCAAAGCCATAGTCATTGGCAAATTGCTCAAACTGGGAACACGAGAACTGTGGGCCGTTATCTGTCACCACTGTTTCCGGAATACCGTGGCGTGCAAAGATGCTTTTCATTCTCTCGATTACAACAGCCGCATTGGTGGAAGGAAGCAATGCCATAAGGCGGCAACTTGGGCGAGTTGGTATCGGTTCATCTCGAGGTAACAGCGCACAAAAAACACGAAGACTGACAGAAGACGCGACGCACACAACAAGCGCTGTTGAGGGACAGGAACTTGAAGCTTCTGACGGCTGACAAAGAAGGTTTCTTTGTGCTGCTGACGGAAGGTCAATACGAGGAGAAGGCATCGGCCGCAATAGCAAAGAATTTCAAGCAGGCCAATGTGAAAACCCAGAAAGTCAAGGAGCAAGCAAAAAAGCTTTTGGAAAGTAAAAACTTGACTGGCCTCGTGAAACAAATGAGGAAAGCAAAAGAAGTTAACCTGCAAGTCTTCTTCACCATCAAGACTCACAAGCCGGAGCGTCCATTCCGCACAATAGTTTCTGAAAGGGGAAGTTGGCAGCACGTAGTCTCAGGTTTTCTGCAACGCATGCTTGAAACATTGGACGTCAAAGACCCTTTCAAGGTAAAAAATTCAGAGTTTATAACTGAAGAATTGCGCTCAGGAAGGTTTAATGGGTGCTATGCCGTTAGCGCGGATGTTGTTGATTTGTATTATTCGTTGCCGCATCCAGACCTTCTGAAATGTGTCAAAGAGTGCATCACGGAAGACAACGATGAGCTTCAATTCATTGAAAAGAGTGGCATTTCGGTCGAATCTTTCATCGAATTGCTCAGTTTCTACTTGAAGTCAACCTTCATTACCTGGAAAGGGAAAGTGCTTCTTCAAAAAGCCGGCGTGTGTATCGGATCAAGAGTGGCCCCCATATTAAGCGATATTTTCCTCGGAAAAGTCGACACGGCACTGCAAGATAGACTGCCCACAATGGTTAAAGGCGTGTTCCGATTCGTCGATGATTATTTAATTTTCCTGCCAAAATCGGATGGACCTGAATGCGTAACTGAAGTGTTGAGTGCTTTTCAAGTCGAAGGAAGGGGACTATGCTTCACCAAAGAACTGCCCTCAGACAACCAAATTCGCTTTCTGGACCTACAGCTCGACTTCCAGGAGCATCATGTATGCTGGTTTTATAACCCAAGGTCTAGCAAACCCCAGCTGAATTTTAAGTCTGGGCATTCGAAGCTAGTGAAGCGAGGCATTGCCGCATCGACGCTGGGATCAGCACTCAAGAAGTCCTGCGCCCACCGGGTTCAGGAGAGCTTCACCTTTCAGGTGCAGAGATTACAGGACGCAGGATTCCCCGTGACCGTTCTTTCCTCGGTGTGCGAAAAGTTGTTGAGGCAAATGAAGAAAGGAACCTGCGAAAATCGACAAAAAGTGACTAAGTATGCGGTCATTCCGTACAAGCATAGGTTGGCCCACGGTCTCAAGAACGTCGGCAACAGGTTCGGCGTCAACGATGTGTTTTCTGCAAAACACAAGCTCAGCAGGATGTGCCCCTTCGTCAATCAGGACTCTCGCAGAAAAAAGAAAGGATGTGAAATCAAGCATGATCAGAAGTCCCAGGAGTATGTGCCGTGTGAGTGTGAAGTGGTGTACAGGATTCCGCTATCGTGTGGTAGAACATATATTGGACAGACGGGACGCTGTATTAACACTAGACTGAAGGAACACAATGCTTCTTTGAAGAATGCGGCTCATTCTAATTTATCTATGCATTGTAGGTCATGTGGGTGCTCCCCTGGTTTCACAAACACCAAGATCATCTATAAGCACTGCCATCAGATTAACAGAGAAGTAGTAGAAGCGTATCATATTGCTAACGAAAAAGAAAACTGTGTAAGCCAAGCTTCCATTGATTTGTGTAACAAAGAATTAGATTTTCTGCGGCAGGCGCTTTTGTGAATGTCATGATTTTATCCTACTTGGACATGACGCGGCGACAATCCATGACACGTGCACATGCATGAAGCCTATATATGTGTGTAATGACCAATAAACCATTCAGTTGCGAACAGCGCTTGTTGTGTGCGTCGCGTCTTCTGTCAGTCTTCGTGTTTTTTGTGCGCTGTTACCTTGAGATGAAGCAATGCCACTTCCGGATAGCGTGACAGATAATCTACCACAACAAGATAGTGACAGTTCTTAATAAAGCAAAGATCTGCCCCCACTCTCTCCCATGCGAAACTTGGAGAGGGGGTTGAAATCAAAGGCTCAGAATTTTGCGGTGCGTACCGCACGCATGTCTCACACTCTTTCACCTGTCGTGATAGTTGTTCGCTAAGGCCTGGCCACCAAACCAACTCCTTCGCCAGCACTCGACTTCTCGAAATGCCTGGATGCCCATCGTGTAGCTTTCTTAAGATTTCTTTTTGCAAGCACGGAGGAACGATAAGCCTCGTACCGTTTACGAGCAAGCCTTCCCACTCGGTTATCGTCCCTCTATCTTGCCAGTACGGCGTCACATGAGAAGGAAGGTTTGGTTTTGCTGGCCAACCCCTGCGGCATAACTCGCGCAACGATTTACAGACAGGATCGGCTTCTTGAGCCCTTTTCACTCTTTCGAACAGGTTGCTACCGGTTTTCAAACCTTGAATGCACGATTTAGCGTATGACGACACTTCGCCCACGGAAAGTTCTCCGCATAAACGCCTGCATTTCTCGAGCGGTGCACGCGAAAGAGCATCCGCTGTGACAAGGCATTTTCCGGGAACATACACGACTTGAAACTCATAACGCATTTAGCCGTAGCCTGAAGCGTTGTATCCGTGGGGGAAGCACGTCAAGAGGCAGCTTTCCTAGCAACGACACCAGAGGTTTGTGATCAGTTTCAAAAACAGCCCCGAGTCCTCTGATGTACTCATCGAATCTTTCAGCAGCCCACGTCAATGCCAGTGCTTCCTTTTCCACTTGAGCATAGCGCTGCTCTGCTTTCGTGAGCGCTCGAGAGGCAAACGCTACGGGTCGTCGTTCACCATTACGCTGCGTCTGGAAAAGGACAGCCCCGACTCCGTAAGAAGAGGCGTCTGCTGAAAGAATCGTTGGAAGTCTAGGGTCATACAATGCTATACACTTAGCTGAGCAAATTAGGTCCTTCAGGTTTTCGAAGGCAGTGTTCTGTGCAGGGCCCCAAACCCATTCGGTTTCTTTCACCAACAGCGCCCTTAGAGGGGCCGTTACGTGCGCTAAGTTAGGCAAAAATCTTGCTAGATGGTTGGCCATGCCTAAAACACTGCGTAACTCTGTTACGTTGCAGGGAGGCTCTAGTTTCTTTACGGCCTCAATTTTCGCAGGGTCCGGCTTTACTCCTTCTGTGCTCAGGAGATGGCCTAAGAAGGAGATTTCATTCACCCCGAAGACACACTTCGCTTTGTTTAAGGTGACGTTATTTTGAACCAGCCTAGCAAGAACATCTGTGAGCCTCGCGTCGTGCTGCTCTTTAGTGTCACCAAAGACAAGGATGTCGTCCATGAGGTTTACTACGCCGGGGAGGCCCTGCAGTATTTCGGTCATGCGCTTTTGAAAGTATTCCGGTGCAGAAGTAATTCCAAAAGGCAGCCTCGTGAAACAATACCGCCCAAAAGGCGTTATAAATGTGGTTAATTCCTCCGAGTCCTTTGCTAGGCGAACCTGGTGAAAGCCTGAATTTGCGTCTAGTTTTGAGAACCACTTAGCCCCCGCCAATGAACCTAACGCTTGATCAACAGTCGGTAGCGCAAACCTTTCCCTCAAAACAGACTTGTTCAGCTGCGTCAAGTCGACGCACACCCTGACCTCTCCGGAAGGTTTTACGACGGGCACGATACCGGCGCACCATTCGGTGGGGCCTTCGACTTTGCGAATGACACCCATGTGCTCCATTTTCTCAATTTTTTTTTTACCTGTTCTCTTAGTGGAATCGGTATCCTGCGTGGTGCGCATATAGCAAAAGGGACGGCTTCAGGCTTCAGCCTTATACAATATTCCCCTGGCATCGTGCCAAGACTGCTGAAAGCTCGTGAGAGGAAGGCCTCATAATTCGTCTGTTTGCTCACAGGCTCCACAAACTTAATTACGCCTAATGCTTCTAGAGCAGGCAAACCGAGCAGAACGTTGCGCAAAGCACTAACAACATAGAACACCTGGCGAGAAGTTTTCCCTTTCCACTGAACTTCTGCCTCGTACTTGCCCAAAACATCAAGACGGGCCCCACTGGCTCCCGTGAGCACCTCGTCTGCCTTACTTAGTTTGGTGGGTAAACCTGGAAAAGACTGCGGCACTACCGAAACTTCGGCGCCCGTATCCACCTTGGCAAAAACTGGCACATCATTAACTCTTACAAGGACAAATCGCGACCCCGCGCTAGATGCATTGACAGTTCCCAGGAAAACGCGGCTAGAGTCCGTGTGTACTGAAGAGACCCGTACCTGTCGTCGTTGCGAAGTCTTCTTGAGACACACCTTGCTGAAATGTCCTTTGATACCGCAGTTGTGGCACTTCTGTGCCTTTGCTGGGCAGGCAGTCCTCGCATGGCCGCGGCCCCCGCAGAAGTTGCAGCGTGAACCTTGATTTCCGGAGACTGTTTTCTGCTGGCTCCTCTGATGCCCGACGGCGTCAACTCCCACCTCGCCGCACTCCTGGAACGAGGAAACGCTGCCAGCACCTTCCGCGCCACGAAGCTCTTCTTGTTGCATCTGCACCGTTTCCTTCAGTCGCGCCTTCGCTAGAGCCGTTGCCAGAGTCAGCTTGCCGTCCATTTGAAGAGACTCTGAGAGCTTCTCGTCCCGAAGACCGACAACGAACCGGTCCCTCACGAGGCGTTCCTTGCAGTCGCCGAAGTCGCACCGGTCCGCCAGAACATGTAGCGCAGTCATGATGTGGTCGACGGTTTCTCCGGGCATCTGCTGTCTCCTGTGGAAGCGAGCGCTCTCATACACCAAGTTGCGGTCCTTGACGAAGTACTCGTCGAACCTCTTTTTGACGACGTCAAACTTCTTCGCATCGTCCTCCGAAAGGTTGAACGTTGAAAAGATGTCCCGTGCTTGTCGTCCCATGGTATAGAGCAGGGCGCGCACTTGCGCCTCCTCCGAGCGCTCCTTCAGGCCAAACGCGAAGCGATAGTCGTCGAACGTCTGTATCCACGCCGGCCACTCCGACGCGTTGTCGAAGTCCAGCTGCGGAGGCTGCAAGAGGCCGTGCGCTGCAGAAGCCATGGCGCTTCTCGCTTGACGACGTCTCGTTTCCAAACGTGGGTGTCTCGACTCGTTAACTTTCTGACACCATGTCGCGTTGGTGCGGGCTGCAGTAACCCAGCGACCAACACCCGTCCACGATCAAAGATCACACGGTGATACGCAGTTCCCGGGAGGCCCAAACCGACTGGCCCCCGGCGTTTATTTCCGCTCATATTTGTAGGCCCACCGACGTCACAGCCCCGTGGCTTCCGCGAGCACAGATACATAAGACAGCGCATTGCGACTTACACTGCGCGCCAACACTTACCAGCACAACTCGGCCAATGACTGCCCCAACGGCCGGGGGCGTGACCGCGAGCCGCCTTGGCACGTTCCCTGGACGGCATCACCTCCACACAGGTCAGAGTGAGGCTCCTCGGTAAACAACAACGTTTCATGATGCGCACGGTGTTCAGGGGGCGCAATGGAAGTGGTTACAGATGGCTGGTCCATGGCATCAGACTCACACGGCGGCTGGGCAGGACCACCAGTGTAAACATGGTCCGAGCGACGTGGCTGGAATTCAGTCTCTCGTGTTGAAAGCTGTGTCGAAGAACAAATCCCCGGACCGATCAGCACGTCAGGGCAGGCCCTGATGCTCTCTGGCGATGAGCTGTAGTCCGAAGCCACAGCCTCGAGGTAGCGCTCCTCCTGAGCTGCTTCCTCGGTAGTGCAGCGGTCGGATTCGCTGGTGCCAGGGTTGTGGTGGCGAATCCGTCCAAAAACAGCGATAAGCCTGGCGCTCCACTCCAGCCGGGAGTGCTGGCTGACTCCCTCATAGCGATGCCATGCTGCGGCCGCACCATCGATGTTGTTTATGGCCACCAGCAGCTTGTAGTGGTCCGGCCAGGCATACCGGGCACCGAGAACGTTCACGGTGTCGACTGACGTAGACACAGGGCCTTTCTTTCTTTCTTTTCTCCTTGTTATTTGGCTCTTTCCCACTACGGGGGATTGGCCATGAAGCCGGCGGTTAATATAAAAAAGAAAAAAAAATTGAGCTAAAACAAAGGAAGAGTAAGGAATCGGTAACCTAAGGAAGAATGAAATGTTAGAGAGTGATAGACTATTTATAATACAAATGAACCATAATAAAATAATTTGAGGTTTCATAAACTAGTGGCGGCAATTTCGAGGTACGAAGTTTTGGTTGGAAAGATGATTAGCAACGAATTCCTTTTGTGTCACGAAGGAAATTGCACATCGCTAAGCAGACGTTCCTGTTGCTTTAACCTAGTGAGGACGCTCCAAAGGAAAGAATATTCTGAGAATTCAGGGGAATTTTTAAATTCCTGAATGAAATTTCGAAATGCCTTTTCCTCTGACTACTATAAGGCTGACAGGTAATTAAGAAGTGATCAATGTTTTCAGGCTCTTGACAATAGCAGCATAGCGGAGATGGCACCAGACCAGACCTGTGTAAATATTTACACAGCGCCTTAGCTGCAGGCCGGCTGTTCTATTCTGCTCTTTGTCTTCCTCTGCTTCTCTAGCCCGCTTTTCCAAGCGCGATTGTCAGAGCCCCAATACAGCTTTTCGCCATCACAATATATATATATATATATATATATATATATATATATATATGAAGAAGGAGGTGTCCTTGGATCCAGCAGAATCAAAACACTTCGAAGCGGAGGACGTGCGAAACGAAAACTTTTTATTTTTCCAACGTTTCAGCCGGGGACCGGCCTTCATCAGGGAAAAAACCTGATGGTTTTTTCCCTGATGAAGGCCGGTCCCCGGCTGAAACGTTGGAAAAATAAAAAGTTTTCGTTTCGCACGTCCTCCGCTTCGAAGTGTTTATATATATATATATATATATATATGGAGGGCTTTCTTTAGCCCTCCATGCGCGGCGCTTCTTGCAGCTGCGTGTTGCGCCCTGAGGGGAGGGCTGAGCTGATGGCCACATGCACGGCTCCCGTGACTCAAAGCGGCGGCGCCGAAACCGCTCCTTCTCCACCTTCCCTCATTTAACTTCTACTTCGGTATACGTCAAACACCCCCTTTTATCTTTGGGCTTTCAAGGCCGCCACCACTATTCCATACACCGCCCTTTCGTCTTTTTGCCCCTTTCAACTTCAGCCATGCTCTCTCCCTTTCTTTTCCCCGTTACTGTCATGTAGGCTCTGTGCGTACCATTTGTAGTAGAAGCTTGAAAAAGGCCGGTCTCGCGGCCGAAACGTCGTAATAAATGTTATGTTTTTTCAACGTGACCCTTTGATTATATAATTGACCTGCTGCTAAGGATCTATCTTTAAAGTATATATATATATATATATATATATATATATATATATATATATATATATATATATATATATGGGTGGCCGGTGAACGGTTCACCAGCGCGAGCAGTCGGTATTTTTCAATCAAAGAACTCGCTAGAACTGCCTGCGTCAAGCTTGTCTCTCGCGGGTGAGGACGCGTTCTCGTTCTTTGCGAGCTGGTAGCGCGTACATCGAAGAAAGAACGTTTCCATAGTCAGCGCGCGCCTTTCGCTCTCTGTCTCTCACTCTCTTACAAGACAGCAGATGGAAGAGTGAGAGAGCTCGCGCGCCGGGAGGCAGCGCTGAGTGCGCGCCTCCCACAACCTAGCACTCCCACTCCCACAACCGAGCATACCACTCTCACAACCTAGCATTACCATTTGTGAGCTTTGCGTCCATAGTTGTGGCCATAGTTGTGGCCATAGTTGTGGTACTAGCATGTGGTATTTCAGGACATTATTTGGTTGTAATTGTGGCTGTGGTATCATCGATGAAGACGAAACACTACATTGAATAGCCTTTATAGCACTTGGGCATGTTCAAGTTTATTAAAAGAATCGCAAAACACAATACATATATCAAGGTGCAACATTTTCAGAAGGAGGCCCAGAAGTAAAAACTGTGGGAGGGCTTCCTATCAGAAATGCACAAAAGAAAATTAAATAGTAAGCACAGGGAATAATTGAATACATGTTCACAAAATATAGTAGAAAAAATAAACCTCAATATTTGCAACACAAAGACCAATTGATAGATGACTTAATGGGATGAAAGCAGATATGTTCAAAAACAACATAGCACGCGGCAACACATCAAAAAATGCAATGCAAGGACGGAGTGGTGTACTAATAAAGTGATGAGAGCAGGTATGTTTTCAAAGATCGTCGAAACTGGTTGAGTGATAACGTCTATAATCCAGGGTTGAGAGCGTTCCAAATGGAAATTGCGCTGAAACCGGCAGTTTGTTTGCCGTAATTCGTAGAGACTTTAAGTTATTCGACAGGGCAAACCTGGTCCTATTCTTATTAATAAATTGATCAATTGGAAAGGCGTCAACAGAAACTAGGTGGTTGATGACTTTATGCAGAAAGACCATCAGGCTAGATTTGTATGTGCAAGCAACAGGCAGTACACTCAATTCTAGAAATAGGGGCTTGGATGATGAACGAGGGGATGTGAAGGTGATAATTTGTAACGCACGCTTCTGAATACTAACTTAACGAGATATGTGAGTGTAATAAGTATTTCCCCAAGTGGTCATACATCTTTGATGTGTGTATGGATGAAAGCGTGATAAAGTGAGAGAAGTGTATTAATGCTGAAGCTAGAACGCGTTCTAATCAATGCCCTTATGCCGAAGCCAATTTTTCTAACTACCGAATCGACGTGGGAATCAAATTTTAGATTGGAGTCTACAATGACCCCTAAGAACTTCGCAGAACTTATTTGTTTAATTTCAACATTACTTATCCGTATGTGTAATACAGATGTCATTAGTTTATGGGGAGAGTCAAAAACTGTGAACTGAGACTTTACAGGGTTTATATTTATATAATTCTTAAGACACCAGTCTTCAAGCTTCTGAACAGTGTAGTTTAATTTATCTAAAAGCCCAGTGGTGTTAGAGGCAGAAGCTACAATCGTCGTATCGTCGGCGTACAGAAATCACTTGGAGCCGTATAAGTAACTGGGCAGATCATCAATAAATGTCAAAAATAACAGCGGACCGAGAATTGATCCCTGGGGTACACCTTTGGTGATGAGCCTATGTCGGGACAAGGTGCCATCGATATAGACACTTTGATATCTATTTGAAAGGTAATCTTTAAGAAGTGCCAAAAACGGACCAGTAATGCCATAACTTTCTAACTTAGAAAATACTTAATGAGCAAACAGACAATGAAGCCTAGGAGGGCATAGGGGAAGTTACTTGTATTGTAATTGTGGAGAAAGTAGAAAGGAATTAAAGTGGATGACAAGACAAACCTGCCTTCGGTGGGACCCGAACCCACGACCTTCGGATGTCGCGTCCGATGCCCTACCAACTGAGCTACAAAGGCGGTCGTCCCCCCGTCCACTTTATTGTGTATTTATGTACGTATTATCTGGGAGTGTTAGGCAGCGCCACTCGTGGCCAAGGCGGCGTGTGTGGAACACACTTTCTTGCCAGGAGGCGTCACGTAGAACGTGAACTTAGATGACATGTCTTTTCGTCCACTTTAATTCCTTTCTACTTTCTCCACAATTACAATACCCCCTCCATAATGCCCTTGGCCCGGAGGGTATTACGAAATAAAAATAAAACAAGTAACTTCCCCTATGCCCTCCTAGGCTTCATTGTCTGTTTGCTCATTAAGTTGTTTCTAACAAATAAAGAACGAGCCCTTGACCCCTTCCCTTTCGTTATAACTTAGAAAATAAAACTTCATGATTAATATCGTCAAAGGCTTTTTTAAAATCAATGAACACTGAGCCGGCTATTAATCCCCTGTCGAAATTTGTTCGGATCCAGTCAATAAGGCTAATGACAGCGTGTTTTGTTGAAAGACCCGCGCGGAACCCAAACTGTGTAGAGGAAAGTATGTTAAATTTTGCAAAGTAGCTGGAAATACGAATTTCGATAAACTTTTCTACAGTTTTCCTGAAAAACGGAAGAATTGAAATTGGCATGTAATTTTCCACCAATGTCGGATCACACTTCTTCAGTATAGGAATTACTTTAGCAGTGTTCAGTTGCTTAAGGAAAATTCCTGTGTTAAAGATCGACTTTACTATATGGCAGATAGCTTCAGCCGTAACGTGTTTGACCGATTTGATAGTATTGAATGTATGTTGTCTAGGCCAGCTCCTGTATTCTTTAGCTGTTTATTGACCCTTGGAACTTCATGAGTTATACAAGGGCGTAAGAAGCAAGATTGGCGTTTCCTTTGCAGTTGTGGCACTCGGGTTCATTTCTGAAGACGAAAAAAGTTACAAAATGCGT
This sequence comes from Hyalomma asiaticum, assembly GCA_013339685.2. NCBI lineage: Eukaryota > Metazoa > Arthropoda > Arachnida > Ixodida > Ixodidae > Hyalomma > Hyalomma asiaticum. Next base: position 318,411 of record CM023482.1, on the reverse strand, counting down.
TACTTATTTGTTCGGGATTTTGTACTATTCTGTTTTCGATAGCGATAGCCTTGACGGCAGCTGTCGTATTATCGCGATTTAGGAAATCATTAATGATATTCAATTTCTGTTTAACGCTTGTGCAAGCGCCGATTTTCCGTTCAAAATATCTTTTTTTCGCTTGCTTCATGGCACCGTCTAACTGCGCAGAAACGCTCTCGTAGCGTTCTTTAAGTCGGGTGTTGAACGGCTGTCTTTTTGTTTTTCGATATAGATTATCTTTCTTGCGGAGGGAATCTAAGAGACCCGCAGACACCCACGGGCAACGCGGTGCGCCATATCGTTTGGTAAAAGGTACATCTCTAGTGCAAACTTTTACCGCATTTAAAATATTGAGGGTAAACTCACGCAGTGCTAGTTCAGAATCAGAAAAGCATAGGATGTCAGAAAAATCAGTGCGCTCTATAAGCTCAGCATAATCAGACAGATTGAACTTCCTCCCATGTAACTGTCTTTTGGGAAGACTACTAGGTAAATCAAAATAAAAAAGATCGGCTAGTGATCTGTAATATCTACCTGTAGAATTCCTGTATGAGGGTGCATGTCGAGGTTGGAAATTATGTTATCAATTAGTGAATTAGAACCTTGCCATGAGCATCGGGTTGGGGCATTAATCAATGACTCAGAGCTGAAGCCCACAAAACAGCCAGTAAAGTCTGCAAAAGCAAGATTTTTGTTCTCTAATAAGTCAATGTTGAAATCACCTAAAATGAGCGCATTCTTATTTTCTCGTGAAATTTTGTCTAGCGTTTCCGATAATCCAGCACAAAATTCCTTGATCGATGAAGACGGTGAGCGGTAAACCGTGCCAATGATTGTTTTTTTTTTTTTCTGAAACGTGAGGAAAGAAGTTTTCTATTTCGAGCCAAACGGATTCGCATTTGGGAACACTGATAGACAGATCGGCACGCCGTTTGTAAGATACAGTTTATGATGCGAACATAGCCGCACCACCATGTGGGCTATCAGCGCGGTGACAGTATTCCAGTACATATTGAGGGAACAAATACAAGGTTTCGTCCCCAGATGAAAGCCATGTCTCGGTTATACAGAAGAGTTTAAAGTGATGATCTGTGTTGTGCAGCAATACATTAATATCATCAAAATGCCTTCTCAAACTTCGGGCATTGATATGGCATGATATGAATAATATCCGATCTTTTAGGATAACTCATGTGCAGAAAAATAATCCATGATGCAAATTTTCAATTGTCGTGAAATACATGCAAGTCACTTTCGCTGCGAATTCGGAATACCTTGCCATCCGCATTCTTTCTCGCTTTAATTACGCAGTTTTCTGTCCATAGGTACAGCCATCTAGTTTGCTTTTTCTGCTCCAGTGCCATAGCAAACAATTTCTTGTTTAACGGCGCCAAGTATTCATTTACATATATCTCAGTGTCATTGCTGCCAGAGAAGCCAAGCCTCCCTGTTGTCAAACGCGCCTTACGGGCTTTTCGAAGAAAGTCTGTTCGCTTAGCACGGGAGCAAAAGAGGACAATAAGGTTCCTTTTTCCAGCATCTCGCGTAGAAACGCGGTGAACAGCGTCAATGCCCTCCACTTTCACAGAGCTGGCAATTTTGTCACCAATTTCCTGAATTATTTTGAGGCAGTCTTCACCTTGAGTTTGAGGGACGCCTCGTATTTCAAGGTTATTTAGACGGGAATACTGATCTAATTCTTGTACTTGATGAGAAAGTAGCTCATTCTGTTTCCTCAGTTCTTTATTTTCGGTGACAAGTGTGGCATGAGCTGTTCTGAGGTCATCGAAGGAATGGCTGATGACTGACATGCTCTTTTTGAGGCTTTCGAGCTCTTGCTGTAGTGCCTTAAATTCTTCCTTGTTTTGTTGCGCCAATTCTTTTTTCAAATTAGTGATAGCCATCAGGAGTTCCTTCATTTTGGTTTCAAAAGTACCGCTCAAATTTTCTAGTTCTTTTGCTAGTGAAGCAACCGTTGGAGCCATACTGCACAGACGATCGGTGGACAGTGCAAGAGCAGAAAGTTTGATAAAGAGCTTAAACAGTACCTGCAGGTAGAAGCAGTATTAGTTTGATGCCAGGAACAGTCTGCTGTCTGTGGTCGCCCGTGCAGTAATGGCGCGTAGATTTGTACGCCGGTGGTTTAAATAGACACTACTCCGCCGTCAGGGTCGCTGCCGCTCGTCAGGGTGAAACTGGTCGTCAGGGCGCCGGCGTACACGACAACATGCTTCACGCACGTGTCATGCAAGGATAACCATCACGACGTGTCATCCTTGCGTGAAACCCTCAACCAGTCCGATTCCAACGAAGCAGCCCTCGAAATTCACCGGTCTGCAGGTAGAAGCAGTATTAGTTTGATGCCAGGATGTCTGCTGTCTCAGATCGCCCGTGCAGTAATGGTCGTTGTGCTCTCGGCCATGGCTCTGGTAGAAGATGGGGCATAAACATATTATGTGAATGTAATCGTGGCTCTGGCTTCATCCGCGAAGATGAGACAATAGAGGTTTGGGCAGCCCATAATGCAGAAGGTAATGTGATGCCTCGGTATACATCTCGCTATGTATTCCGCAGAACAAGATACGGACCACAACCGAAAAGACGGGAACTTCCCTCACGGGTTTTCGCGATGCTCGCGCAACCTATTGAAACGTGTATAACTAACCCATCATTCTTTCGTCTTTCACTGTGAACAAGGCTCCCGTGCGGGTGCCGGAACGTCTTGTTTGTTTTTATTTTGTGGTCGGCGCTTTTACCCTTTGAAAATGAAATCTGTGGTGACTTGCCCAAAACAGCATCAATCAGTTTTTTTTTTATTGTGTCGATAGTGCTGTGTGTAAAATTCCGCTGAGCTGCGGTAATTTGTATGTTGGACAGACCGCTAAATGCCTGAACGATCGGTTGAGAGAGCACAGGAATAGTGTAAAGAAATACAACAACGGTCATCTAGCCCTGTTCTGCAGCACGTGTTGTTGTCAGCACGAATCAGAAGAAAGTGACGTGATAGTCAAAAATAAACGATCGTACGTCAAATGTTTGAGGCTGAAGTGATGGATCGGCTGGGCAAGCATGTCATCTCTATGTTTATCTGAGGAGGAAGTAGCGTTTCTTCGCGCCATATTTAAATAATGTAAAGTCATTCCTATGCCACATGCGCGCTCCCTTCGTTCTTTGCTGCACATAAGTGTTTCACCGGCTGTTCGAATAAACATTTCTTGAAAGTGAGCGCTTGCGTAGTCTTGCTGCCTCCGTCCGTGTCTGTGTGCACTATCTCTCGTACGATTATGTACCAACAAGCTCAATCTGTTCTGGTCTTCCAGGCGTTGCGCGCCAAAACCTGGCTGAAGCACACCCGATGGCTGTTTGCAACATGTGCCGCAATAATGCTCCATAATACAAATATCCGATGAGAAGTATTCCAAGACATTTTCCCCATTGGGATTGCATAATTGGACATTTGGAGCGGTAACGATTGCGTTGAAATAAAAAAAAAAACAAAATACAGGTGCCTTAGGTACCTTAAGAATTGGTTGTCGGGCCCTTTAAAAAATGGTGCACTTAAGTAAAATGGAAATTTAATTGGTTTAGCTCCACTTTTGCAGGAGACCTGAAAATACCTGCATTGACTTTGTGAGTTGTTTTCATGGGACTAGAGCGAGCTAGAATCTGTTAGGTTGCTTTAATTGGATGTACGGGCGTGAGGCGCTTCACTCGCTCTTGAGAATTCTATGAGCAGAATGATCTTGCACATTGAAGCCCCGTTAACCCAGTTTTTCTTTCTAGTCTGAGATATCCAAACGTTTCCTTGATGAAGGGGTAATTTTTACCTTTGTTCACTTAAGTCCTCATGCAACACTCTTGCAACTGCCTAACTGTACACAAGCAGCAGTAAATGACTTGTGTATCACTAACAAGTATTGGTGAATGCTTTTGTAAGAACGTCCTATAATTTGGAGACATCGCTACTCAGTATAAAGGCCCGTGCACACTATAGCGGAAAAACGCGCGCCGACGATCCTGACCTGCAGCAGCCTCGGAGGCTCGCGTTTTCTCGCTAGTGTGCGCGCGCCTTGAGTTCCAGTATGCGTAAAGAGCCTTTTCAAAGACGATGCCATCTATCGAGGACTCTTCTTGCAGGCAGCGAGCACCAAGGTGACGGCATCCGAGTGTGCCTGGTACGTGACAGACGAGGCCATCCAGATCCACGGGGGCATGGGCTTCATGCGCGATGGAGGCCTGGAACGGTGCCTGCGTGACCTCCGCATCTTTCGCATTTTTGAAGGAGCAAACGACATCCTGCGACTATTCGTTGCACTGCAAGGTACGACACCATTGCATGTTATTGATGCACATATTGATGGCCTTCAGAAGGTTATCTTGAGAATATCACGCTAATTGAAAGGCCATTTCTTGCTTTGATAGGATGGGATGCACCCTAAAGGTCTGTCCGTTTTGAGGTGACATGCGCATTCACAATCACGCCTGCCAAAGCGCATGGCTGCGCGCCACACAAGGCGCCCAAATTTCAAACTGTGTGTCGGTTATTCTCATGCAAGCATTGCATGCCAAGAGGAAAGGATGCCTAAGGCATTTTCACCTCCATTGAAAATGCGACTGCCGCGGCCGCGATCGACCCCGCGTTTTTGACTCGTAGCCAAGCACCATAGCTCAATCCTGTGCAAAACGTTCCGGTGCGTGCCTGACCTTGGGACCCTTTTCCGCATATTCTGTCTTTGCAATTGAGCTGCTACAAAATGAAAATGAACCTGACTCAAACTTGAGTTGACACAAGTTCAATCTATATTAATCTGCCTTCATGTCTCGTAGTCCACTTCAATCCACTGTAAACGATCGTAAACGTAAACGATCTTAATCCGCCGTGAAGGGCCCCAAACCACCCCCGACATCTTTATGAACATTTCAAGTTAACACGCGCATCAAGTGGAGAATGGCGCCACGATGAACGATGTCAAATGCGGCAGCGCTACGCGCCGCGGCCGCGCCACAAACTCGAATGACAAACCCGCGCGCCTCGCCGGCCATTTCCGGCATACCACAGTTGGCCGCGACGACATTGTGGCTTATGGTGACGTCTGAAGAATCCAAGCTCCGCTGATTGGTCGAAGGAGAACTTCGACTTTCGCTTATTCTGCTAACAAATGCACGCGCTCCCTGCCTCGTCCTGTGTAGTTCGTGTGGTGCTTGCGTGTGCACGCTTGTGAATTCGTAACTGCGCTGCGCTACGCCAAATCGCTCGCGTTCCAGCACAGCCGTATGCACAGCTGTCCGTTGAGCTGCGCGCAAGTCGACAGTGTTTGCGATGGCGAAACGAGTGCCGCGCAGGTGCCTCGGCACGGCGTGTCACCGTGTGGGTTCATGCCACTGGCGAGTCTTTCGAGACGAGAGCGCAATGCAGGGTCCATAGCGGCACATTTTTCACGAGCACAAGTCTGGTACAGCCGCCTAGAAACTGCAGCAACTGCCAGAACACGAGGGATAGCGCTAGCACAGAGCGTTGGCACAGCACCAACAAAACATTTGCGCGAGCACTGGAGTCCGGCGGATGCGCGTCAACCGGAAGTGGACAGTCTTTAGAACTGGCCGTCATCGGCGATGTATGTCGCGTGACATTCGGAGGAGCACTCGGCGAGGAGGTGGCAAGCGGCAACGGTCGGGGTAGAAGGACGGCGCACAAATCTTCTGGCGGTCGGCACTGGCTGTGTCGCTCTGGGCGTTCAGTGTCTCGCTGCGATTTGGCTTGGAGGGATGCGAATAGCTAGCTTCTGGTGGCCGGAACTGGCTACATCGTTGCGGCCGTTGTTGGCCGCACTGTGAGCATAGGCACCTACCAAATATGTACGGCGGGTGGCACGGACTGTGTCGCGCTGGTCTGTCTCTGTTCCGTCGCTGCTTGTCTCGCGAAGCGGCCAGACGCGTTTCTGGTCGGCGGCACTGAGTATTTCGGCAAGGTCGCAGGATCAGCTGTCCAGTCTTTTGTCGCCGGAGGATGAATCGGGCACGTCTCAAACATTTCAACGCCTTCCGCCGCACCAAGTGAGCTTGGCAGCGCTGACGGGAAGTAGCTGCAGTGCGTTGCGATCTTGTTCGATGAGCCTGTGACGATTGGTCAAAGACCCGTATGGGCTGGCGGAGTGACTTTGACTTCGGCAGCGTTGCCGCTGTCAGGGTAAACGAACAGCTGAGTTCAGTAGACCTTGACAATAAGCTATGTGAAGCAGCGGCGTCCAAGCCACGAGGTTCTACTTCCGTCTTCCAGCCATCGACCAACTTCGGCTGCAGTGGCAGGTCCTTAAAGGTGGCCTCATCCTGAATCGAGACTTTGTCATCTTGTGCAGGGACTTTGCAGACCAATGAATTACGCGAAGTCGGCGGGTCTGAGTCCGACTGCCCTGGAGGCCTCTTGAAGCCGGCATCCTCGGGCATGCCTTGCTCGTGAAGTTTGAGAGCGCCCTTTTTGTTATCGGCGTCCATGGGCCGTGGTGGTTCCTGGAGCAGTGACGAGCCCACTATGACAGGATATGGCGACTCGACATGTCCAGCTAATGACATGCATGAGGAACCTGTCTACGTGTGATGTATCTGAAAAATGGTCTCAGCAAGGCACAACGTTTTTGCAGGTACAGCCGCTGCCGCAGAACTCGAGGCGTGCACAGGAGTACAAGACTGGCTGTTTCCGTCTGTCACGTGGCAGTCTACGATAGTTGCTGACGAGGGGCTGTCGGATGTACCAGCTGAATCGTTGTGTTTTGTCTGGTCGTTCGTGGTCAAGAGATGTCTGGCATGGTCGCACACATGGGGAAGCGGGCCGAAAGCAGCTAAGAACTGGGCACACCATTCCTGCCAGGTCTTCTGCCGTATGCCTTGGTAGCGATGCCAGGCCAGGGCACATTCTCCAATGTGGCTTAGGGCCACCTGTCATTTTTGTTCGTCCGACCAGGCATAGCGATTCCCGAGAAAGTTGATGTGATTGATCCATAGGATCGCGTCGTCCTGGAAAGCATGGAACTCGGGGATCATGCATGCACTCGGCGATGGTGATGCCGCACAAGATAATCCGGGAGTTACCGTGCCGAAGATATTCAGTTGCTCGAACAGCAACGACATGGCCCGCATGACGTCGGTGAGTTGGCCGACCGAGGCATTCGAGTAACCATGGTCGGCGGCCGCGGAAAATACGGCGGGCTCTGTCCTCCCGACGGCGGTGTCCATGTCCGAGGACGCTTGGACAGCGTCCCTGTACGGCTCATGTGCCGACGTATGTCTAGGCGAGGGGGTGTTACCACAGGAAGCATGAGCGCCATTCCGTGGTAACAGGAGGCCCTGCGTGGGTGTGGGTCCCATAGGTGCTTCCGGCGGCAGGACGGTTGCGGGGTCCATGGTCGCGGAAGCATGGACGGCGTCCCTGGACTGGAGCATTTGCTGCGCCGATGACCCGCGAGGACGCCCTCAGCGTCTGTCTTTTGTCGACTGCGCCATTGTAATGAACGAGACGTAGACACAGCGCCTTAGCTGCAGGCCGGCTGTACTATTCTGCCCTTCGTCTTTCTCTTCCTCGTCCTCCTGCGCTCCTAGCGCGAATGCCCTAGGCACGGCGAGCTGTTGGTTATTATACAATATATATATATGTATATATATATATATATATATGTTTGAGGAAGAGGGTGACAAACGTTAGTAAAGAATTTGTGTTTCGAACGTTTGTCACCCTCTTCCTCAAACACATATTTCACCGGATCCATCGACTTTCATTCGCTCATATATATATATATATATATATATAATTATGGGTTGCCGGTAAACGCTTCTCCAACGCGAGCAGTCGGTATTTCTCAATCAAGAAACTCGCTAGGAGACGCTGCCTGCGCCAACGTTGTCTCTCGCGGGTGAGGGCGCGTTCTCCTTCTTTGCGAGCTGGTAGCGTTCCTCTAAGAAAGAGCGTTTCCATAGCCAACGCGCGCCTTTCGCTCTCTCTCTGTCTCTCTCTCACAAGACAGCAGGGGCACGCGCTGGGGGCGAGCGCGTGCCTCCCGGCACGCGGGTTACGCCTGAAAACTGACGCGTGACAAGGCTAGACTAAGAGGAGCTTTGCCCCTAATATGTGAGCAAGCCTTCACTTTTAATTACTCACGCCGAAGTTGAATTTTTAGATAATCTTGCGTAGCCTTGTTGTTTCACCCTCACGCGTTGTCACGTATTTTATGGTCATTCCTTCATTCTTTTTCTTGGATTTTGCGATTCGACGCTGAGTTAATGCTCTAGTCTTTTTTAATTGTTTCATCCTCACGAGCTTTCCGTTTTTACTGTCGTTCATCAGTTTCATCCTCGACGTGTGTTTTTATTTCTAGGATTTTGTTGATGTTTTGTTTCGCTGTTCGTTTTTGTTCTGATGGCTTGGGCTGCAATCATTTCGCCCAGAGTTGAACCGTTTTAACACGATAGCGTTAGAGAGCTCGTTCCGCAGAAATACCGCCATGGGTGACGGCGTCTCTGTGAGCGAAAAATAACAGCTCCGCAAAATGGACAACTATGTCCATCTAGCGGAAAACATATCAAGCAATATCTCGACTACCATGCCCTCCGAGACGGCGGGCGCGCCTGCCATCTCGGAGGTCATGCGACTACAGCAGAGCCTATATGCGGTCTCGTCGGATGCTCTGCATCCACTTTTTTAGCATTTCATTCTCGCGACACCACTAAAGAAGTGAAGTACTGCAGTTGCTATTTCACCGACCATAAGGCGATGCTTGTTGCGGTTGGCCGGAAGAGGTCTCCAGAAGAACAAATCGAACAGCTGCCAGATAGTTAACGCAGGAAGAACGACAGAATGTGTCCATTTACGAATATATGTGCCAGGCCTACCCGCAGTTCATAATACAGGACCATGTGACTACATCACTCTACAAAATATTCATGAAGTTGATATAAAAGTGCGGTTAAATAGATCGAAAACATTTGCCATTACTGTGGATACGTCGCGCGCGCGCGTGTGTGTGTCTGTGTCTGTGCGTGTGTGTGTGTGTAACAACGTACATTAATAAGTATGCACTCAGTGGTTGAAGTGCACACTAGGGGCCGGATTTCGCTATCGCATTCAACTCTTAAAGGCGAAGTTTAAGGGTCCCCCAATTTTTGGACATGCTTGAGTGCGTACCTTGAGGGAGTGCACATGCGTAGATTTTGTCTTGCCCATCTCTTTGTTCTTTTTTGTGTTTTGTTGTATCGTGGTGTGGCCAGATTTTGCATCAAAAGTTTTGGTGACGTGCAAATAAATATAGTTGTAAGTCGGCGCTCGGTCTGTGTGATTCATCTGTCTCCTGTCTTCGTCTTCGTTGCGCTGCAGTTTTATGCGAATTGCAAAAAATGTCGTTCTCAACCTGCTTTTGGTGGCATTAGCTCCCTTCAAAGTGGGGCAGGCGCTGTTTTCTGAGAACTTGTTTTCCATGCTCTCTAGCCGCGGCTGCTACTAACATGCATTCCTACTAGCATTCCTACTAACATGCAAGGTGCAGGAACGAGTTTCAACGGGTGCACGCAGTCTGCACGTGTCGCCGCTTATACCGCGTTTATCGATCATTAAAGTTCGTTGCGCGATTCCTTGGCGGGTATTCCTCCAAAGGCAATGCCCATCCCAACTCTGACAGCGGTTGTATGTGAACACAACCCTGCGCCTTTTGGTGAGACTACAGTGTCGTCGCCGAATTCGTATTGATGACTCAAACCTGAGGAGTGCACAGCGGATGCCAAAATTTGGTAAGTTGCTGGCCAGTTTTTCAAAATGGGACGTGGCCCTTTTTGCTGCGATGTTAAAGCACCGGTGCCAGCTTTATATATTATTTGTGTTACGCGTAGGCTCTTTATTTTCCAATTCCTTTAATCGCGAAGAAACGCTGTCCCAAAGCAATTTTACTACGTATAGTTAATCCTGTGCTTGTATCAAACACCCATTTTGTGGTGACTTGCAGTTCTTGTAACATTTTCTTTTCTTGCCCATATTTTTAATGGTAACGTGACAACGAACACGCGCTCCTTGGTATGCTCCAAAGTAGTGTCCGATTATGATATTTTTCTGACATTTCTTGAATTTCTGCGTTTGTTCATACAATGCTAGTATTGTGCTGATGGGATACCCAACATGCGCTCCTTGGTGTAGGACACGTGCGACAGTTCGGCATGCGATCGCATTTTTAAAGTAGCTTTGAAAAGATGTTCCTCTTCTAATATCTGTTCGTAATGCACCTTGCACTATCATTTAAAGACATTTTTGCCTAAAGACCCCATTCTTGGTGTGTGTCGTATTAGCTCGCGTCTACATGCTTTCCTTTCCGACGTATGCCAAAAATATGAAATTGATTAAAATACAAAATGCACCTATTTCAACTGTTGTGCTGCTTTTAAAATTGCTTTGCAACAGAAGCTTTACTCATGTTTTTTTTTTTCCGTTGGATATCTAGATCGACATGAAACGAAGATCTGGGGGTCGAATCTCGACGTTGATTCATTATACAGTTAAAAGTACAACTTATTTCTGCTATTTTGTAAAGCTTTCCCGATTATGATATTTTTCTGACATTTCTTGAATTTCTGCGTTTGTTCATACAATGCTAGTATTGTGCTGATGGGATACCCAACATGCGCTCCTTGGTGTAGGACACGTGCGACAGTTCGGCATGCGATCGCATTTTTAAAGTAGCTTTGAAAAGATGTTCATCTTCTAATATCTGTTCGTAATGCACCTTGCACTATCATTTAAAGACATTTTTGCCTAAAGACCCCATTCTTGGTGTGTGTCGTATTAGCTCGCGTCTACATGCTTTCCTTTCCGACGTATGCCAAAAATATGAAATTGATTAAAATACAAAATGCACCTATTTCAACTGTTGTGCTGCTTTTAAAATTGCTTTGCAACAGAAGCTTTACTCATGTTTTTTTTTTTTTCCGTTGGATATCTAGATCGACATGAAACGAAGATCTGGGGGTCGAATCTCGACGTTGATTCATTATACAGTTAAAAGTACAACTTATTTCTGCTATTTTGTAAAGCTTTCCCGATTATGATATTTTTCTGACATTTCTTGAATTTCTGCGTTTGTTCATACAATGCTAGTATTGTGCTGATGGGATACCCAACATGCGCTCCTTGGTGTAGGACACGTGCGACAGTTCGGCATGCGATCGCATTTTTAAAGTAGCTTTGAAAAGATGTTCATCTTCTAATATCTGTTCGTAATGCACCTTGCACTATCATTTAAAGACATTTTTGCCTAAAGACCCCATTCTTGGTGTGTGTCGTATTAGCTCGCGTCTACATGCTTTCCTTTCCGACGTATGCCAAAAATATGAAATTGATTAAAATACAAAATGCACCTATTTCAACTGTTGTGCTGCTTTTAAAATTGCTTTGCAACAGAAGCTTTACTCATGTTTTTTTTTTTTCCGTTGGATATCTAGATCGACATGAAACGAAGATCTGGGGGTCGAATCTCGACGTTGATTCATTATACAGTTAAAAGTACAACTTATTTCTGCTATTTTGTAAAGCTTTCCCGATTATGATATTTTTCTGACATTTCTTGAATTTCTGCGTTTGTTCATACAATGCTAGTATTGTGCTGATGGGATACCCAACATGCGCTCCTTGGTGTAGGACACGTGCGACAGTTCGGCATGCGATCGCATTTTTAAAGTAGCTTTGAAAAGATGTTCATCTTCTAATATCTGTTCGTAATGCACCTTGCACTATCATTTAAAGACATTTTTGCCTAAAGACCCCATTCTTGGTGTGTGTCGTATTAGCTCGCGTCTACATGCTTTCCTTTCCGACGTATGCCAAAAATATGAAATTGATTAAAATACAAAATGCACCTATTTCAACTGTTGTGCTGCTTTTAAAATTGCTTTGCAACAGAAGCTTTACTCATGTTTTTTTTTTTCCGTTGGATATCTAGATCGACATGAAACGAAGATCTGGGGGTCGAATCTCGAACGTAGATTCATTATACAGTTAAAAGTACAACTTATTTCTGCTATTTTGTAAAGCTTTCCCGATGATGAGATCTTTCTGACATTTCTTGAATTTCTGCGTTTGTTCACAACTTGCACTGACTGTCCATAAGTTGCATACAATGCTAGTGCGGTTCTGATGTGCTCCAAAGCTGTGCTAATTTCTCACGCCTTTTCTCGCAGATTACACCCTTGCCGAAGCTTTTTCACTACAACGGTGCAACACGAGAATAGCATGTTATCGTTGCAGAGTCGAGAAGTTAAATTAAATAGTGCTTTTCTCTATAAATCTCTGTTCTTGTGTTATTTGTTTTGTTCAGAATGTATTAATAGAAAGTACAAGGGATCCACTTAGCCCCACTTATTAATGTGTTAATAGAACTCTCACGTATGCGTGAGAGGCACATTTACACAGACTACTGTTGGTCCATTTCATAGTGCAATGGAGCGGTTGTTAAGCCCTCCCAAACTGTGAAAACACAAAAATATTTTCAATCCAAATGGTGCGATACACGTGGGGTAAACACTAGGAACGCCATAATGGCTGTGAACGGTCGTGCAAGGAACATTTCAATGTCGGCGGGGCCGACAACATGCCAAAAAAGCCTGAATGCCCGCAACATCATCCGATGCTATCTAGCCAAATCCGACCCATGTTGGCTGGCCAAATTGCGCCCACGCTGACTGGCCAAGTTCGACCCATGGGGGCCTTGCCACAGTAGAGCCATTCTGGCTGGCCATCATCGGGCAGATATGGGTGAAAGTAGCACGAGCGCGAATTGCCGACTTAGGTACGATATCGCTGCCTACTTTGGCCGACTTCACGCCTACATCAGTCCTGTGTCGGCGTGCTTCCTAGGCGGCCTGTTTCTGTGAAGAAGTGGTTCTACTTGGGATATGGGTTTGAGGAGACCGCATGCAGCAGATTCCGATACCATGTTAGATCTGTCTGAACTAAGTGTATTTATTCTTCAGTTAAATCGGCACCATTTACTTATGCCAGTGACAAGTGTTGTGGGCACTGATGCTCTTTCTGAGTAGTGGTAGCAGAAATTAGCAGCGTATCTCTTGCTTGCCAGCAGATTTTGGAGCTCGCGGACGTCGGCATCTAAAGGGCCGGGCACATTGGCTGCTTGCCAACAAGGCCACGTTGCGAAGATACAATTCCAAACGCTCCCGATGTGCTCAATCGCCGGACCTATTTTTGAATTAATCTCCGATGTGCTTCTTCTGGCTGAGGCGATGCGGGAGCCGTGCAGTACTGGCGACCTCTTGTGGGCGTCGACCTTCGACGTCCTGCACAACAATAGTTTGTTTAATTAGATGTACTTTTTCTGCCGCCGTGGGCAGATGTTTCTGCCGCAGGACATGTCACGAGGAGGAAAGAGGTAACGGCGACGGATACCAGGATAGGGAAAACGCAACAGAGGCAGGCAAAAGGTTAGATGCAGCGATGAAATTAAAAATTTTGTGGCCATAAAGTGTAAACAACTTGCTCAGGATTGGGTAGATTGGAAGTCGTTGGGAGAGCCCTTCGTCCTGCAGTGGACATAAATAGGCTGATGATGATGATGACTTTTTCTTCATGTTTTGGGGTAAGTGTGTATATACTACACCTTACATTTTCTTTCTCTCAATAGATATCTCAAAACAACACTTCTTGTGGTGTGTCTGGGTGAAGCAAGAAGACTGTCAAGTTATTGCAGCTCAAATAGTTGTAAAGAAATGGACTTTCCTAATGTGTTTCTAAACATTTTCCACCGGGGTTTCAGAGGGGTTATTATAGCCATTGCATAAAGCAATATATAAATCTACTGCTGTTTCATCTAACTGGGTTTATTATGTTACAGCTGCTTGCACGTAAAGCCTCACAGTGGAGAGAATGAGCAAAGCCAGCAATGTCTGCTGGTGACTTATTTCTCTGTTTCTGCTGCCTTTATTGTGCCTCATCATCTGTTGGTTTCGATTTCTCATTAGTCGGTAGGCCTCCCCTCCACCTTGCTTTGTCTTGTGAGGAACTCATGCTAAATCGCTCTGACGTTTCAACTAGTGGAAGTGAAACTTGGTTTTAAATGATAGACATAGTCACTGCCCGTGCTTTTAACTTTAAGATCATTTTCAATATCCTTGCTAGTCTTACATGTGAGAAGTGGAAATCCAAACTAGAAGAGAAGCTCAGGGGAAGATGGATGCTTGAATCGATGAACAAATCGCAAGGTACGATTTAAAACAGGGAATGTCGCGGGAGCCAACGTTTCGACAAGCGGACTTGTCTTCGTCAGGGCGGCAACTGCCTTCTCCAGCGTTCGTTTATGTACGCCTTTGCACACTCTCCCCCGTCCTCAGAAAGAGAAGAGGAGAAGAGCAGCACGTGCGAACACACACAAAAAAAAAGGGGGGGGGGGGGGGTTGGGTGCACGGGTATTTGGGTGACAGGTGTTAGCGTGACTAATACAAATGGCAAGAGCGAAAGCTTCCAGAGAATCCGCTCTTTGTACATATCTTGCAAATGCATTGTGTGCACAGGGCTAGACAGCAGGGTGGAAAAAGGAACACACGCTCGGAACAGAAGTTACTCCTATGTCATGTGTCCCCCCCTCCACCCTGTACCACCTGCCCCGCACCAACAATGCATTTCAGGGAAAGCTTGGGGCTAAAAAAAGTAACTACACTGTTTAACGTCCTTGTTCTCCTGGAACTGGATGGGGGCTCAGCACCTGAAAGTAGACTTTCTGGGAGAAACCTTGTTAGCTTGTGCATACCTCAACCTTTTGTCGTCTTTGTTAACACTCTACCGTATCTAATGGACTCAAGAGTTCCCTTTGAAATGTTTATGCCTGTAGGTTGGAGAGTATTGAACCTGTATATGAGATACGATTCCCTGTATTTTCTGTCCCTCGGCGAGCGGAAGTTTCCTTGGAGTCTGTAGAGTTTCAGTTCATCGAAATTATGACCTGTCACATTAAAATGCTGCGCCACTGCCTTCGGCAGGTTATTCGCGGTGTCCGCGCGGTGCCCGTTTAATCTAACATTAATTGGTGGACCAGTTTCGCCGACGTACTGCTTGTGACAGAGTGAACATTCCAACATGTAAATAACGTTCGAACTAGTGCAAGTGAAACTTGATTTTACATGATGGACATAGTCACTTCCCGTGCTTTTAACTTTAAGATCATTTTGAATATGCTTGCAAGTCTTACATCTGGGACGGGAGCAAGTTATTACGCAGGCGGTGCGCTGAGGGTTTACTTTGGCATGTACTAGCAGGTCCTTAAAGTTTCTATTACGGCGGTAGGTGACTCTTGGTATTTCCGGAAACGCTTTTCTAAGGCGATCGTTGCTTGTTAGTATTGGATAGTATTTCCGAAGAATATTATTTATGTTTGGAAGCGCATTGGAGTATTTTGTTATGAATGCTAGCGGCTGGTTGGCCTGCGCTTTAGGGGCTCTTTTTTCTAGTGCTGGTGTCCTATCTAGTTTAAGCGCGTCATTGTATGCCTTGTTGAGAGCGTCGTGTGGGTGATTTCGTTCAGCTAAGGTTGCCTTTAAATTGCTTAAGTGGTGAACGTAATCCGCGTTGTTGCTACAAATCCTTCTTATGCGCCTTGCCTGTCCTATAAATATGCCCTGTTTACAGTGTCGCGGGTGATGGCTACTATAATCTAGATATTGCTGGCTATCCGTTGGCTTTCTGTAAAGTGTCGTCTTTAGTTTCACTTTTTTCGATGGATACTGTCGTGTCGAGAAAATCAATTTTACTAGAAGAGTGCTGCATGGAAAACTTAATGCTTGGATGAAAGTTGTTAAAATGCTCAAAAAATGTGCTTAGTGCACTTACACCATGTTCCCAAATAATAAAGATATCGTCTATGTAACGGAGGTAGGTGCGAGGTTTTAGCGGCGACAATTCCAAAAGCTGTGCTTCTAGTTGCCCCATGAAGATATTGGCGTAGGTCGGCGCGAAAGGAGTTCCCATGCTGGTGCCAAAAATTTGCAGGTAGTTGGTCGAGTCAAATTCAAAGTAATTAAGTGTAAGTACTAATTTTAGTAACGCGATGTAAACTTCAGCGGCGTGTGCACGTTTGCTACTCTGTATTGCTTTCGAGAGCGCTTCGATTCCTTCTGTGATAGGTATATTCGTGTATAGGGAAGTGACATCTAGCGTTACCAAAATAGCCTGATCTGAAAGTCTTTGTGTTGCATTAATAGACTCTATAATCCGCAGAAAATGAGGCGTATCCTGAATAAAGGACGGAAGGTTGGGCGGTAGGTCGGATAGATGGTGATTAAGAAACTTCGATAATGGCTCTGTCGGGGTGTTGTTGTTAGACACTATGGGTCTTCCCGGTATTTCAGCAGTAAGTAGTTCGTCTGTGCTAACCTTATGGATCTTAGGAAGGAGGTAGAAGCGGCCTGCTTGTTTGTTATCAGGCATTAGGAACCGGTACTCGGATTGTGTGATTAATTCGCTGGCTAAAAGATCCGTTATCGTACGCCGTATCCTGTTGCTGTATTCTACAGTTGGGTCGGAATCTAATTTTCGGTAATGTGCATTGTTAGAGAGCTGCTTGATTGCCTCGTTCTTGTACTTTTCTATCGGCCATATTACTATACTACCGCCCTTGTCTGGTGGTTTTATTATGATGTCGTTTCTATCCGCGAGTTGTTTCAGGGAATCGTGTTCTTCGCGGGATAGGTTCTTTGCTTTGCGACTCTGTGTTGTTGTATTCAGGATGTCTCTTGTGACTAGCTTTATGTGCTGATCTAGCTCTTGACATTGCTCAGAATCTGGTGTCCACGTGCTTGGCGGTCGGAGCGCGTGAGTATTTGTGTTTCCTGCCTCTACTTTATCAAAAAAGAATTCTCTGATCCGCAGACGCCTTGAAAACTCTGTTATGTCTTTGTGTAGCTCGAATTCGTTAACCGCATTGTTTGTCGGGCAGAATGTTCAACCGCGTTCTAGAAGACCTATTTCAACTGCACTTAGGCTCTGTGATATATCTACTACCTTGTTAGTGAGTTCTCGGCGCTGCACCGAGGGACATACTGTTTCTATTGCGCTTATGGAATTATTTTGGACACACTTCGTCGCGTGGGTGCTTTTGCGCTTTTGCATAGCTATTATCTTGGTTTCTTTCCTTTCGACAAATTCGGCTAGTTCTTCTATTTCTTTACCAGTTAGTTTAATGTTATTCAGTTGCTCGGTTATTACAATAAGCTGATTGTGGCAATGCTCTTTTAAAATATCTATTAGCGATAATGAAGCACTTTCTAGGACGTCATTCCATTTTTTCAATAGCCTAGGAGGAAGTACACCAAGCGCACATCTGACCTTAATACTTAAACCTTTCGGAATTTTATTCTCTTTGGTGTAGCTAGAGTATTTAGCTAAATGTAATCTGTAGTTTGTTTGTCTGGCGGCGAGCTTCCGTGATTGTAGGAAAGAACGAGATTTGTGATTATCTAAGATGGATTCTCTGTTTGTTAGTCATCTGTGTTTGTTTCGAGCAGACCTCCGGGGGCTAGAGTTTACGGGTAGTCTTTGCTTGCCGCTTCTAGTTTTGGTGGTGAGGTCTGCCACGATGTCTGTATGTGTATCTGTGTGTTTGCTAACACATGTAGCTGTCTGTGTAAAAATAGTGCGTGTCTCTGTCACCTCTGCTTGTTGTATGTGTTTTGTTGGTGGTGTTGGCTTCACGTCCACCGTCTGGGTAGAGGCATCCTGTGACTTAACTTTGGTGGATCGCGTGTTGCTACTGTTGGTAGTGTGTGTTGCGTCTTGTTCTGTACGGGACGTTTCGTTAGGGCGTGTCCTTGGTTGCGTCTCCTTAAATTCATTCCTGATTCTGTACTTAATATTTTTGCTGATCACTGCGACGCCTGAATAATTCGGGTGTAGTCCGAAAGGAAAGAAACCAAGATAATAGCTATGCAAAAGCGCAAAAGCAGCCACGCGACGAAGTGCGTCCAAAATAACTCTATAAGCGCAATAGAAACACTATGTCCCTCGGTGCAGCGCCGAGAACTCACTAACAAGGTAGTAGATATATCACAGAGCCTAAGTGCAGTTGAAATAGGTCTTCTAGAACGCGGTCTAACATTCTGCCCGACAAATAATGCGGTTAACGAATTCGAGCTACACAAAGACATAACAGAGTTTTCAAGGCGTCTGCGGATCAGAGAATTCTTTTTTGATAAAGTAGAGGCAGGAAACACAAATACTCACGCGCTCCGACCGCCAAGCACGTGGACACCAGATTCTGAGCAATGCCAAGAGCTAGATCAGTACATAAAGCTAGTCACAAGAGACATCCTGAATACAACAAGACAGAGTCGCAAACCAAAGAACCTATCCCGCGAAGAACACGATTCCCTGAAACAACTCGCGGACAGAAACGACATCATAATAAAACCAGCAGACAAGGGCGGTAGTATAGTAATATGGCCGATAGAAAAGTACAAGAACGAGGCAATCAAGCAGCTCTCTAACAATGCACATTACCGAAAATTAGATTCCGACCCAACTGTAGAATACAGCAACAGGATACGGCGTACGATAACAGATCTTTTAGCCAGCGAATTAATCACACAATCCGAGTACCGGTTCCTAATGCCTGATAACAAACAAGCGGGCCGCTTCTACCTCCTTCCTAAGATCCATAAGGTTAGCACAGACGAACTACTTACTGCTGAAATACCGGGAAGACCCATAGTGTCTAACAACAACACCCCGACAGAGCCATTATCGAAGTTTCTTAATCACCATCTATCCGACATACCGCCCAACCTTCCGTCCTTTATTCAGGACACGCCTCATTTTCTGCGGATTATAGAGTCTATTAACGCAACACAAACACTTTCAGATCAGGCTATTTTGGTAACGCTAGATGTCACTTCCCTATACACGAATATACCTATCACAGAAGGAATCGAAGCGCTCTCGAAAGCAATACAGAGTAGCAAACGTGCACACGCCGCTGAAGTTTACATCACGTTACTAAAATTAGTACTTACACTTAATTACTTTGAATTTGACTCGACCAACTACCTGCAAATTTTTGGCACCAGCATGGGAACTCCTTTCGCGCCGACCTACGCCAATATCTTCATGGGGCAACTAGAAGCACAGCTTTTGGAATTGTCGCCGCTAAAACCTCGCACCTACCTCCGTTACATAGACGATATCTTTATTATTTGGGAACATGGTGTAAGTGCACTAAGCACATTTTTTGAGCATTTTAACAACTTTCATCCCAGCATTAAGTTTTCCATGCAGCACTCTTCTAGTAAAATTGATTTTCTCGACACGACAGTATCCATCGAAAAAGGAAAACTAAAGACGACACTTTACAGAAAGCCAACGGATAGCCAGCAATATCTAGATTATAGTAGCCATCACCCGCGACACTGCAAACAGGGCATATTTATAGGACAGGCAAGGCGCATAAGAAGGATTTGTAGCAATGACGCGGATTACGTTCACCACTTAAGCAATTTAAAGGCAACCTTAGCTGAACGAAATCACCCGCACGACGCTCTCAACAAGGCATACAATGACGCGCTTAAACTAGATAGGACACCAACGCTAGAAAAAAGAGCCCCTAAAGCGCAGGCCAACCAGCCGCTAGCATTCATAACGAAATACTCCAACTCGCTTCCAAACATAAATAATATTCTTCGGAAATACTATCCAATACTAACAAGCAACGATCGCTTTAGAAAAGCGTTTCCGGAAATACCAAGAGTCACCTACCGCCGTAATAGAAACTTTAAAGACCTGCTAGTACATGCCAAAGTAAACCCTCAGCGCACCGCCTGCGTAATAACTTGCTCCGGTCCCAGATGTAAGACTTGCAAGCATATTCAAAATGATCTTAAAGTTAAAAGCACGGGAAGTGACTATGTCCATCATGTAAAATCAAGTTTCACTTGCACTAGTTCGAACGTTATTTACATGTTGGAATGTTCACTCTGTCACAAGCAGTACGTCGGCGAAACTGGTCAACCAATTAATGTTAGACTAAACGGGCACCGCGCGGACACCGCGAATAACCTGCCGAAGGCAGTGGCGCAGCATTTTAATATGACAGGTCATAATTTCGATGAACTGAAACTCTACATACTCCAAGGAAACTTCCGCTCGCCGAGGGACAGAAAATACAGGGAATCGTATCTCATATACAGGTTCAATACTCTCCAACCTACAGGCATAAACCTTTCAAAGGGAACTCTTGAGTCCATTAGATACGGTAGAGTGTTAACAAAGACGACAAAAGGTTGAGGTATGCACAAGCTAACAATGTTTCTCCCAGAAAGTCTACTTTCAGGTGCTGAGCCCCCATCCAGTTCCAGGAGAACAAGGACGTTAAACAGTGTAGTTACCTTTCTTTAGCCCCATGCTTTCCATGAAATGCATTGTTGGTGCGGGGCAGGTGGTACGGGGTGGAGGAGGGGGACACATGACATAGGAGTAACTGCTGTTCCGAGCGTGTGTTTCCTTTTTTCCACCCTGCTTTCTAGCCCTGTGCACACAATGCATGTGCAAGATATGTACAAAGAGCAGATTCTCTATAAACTTTCGCTCTTGCCATTTATAGTAAAGCAACTATTGCGCAAGCAACACGGACACACAGGAAGAGTACACAGGACTAGCGCAGAACTGCGCTAGTCCTGTGTACTCTTCCTGTGTGTCCGTGTTGCTTGCGCAATAGTTGCTTTACGATGTCAAACCAACTAGCCCGCCTGTCCGTTTTAATGCAGTCCATTTATAGTAGTCACGCTAACACCTGTCACCCAAATACCCTTGCACCCAACCCCCCCCCCCCTTTTTTTTTTCTTTTTTTTTCTTTTGTGTGTGTGTATGTTCGCACGTGCTGCTCTTCTCCTCCTCTCTTTCTGAGGACGGGGGAGGTTGTACAAAGGCGTACATAAACGAACGCTGGAGAAGGCAGTTGCCGCCCTGACGAAGACAAGTCCGCTTGTCGAAACGTTGGCTCCCGCGACATTCCCTGTTTTAAATCGTACCTTGCGATTTGTTCATCGATTCAAGCATCCATCTTCCCCTGAGCTTCTCTTCTAGCGTGTATAGGGAAGTGACATCTAGCGTTACCGAAATGGCCTGATCTGAAAGTGTTTGTGTTTCGTTAATAGACTCTATAATCCGCAGAAAGTGAGGCGTATCCTGAATAAAGGAGGGAAGGTTGGGCGGTATGTCAGATAGATGGTGATTAAGAAACTTCGATAATGGCTCTGTCGGGGTGTTGTTGTTAGACACTATGGGTCTTCCCGGTATTTCAGCAGTAAGTAGTTCCTCTGTGCTAACCTTATGGATCTTAGGAAGGAGGTAGAAACGGCCTGCTTGTTTGTTATCAGGCATTAGGAACCGGTACTCAGATTGTGTGATTAATTCGCTGGCTAAAAGATCTGTTATCGTACGCCGTATCCTGTTGCTGTATTCTACAGTTGGGTCGGAATCTAATTTTCGGTAATGTGCATTGTTAGAGAGCTGCTTGATTGCCTCGTTCTTGTACTTTTCTATCGGCCATATTACTATACTACCGCCCTTGTCTGCTGGTTTTATTATGATGTCGTTTCTGTCCGCGATTTGTTTTAGGGAATCGTGTTCTTCGCGGGATAGGTTCTTTGGTTTGCGACTCTGTGTTGTTGTATTCAGGATGTCTCTTGTGACTAGCTTTATGTACTGATCTAGCTCTTGGCATTGCTCAGAATCTGGTGTCCACGTGCTTGGCGGTCGGAGCGCGTGAGTATTTGTGTTTCCTGCCTCTACTTTATCAAAAAAGAATTCTCTGATCCGCAGACGCCTTGAAAACTCTGTTATGTCTTTGTGTAGCTCGAATTCGTTAACCGCATTATTGGTCGGGCAGAATGTTAGACCGCGTTCTAGAAGACCTATTTCAACTGCACTTAGGCTCTGTGATATACCTTGTTAGTGAGTTCTCGGCGCTGCACCGAGGGACATACTGTTTCTATTGCGCTTATAGAATTATTTTGGACACACTTCGTCGCGTGGGTGCTTTTGCGCTTTTGCATAGCTATTATCTTGGTTTCTTTCCTTTCGACAAATTCGGCTTAGCAAAGACTACCCGTGAACTCTAGCCCCCGGAGGTCTGCTCGAAACAAACACAGATGACTAACAAACAGAGAATCCATCTTAGATAATCACAAATCTCGTTCTTTCCTACAATCACGGAAACTCGCCGCCAAACAAACAAACTACAGATTACATTCAGCTAAATACTCTAGCTACACCAAAGAGAATAAAATTCCGAAAGGTTTAAGTATTAAGGTCAGATGTGAGCTTGGTGTACTTCCTCCTAGCCTATTGAAAAAATGGAATGACGTCCTAGAAAGTGCTTCATGATCGCTAATAGATATTTTAAAAGAGCATTGCCACAATCAGCTTATTGTAATAACCGACCAACTGAATAACATTAAACTAACTGGTAAAGAAATAGAAGAACTAGCCGAATTTGTCGAAAGGAAAGAAACCAAGATAATAGCTATGCAAAAGCGCAAAAGCACCCACGCGACGAAGTGCGTCCAAAATAATTCTATAAGCGCAATAGAAACAGTATGTCCCTCGGTGCAGCGCCGAGAACTCACTAACAAGGTAGTAGATATATCACAGAGCCTAAGTGCAGTTGAAATAGGTCTTCTAGAACGCGGTCTAACATTCTGCCCGACAAATAATGCGGTTAACGAATTCGAGCTACACAAAGACATAACAGAGTTTTCAAGGCGTCTGCGGATCAGAGAATTCTTTTTTGATAAAGTAGAGGCAGGAAACACAAATACTCACGCGCTCCGACCGCCAAGCACGTGGACACCAGATTCTGAGCAATGCCAAGAGCTAGATCAGTACATAAAGCTAGTCACAAGAGACATCCTGAATACAACAACACAGAGTCGCAAAGCAAAGAACCTATCCCGCGAAGAACACGATTCCCTAAAACAACTCGCGGACAGAAACGACATCATAATAAAACCAGCAGACAAGGGCGGTAGTATAGTAATATGGCCGATAGAAAAGTACAAAAACGAGGCAATCAAGCAGCTCTCTAACAATGCACATTACCGAAAATTAGATTCCGACCCAACTGTAGAATACAGCAACAGGATACGGCGTACGATAACAGCTCTTTTAGCCAGCGAATTAATCACACAATCCGAGTACCGGTTCCTAATGCCTGATAACAAACTAGCAGGCCGTTTCTCCCTCCTTCCTAAGATCCCTAAGGTTAGCACAGAGGAACTACTTACTGCTGAAATACCGGGAAGACCCATAGTGTCTAACAACAACACCCCGACAGAGCCATTATCGAAGTTTCTTAATCACCATCTATCCGACATACCGCCCAACCTTCCGTCCTTTATTCCGGATACGCCTCACTTTCTGCGGATTATAGAGTCTATTAACGAAACACAAACACTTTCAGATCAGGCCATTTTGGTAACGCTAGATGTCACTTCCCTATACACGAAAATACCTATCACAGAAGGAATCGAAGCGCTCTCGAAAGCAATACAGAGTAGCAAACGTGCACACGCCGCTGAAGTTTACATCGCGTTACTGAAATTAGTACTTACACTTAATTACTTTGAATTTGACTCGACCAACTACCTGCAAATTTTTGGCACCAGCATGGGAACTCCTTTCGCGCCGACCTACGCCAATATCTTCATGGGGCAACTAGAAGCACAGCTTTTGGAATTGTCGCCGCTAAAACCTCGCACCTACCTCCGTTACATAGACGATATCTTTATTATTTGGGAACATGGTGTAAGTGCACTAAGCACATTTTTTGAGCATTGTAACAACTTTCATCCCAGCATTAAGTTTTCCATGCAGCACTCTTCTAGTAAAATTGATTTTCTCGACACGACAGTATCCATCGAAAAATGAAAACTAAGGACGACACTTTACAGAAAGCCAACGGATAGCCAGCAATATCTAGATTATAGTAGCCATCACCCGCGACACTGCAAACAGGGCATATTTATAGGACAGGCAAGGCGCATAAGAAGGATTTGTAGCAACGACGCGGATTACGTTCACCACTTAAGCAATTTAAAGGCAACCTTAGCTGAACGAAATCACCCACACGACGCTCTCAACAAGGCATACAATGACGCGCTTAAACTAGATAGGACACCAGCACTAGAAAAAAGAGCCCCTAAAGCGCAGGCCAACCAGCCGCTAGCATTCATAACAAAATACTCCAATGCGCTTCCAAACATAAATAATATTCTTCGGAAATACTATCCAATACTAACAAGCAACGATCGCCTTAGAAAAGCCTTTCCGGAAATACCAAGAGTCACCTACCGCCGTAATAGAAACTTTAAGGACCTGCTAGTACATGCCAAAGTAAACCCTCAGCGCACCGCCTGCGTAATAACTTGCTTCCGTCCCAAGTGCAAGATGTGCAAGCATATTCGAAATGATATTAAAGCTAAAAGTACGGGAAGCGACTATGTCCATCATATAAAACCGAGTTTCACTTGCACTAGTTCAAGCGTTATTTACGTGTTCGAATGTTCACTCTGTCACAAGCAATGCATAGGCGAAACTGGTCAACCAATTAATGTTAGATGAAACGAGCACCGACCGCGAGGACACCGCGAATAATCTGCCGAAGGCAGTGGCACAGCATTTTAATGTGACAGGTCATAATTTTGACGAACTCAAACTCTACATACTTCAGGCAAACTTCCTCTCGCCAAGGGACAGAAAATACAGGGAATCGTATCTCATATACAGGTTCAGAACTCTCCAGCATACAGGCATAAACCTTTCAAAGGGAACCCTTGAGGCCATTATATACGGTGGGGGGTTAACAAAGACGGCAAGAGGTTAAGGTATGTACAAGCTAACATAGTCCAGGGTTCGACGGAACACCGTCTGGCGAGGGGCATACATTTCTTGCGAATAAACAAACACTCGCCAAAGTTGCAACGAAAAAGAATTTATGACGTTTCGAGACCACTACGCGTCTCTTGTTCACTTACAAGCGTAAGGAGTTGGGCCGTGCCTTTATATGCGTAGTAGATGGCGCAATGATCTGGTGTAACTATCGGGTAGATTTCGACGTCTCCGGTTAAGTGTGTGATGCGTCGACTGGATTAACAATGATTCCAAAAGAAGGCGGGATGACAGTGATTTTTCGGTGCCGATGACAGTCGCTGAATTCCAGTCAATGTTGTGACCCGTGTTAAGATGATGTTCAGCTAGTGCGTTGGCGGCAGCATGTCCTTTAGCTACGTCATTCTGGTGCTGCTTGATACGTCGCTTGAAATCGCCTGTTTCTCCTATGTATGATGCGCGGCAGTCTTGACAAGGTATCTTATATACAACTCCAGGGTAGCGTTCACGTTCCAAAGGATCTTTAACGCGGACCAGTTGGCTTCTTAATTTGTGCGAGGGCACGTGTGCGACTTGCACGTCATAGCTTTTGAAAATTCTCGCAAGGGTTTCACTTACGCCAGGAGCATATGGAATGGGTGCAGTTTTCTTCCGATCGCTTGCCTTGTTTTCAGGAGGTTCTCTGGAGCGGAGTTCCTGCTGACGTAGTAGTTGGCGAGGGTAGCCGTTGCCTGTGAGGTCATGTTTTACTTTAGCGTATTCCCGCCTTCTCGCAGAATCGTCTGAGCAAAGACGGAGCGCACGCTTGAAGAGGGATGCCGCCACAGAGCGTTTGTGGCCTATGGGATGCGCCGAGGCAAAGCTGAGGTACCTGCCCGAATGTGTGGGCTTTCTGTGCACGGTTGTAGAAATACCGCCGGAAGAGCGCTGAACAAGGACGTCGAGGAAGGCAATGCGTCCGTTGCTCACGTCATAAATTCTTTTTCGTTGCAACTTTGGCGAGTGTTTGTTTATTCGCAAGAAATACAAGCTAACAATGTTCGGAAAGTGTACTTCCAGATGCGGATCCCCCATGATTTTCTATTGATAGTGGCGGCGTACTTATGCACAACGATTGATGCAATAAACACATATGATTGTTAGCGCCCGTGTCTGTGCTCTCCCTTTGTCCTGTTGTCCTGCGCTGTTTCGTCTTCTTGATCCCCTATCTAGTTGG
The DNA here is from genome assembly GCA_013339685.2 of Hyalomma asiaticum. NCBI lineage: Eukaryota > Metazoa > Arthropoda > Arachnida > Ixodida > Ixodidae > Hyalomma > Hyalomma asiaticum. The sequence goes on along the minus strand of CM023482.1, from coordinate 292,270 downwards.
ACGAGAGCAATGGCGTTGAACAGTGTAGTCACATTTTTAGCAACAAGCTTTCTGTGAAATGCACTGTGTTAATGTGCGGGTGGTGCGGGGTGGGAGTGGTGACCCATGGGATTGGTGCAATGCCTGTACCTAGGGTATGTGTTCTTCATCCTGCTTTCTAGAGCTAGTCACACAATGTATCTTTAACATATGTACCAGGAGCGGATTCCTTGGAAACTTTTGTTTTTGCCATTTATGTTAGTCACGCTAACACCTGTCACCGAACTTCCCTTAAGCCATACCCGTTTTTTTGTTGTTATTGTTCGCACGTGCCGCTCTTCTCCTTCTGTGAACGGGGGAGAGCGTGCAATGGCGTACATAAATGAACGCTGGAGAAGGCAGTCGCCGTCCTGACGAAGATAAGTCCACTTGTCGAAACGCTGGCTCCTGCAACATTCTCTGTTCTAAATCGTTTTTATCGACCTGTTCATCCACCTAAATATGTCTGCAGTATGTAGTAAAGGCACTGAGTGTCACTGTGCGTATTAAAAATGCAGTGTCATCAGCATAGAGCACACAAGTTCTTAGGTAAACTGGAATAGTGCTCATGAAGACGTTAAATAATAGTGGTGAAAGTACTGAACCCTCCGGGAACCCTTCTTGTTGGTCTGTCTCTCGCCCAACCCTTTGTTTTATTTAGTTCCACTTTCTCTAGCTAATAACAGCATTTTACTATTTACAGTAACACTCTTGTTTGGGCTAGTTGGTACATTCTTAACACAAACTCGGTAGCCCAATAAAACACGGACGAAGAAAAGAAGCGTCTGTGTGTGTTCCTTCTTTTCTTCGTCCGTGTTTTATTGCGCTACCGAGTTTGTGTTAAGTACTATTTACACATTCCAATGGCCCTACCTTCAGCACATGTAGGGAAATCTCTAACTATGGTTACGAGTACAGGAGCAGACAGCCTAGGTGAAAACACAAATTTTGGACCGAGCCTCTGTGTGTCAGACACGTACCGTCGCAATTGCACGTCACCCTTGACGTGGAATGCCTTGTGCAAGGGTATCTCTGAGACACTCTGACGTTGGGAGCAGTATTTGCGGCTAAAGCTAGGCTGTCTGCCCTTGAACTCCTATTCTTAGAGATGCCGCTAAATGCGCTGAAGGGCTGGTCATAGGAATGCGAATTTCAGCAGATTTAGATGTTGTGTCACGAGCCAGGCCTATGTGCACCTATGTCTAATGTTCAGATATGACCCAACAGCTGCCCCTCTGACTGGCTTAATTTTTTACGTGCACTGGCAATTCGCAAGAAAAGCTTCGGAAGTAAGCACCTCTCAGTGCTCGTTATCTGACAACTGATGTCTTATCTGAATGGCTGTAGTCGCTTTTGCACCATAAGATCTGGTTTAAATAACGTAACGCGACAATCAGAATTGTGGCGCAAACCAGCAGTGACTATGCTTTCATTAGAGGTAGAGCGATGACATTTTACTGCAGAGTGGCCATGGTGGTAACATTACAGATGACCGCTGGTGCACTACCTACTTATAAAGACATGAATGAACTAGAAGCACAATGGAGCTGTCTCTACATTATTGTCTGGTCACAGATGGTAGACGGCTTCTCCTGATAGCCGAAGTCTTGCAGTAAACATGCAGTTTGGTGTGATGACATCTGAAAAAATGGCAGATCCCACGCGCAGTGGGAATAAAGGAGATGCGAAGCACGCATCACGAACGCAAAATGGATGTGCATTGTTGTTTCGCTATACCGATTTTGGTACATACGAAGTTAACGGCCGCAAGAGCAATAAGACTGGCATGTAAACCATGCCGCATATGACGATTGTAATGTTATGAACTGTCATTTACGTTCGTCATCTAGTTAAGTTGTGCCATAGCAATTTTGGTATAGATACGATGAACGAAACGGCATGTAAATCATGCCGCTCATGACATGCATGTCATAATTGTCATGTTATGGCCTGTGATTTATGTTCGCCATGCAGTAATGTTGTGGCGTAACAATTTTCGTGTACATCCGATTAACGAAACTGTCAGGAGAGCACCGAGGCCGCGGCATGTAAATCATCTCGCTCATGACATGCATGTCATGATATTTATGTTATGACCTGTCATTTATGTTCGTCATGCAGTCATGTTGCAGAATATCAATTTTCGTAGGCATCCCATTACCGAAACGGCCAGGAGAGCACAAAGTCGTAGGCGGCTAGATAGATAGATAGATAGATAGATAGATAGATAGATAGATAGATAGATAGATAGATAGATAGATAGATAGATAGATAGATAGATAGATAGATAGATAGATTCGGGTACAACTTTAGAAGGCAGCGGCATGTTTCCCTCAAAGGCGGATGAACACGTGCCTCCACCTATAGGCGCGCACGTCAGGGGACGTCATGAGCCGGACGGCCGGTGACCATGCCTGCCCCGCCGTTGGAGAGCATGCCTAACGTGGTCGCCGTCGCTTCGAACCAGAGGTCTTCAAGAACTATGGTTCTAACTGGACCGTGTCGCGTCAGCTGTATGCGTCTCCCTTCGTCAGAGTGAATTCGAGTTGTTTGTGGTGGTCTGTCATGCCGGAAATATTATTGTGAGCTTACGATGCACAACTTATGCCGCGTACGTTTGTTCTGAGCCGTGAGCCGGCGAAGAGAGATTGCAGCGAACATTGGTGACGCTGCTCTGCGCTTCGTCTGAAAACAGACTCCCGCGGCGACATCGACGACATACCGCTGCAAACAAACATCGTGCGTGTTCGTTCCATGGTGTTTCGTTTTGCTCCTAAGTCCCAAAGAGGAGAGTTTGCCAAAGTCTTGTTCCTACTGTGAGCGGCGGGTGTCTTTGTGTGCTGTGCCCCTGCGTTTCTCGTCGGACGTGGCAAAGTGATAGAGCAAAACCATTATCAGGATGAATGCGAAACCCACCTACGAGCTTCTCAACAGAAAATATTTGCGAAAGCAACCTCCGTCGCAAAGATTCGTTGCTGCCAGCACAGCGCGCAAACGACCGATCATTATCAGCAGTGTGATAAGATAGCCGAGCTGTCTAGCAGCGTCGTTCGAGTGTTGCGTAGCACCGTCGATTGATTGCTTTCCAACGCAGATCTCATTTTCGAGCTCGCATATGTTGTTGTTATGTTGTTATGTGGGGTTTAACGTCCCAAAACCAGCTCTGATTATGAGAGACGCCGTAGTGGAGGGCTCCGGAAATTTCGACCACCTGGGGTTCTTTAACGTGCACTGACATCGCACAGCACACGGGCCTCAACATTTCGCCTCCATCGAAATGCAGCCGCCGCAGCCGGGATTCGATCCCGCGACCCTCGGATCAGCAGCCGAGTACCATAGCCACTAGACCACCGTGGCGGGGCGGCTCGCGTATGTGTGCATGTGCGTGAATATGTGAGTGCTTCCGTGCGCGTGTTTGTTCCCATTTCTGTCCTTTTATTTTTGCGTTTCTTCTTGTAAGCATGCTGCAGCCGCAACTTTCTTTACAATTTGATTAACTCGTCTCATTCTGAGCACCAAGTCCTGTGAACAGCAGGGCTGCCCTCTTTGATGTCATTAAAGCCTCTCTCTCTCGTCTACCTTGCCTCCTCAGTCTGCCATCTTGCTTTGTTTTCTCCTACCATTTTCTCCGTCTTGTGCTGTTGCCACTACGTGATTAACCAACTTGCACTAAGAAAGTTCTATCGGCTGGGACAACAGAAACATTGACAGATACAAAATGTTAAAAGAATCACGTGGCTTCCACAGTTACTTCGTTTCTTACCCCTGTTAATGTGTTTATGCATCAGTGCATACGGCAGCTTGCCAGAAGTGCACACGAAAGGGTGCCATATTGTGAAACAGCACGTTGCTATGTTGTTGCGTTCAGTCTTAATAAACAGATGGTTTTGCTGCCCGTCACATGTAGTGGTAGACATATAGAACATTCTGCAGTGGGGTATCATTTCATGTCTTGATGCTTTCATCATTACAAACGCAGTTTTCTGGTGAATGGAGTCCAGCAAAGCAGCGCTATGGGAGCTTTTGCGACTTTCACCATTTATTACTTCACCAATATCACTGTCTGAATTTGTCCGTCACTTTGCCTACGGCTTGTAATGAACAAAGTGACTCACTAAAACACTTTAAACATTGCTGAGCATTTTTCCGCTATGCAAATATGACAAAAAATCCTAGCAAAGTTAATCACGTCAATAATTTTGCTTGCATTGGCGTTACTTGCACAAGTCAGATTGATAAATTAAAGATTGGCTATGACAACACTTCAATTTTCAGGGCAGACCACTAGCGGAGCGTGCTGTGACTACTACTATTTTACTATGGGGCACGTCAAGCTCGACGGTGGCTGCTCGAATGAGCATTTCGGGCCTCACTAGGCTAGTGATGTTTATGTTTGTTCTCTTATTTGCATTACTTGTGCGAGCCATATAACCAAAATAAACAATCCAACCACATGAATGTGCTTTGGCGTGCAAGCTGCCAACAGCGGCTGTCAGTTTAGTGTTGAGTACTGCTATTTCCCCAGCACTGGCTATGACATGACTGTGATTTCCCGTGCAGAGTGCTAACTGAACCACAAAGATTGCTCTGGCTACTGCTATTTCACTATGGGGCCCGTGAAACTCGACGGTGGCTGCCCGAATGAGCATTTCGAGCTCGCCAAAGATAATCAGTGTTAACAATACTGTTTTAATTCAGATACGCCAGCATTTAAATGTGCTTCTATGCCACTTCTTAAATAGAGCACGATGCGTCCAGGACGTTGTTTATCAGAATTGAGCTTCTATTATAAGGAATACGTCATAAATGTAACTGCTTATTTTTTGAGAGGTCACAGAATGGATGGTTGGCTGTTGGAAACCCACCGGCAAAGATTTGGTAGCTCTAATAAGGGCTGTTCTTTCGTTAACAAGTAGCCACTATGCTTCGTCGAGTGGATCAATGCCAGAAAGCTCGCAGTCGGTGCCCCTTTCTTCAGTATCATCTTCACCAAGCTGATGATGGGTTCAATGTACTCACTCCCAGACGTGTCAAGTCTGAACTTTGCCTCCAAGCCCGTTACGTGCTCAATCCTTTTCGTCCAGTCTTCCGCCGTTACCTGCTTGATTTTGTCCCTCAAGGTGGCGTCGACCGTGGACAGCTTGAAGGCTGTTGTCCGCGGCGATGCCATTTTTGACCTTAGCCCACAAAAGCTCAATGGGATTAAATTCCCAGTGGTATGGCAGGAGCGCAATGCAACCGGCCCTTACAGCTCTGTTAACTACCACGATGCTCAGAAAGCATGACATTACAGATGCCACCAGCTCATGCAGCTGCTTTATCATCCTTTCCCCGTAGGTGATGTTCTTGCTTCTGAGCCACTCCTGTATCTTTTCCTTCTTCCAGGCCATCGTCGGAAATTTGTCTTCTCGCCGGCTATGGCGAGGTGCGTTGTCCAAAACAATCACGCTACCAGCTGGCAACTTCTACAGAACGTCATTGAGCCAGCCCTCAAAGCGATTGCCGTCGATTTCCTCGTGGTAGTCGCCTGTCTTTTGGCCTTGGAATACATCCAAGCAGCCGTCGACGTAGCCATCCTCGCTGCCGATGTGCGTCACGATCCGGCGCTGACCTTTCCCAGAAGGTTGTTTTAGGCCCGTCGTCAGGCCATTTGCTCGAGCAAACAGGCGTCCGCGCTTTTGCACCACGGTGTCCTTCCACACGATCTACCGAGCGTGTCCCGCCGTCACCTATGTCTCGTCCAGGTAGAAGATCTTTCGACCTTCCGCCCGGTGGCGCTCCACGTCACGGAGGTAGCGATTCCGCCAATCGGTGATGTCATCCCGGTCGATAAGCAGCGAGTTGCGGCTTCTCTTTTCATGTTTGCAGCCGATCTTGACAAGCAGGCGATGCACAGTACACCGCCGTAGTGATGGGAGTTCCATACGCTCCGAGAAGTCGGTAGTTATCTTCTCGACCGTCGGTATTTCGTTGCGGCGAAAGAAATTGTGCACACAACATGACCTCAGCGCAACCATCGTGAAGCTGTCAGACTTCGCGCTGCGTCTTCTCCGCATTGCGTGGGCGCTTTCGCCAGGGCGTCGTCAGTTTGCCACCTGAAAAATGCGATGCTTTAACTTCCTCCCTCACCCTGAACACAGTGCTTACGCTAGCACCAAGCATGTCGGCGACAAACTTGCTCGTGTCCTCCATGCTGTGTTCAGGCTCCGTGTTGCGCCAACACGTTTAGCAGTAGAAGATCATGTTGCGTGAATCGCTGTTCAGGATGTGGCCAATCTTTTCCTTGCCGAGGCTCCTTGGTGGTGTGGCCATCGAGGCGACACAAGGCTCGTTTGGCAACTAAGGATCGCGTTCCGATGTTACCTCGCTGGGCTCCGTGGCGCTGGCACGGAATGCCGTGCGCGAACTTAGGAGATTGCAGGTTCGCAACCGCAACAAGAAAAAAAATAAGCTTGTACAAACACACAAAAAGTATGCATGCATCTTATGCTATTGAGCCAGCGATTGATTTATAATTACACTCCAACGCTCGTGTAGTTCATCACTCATTTTTAAAGTGTTTAGGTACGTAGATGATTTTTTAATTCTTCTTAGACATGACTGCCCTGTGTCCTTTAAGGAAGCAGTCGACTTAGTTTTAGCGGATTTTAAGAAATGTGGACAAGGTCTGTCTTTTACCTTTTAACTGCCCAATAATTACCTGCTACAGTTTTTAGATATCAGCCTCACGTTTTTACCAAATCATGTTTGCTTTGCTTATAATCCACGTGTTATAAAAGAACTCCTTCCTTTTGACTCAGCCCATTCCAAGGTTATAAAACGTGGTATTGCGTCTCTGTGTCTCGGGTCGGCGCGGCGCAAATCATGCGTTCACACTATGCAGGCAAGCTTCTCCCATCAGGTCACAAGGCTTTTAAAAGCTGGTTTCCCTCAGTCGGTCGTCCGAGGCGTAGCCGAATCAGTTCACCGGAAGGTGAAAAACGGTCTATGTTCGAAGGCCGACGCTCCTGGAACAGATGCTATTAGGGCGATGGTAGTGCCCTATATGCACAAGATCAGCCACAACCTCAAGAAAGTGGCTGCCAGACACGGCGTCCGTGTTGCCTTTTCTGCCCCCAACAAACCTGCGCAACTCTGTCATCGGACCACGAGTACCGAGACAAAAGGCTGCAAGAAGAAGCACACTGATCCTTTTGGGCGCTGTGCAGTTGGGGTAGTTTATGAAATTCCCCTAAGTTGTGGAAAGTCATATGTGGGCCAAACTGGCAGGTGCCTGAACGTTCGACTGAGAGAGCACTCGAACAGATTAAGTAAGATGGACGGTGCGCATCTTAGCGTGCATTGTAGAGCCTGCGCGTGTGAACCGCATTTTAGGCGCGTCGCCATACTTGGTAGGAGCACTAATAAAACGGCTAGAGAACTTTTGGAAGCTCACTTCATAAAAATGAAAGGAGATAAGTGCGTAAGTGATACCTCCATATCGTTGTTTGATGCTGAGATGCATCTGTTTCGCATGCATTTGAAATGATTGGCATCCTTGCTTTGTAGTATGATTGGCCTGTGTTGCGCATGTGCTTTAGTATAAATAGACACCCCTTTCTTCTGTCCTGAATAAATCAGTTGGTAGTGGCGTTTTGTGTATGTCTGTGTGTCCCTCTTTTGTTTGTTCAATTTGCGCCCTGTAAGCATTTGCACTTTATAATGAACCAACTAGCCCAAGAAGCAGTTTTCTTAAGTTATAATTACACGCCCGGTGCCGTCGATCTTGCTCCGTAGCAGACGACGCACAGCGTTGTAGAAGGCACGGAGTTATTTTTCTCTCGCGATCCGGCATGTGCTGTAGCATTTCCATCATGACAGTTTTACCAAAGCACTGGTCACGGTACACAAATCTTATTTATACCGACAAATACGCGCTTTAGAAGCAGTCACAATTTTTTTGAGCGGGACTATTTGTTCAGTCACGGAGGCAACTGGCTGCTGCGCTTCGGTCATCTGGGCGGGGCTTCTCCTGTCTTCTAAAGTTGTACCCCACTATAGATAGATACGCTCAAAGTCGCTGAAGTTCGCTAAGAAATGCTTCGCATTTAAAATGCAGATGACATCAACCAAAGGTTTTTTTTTTTTTTTGCGCAGGCCTGCAGTACGCAGGTGGGCACTTGCGTGAGCTGCGACGTGCCTTGCGCAATCCGGCTGCGCACTTGGGCCTCCTGTTTGACCAGGGCTCCAAGAGGGTTCGACGTGCAGTGGGCCTTGGCTCAACTGCGCCAACCTTGCACCAACATGTCCACCCTCGTCTCGCTGGTCCAACTGCGCTCGTGTCGCGCTGCATCGAACTCTGCGGTGGGGCTGTCGAGCACCTGCTGATCAAGTACGGCCGTAACATCATTGGTAAGCCCTTTACAGCAAATTCCTGCGTTTTACGTAGTATGCCAGCCAACCGAATTAGGCATTCATTACAGCATGCCAGTGTGGCAGAGTTTGCATCTACCCGAAGCACAGATATCACAGAGTTTTTGTATAGGGGTCACGGATGTTTCTGGATGCCGTTTCTGGATGTGGTTTTCTGTTCGCTGCTTGCGCCTGAAGCGTCAAGGGGGTCACAAAAACCAGCTACGATAAATAAAAAATTCACAGCATATCCACGGAGTGAATGATTATGAGTGGGCGAAGTTCCGGATGTTCATCATAGATCGTGCCGAGTTCTGGATTATTTTAGTTAACGCGCACGCTACGAATCCTTATGGTTCAGCTACGCGCAAGTGAAATCTCCCACCGGCACTCCATTGCAAGTCAAGATCCACTGCGTGCATCCACTGCGTGATCCACTGCGTGCATGCACGCGTGCATCCTGTCTAGACATAAAGACGACGATGACGATATGCCTGATTATAAACTCCGGGTAGTGGGTCAAGGGGGAATTCGAGAACGAAGAAGACGAAGACCCGTTTTCTGCTCTGGTGGCTTCAACACGCTGTTGTCGTTGTCTTGTTGAACGTGTTGTCTCTTGTTCGCGTGTACCGCGACACTGGTGGAGGTGCTGGGTATCCACCCTGCCTGATGCACCGCACTCCTCCTGGGAGCCGTTCATCGAGCCCATCTCCTGTCAGCACTCCTGTACATCGCTACAGCCGGCGGCTGCTAGGCCTCGCTCCTGAGCTCACATCCCACCAAGAAAGTTCGTCCAGGCGCTGCCTACCTCTGCCAATGGCGACTGCTAGCCGTGCGCAGGTTCCTCAAGTTCCACCACCAGCTCTACCGACAGTTTGTCCCAGGTAACCCTCCTTCAACCACTGGTTCCCGATCGCTTCCATGGTGGCGCACATGAGGACGTTGAAGACTGGCTTGACCAATACGAACGTGTTGCCAGGGTCAATGGCTGGACTGAGCAAAAAAAGCTCGCCCACGTGTCTTTCGCCCTTGACGGCAGTGCTCGCACGTGGTTTGAAAATCGCGAAGGTGGCATCCACACATGGGATGATGTCCAACGACAGCTTATTGAGACATTTGCGAGCGTCGACCGGCGGGACCGTGCTCAGCAACTACTAGATATGAGGGTACAGAAACCCAACGAAACTGTAGCCATGTTTGCTGAAGATATGGCCCGCCTCTGTCGTCGAGCAGACCCTAACATGACCGAGGACAAGAAGTTGCGCTACCTGATGCATGGAGTAAAAGAACAACTATTCGCCGGGCTTGTACGCAATCCCCCGAGTACAGTAGCCGATTTCATTAAGGAAGCCACTGGCATTGAAAGAGCACTACATCTAAGATCCAGGCAGTACGATCGCTTGTCCACCGGCGTTCCTCTAAGCGCTGCTGCGATGACTGTAGACTATCAGAGCTCGCTGCGGGATTTAATTAGGGAGATTGTCCGTGAAGAGATTCAGAAGCTTCGATCACCGGAAGTGAGCACACCTGTGGTGTCAGTAGCAGAAATCGTGCGCGATGAAATTAGGCAAGCGTTTTCTGCAGGTGATGCTGGTCAAGAGCAGCGTCCCGGAAGCTACGCCGACGCTGTCCAACGTCCACTAGCTGTTACGCCCATACCGCCGTACCGCCAGCCGCCGAGAGCAACGCCTTGGCCGTCGCCGCAGGAAGCTGTCAGGCATCCACCCATTGAGCCGATGCCATCCTACCACCAGCCGCCGTCAACCGCGCTTAGGTCACCGCCGCAAGAGGAAGCCTGGAGGCGTCCGCAATATCGGAGGACGGACACATGGCGCACTGTGGAGAGGCGGCCCCTATGTTTTAACTGCGGGGGGGGGGGGGGGGGGCGACCATATTTCCCGCTACTGTTGGTATCGAGAAACACCGTTTCGCCCTCTTCGGTCATGGTATGACAGCCGACGTACCAGTGACGATTACATGCCACGCCGCGATGACGCCGAGTTTTCAAGACCTGCTGTAACGCGCACTCAGAACGACTCTCCGCCGTACCACCCGCCCGAGTTTGATCGACGGTCACGCTCTCCGTCTCCGGCCCAACCCACACCGCCGAACGGACGTACTTCCGCCGACCTCCGAGGAAGAAGGTCGCCCAGCCCACGCCGGGGAAACTAACGGCGGCGACCTCTCGGGGTAAGGTTGCAAGCCGGGAACAAGATGACGAAAAGCCCCCTACGAACCCGCTGCCGAAAGCCGTGAAGCCGGAAAACCCTGATACCGACGACATTGTGAGCGCAGACCTTATTGTTTCCGTTGACGGACAGCAAGTGACCGCCTTAGTCGACACTGGAGCCGATTATTCGATAATGAGTCAAGGACTAGCCGACAAACTTAAGAAAGTTAAAACGCCGTGGACAGGACCTCATATCAGGACGGTAGGTGGTCAGTTGCTCGTGCCTGCCGGAAGGTGTACCGCGAGGGTCAACATAGGCGATTCTTCCTTCGTGGCAACCTTCGTGATTCTCTCAAAGTGCTGCAGAGATTTAATCATTGGCATGGATTTTATGAGGAAATATGGAGCCATAATCAGCATTCCTGACCGCTTGGTCACGTTTCAGAAGAGCCCTGATTTAACTGACTGCTTATTGCCAAAACGCACCTCCTTTCGGGTAATCGACAACGACGTGGTCGTTCCGCCTCGGTCAAGTGTGCTTGTTTCTGTGAGATGCGACGCACCGCTTAACTGCGAAGGAGTTGCAGAAGAAGTCACTTCGCTATTATTTAGACACGGCATCTCAGTAGCTCGAGGGATTGTAAATGTCAGCGATGGACTCACGAACCTATTATGAACAAACTTTAGTACCGAGCGACGGCACTTGCCAAAGGGCACTGCTGTGGCCTATTATGACCATGTCGCCGATATTCGTGGCTGCTTTTCTTTACTTGAAGAAGCCTCTGCACAAGACCCAGCATCTGTGCTTGACATAAGCCCTACTTTACCGCAACACGAGCGAGGACGGCTTCTTGCGCTATTAGCCGAGTTCCGAGACTGCTTTGCGTCAACTTCAAGAGTTGGTCGCACACCTCTTACGAAGCACAGAATAATCACAGAGGACACAGCGAGGCCAATACACCAAAGCCCCTATCGTGTGGCCCTAAGAGAACGCGAGGCAATACAGCAGCAGGTAGCCAAAATGCTTGAAGACGACGTAATTGAGCCTTCCAAGAGCCCGTGGGCCTTCCCATTGTGAGCCTTGCCACTCCAAAAGCCTTGCCCGTGAGCCTTGCCACTCCAAAAGCCTTGCCACTGTCGAAGCTCACCGTTGAACTTCGCTATCTCTAGTTTTGGCAGCTTTACTGTGGGGGTTACTTGCGGGATGTTACTGCTAGATTCTCTTTGATGTGAGGAACTTGAGGTGCGATCTAGCGAAGCGCTCACTTATGCGGTGTTAGTGCAGCTAAGCTCACGTAGCATGCGCTGTACTTTAGTTTTTGCTACGTTGATCTTTGTAGCTCTCCGAGCGTGCAATTTCCTCTTCTAACGCATCATCTTCTACGCCAATCTCAATTTCCCGATCTAGCTCTTTGAGTGAGTCCTCCTTAAGGGTGAGAAGGTTCAACTTTTCTTCAAGCTCACCGAGTGACGCGTCGTCCTCCATGGTAGCGATGTCGTTGAGTAGCTTTGTTGTTGACGTTCGCACCACGGCCCTTTTGCGCTTCATCCTGTCGATGTCCATCTTTGGGTCCCTATTCCCGGGTTTCGGCACCAAAAAATGTTGTGGCGGAATAGCAGGGAGGCAAACTTTCTTTAGTGGGACGACGACAGAGAATCAACACGTCCTTTCAGTTTGAACGCATCACGAAGACTGGTTTATTCGTTCGCTATATACACTGCTGTCGTAGAGAGGGAAAGGAAAAAGGAAAGGGAAACAGAGAAGCACAAGTATTGTCAAAAAAGTTCCCTCTGCACCCCGCACGTGCGACGGTCTCCAAGGGCAGATGGAGAAAACGCTTTCCATGTGTTCGGTAATGGTCCCTGTGGCTTTCAGCCTTCTTTTTTTTTCTTTCACGGGTGGGCTTGTAGGTAAAAACAGATGTCACGGACGCTCTTCGCTCTTCCGCATCGCCAGTCACGCGGACCACCCGAAAACCCGTCCCTCCGAGTTGCCCCTCCTCCTCCTTTTCGCCGCGGGGTCTTTCAATTAACGCTCCCCTGAAGCGGGGGCTGCTTCCCAGTATGCGACAAATACAACAATAATAGTGTTCAAATGCGTACTCTTGAGGCTCTGGCAGGAAGAACAAAAGGTGGTCCCGGTTACTATAATGGAATTGCGGTTATGCTATGATTCATGTCTGCCTAATATTGCGCATGAGAATGAGAAAAAAAGGCATGCACACAACACTGTTTTTTTTTGCACATTTATTTCTGTGATGAACCTTAGCATGATGTATGTGTCCAAGCCTGAATTAGGGGTGACAGTCATTTATTTGATATGCTGGTAAGTAAACACTTGAGTAAATGTAATTTTTTCACAAGTCTGTCCAAATTCACAAATGCTTATGTATATGCCGCCCTGACGAAGACAAGTCCGCTTGTCGAAACGTTGGCTCCTGCGGCATTCCCTGTTCTAAATCGTATTTTGCGATTTGTTCATCGATTTATGTATATGCAAATGTAATATATGTCTTTCCAAAGTGTGTACAAAGCATAAAATGAATATATATATATATGCACATGTAATAAATATATTTCCGAAGTTAAGTCTTTTGGCAAATGTACAATGCTTATGCCTATTTTAAGTGCACGGATTCTAAAATGCAGTGGACTGTGTAGCCTGATCACAGCGGACCCACTGGTGTGCAGGCAACGTAGCCGTAAGCTTTGTGCTGCGCCTCACGTTAATCTAAGCAAGCGCCTCTGTCGCATTCAGGTAAAAGAGCAAGCAACGTATTTCCCTCAAATCTGGCACATTTAAATCACACAAGCTGCGCTTCTGGCCGGTTTGATAAGCTGCCTGTATGCACAGTCATTCAGTATTGAAAACGCAAAACGGTGCATTTTTACTCACCTGTGCGTACTTCGCCCACGAGCTGCAAGGGTAATCCGCTTTCACAGGGTGTTTAAAATACTGTGCGTCGTACCAGTGATGAATGGGCGCGCTACCTGATAAACAGTGCCAGCTGAGCAGCCGTTTCGGTCGGTGAGCACACAAGGAACTGGTCGTCTTCACATGCGTTTCCGCTCTGGCAGTGCTATTGAAAGTATGAGGCATAAGCTGGCCGCGGTTAAAGCGAACGGAGATTGAGGAGTACCTGTCGGCGCGCCAAAGCCCCATTAAGCCCCGTCAGCATCAACCACGGTTGCCATCACCCATGCGCTACCGATCGCCCCTTCCAGGCGCCCACAGCAGGAAAACTGAAGCAAGCTACCTGTGGACGTGAGGCCGCTGATAACCAAAGTAACGAAGATCCTCCATCACGGTTTCAATAGGATAAATAAGATAACGAAATATTTCGGGTAGACGGGTGCAGTAACGAAAAGGTCGCATCAGACCTGAGGTTGACAGTAGACGGAATTGAGCTGAATGCATTGGTCGATACGGGCGCTGATTATTCTGTAATAAGCTACGATATGGCGAGGAAACTAAAAAAAGTTGTGACGCAGTGGACAGGACCACAGATACGCACAGCGGGGGGTCACGTTATTACACCCATTGGCAGATACGCAGCAAGGCCAACGATAAGAGGATTTACTTACGTGTCGTACTTCATTGTACTGCCAGAATCTAGGGATGGATTTTTTGCAGAATCATACTAGGGATGGATTTTTTGCAAGCAAACGGTGCCGTAATTAACCTCCGTAGGTCGAGTGTGTCATTCTCAACTTAAAAAGCTCTACCTGTAGAGGATTCTGAGGAGCGGCGTCTTACAGCACTGCGCGTCGTCGAAGATGATATAACTGTGCCGCCACTCTGCAGTATAATGGTTCTTGTGGAGAATGAGCGATTTCACGACCGCGAAGGTATTCGCAACTCCAGAAAAAGTGGTTCATCTGGCAACATTGCTGAGATAAACAAAGATGGCTTCTATATCCAGGGTCACGGCCGCCCTTCCGCTTAGCGCTGTGCTAAAGTTTCTTGATTGCGGGTTCGAATCACGAAGCTTCGTGGAATGCGAAAGGGTTCTTGCTGCCGAACATGTGATATGAATTGCTCTAAAGGATTTGAGCGGCGAAACAGCGGAAATAATTGCGCTGTGCATTCAAACGTCGCACTTGTTCGGAGAACAGCATCAGATTTTGTTAAGGATAAAGAGCCTTTCCAGCGAGCCTCAAGTTGAAGGAGGCAGGTGTTCATGCGTAGCAGGCCTCTCCGAAAGATGCAAGCACTTGTGCGCGGCGTTGCTCCATTGAGTACAAATGTGTCACTTATAAACCTGTTAAAAGAGTTCAGTTCAGTGCGTGCCGGAAGACAAACTTGGAGGCGCGGTGGACAGGTCGAGGGCTAAAAAGCTGGAACGAGCGCAATAAATCCTGAATTGCCACCAGATGAACTCGAAATGCAAACGCGCTACGTTAAACGATCACACATTACCTCCATAACCACTAAAGAAATTACGAGGCGCAGCGCGCACATGGGACGAACGCCGGGAACGAAGGCAAGCGCTCGCTTTATAGCTACTTACTACAGTGCATGCAGGCAAAAGCACGTCAGCAATAATGTTACCGCAGTTCAAGTTGAGCATTGACACGTTCAGGAAACGTAACCAGATGTACATGTATAAACGATGTCGCTATTTTGTACACGCGCTTGCCTAAACTAAACTACACTCCGGCTCTCTGAAAAGCGCGCATGGTAATAAACGCGCGTACGTACAAACATAATCTGTGTACTCACCGAGGAGGAAGAAATCGTCGCGAGTGAAGTGCCTGGAACAAACTAACATAGTTCCCGTCACCTCCTTACCGAAGCGCAAGTTGCTAAACCGTGTTGCCCTGCGCGAAGCGTCGTCTGCTTCTTTGCGGAACCGACGAAACGACGTGTTCCTGTATTTGCATCGCGATGGCACGCACAGGGGCGCGCAGCAAATATCTTTTGATGAGAATTTTGTTCTTTTGCGGGCTGCTTCGAGGCGGCATAGCGTGGATTAAGGAACTGCAGAGCTGTTTTACAGCCCGCGGTAATGCGATACCATGCCGCGTTTCGAGGTCGACCTCGGATCGGCTGGTTCCAGGAGCGTCCGCTAGGTGGCGAGCATTTAGATGGAATCGCGAATAGCGGATGGAAATGTAGGGCTATATTTGAACAAATGAATTTGTGTGGCTCGAGGTCTTGTTCGCCTAATCAATGGCCGTGCAGATGTCATGCTTACAAATTTCGGAAATGGATTCGAGCACATCGCTCAGGGAACAGCTATTGCCCATTTTCACGAGCTCCATGCGGCGACGGAACTATGCAGTCTCACCACAACGCCAACCGCCATTCGAGGAACTCGGAGTGTCCGCGCATCCATGAGCATCAACCCTAAACTCCAGAAATACAAAAAGAACAGATATCTGCCCTGATAGACGCTTTCTCTGATTGCTTCTCCACATCCTCGAAGGTGCGTCGTACGTCTATTACAAAGCACAGAATAATAACGGAAGATGCCACGAGGCCGGTATGTCAGCACCCGTATCGATTGTCCCCTAAGGAAGGAGAGGTAATGAGATGCTTGCAGATGATGTCGTCCAGGCTTCCAACAGTCAGTGGGGGTCTCCCGTAGTGCTCGATCGTTAAGAAAAAAAGATAACACACTTCGATTCTGTGTCGACTATCGGAAATTAAATGGCGTAACTAAGCGGGATGTGTACCCCCTTCCACGTATCGACGATACGTTATATCGGCTGCGATGTGCAAAGTTTTTCTGCTCTTTAGATCTCAAGAGTGGGTATTGCCAAATAGAGGTCGATGAGCGAGACCGTGAACTGACAGCATTCGTAACTCCAGACGGCCTCTACGAATTTAAAGCGCTTCCTTTCGGCCTCTGTTCCGCACCAGCCACGTTCCAGCGAATGATGCACACTGTGCTCGCTGGATTGAAATGGCAGTCGTGCTTAGTATATTTGGATGATGTAGTCATATTTTCCACGACATTCGATCGATATCTGGGGCGCCTACTGCTAGTGTTGGAGGCTGTTCGCTCAGCGGACTTGATAATTAAGCCAGAGAAATGTCAGTTTGCCTACGAGGAACTTCGATTCCTCGGACACGTAATCAGTGCTGAAGGTGTTCGGCCAGATCCTGAAAAGACAGCAGCTGTTGCGAGCTTCTCGATACCCACAGACAAAAAGTCATTGCGACGTTTCTTGGGCTTATGTGCATACTACAGAAGTTTCGTGGATAACCTTTCAAAGATTGCTGAGCCTCTGACGAAACTGAAAAGAGAAGACGTACCCTTCGAGTGGAAAAAAGAATAACAAGGCGCATTTGACGACTTAAGAATACGCCTGCAAACTTCTCCAATCCTTGCCCATATTGATGAGACCGCCGACACCGAAGTTCATACCGATGCGAACAACGTTGGCCTCGGTGCCATACTAGCCCAGTGGCAAAATGGTCAAGAAAAAGTAATTTCTTATGCCAGCCGGAAGCTCTCGAGAGCAGAGGCGAACTACTCGGCAACCGAGAAAGAGCGTCTCATGGTCATCTGGGCCGTAAGCGAATTTCTTCCCTACCTCTATGGTCGGCCGTTCAGGGCAGTCAGTGGTCACCATTCGCTCTGCTGGCTGGCAAATCTCAAGGACCCATCAGGACGACTAGCGAGATGGAGTGTTCGGATCCAAGAATACGATAATACCGTCGTATACAGGTCCGGACGAAAACACAGTGATGCCGACTGCTTGTCACGTGCACCAGTAGAGCCAGATGTGTCGCAAGAAGACTTTCCATTCCTTGGCATTGTTGAGGCTTCAGAAATAGACTAAGCACAGCGACGTGAGCCGGAGCTGCTGCCACTTATACAGCGACTTGAGGGACTCTTAGCTGCAACGGAGTGCTGGGCACTCCTTTCGGCAGAGTAAACGCCTGTCCCATATTTCACTCTCATTTCAGGAGTGCCGGGCACTCTATGTAGCACAGAGTGCGCGAACTCTCTCGCACAGAGTTCTGTTACTCTGGCTGAAGGGGAGTGAAGTAATGTTTCCGCGGAGTTCAGGCACTCTATCCAGGACGTAACCGAAAAAATAAAAAAGAAAGAAAGAAAAGGGTGTAGCCAAGCTTTCGATCGTACCATGCAACAGCGAATACGCCAAGAGAACGTGCCTAAACGAGAGATTCTATCTGTAAAACTTGCATCCATGCACAAAGCACACACAACCCAGCAACGTTCACCATATAAACACCCCTTGCGCAAAGCATTCAGAGTGTCTCGACTTTCCCTGTATTGCCAGTGGTAACAGCGATGTTCTGGGTAATTAAGCACTAAATATAGACAGAATCCATCGAAACGTCTGGTAGCCCTTCGGGATATTGAGTACAGGACCTGTTAAAACAAAACAACATAATATTCGACGTCGTTACGATTAGCGAATACCGTGATCAGCTGTTTTCTTCACGGCAACAGCGCCGAGCACACGTACGATGCCATGCGGCGCGGCTGGTCCAGCGTAGCGCCAGCCACGCTCTCATTAATCGTCAAGGTGTAAAAGCAATCTTAGATAATGCTGATTCGGAAGCATGAATGAAAAAAATACCATGACAACTAAACGCGGAAAGCGTGCTGATTCGTGTGCGCATGGCACTTGTATCACTCGTCGCTACCACAGCCAAAGTAAACATTCCAACGCTAATTGACATTGCCGGACAACACAAGGGCACTTCAGCACACAGAAATCGAAGAAATCAAGATCATACACCATTACGAAAATAAGCAACAACACGAGATTCGAACCCGGGTACGCACGCACAGCAAGCGGATACCCTACCGATCACGCCACCATGCCACGGTCTGCCGGCGACCTTATTCGCGGCCTTATATATATACCAAATATATTGCTACTCTGCTTCTGAACCTGAGAGCTTCGAAGTTGATCTCTTCAAGAGCTTGCAGTTGCCTGTGAAGGGAGTCAATTTGGGCCTTCGGAGCAGCAATTTGGGCATTTTGTGCAGCGAGCTGCTGTCGGAGGGAGGCGTTTTCTTGCTGCAGTGCAACGACCGGCGGCTCCGAAGGCGATCCGTGGGCGCCGCGGGGCGGTGTCGAATGCGGAGGCTGAGAAGTGGGCTTAGGCACCGCTGCCACGAGGGGCGGAAAGGCAGTGACCGACTTCGGAGGTGGAGGTGGTGAGGGACCACGTGCCGCTGGCTGCGACAAGCTCTTGGTGACTTGGGGTGCGACAGGCCATTGTGGCGAGGGGTAAGCGCCAGGTACCGGGGCCTTCGAGCTCCGAGGGCGCTGTACGTAGCGGTGTTTACCGCTACGTACAGCGTGGAACTGTTCGTGGAGACGATGCACAGTTCCACGCTGCAGAACTATCCCCAGCGAGTTATATCGGAGATGGTAAATCGGCCACTTAAAACTGTAAATCGAATCGCCCAGGGTGCCGGTCACTATCTTAGGTCTATTATCACACTCGATTATATAATCAAGAGACGCGCGAAACGGCGCGCTACACCCATGACGTCAGGATCCAAATGCCTGATGGGCTACTCTGGATGCACTGCACAAACAGCTGCCGCAGTAAAATAAAATAGCCCGGGCCTAATAAAGATTGCGTAAAAAATGACCTTGTTCTTTTACCTTCATGACTTACAATAACAAAAAGAAAAATGCAGCTAAGTCGGCTATGTGCTGAGAAGCTCGTTCCTGTTCAAGTGTGACTAAGCAGGCTGTGCACAACCTGCAGACAACACTAGCCGGGAAATGCCCCAATTAGTGAAGCGCGCATTCCCGCGACGCTGCCTCGGGCGCTCGCTCGCCTTCGCTCAGTGAAACGTGCTTCACAGCGAAGCAACAGCGGCGCGCTCCCGCGCTGTAGCAGACTGAACGAAGTCATGGCGCAAATGGTTAGACAGGACCGAAGAAGACACGTAAGACACAGACAAGCGCTCACTCGCAACTAAATTTTATTCCTCGTTCATATCGTTTCATGATCAACTGTTTTTGCAAAAGAAAGGCATCTGTATAGGATCGTGTGTAGCTCCAGTGCTGAGCAACATTTTCCTTTCTAGCTTGGACCGACACCTAGGAACCGCTCTGCAATGTGACAAGGTTTTGAAGGTGTTTCGTTATGTTGATGATTTTTTAAGCGTTTTGACAAAACAACCAAGTTGCGCTTATTCTGACTGTGTGGCTGAAGTCTTAGACACTTTTAAGGCGCTAGGACTAGGGCTCAGGTTTACTCATGAGCTCCCTACTGGTGACAAACTTCAATTTTTCGATATTCTTCTCACGATTAACGAAGACCATATCTGTTGGATGTATCACCCTCGTGTTCAGAAAGAATTTTTGCCATTTCATTCCGCCCATTCGAAGAATGTCAAGAGAGCGATAGCAACTTCTAGCTTGCAGATGGCTTTAGACAGGTCCTGCTCACATGCAGTTAAAGAAAGCTTTGAATTGCAGGTATCTAGACTTGTTTCTGCGGGTTTCCCGTCAGTCCTTTTAGGTTCTGTTTGCGAGGCTTTAGTGAAAAAAGCTCGGCGTGATGTTATGGTGCTTCGCCAGGTAATAATGTGGATAAACGTCCTGTCGTCATTCCCTACGTACACAAAGTATCTCATTCGTTGAAAAATGTGGCTGCTAGATATAACGTACCGGTAGTGTTTTCGGCCCCGAAAAAACTCACGTATTTGTGCTCGAGTGTCGTCTGTTAAGAGTCCTGAGTGTGGGAAGAAACACACGAAGAAAACGCATTATATTAAGAAATGTTCAATTGGTGTTGTTTATAAAATTCCGTTGAGTTGCGGCCGGGTGTATATCGGCCAGACTGGACGGTGTATTAATGATCGGCTGGCAGAGCACGCCCTGTCGATAGGGAATGGTACAGGATCTCATTTGCCATATCATTGCAGGGCTTGTACGTGTAAACCACTGCTGCGCAACACATGCATTTTGCGGAAAAGCAAGGATAAGGTGGCACGGGAATTGGCTGAGGCTATGTACATACAGAATGCTGGCGATATGTGTGTCAGCGTTCCTTCTGTAACTCTGTATCAGAATGAGTATCGGTTCTTAGTTGATAGGTTTTGATCAGGCAGTGTGTTCAGAGATTGTTATTTTGCCTCTGTGGAAGCGTTCGGAGGAATAAAATTTAGTTGCGAGTGAGCGCTTGTCTGTGTCTTACGTGTCTTCTTCGGTCCTGTCTAACCATTTGCGCCATGACTTCAAGTTCAGCTATGCACCAACTAGCCCGACAGGAAACGTTATTAAGCTGTAGCAGACGACGCGAAGCACCTCCCCTAGAACCCTGTGCGCCTGCGCCGAGTTTGCTTCGATGAGCGGCCGCGCCGGCCGTGCTGGCGCTGTGCGGAGCGCGGTCACGGTGAGCCGTGTTCACCCTAAATGGTGACGACGGTGTACGTTGAATGGCACATTATACGAGCATGAATTGGAATTTTGATGCAGATGGACAATTAATGAAAATAACAGTGCTATTAAACAATAGTAATTTATATACAAGTAGTAGTGTAAGTACACATCAGTTACGTAGTAGTAAATACAAGCACAGATAAACTTTGTTATATGTTCAGTCAGAAATTGTCATGAACAGTTTTTGAAAAATCACACCGAATATACATATTTGATTTCTTGCTGAATGTTTGTAGTGTATCAGTACGCTATCATGCCACCGCGTCTCATCAGAACGCTTACCGAAGGCCTCCAGCAGAACGCCACTCGAGGTGTAGCAAGGCGTGCTTTACTTCTCATGTCATCAATGCAGTACTGTTGTTCAATGCACACTAGAACTCGCACCCTCGTCCCTTCGCTTTATGGAAGTCCTCTTTCCACAAAGCAGACACGGAACCATCACTCTGAAGCGTAACACCTATCTATGATAGGGCAGACGCGTACGAGTTCTCCTTTAAGAATGGAATTCTCTGCCCACACCGTACAACTTGTGACGATCTGATTCATCATCATCATCATCATCAGCCTATCTTATGTCCACTGCAGGACGAAGGCCTCTACCAATCCTCTCCATTCTTGCCTGTCCTGCGCGAGCTGATTCCATTTGACGCCTGCGAATTTCTTGATTTCGTCCCCCCATCTTACTCTCTATCGCCCGCGGCTACGTTTGCCCTCTCTTGGTATCGATTCCGTCGTTCTAACTGTCCATCGGTTATCTATCCTTCTCATCACGTGGCCTCCCCATGTCCATTTTTTTCTTCTTAACGTCGGTTATTATGTCGGCGACTCCCGTCTGTTCTCTGACCCACTCGGCTCTCTTTCTATCTCTTAATGTAACGCCTATCATTTTTCGTTCCATCGCCCGCTGCGCCGTTCTTAACTTCCTCTCGAGATTCTTCGTAATTCTCCAAGTTTCTGCCCCGTATGTCAGTACTGGCAAAATGCTGTAGTTATATAGTTTCCGCTTGAGTGATAGTGGTAGATTTTCTTTCATGAGTTGGGGGTGTCTCCCGTACGCGCGCCATCCCATGTTTATTCTACGGTGGATTTCTTTTATATGGGCGGGTTCTCCTGTCAGTAGCTGTCCTAGATATAGGTATTCTTCTACGACTTCTAATGTCTGGTTTCCGATCGCGAAGCCACGTTTCTTCGCCGTGCCACTCAGCATTATCTTTGTTTTCTGCATTTTCTAACCCTACTTTAGAGCTTTCTCGGCTTAAGTCTTCAATCATGTTTTGTAGTTCGTCGCCATCATTGCTGAAGAGAACTATGTCGTCTGCAAATCTTTGGTTACTCAGATATTCGCCGTTAATCCTTAGCTCTGTCTCGGTCTCGTCCCAGTCTAGCCTTTTGAAGATTTCTTCCAAACATGCAGTAAACAGCATTGGAGAAATTGTATCTCCTTGTCTGACACCTTTCTGTATCGGGATTTTTCTGCTTTTCTTGTGGAGGAGCAGGGTGGCTGTAGAATCTTTATAGATGTTGGCTATTATGTCTACGTATCTATCGCATATTCCTTATCGGAGTAAGGCCTCTAGAACTGCTGATATCTCTACCGAGTCGAAAGCCTTTTCGTAGTCTATGAAAGCCATATAGACGGGTTTGTTCTATGCCGCGGACTTTTCGATTACTTGATTGATCACATGAAGGTGGTCTATGGCGGAGTATCCTTTCCTGAACCCTGCTTGTTCTCTTGGTTGATTGACTTCAAGTGTGGCCCTTATTCTGTTGGAGATAACCTTTGTGAAGATTTTGTAAAGTGCTGAGAGTAGACTGATCGGCCTGTAGTTCCTCAAGTCTTTAACATCTCCCTTTTTATGTAATAGTAGAAAATTTGCGTTTTTCCAGCTGACTGGTACATTTGAAGTCTTGAGGCACTGTGTGTATAGTGTGGCGAGCTTTCTAGTTAGGAAGACTCCGCCGTCTTTGATCAAGTCGGCTGTTATGCCGTCTTCTCCAGCCGCTTTTCCGCGGGACATGCCCTGAATTGCTTTCCTGCGTCGAATGTTGTCGTAACCTCACGGCCGTAAACGAGACTGAAAGGTGTCTTGCGAGTGGTTTCTTGACGAGCCGTGTTGTATGCGAAAGTTACATAAGGTAAAATGTCGTTCCAGTTCTTGTGATCTGCGTCTACGTACATGCTTATCATGTCAGCCAGTGTTCGCTTGAGCCGCTCCGTCAGCCCGTTTGTCTGCGGGTGATAAGCTGTTGTCTTCCGGTGGGCTATGCCACTCAGCCGTAGAACGTTGTGCAGAAACTTCGCCATGAACGCTGTGCCTCTGTGCGTGATGACTACGACAGGAGCGCCATGCCTTAAAACGATTGCCTCCAGAAAAAATCGTGCCGCCTCGTCCGCTGTTCCCCGTCTAAGAGCACCTGTCTGGGCGTATTTGGTGAGATAATCCGTGGCGACAATATGGCGTTGCTGCGAAGGCCCCATAGGAGAAGAGGCCGCAGAGAAACGCGGAATCATCACGAGATTCGATGACGGAAAACACGAAGAGTGGCGCGTGGAGCGTGCACGTGAGGCGCCGTGAGGAGAAGCAAGGCGGCGTTCCACCAGCGCGGACGTGGCACGGGAGCTCTCCGCCAGAACCACGGTCGCGGCGTAGTCTCGAGTGCCTGGCGGGCGCCAAGAGTCGGAGTGTATGGCTTCGCTTGGCACCGAGCTCCCAATGCTGTCCACGGAACGCCTGACGAGCCGCCCGTGCCACCAACAGCACCGTCGGGTGTAGGCCCGAGTGCTGTTCCACCGGCCTAGAACCTCGGGGCCAGGTTCACCAACTCTGTGGGGCCTCCGCTCCACCGTTACCTTCGTGGAGTCAAGGAAGGCCACCACTACCCGCAGCACGGTCGGGCTTAGACCCGAGTGCTGCCCTGTTTCTTCGAGCCACAAGTGGCAACGCAACGCTTCCCGTGACTCCGGTGCCCGTCGTCCTCTTCGTCTCCGTCCCTGGCCCGCACCGCAGTAGCGTCAGACGTGACACAGCACCATTCAACAAGCGACAGCGGCGACCTCCCGTCCGCACTGACGCCTCGCCTGCATGGACTTCTTTCACGCGTCAGCCATGCAGCCTCGGTGAGACTGTTTCACGGTGGCTCAACTGGCGCGTTCGTTTGCATGCTCGTTGTCTTTCTTTCCTGCTCGAGAATGTCGCGGTTTACTTAGTTGCTGTGCTGGTTGTTCTGTGTTCGTGTTCGTTTGTGTTTTCATAAAAGTCTTCACAGAAAACAGCCTCGCCGTATTCTTGAACACGTTGCAGTCGTAAGACGCAACGTGCGTTCCATCTAATTTTCTAAGAAACCCATCACAATGGCGCCCAACGTGGGGCGGGGCTCTTTTCTGTGAGGATAAAAATTCACGACTACGACATGGATGCAGACGAGCTCGTTATTCTCGACGAGAAACTTGGTTTATCGGGAGACGCACTTTGGGCATGGCTTGAAGAAGAGAATGCGAAGGAACGCGAAGCGCTGCGCGAGGAGCTAGCACTAGCGCGTGAAGTGGCAGCTCTCGAGGAGAGAAACCGTCAGCTTCGCATGCGGTTGTTAGAAGCGGAAAACGCTGCCAGAGCTCGCGCTTCCGTGCGCGTCGACAGTGTCTCTTTTATAGGCCCAGGGACTTGGAGTTTAGACGAGCTCGACGAGCCAAAGGATAGCTTCGGGAGCCAGAAATGGGCAAGCTCCTTAAATGGCGGGTTAAACCGCAGTGCCTCTGGAAGACGCAGTATATCTTATGAAGAGGCATCGATGCCTATGGAAAAGTCTAGTGACGCTCATAAAGAGCTTAAGAACGAGGCGAAGGTAAATCATAAACCAGAGAGAAGCATAGCTTCATATGACACGATGGAACGGTCAGGTTCTTTTGAAAGTGACGCGCCCATGCAGACAGATGCAGAAGAATGCACGCGTATTAAACATGGGCATATACTTATAGCAAGCTCTAGAGAAAGGGCGATAAATGTATGGCGAGAGAGCCATTTCAGAAAATGTAAAAAGAGCTCTATGGGAAGCTCGGAGTCAACAAGTAGAGCAGGTATGAATGAAACAAGTGGCATGGCCACGGAAGAAGGACGTATGCCGACTGCGGGGGAGGATCACTCAGATCCTTCGGCTGAGTCGCGCCCTACGGCATTAGTTCTCCTATTATAGGCATGAACGAGAAAGTCAGCACCAATAACGAACCTCGAAAGGAACAGGTTTTCGCTTCATTGGGTGACGTCTCTCATGCAGGGGAGACTAAATGTGAAGCCGCCGAAAGAGAATGGGGGAGAGATTTAAGTAAAAGGACTCAAGAAAGGGACGAGAAAAATGAGCAGTCGCATATGAGCACGGCACATGTACGGGTCTCTTTAAGCGACGAAAAATCTCTCTCTTCTGTGACATTGTGTTCCGCAGAACGCATTCCCTTTTACATGGTTCAATTGTTAGCTTGTCGGCCGAGGCCAGGTGTAACCGTTCCAGGATGGCTCAGTCCGCAGCTTCGGAATTTGAATGTGTGGTGGCGGTACATTTCGTCTTGGCACAACAGTTTCCACATTAAGCATTCATATCTAACTGGGAAAAGCAAGCTCTGTGGTTGTGTTGAGTTCCCGAACGCTTTCCTCCGGAGTTATGGGCATGCTCATGTGTTGGCTTTGCGTTGTAAGCATGTAATAGATGACAATCGTATAGTTTGGGACACGATCACGTAAAAGCGTCTTAAGAACTGGATGGCACTTGAGTTACGACATTTGGACTGTTTTCTGGACTTTCTGTATCGCCCGGTGTAGAGGGACTTGTGTTACTATGGACTGGATGTGAGAACTGTGTAGTGCCCTGTGAGCTGGACAAGTTATGTGCATCACAAACGCGCACTTACCTGAAGTTTTTTTTTTTGCAAAAAAAAACTTATCGAAAGGGGGCCTCATGTCACGGGAGAAGTGCGCGCTTGTTGCGTTTGGCGTTGCTGCGAAGGCGCCATAGGAGAAGAGGCCGCAGAGAAACGCGGAATCAGCACGAGAGGCGATGACGGAAAACACGAAGAGTGGCGCGTGGAGCGTGCACGTGAGGTGCCGGGAGGAGAAGCAAGGCGGCGTTCCACCAGCGCGGACGTGGCACGGGAGCTCTCCGCCAGAACCACGGTCGCGGCGTAGTCCCGAGTGCCTGGCGGGCGCCAAGAGTCGGAGTGTATGGCTTCGCTTGGCACCGAGCTCCCAATGCTGTCCACGGAACGCCTGACGAGCCGCCCGTGCCACCAACAGCACCGTCGGGTGCATGCTCGTTGTCCTTCTTTCGTGCTCGAGAATGTCGCGGTTTACTTAGTTGCTGTGCTGGTTGTTCTGTGTTCGTGTTCGTTTGTGTTTTCATAAAAGTCTTCACAGAAAACAGCCTCGCCGTATTCTTGAACACGTTGCAGTCGTAAGACGCAACGTGCGTTCCATCTAATTTTCTAAGAAACCCATGGCACCGTTGAAAACGAAATATGTGTTCGTCATGCTAAATTCCAGGAGGCGACATAGGTCCTGCGGCTCGAATGGCGTAAGTGAAGGCAGGGATGTATCGTTTTCGAGTAGGTCCTTACAACACTGGACTGCGTAATCGACGGGCACGCATGTGAACATAAATTTTACGTCGACGTCGAAGGAGACCATAACCTCGTCGTCGTTGATGGTGACACCTCTTAGAAGTTCAATGAAATGTGAGGAATTCTTGACATAGGCATTCGTGTGTCCTACCAAGGGGCGCAGGACACGGTGAAGATAGGCGGATAGTTCATGTAACGGAGAGCGTCTCAAGTCGACGATTGGTCGGAGTGGGACCTCGGGTTTGTGTACCTTCGGCAAACCATAGACGGCAGGTGCCGAACCGTTATGGCAAAGCAGTTTGTAGTACAAGTGTTCACTTTCTGGGGGCACATACATGAATACCACTGTGAGTAGCTTCTGTAGCTCCGATTCTATCTTTTTTGTTGGGTCTTTGCTCACCTTGGTATAGGTCGCTTCATCTTCCAGTAATGACATCAGCTTGGCGACGTAGTTCGACGTCCTCGACGTCGTCGACGTCCTCATCAGACGGTCCACGAAAGGGTTGACAACTAGTGTCTATCGGAAGCCGACCCACAGGGCTAGATACCTGAGGTTCGACTCTTCACATCCGACAGGACAAAAACGCTCCCTTTCCGCTGCACTTTTCTCAGGCGCATCTGCTCTGAGCTTGGTCTGCACAAGCAAGAGCTAGACGTCGTTAAGAATGACCTTTCCAAAAAT
This sequence comes from Hyalomma asiaticum, assembly GCA_013339685.2. Classification (NCBI taxonomy): domain Eukaryota; kingdom Metazoa; phylum Arthropoda; class Arachnida; order Ixodida; family Ixodidae; genus Hyalomma; species Hyalomma asiaticum. The sequence goes on along the minus strand of CM023482.1, from coordinate 265,010 downwards.
GGATACCCTTCACAGCTACTGAGGACTCAACAGCTGCGGTCATCAGCTGCTTATACCGAAGTGGTTCGTGAAGAAGCCAGACAAAAACGGGCGGCCGTCCCCTACGCAAAAGGTATCAGTGAAGCTCTTGTAAGGGTGTTTGGCAAGTACGACGTAAAAATTGCGCACGTGCCAACGAATTGACTCAAGCAGAAGCTGGTGCGCGTGAAGAATCCCTTGGAGAAGTCAAGATTTCTAGGTGTTATCTATAAGGTAACCTGCAAAGATTGTGACGCATCCTACATAGGTGAAACTGTAAATTTTAAAAGGAGAATTCAGCAGCACCGGAACGATGTCAGGAAGGGCAATGCAAGCTTGAACGCCTTGGCGGATCATCACATGACCACAAACCACGATATTCATTGGGATTCCGCAACCATAATCGCGACAGAGAAGCACCCATCGATGCGGCTACTTTTAGAATCTTTACATAATCAGACGACTGAAAACGCGATTTACCGGACGCGGGGCAATCTCCCCGAGATATACATGCGCACTCTGCGCCACCCAGCTCATAAATAGTCGCACCCTGTTGCACCCTCTTCATTGTGAACAAGGGACCCGTAGCGGCCCCGAAACGTCATTATTTGTTGTTTTATTTTGTGACAAGGCGAGTGCCTGTTTATTCCGTACCATCAATCACCCTCGCCTGACGAGTTTTCGTCGAACCTTGGACTATAAAATAAACATGTTGTTGCTAGCAGCACTGCTTGGTGTCCATATGTGCCTTCTCGTGTCCGTGTGTTGTTTTTCGCTACATCAAAGCTTTTCAATCACAAATCAGTACAACAGGCCTGCACTTGAGAATACTCACTCACTGCTTTGGAAGAAATAGCAAATTATAACCACCGTGCTCTCGATCACCGCGGACCTTCAAACACGCGTGAGCTCCATTACGCAAACACCGGCATGCAAAATAAATTACCGGGTTATCTTACGTTATACCGCAGTACTATAATGTGACACTTGCTGAAAGGGACTAATTGAAAGTCCTGGTGAGGGCCAATCATGGATGTTTTTGAGATGCTCCCTAAGTACACATCCTTTGGACGCTTCTTGTACATCCCAACGTGGATTGCGGATGTTGGCACATTTTTGGGACGTCTCTGGGATGTTGTGTTTGCCTGGCTATGCGCCTGGCAGGGAATGGTAACGGGTCATTGTCCTTGCAAATGGCTGCTAAGCACATTTTCCAAAAGTGATCGCCTGCTGCGCTGGAGTCGCGCTTGTAGCACTGTTCTTTTGGGATGCGTACAAAAACGGGAAGCCTCAATGGCAGTGCCGATAGCTTAAAGGTCCCATGGCACCAAAATTTCAAACGCGAGATGCTTGTGTTAATCGGTTTTCCTGCATACGAAGGCAATCTTAACCAAGTATTAGCGGCGAACGTCGCCTCCAAGTAAATTTAATATGGTTTCAAAGTAAGCGGGAATGCTCATCCGAGCTTGCAGCACCTCGCGACATCGCCACTAGTGTGGCGCAGTTAGTGGGCCATCTGTGACGTTTCACTTTTGTAAGTTGATATCGTGACGTCACAGAGAGACACGGGCGCGCCGCGCTATGGCCTCCGAGCATGGCCTCCAAGATCGGCTCTCGCAGCCGATCGCGGAGGCCACGCCAAAAGCCGTATTTTTCTGCTTCCTCTCCGTGTTGGTCGCTCAAGCGTACATTGTACACACGCTATGATGCAAAGCGAGTGTGGCGAGCTGGTCTGGCGCTCGCGCTCTCCGCAACGTCACCGAATCTTGAGCTCAAGTGATCAGTGCATGCGCTCACTTCCGACAGCCGCCGCGCTAGCCTCGCGGCGCTAGTTTCTTGCAGTTTTGGGCGCGCGTTTCGAAGCTTCATTAAAACTGAACAAAATTAACGATGCTGTGACTAATTAGACTTCACGCTGGAGAATTTGCTACTCCATGCCATGATTACGAGTGCCACGATAAATGCAGAAGAGGCAACAGCCAGTCACCCTGCAAAAATGGCACCGATCGAACAGCACGTCCTCTTCGTTGTCTTCGTCTACCCCCACGCCACAATCCGCGGTGCGCAAAATAAAACTGCGGACGGTCGTAACTGCTCCACGCACAAAAATGCACTGAAGTTCTGCGTCATTACTCCCCCCCCCCCTCGAAAGCATCGGCCCGATGCTTACACAGGAATGAGGGAAGGAGTGGTGATCATCGTGAGTAATATGGCTTCATCCTAGCCACATGAACGATGTCCGGTTGTGGTGTGCGGCGGGAGCGTCCCGTGGTGCTCTCAGGAACAAGTATGTAGTTGACGTCGTTGACACGTTCAATAACCCGGTAAGGTCCGAAGTAACGGCGCAGAAGTTTTTCCGACCTTCCTTGTTGGCGCACAGGGCTCCAGTCTATACTTTGTCTCAAATGCAGTAGGAAACTTCTCTGTGACGTAGGTTGTACCTGTGAGCATCGTATGCTGCTTAGAGCGAATGCGCAGGCGAGCTAATCGACGAGCGTCCTCGGCCCGCTGGGCGTATTGGGCAGCATTCACTGTGGTGGTTGTGAAGGGGTCAGGCAGAAGCATGACGTCTAGCATTGTGGTAACCTCGCGGACATAGAGCAAGCGGAAGGGAGTAAATCTTGTGGTTTTTTGTACGGCGGTGTTTTAGGCGAAAGTTACGAACGGAAGAACGCTATCCCAATTCTTCGATGAACAAATCGCAAGGTACGATTTAAAACAGGGAATGTCGCGGGAGCCAACGTTTCGACAAGCGGACTTGTCTTCGTCAGGGCGGCAACCCTGACGTTGCCGCCCTGACGAAGACAAGTCCGCTTGTCGAAACGTTGGCTCCCGCGACATTCCCTGTTTTAAATCGTACCTTGCGATTTGTTCATCGATTCAAGCATCCATCTTCCCCTGAGCTTCTCTTCTAGTTTGTATCCCAATTCTTGTGATCCACGTCGACGTACATTGAAAGCATGTCAGCGAGGGTTTTGTTGAGCCGTTCGGTTAGTCCATTCGCCTGCGGATGATAAGCAGTCGTTCGACGGTGAACAGTGCCGCTGAGGTGCATCACTTCTTCAAGTAGTTGAGCTGTGAAAGCTGTGCCTCTGTCTGTAATAACCACGGATGGTGCACCATGTCGCAGAACGATTTCATGAATGAAGAAGTTGGCGACGCAGGACACTGTTCTACTCATTAGAACATAAATGTCTCCAACAAAAAAATAGCTGTCATGGGCCCTTTAAGCCGAGGCCTCTAGATGTGGAATGAGCCCCGAAAGTTTTTCTTCCTGATGTAGGGTTTCAAGTTTTTCGTTTTACACAGTTACGTTTAATCGCGTCTTGTGGAGCGTGTAACAAATTGAAGTGTAACAAATTTCAAGTGTAACAAATTCAAGTGTAACAAGTGTAACAAAGCGTGTAAGAAATTTGGTGCTGCTGTAACTTAAGTAGAAGTGTCAATTTTTTGTGCAAAATAAGCCTGGCCGAGCTCAGTGGGAATTTGTCCCGCGATTGATAAATGCGTGGTTGAGTTTCTATCAGACGCATGCTGTTAACAAGTCATCTGAACTCTAATAAGAACATTGAACGACGTTGGAAGGCGCCCTGGTGTTCTGGGCTCAAGAAAGCTGTGTGCCACAAGTGGCAACTATCGACCAGCGTCATCTCTCTGGAGAGCGAATGTCGTTCCCTGCACATCGGGATCTCCTTCTACGGCGGGGCAGTCTTTTACGACTGAGACGGCGCAACTCCACTTAAAACGAGCTTCAAACAAGATGTCCCGTTGAGCCCAGCCACCGAGCCAGCGTGTTCAAACTTGTTCGTCGCACGTGTCGATTGTGCCGTGTGTGCAATGTGTGTTTGGTATTCTTTATTCTTCATTCTGACGTACCCCGCTTAGCCCGAGAGAGTTACAGCAAGGGGTTTTACAAACATAAAGAAATACATCGTGGTTCCCACTGCACACCTGTTCACATGACAGCCCATTCCACTGAGCTATAGTTTTAACAAGAAGGAATTGGCATACAGGCCCGTCCTAGCCCGGTATTCTCTAATTTTGCACTGGTGTCCAACGCGGGCAGATATATAATTCGGCTGTTTTAAGTACATTTCCCTAACAATTCTAGTTTTGCTATGATACATTTCACACAAAGTCTTAGCCAGTTTCTTACGACGAGATGATAGCGATTCCCAATTGAGCTCTTTTTTCATTGCTGTGCAACTGTCCCTCCTCCCATACCTGCCTAAGACGAACCTCGCTGCTCTGTTTTGTATTTTTTCTAGTTTATTCATGGAGACATATCTGTGGCGGGTTCCAAAGGGTACAAGCGTATTCCAAAATAGGTCGTATACAAGTTAGGTTCGCTGTGCTTCTAAAGTTAGAATTTGCACATTTTAAATTTCTGTGAATGCAATTCAAAGCAACTGTAGCTCTTCCGACCACATAGTCCACATGTGTCCGCCAAGAGGAGTCGCCCGACAGAATGATGCCCAAATATTTAGTCGTGATTTTCTTACTTTAAATATCTCATCACATAGTAGCTGGTATCGATTGCATTTTCCTTTTTAGTAAACCGCACATGGACGCACTTTCCCGCATTCAAATTCATTTTCCAGTCAGAGCACCATTAGCAAATTGTCACGAATTACCGCCGGAGATCTCGGAGGGCGAACACCGAGCGTAGAGGAGTGAGAGACGCTTGACAACGGTAGCGTTTTCGGCACAGCGAACCCAAACTTTTATAAACGACACAGCAACCGGGAAAAACCCACAAATCAAATGAACAATATATACAAGCAGGAAAACTAACTCAACAACTAATACAAGCCAAAACTAATACAAGCCCAGTAACAATACTCAAGTCTCAGTTCGGCGCTGAGCTCAGTCCTACGTCTGGCCACGTTGGCTTCACCGGCGCTGTCGCGAATAACATGAAGCGCTCTTACATGCTCGGCGCTGTTTCCTTCACGGTGAAGTCCGCTGCCGCTCCGGACCTGGTCTAGTGGACTCCCAGTTGTCGCCGGCCTCCCTTGCGTCGTCCCGAGGGTATCGCTTGCTGCCGTAGCTGACGCCTGGTCAAGTCGCTACATCGCGTCTCCCTGAGTTAGGCCTAAACCGGAGGCCTAAGTACGAGTACGGTCCCTCGCTCGCTGTGGCGGCATGACCTGGTGAATTGCTGCTGGCCAAACCCTTGAAGGGGGATTGCTGACGGTGCGTCAGGAACCGTCCGCTGCAGGACCTCCAAAGAGCCTCGCCCGAACGTCGTCGAGGTCCACGGCCACACGATGGGGTTCCAGCGTCCCGGCTCCCGAACCGAACACCTCGTCCCGTCGGCAGAGCGTAGCTGCCGATGCGTCATTCCTCGGCGGTCGCCACTCAGACAATTCCCAGCTCAGCGCTTTGTCATCTCCGATCGTGGTGCGGGTCGCGTGCCACGAAGCCCGCCGTCAGCCAACCACGAACACCAGCGTCTCACCGGCGCGTGCACTCTGGCGCCTTTCCGTTATTTAGCACGCCATCTCTCGTACTTCGTCCTGTGGCGCGTGCCTTGGGCCCCTTTACTCATGACATTGGCCCCCTTTCTTGAAAGATTTTTTTCTCAAAAAAAAAAAAAAAACTCATCTTTTGTGTCCTAATGAAGGCATCTTGAAAGCTCGGTGCACCATGTTTGGCGCCTCACCACACACGTCACACGCGCACTTCACCCGCGCATTTCACAAGTCACGTTGCACCACACACCAATTCACCACACATAAGCACTTGACACAATGTTCACTTTTAACCCGACTGAATGTTCACAAAGTTCAAATTGCTGTCCTCTATTGGTCTATACACCCCGCTGACACAAACTGAGCATACAATGCTCAAAAGAAGTCAATAATAGCTCCCAAAACATCAAAGAATATTCATCACTTTCACTTGCAAAATCGTCACACTACTACCTCAATGAGTATAAACTGCACAAAATCCAAAACCCGTGTGTGCGCTAATAATTCCAACACATCTGTGCATGTTCAACAAATTCACTTCCAGATTATACATTAGCATCACCCCTGAGTATATAATTCACAAAAATCTGTATCCATTCACCAGTGTCAGTTCATCACTGTACATGCTACCACCTCTGCATACTTGAATCCTCTAGACACCACTCAACAACCTCTACTCCCAAAAATCGGCATCTACTGCTATCATACTCAACACACTTCACTTAATGTTCATGTCTCCCAATAGTATCTCTATATTGATTTTCAGGCTTTTGTCCCCTAAACAATGCTCCACTTCGCTACCAATACACTTCCCGCAATATCTACACCTTGTACTATGCACTCTTCAATGCGCTTCTGCTGTCTGCAAAGTTCTCTTTCTTTTTACATCATTGGCCCCCCAACGCAAATATTTAATTAATTTCCACCTCATTCACTGTTAAGCCGATTTTCTTATTGGTTCTACTTTTCCTATCTTCCTTCGTTTCTCCAACGTGGTATAACTAGCCCAACTCATTACTGTTCATAAATAAACATTTGCTCGAAAATTGTTGCTTTTCTTTTAACTCAATGAGTGCTCTGACTAGCACTTCCTCATAGTCTCCACTTTACGCTTTACTTATTAAACCATTTAGCTACTCTTTAGTGTGTCCGTTCATCTATATATGTCCTTGATCCTATTACTGTTCTTTTCCGTGAAAGCGAACGTTCCAATAGAACCAATAGAGTTTGTGTCAATAGAACCTGCTTCTTTTTCTTTAGTGGCCACAAAAAGAATCTTTCCGCCTCCGTTATGAGCCCTCTCTCAATCAGCAACCCGAGAACAACACTCGTGCGTCTCCTAGCTGGTGCATTTCACCTCAAACGCTCGCTACGACAGCGGCGTTTCCTCTCATTGCCAAACATTCTCAGGGGTCGCTTCCTTGCTGAACTTGCTCGCGTACGCCTGGTGTGGTCGATACACTTGGTATCCTTCCAGGTCAAACGCCTCCTCAAACAACATTCTTTCGCTCGTCTTTTTACTGCGCGCCGTCGCGACCGCCTTGCGCGGCTCCTGCGTTTGTCCTCTTTCAGACACGAACACCTCTCTTGAACCACTTCTTTGGTGCATCCACTTAACGCACGCTGTCGCCAACGCAGTTTCCTGCGTTTTCGCCTCTCTCTAGTTCGCGTTCCTTGACGCGTCTTATAACTAAGTCCTTCATTGGCAGCTTCCACGTCTGCTTTTCCCTTTATTGAGACCTCCTCACTCTCACTGCTTTCTAGAGTTTTCTCATATACCGCGCTCTCATTGCTTACAGTCTCTTCACTGTGCTCACGCTCTAACTTTGCGCGGTCTTCTATCGGATCGTGACTCGATGTCACGTCCTTCACAGTGGGGCACGCCTCAGTACATATCCTGTTAAAGCTGGGTTTGCAGCAGCCTGCACTACCCTCATGGCGGTCCTTCACCGAGGACGCGTTCTCTGCCCCAACTGCGCTCGAAAGATTTCGGGCGTCTACACCCGTCTGTTCGTCTGGCCCCAAGTAAATCTCCTCCGATCTATCAGTATTCTCATCAAACTGTTCTGGTCCTAGCGCCACCACCTCCTGAATGATCTCAATTCCCTCAAATTGGCCAACTTCCCCTTCAGATTCACTAGACTCAGCTGATCGGACAACTGCTAATTCTAAACACATCTCCCGACTCCGGTGCATCATCGTTTGTTCCGCCTCATATAGCTGTTCCTTTAGTCTCGCCACTGCTCTTTCGTGTTCATCGTGAGCTCGCTCGCGTTCCTTTTCAAATTGGAGCTGCAGTTCTTTACACTTGTACAATAACCAACAGCTCGCTGTGTCTAGGCCGCTCGCGCTAGGTGCGCAGGGAAACGACGAGGCGAAGCAGAGGAAGAAGAGGTCAGGATAGAACAGCCGGCCTGCAGCTAAGGCGCTGTGTCTACGTCTCTCTTCTTTACACACTCAACTTCATATTCTCTGTCGCGTTCTCGTGCACATTCCTCAAAAAATCTCAACGCGTCTTTTCCATACAGATTCCTGCTCTTAGCTATTGCCGCCAAACGTTCCCAATCCATCTCGGCGCTCTCCGACGATCTTTCGTGACTGGGCCGGAAGATGTTAAATCCTGGCACAGGCTCGCCAATTTATGTCACGAATTACCACCGGAGATCTCGGAGGGCGAACACCGAGCGTGGGAGAGGGAGTGAGAGACGCTTGACGACGGTAGCGTTTTGAGCACGGCAAACCCAAACTTTTATAAACGACACAGCAACCGGGAAAAACCCACAAATGAAATGAACAGAATATATACAAGCAGCAAAACTAACCCAACAACTAATACAAGCCAAAACTAATACAAGCCAAGTAACAATACTCAAGTCTCAGTTCGGTGCTGAGCTCAGGCCTGCGTCTGGCCACGTTGGCTTCACCGGCGCTGTCGCAAATAACATATGAAGCGCTCTTACGTGCTCGGCGCTGTTTCCTTCACGGTGAAGTCCGTTGCCGCTCCGGACCTAGTCTAGTGGACTCCCAGTTGTCGGCGGCCTCCCTTGCGTCGTCCCGAGGGTATCGCTTGCTGCCGTAGCTGACGCCTGGTCAAGTCGCTACGTCGCGTCTCCCTGAGTTAGGCCTAAACCGGAGGCCTAAGTACGAGTACGGTCCCTCGCTCGCTCGCTGTGGCGGCATGACCTGGTGAATTGCTGCTGGCCAACCCCTTGAAGGGGGATTGCTGACGGTGCGTCAGGAACCATCCGCTGCAGGACCTCCAAAGAGCCTCGCCCGAACGTCGTCGAGGTCCACGGCCACACGATGGGGTACCAGCGCCCGGCTCCCGAACCGAACACCTCGTCCCGTCGGCAGAGCGTAGCTGCCGATGCGTCCTTCCTCGGCGGTCGCCACTCAGAGATTCCCAGCTCAGCGCTTTGTGATCTCCGATCGTGGTGCGGGTCGCGTGCCACGAAGCCCGCCGTCAACCAACCACGAATACCAGCGTGTCACCGGCGCGTGCACTCTGGCGCCTTTCCGTTACTTAGCACGCCATCTCTCGTACTTCGCCCTGTGGCGCGTGCCTTGGGCCCCTTTTCTCATGACACAAATACGTTCAAGGTCGGCTTGCACCTTGAGAACATCAATTTCATTATCAGTTTTTTCTATGCACAATAGAGTCATCCGCGAAGAGCCGCATGTTACAGGCAATACCTAAGTTAATGTCATCAATATATATGAAGAAACGAAGAGCCCCCAGGACAGATCCTTGCGGGACGCCTGATGTGATCTCAAGATAATGTGAATTAGTACCATTGAGGACAGCACGTTGACGGCGATTTGACAAATAATTTTCTATCCAGCTACAAACACAGGAATCTATATTTAACATTCCAAGTTTGTGAAGTAGTAAAGAATGGCAAACAGTGTCGCATGCTTTGTGAAAGTCTAAAAATATGCAGTCTATTTGCCCACCCAAATCAACCACAGAAGCTAGGTCATCATAAAATTCAATCAGTTGAGTCGCACATGAAAATCCCACGCGAAATCCGTGTTGTCTGTTCGTAAGCAGTGCGTTGTCCATTAGATGTTCCATGATAGCCATGTATATTACGTGTTTCATGATCTTGCATGAAATTGAAGTAAGTAAAAGAGAAGTGCGGTCGGGATATTGGCAGACACCAATGGACCTGGCGGAGAAAGAAAAAACGGCGTTTGTGACCCCTGATCGACTCTACGAGTTTAATGTAATGCCATGCAGGCTTTTCAGTGCGCCCGCAACGTTCGAACGGTTCATGGACACGATTATCCGCAGCAAGAACTCCGAAATTTGTATGTGCTACCTCGACGACGTCGTCTTTTTTGGTCGCGCATTCAGCGAACACGATCAGCGTTTGAATGTTGTTCGCACCTGTGTCGAGAACGCTGGATTACTCTTGAAAAAGAATGTCATTTCGGTGAACGGAAAGCTTTGGTTTCAGGTCATCTTGTGGAACAAGACGGTACACAACCTGATCCACAGAAGACGAAGGCAGTCGGGTCGTTCCAACGACCACGTTCTGTGGGGGAGCTGCGCAGTTTCTCGGGACTATGTTCCTAGTTCCGCCGCGTTATTGAGCGGTTCGCTGACGTTGCTTACCCACTGACATGCCTTGTCCGAAAAGATACACCGTTCCACTGGACTGCAGATTGCGATTTCGGCAGATCAAGATTCGTTTGACATCATAACCACTTCTACGGCACTTTGACACCTATCCGCTGACCGAAGTTCACACATATGCTAGTAGTATGGCCATCGGTGCCCTACTCGTCCACCGACACGCTGAGAAAAAAACACGTTCTCGCTTATGCCAGCCGCTCACTCAGCAAGCCTGAGTGTAACTATACCGTAACTGAGCAGGAGTGCCTTGCCGTCGTCTTTCCAGTTGAGAGGTTTTGTTCTAATACGATCTACACTTCACAATTGTCACGGACCACCACTCCCTCTTCTGGCTTGTGAATCTGAGCGATCCACCTGGCCGACTTGCACGCTCGGCCCTCAGACTACATGAGTACGACTTCTACCGTACAAGACTGGTTGGCGTCACACTGATGTAGATTGCCTTTAAGGTATGCCACTGGCGTCCACAGACTGCAATGCAGACAATTTTGGCAACTACCTGGCTGCCCTCAGACCTGCAAATTCCGACATGGACAAGTTCATAGCTGCCCAGAGCAAGGACCCCAGTTTGCAGTCATGCTTTCAAGCCACGGAAAGCTCTACGTCGCCACATCGTTTCTGTGTTCGCGACGGCTTACTGCACAAGGAGAACTACGCAGCAACTGGTGCAGAACTCTTGCTTGTAGTTCCAGAAAGCCTCCGCACTTCTGTCCTGCTAGTCATTCATGATCACCCTACTTCAGGTCGTCTGGGTTCTACAAGGACAGTGTACCGCCCCAAGGAACGTTTTTATTGCCCGAGAATGCGTCAAACCACCGAACAGTGCATCGCCAGCTCCCCCACTTGTCAGCTATACGCACACCACTAAAGCTCCCGCCGGTCAACTCCAGCCTGTATCACCCTAGAAGGTCAATGCCAACTTGCTCACCCATTGAGCACGTTGTAATTGACCTGCTAGGTCCTTTCCCACGATCCATAGTCAAAAGAAGAGGCGTGCAAGACACGGACACAAGGGGAGAAGTGAACAACACGAACGCCGACTAACAACTGAAGCAGAGCACAGAGGCGAAAAAGAAAGAAGACACACAGCTTATCTGCGCATGCTCGGAATGGTAGCGCCACCTGTCAAACCGTTACACGTGCCGGTCTACGCGAAAGACAACTGCTAACAACTGAAGCAGAGCACTGCGAAAGACAACTGCCTTAGCAGTTATCTTTCGCGTAGACAGGCACGTGTAACCGTTTGACAGGTGGCGCTACCATTCCCAGCATGCGCCGGTAAGCTGTGTGTCTTCTTTCTTTTTCGCCTCTATGCTCTGCTTCAGTTGTCAATCGGCGTTCGTGTTGTTCACTTCTCCCCTTGTGTCCTCTTCTTTTGACTATGGACCCTTACCAACTCGCTCAACTTTCTGTCCTTTTGAGTTTCCCGCGATGGAGCGGAAGAAATCGTTGGATAGTCGTGTGAATTGACCATCTCACCCGGTACTGCGAGACGGCCGCCATTCCATCTTCCACGGTCGGCGCCGTCTCCCTGTTCTTCTAGCTTTTGATTATTCTTAGGCACGGACCACCCCGAGTCATAGTCAGCGACCGTGGACGTGCTGACGTGGTGGAGCAGCTCATAAGCTTATGTGCTTGTACCTTTCGGCATTCCACTCCCTACTACCCGCAAGCAAATGAGCTCACAGAGCGTACGAACCGTACATTTACCGATATGCTTGCGATGTACATTACATCATCATCATCAGCCTGTCTACACCCACTGCAGGGCAAAGGCCTCTCCCATGGATCAACAATTATCCCTGTCCTGCGCTAACTGGGCCCAATTTATCCCCGCAAACTTCCTGATCTCATCTGCCCACCTAACTTTCTGCCGCCCCCTGCTACGCTTGCCTTCTCTAGGAATCCACTCTGTTACCCTTAATGACCAGCGGTTGTCTTGTCTTCGCATTACATGGCCCGCCCAGGCCCATTTCTTCGTAATTCCTATTTGTATGTCCCTAACACGCGTTTCTTCTCTAACCCACACCGCTCTCTTCTTGTCCCTTAAGGTTACACCTACCATTTTCTGTTCCATAGCTCGCTGCGTCGTCCTCAATTCAAGCTGAACCCTCTTAGTTAGCCTCCAAGTTTCTGCCCCGTAGGTGAGTACCGGTAAGATGCAGCTGTTATACACTTTCCTCTTCAGAGAAAATGGTAAGCTACCATTCATTATCTGAGAATGCTTGCCGAATGCACTCTACCCCATTCTAATCCTCCTAATCACCTCAGCCTCATGATTCGGATTAGGGGTCACTACCTGGCCTAAGTAGACATATTCACTTACTACTTCCAGTGCCTCGCCAGCTATCTTAAATGGCTGTACTCGCCTAAGGCTATTGAACATTACTTTAGTTTTCTGCGTATTAATTTTCAGGTTATACTTTGCCTGTTAAGATCAGTAGTCATGCTTTCTAGTTCATCTCCCCAGTTACTTAGCAAGGCAATGTCATCAGCAAATCGGAGGTTACTGAGGTATTCCCCATTAACCCTTACACCCACCTGTTCCCAATTCAGCGTTCTAAATACTTGTTGTAAACATGCTGTGAATAACATTGGAGAGATTGTGTCACCTTGTCTTACGCCCTTCCTTATAGCGAAAGGGAAGGGCTCATTCTTTATTTGTTAGAAACAACTTAATGAGCAAACAGACAATGAAGCCAGCTCATTGAAGCTTCATTGTCTGTTTGCTCATTAAGCCCTTCCTTATAGGTATCTTGCTGCTCTCCTTATGGAAGACTATGGTGGCTGTGGAGCCGTTGTAGATGTCTTCCAGTAGTCTTACGTAGTGCTCGTCTACGCCCTGATTCCGCAATGCCTGCATGACTGCTGAGGTATCGACCGAGTCAAATGCCTTCTCGTAATCTATGAAGGCTATATATTGGGGTTGATTATACTCCGCGCATTTCTCTATCACCTGATTGATAGTGTGAATATGGTCTACTGTTGAGTAGCCTTTACGAAACCCTGCTTAAAATGATTTACATTACATCAGACCAACAAAAACTGGGTGAGATTCCGCCGTTTATAACGTACGCGTTCCATACTGCGAGGCCCGAGACGACTTGCTATAGTCCTTCCTTTCTCCTCTACGCCCGTCCACCACGTCATACGCTAGACACCATCCTTCCTTTCTCGTCTGTTGATGACTATTCCATGGCAGAGATTCTCTGTCGTGACGAAGAGGCTCGTCGTCTTGCTCGTCTACGGGCACTAGCTGCTCAAGACGCATCAAAGGCCAGATATGACTGCCGACACCGCCCCGTTAGCTATGTAGCTGGGGACCTCGTGTTGTTGTGGACACCAGTGCGGAAACGCGGTCTGTGCACGAAACTTTTGGCAAACTATAGTGGCCCGTTTGTGATTATTGACCGCCTGAGTGAGGGGAACTACATGATCGTCCGTCGCAACGCTAGTGGCCGACGTTCGGCCCGCACTCAGGTAACGCATGTTGCCCGGCTCAAACCATACACCCAACGTGGCGTCAACTGACTCGCCCGGCGGGCTTCGTCTGCATGGGGAGGCATGTAATGGCGCTTCTGAAAAGCAAGGTGGAGAATCGAGAAAAAGAGCAAGAAGAGTTCATTCCATGGCCTCGTCCCATCCAGTTTGTCAGCTCCGAGCCTCCTGAATAAACGTCACCTCTTAAACGCCATCGGCTTCGTAACAATAGTAATTGGGACCACCGGTGGACCTCTAAATGACGCACAAGCCTGATGCTGCCTCACAAAAAGTATTTCTGGAGCAGAGAGGTCTTCACCCACAGTTTCCCGAACATACCCGATGTTTCCGGCCGTTTGTTCCTTTCCGCAGGGTGTGCTTCTTTTTGTCTCCGATTTTGGGTCACAGGTATAAGAGCTTTTGGTTAGCAGAGGTGACGTCGCTCCTGGCTCTCCCTGCAAGGCACCTCTTTTCCCTGACGTTCATGCTTACAGTAATGTTGTGTATGTGCGACAACTCCAGCAAAAGCCTTCTTCGCACATCCACGTCTGTGTCGATAACGACAACGTGTCGAAGTCTATGTTGCTGTCGAACTTTTCTCAATGCTCGGCAAACTCTGCTTCCCGGCTCCATTCTCCGCACACACTGTTCTTGTGGTGGCGCGTTCTTTCGTGAAAGCTTTTGCTTTCGCCTATGTGACTCGATGTGCATTGTGAACAGGGAACCTTCTAAACAACTCTTGGTGTTTTACTTTGGCACATCCGTCCTAAGGCCACGTCAGCGCACAGATGGCAGCCCACAAATATGCAGCATGCAAACTTTGGCTGCATATTGATCCCACATTTCCTATACATCTTCAGCATGCGTCTTCTGTAGTTCTTTCTTTTTTCCCCAATAACAGTCGAAGCAGGCGTATGACGTTTTTACTGCCTGCATCGCATAGACACATTTCTTGTGAGCAAAAAATGTTTGGGTCTGTCCAATCCACTTGCACCGCCTGAACATGTTCACGAAGTTCTGAAACTAGTCATTCGTTTCAACTGTGCAGCCTAGCGACCCCTGCACCCAGGTGCTCGTTTCAAAAATTGCGGTAAAGGTGCCGCACCAGCTCAGAAATTTTCGGAACCTGCTCCATCGGTGGTGTAGCGTTGTTGCAAGCTTTGTTCACGTTCGCCGCGACAGTCGGGCGCCGACGAAGCAGGAGGGTCTGCGCCACACCTGCACTTTGGCAGTCGTGTCTTTGTGGCGCTGGTGTCGCGCTGTTGCACAGCTGAAAAGCAGCTGGGCACTGCAAAATTGCGGAACTTTTAGTGCACCGCAGTGAACCGGTTCAGAGAGGAGCAAGTGAATCGAACAGACCCTTTGTTTGCAAGCTCGCAAATACAAGCTGAGGAGAGAGGTGGCAGGCAGATACAAGCACGATGTTACAGCTTGTTTACCCAAGGGGAAAGCAACCCAGTTGTTGACGGTCTCCTGTGAGGGAGTGAATGAAATAACTTTATTGCGGCCACGTGTCTTCTTTAGTGTACTTGAGGTCACGTGAGTGTACTCGCCTGGCTTAAGAAAGCATACATAAACAAGGTAAGTTCACCCCCTCCGTGGATGTGTCGTTGTGGTGAGCACCCCCCCCCCCTCGAGGCCACTCTGGATCCGCCCCTGGGTTCAGGCAATGCACCCATCGCATGTGTCTCCCTTCCAACCACGTACCACCCGCGGCGTACCTTCAGTGCATTTCACCGAAAGCTTGTTGCTAAAAATGTGACTACACTGTTTAATGCCGCTGTTCTCGACGAACTGGATGGGGGATCCGCACCTGGAAGTAGACTTTTGGGAAGAAACATTGTTAGCTTATTACGTGCCCACATTGTTAAGTACCGACAGTCAGTCTCGTCCCTACTCTCGTTTGTTTTTACGGCGTTTAGCGGAAGTTGCTTGTGCTGACTGTTGGGCTTTGTATAAACGGTTAGCTTACCATGCGCAGTGCTTCCGTAATTTTTTAACTTCAAGACTGCATGGCTCTTGGGGGAGGCTGGTCCACTATTTCTTGTACAGTTGTTCTTGGGGGAGGCTGGGCCAGTATTCCTTGTACAGTCGCTCTGGTACAATTGATCCAGACGCTCCTGTTTCAATCTGCATACGCACGCTTTTTTTCTCTATAAGTAGACAAATGTTGTCTGCAGATAGAGAATCCGGTGCGCCCCCCACAGCAATAGCTATTGTGCAGCAGCAGTTCACTGGCTTCGCTGTCCTCATATATCGCGTTTGCAATGTCTATGGTTCTGCCCTTGGACATCTTCGCTAAGGGTCCAACACGTTTACGCAACCGACGACGATACTTGCGAAATTTGCAAATAGATGCCTCATGCTCTGAGCCGTATCGGCAACGGTGCTTTGATTCCTTTGCCCTTGTACCAGAAGGCATCGCAGAACTTTCTTCTCCCCAGCGCGGTGGGTGTTTCCGGCTATCTCGTTTACAGCGAACAGTGTTGATGGTCCCTTGCGCCGTACTGGGCAGAAAATCTTGGCTTTCCTTGGGGGCCAACTCGATATTCGTTGTTTTCAAATGAGGTAACCCGAAGCACATGTCCAACTATCGTCCGATATCAGTTTTACCATTTCTGTCGAAAGTGTATGAAAGCGCAAACGTACGGTCGCAGATTTTCTTTGATAAATACAATGTCATAATTGATGCCCAATATGGATTTCAAAAAAAGAAATCTACCGAATTTCCCTTACTCTAAATAAAAGACCATATTCTGACGTGGTAGTCACGAACGCAGCACTCAAGGCGAAGCACGCAGGACTCAAGCGATGTCAGGCGAACTGTTTCTTGGGCAAACTTGTGCCCAGCAAAACAAAGCCAACGACGATGCACAGCAATAGCAGCGCAAACAGTCGTCGGTCGACGGAAAGACTGACAAACGGCGTAATGCGTCGGCTTTTACACAGGCGTCATAACGCGTTCTCGCATTATCTCTGGAATTTCATAAGTTACTGAAATGTGCGCGTCTAGCATGCAAAGTTTCAAGAATGGTCGACACGGTTCCAGAAGTGGCATGCAAGGTAAACGCGGCCTGCGTTGCGCGTAACAGAAAGCGATAACGGCGCTCCCCGCTATCATTCGAAACCAGCGCGCGTGTCACTGGGAAGCGATAACGGCTTTCAACTTAAATCAAAACAAGCGTACGTACGTGTCAATATAGTAGACAATTTTCAGAAAGAAGTTATACGCAATTGGGGTCTATTCGTTGACCTTCGCGCAGCGTATGACAGCGTGTGTAATGAAGTTCTTTTATATAAAATAAGCACATGTGGTATATGAGGTGTTGCACGTGACCTACTACGGAGTTACTTAACCAATCACTGCCAATATGTGATAATTAGAACGAGACATCAGGGTACATCGAAGTGAAGAAGGGAGTGCCGCAGGGATCCTACTTCGGTCCCCTGCTATTTGTCGTATACATTAATGCCTCCGCTGGATTCCCGATTGTCCTAAATTAGTAATGTATGCGATTGATACCAATATTTTCTTATAGGGTGCTTCTGCTACTGATGTTGAAGGGAAAGTGAACCATTTTTTAAAAATCAGCTCTCATCATGCCTAAGACAAAACAGGTTAAGTTTAAACGCCAATAAGACTAAGTGCATGTTATTTGCGCCTGTGAATAAGCCAAGAAACTTCGACATGAACATCTCCTATGAAGGCCATATATTAGAGCAGGTTAACACACAGAAGCTTCTGCGTGTATGGTTCCAGGACTACTTATGTTCGAATGAGCACATAGTAAAGTTAACGGCTGGTTTAGGTAATAACATTGGATGCCTGTACAAATTAAATTTTTAATACCACTGTGGCTAAAAAGCACGCCCTGTCAGGCACGTAGGCAAGGGGGGGCCCAGGGGGGCCCGCGCCCCCCCCCCGAAATTCGTCAAGTCAGGCATCAATGCAGGGGTACATAGGCACAAGTACAAGTAGCGCCGTGCGCATTTAAACAAATGAAAAACAAACGATACTCAAGGAACTCACTAAGAACAGCTACACAAGAGCCTTTATTCCGAAAGCACTTCAATTCCGAAAGCACGGCTATGCTTGCCGAGAATTCAGCGTCCTCCGGCTCCTGAATCAACACCACAACAGAAACACCACACTCTCCCATATGTCCGAGGCGTTAGCGAAACTATCGCCCGTATTCTCAGAAAAGAAGGCATCCAATTGACTCACAAGCCCACGAGCGCATGTTCTCTACATATTGCCGAAGGCCATTCACCGAAAGAGAGAGCCTAAGCCACTGTATACAAATATGTGATGCGAGCTACATCGGCGAAACGAAAAACCTCAAAGAAACATTTCGACAGCACAAGAATGGGCCCTGCAATTTTGCAACAGATCGCAAGCCGATAGCCAAACATTCCCAAGATAGCGACCACCGTATCAATCTTCCTGACACAACGGTCATACCAACTGAAACCAATTATCGGAAACAGTTACTGCTTTGTGACTGCGGAAAAAGGCAGAAAGCTTCGCAACGCAGACATTTTAATATATGTAAGACAAGCTTGTTGGAAACTAAATTACAAGAACGAACAAAATGTTGCCATACGGCTTTGAAACCAGAGAAAACACGTTATCTGCCCCTACTTCGTGTGACTTTCCTTCGTCGCATCAGTTATGTTTAGGAAGGTGATTCGTTGGTTGTGTCGGGTTTTTTGGAGCAAAAGTGACCATGTCTATATTGCCCCAAACGAGGATTCTCATCTACGGTCAGGGCGCTCGGTAGTTGGATTGCTTCAAAGAACTGTGCAAAGAATGACAGGACATGCAGAAAAGGATAGCGTTGACTCCATCGGTGGATTCCCTGAGGAAATGTCTTTCTTAATGAGAGGAGCGGTGTCTTTGTTGCTGCAGAGCAAGCAGGCGGTATAATGCGGGCATCATTTATACAGTCGCGTAGTGGCGGCAACTTAGGGAACATTCAGGTGCTTTCTTTAACTGACAGCTGCGCATGTGCACGGCTTGGCTTTGCCGCAGACTCAGAATTTTTCCACGAACGGACGGCGGAAGCTAACCGAAGGCTTGGAAAAGGGGGCTTCTGTATGGAATGCTACGGATTCGACAACCCATTAACCCGTTCAATCCCCCTGGCACCTTTGCGAACCCCACCACCCTTTTTCCGCCACCTGTGTCGTGGGGGCAGGTGCCCGCGTGGCGGAAGGAGTAAACAAGGTAAACAAACAGGGTAAACTGCGCTTGTAGTTCTGCATAAGGGTACTACAGGCGAGCCACGTTCATTCCATAGATAGATGACCTGAAAGCTTCCCTCCAAACGGCGCTTTGCAAACCATCGGAAAACGCTGCAAAGTTTGCAATTCGTGTTGCCAGAGCACGCCTGCAAGGGCAAATTTGAATCTGGTCAGCCGCCCTTGGATTTTTACGTCAGTGATATGACAACAGCACATATCGTTACGCTAAGAGATGGATGGGAAATCTGGAAAACTAAATGGCAAGCCATGCAAGAGGAGGAACCTCCCCGCTCTGCGACAGACGCTTTAACTGAATGCGACAAAGCCCTCTCGCCGAACGTTCACACACTCAAGATATTGGCGACAATCCCAGTGAGTACAGCTGCTGCAGAACGCAGCTTCTCGACAATGAAAAGAGTAAAAACATATTTGAGGCACCGAACGGCTGAAGAGCGGCTTAATGGCCTGGCTCTTATGTCCATTCACCGGATGCAAGTCAGTGTCGACGAAATTATCACTGTGTTTATAGAGAAACCGCGACGCATGAAAATTGCAGCGTGAACCACTCTTTTCGGCCAAGCTGCTTGCTCGTTTTCTTTTCTTTTGCATTGGCTTTTGCTATAATGTAAAACCACTCGCAATGTCATTCTTTAATATTGCTTCCTAAAACGACATTTAGCTTTCTGCATCTTTTGTGTCATGAAAGCATCCGTGTTTTGGCTCTTTATGGTTCAATAAAGTTGCTTTCGCGAATATGTCTGTTTTTTTTTCTGTTAAGTATTGCTGTCATAAAGTGGCTCACGTTTTTCTCGAAGGCCTGTAGTTGAGACAAAGTGTGAGAAATTCCGTAGAGAAAGCGTCCAAGGAATATTTTTTTTTATTTCCTGAACATCCGAAAGTGAGCGCCTGATTCCTTCGCATTGCTTTTTTTTTCTTTTTCTCGCCCTCGTTCCGTCACTGGCTCTGTATGGCCCTTCTTCGTCCAGATTACTTGGTTACAAAGTATTCTTTCTCGTGCACACGCACTAGCTTTACTACAGAGTCAAAAAGCTTGCTTTCCATCTTGGATGAACTCGCTTCTGGGGCTGCATTCCATTCTGTTCTCTTTCTCGTCTTATCATTAAGCGCCTTCTATATTCCAGAGCAAGTTTTTTGAAGCATTGTATAATAATGACCATGCTGTTATTGATGCTTTTGTCCCCCCTTTATGTAATACCCTGAGAAGGGCCTTTAAGAGTGAATAAATTATGATGATGATGATGATGATGATGAAGAAGCTTTTGGGCCCACCCCGAAAAATATCCTGGCTACGTGCCTGCGCCCTGTTATGCTCTTTTTACTCTCGACTGTCTTCTTGCGTGCTTGTTTGGGAGACTACAACGTTAACGAATTATTCTGAAATGATTCTTGTGCAAAAAAGGGTCCGGAGAATCTTTGAAGATTTTTCATGGTCCTATACGTGACCAGAGGACGGAACCGTTGTTTTAGACGCGGAGCATCTCTGCTCGCGGTACGTCACTCGTCAACCGGCGTCCGCACTCCCACTACGCATGCGCGACTCTCCTCTCCCATCCCTCTCCAACAGCTTCTGCAATAAAGCGGGTAGAGAACGCGCGGCTTCCGACCGCACTCACACTACGCATGTGCGACTCTGCCCTCCCTTCCCTCTCTCCAACAGCTGCTGCAATAAATAAAGCGGGTAGAGAGTGCGCGCGCGCTTCGCTTCAGTAGTATCTCCCCCTTCTCCGATGAAGGAAGTTGGTGGTGTTGTGTGATGGAAGCAACAGTTCCGTCAGTGAGTGGGTTGACGCAAGTACGCATCAGCATCAACCCACACTCTGACAACGGTCACCCGATGCGTGGTAACGAACCAAGTTATCAACGTAATAACATGCAAGGTTCACGTCAAAGGTAACACCGAAAACACTGCAAACCTCTAACTACAGCCGTTAAATGCACCGTTGAAACTCCCAGCGATGTTCCGATTCACCCCATGGTCCCCTTCGGGGAGAGGGTGTAATTTTTTTTGAAGCACCTTATGGTTAAAGCTAATCAAGTATATTATTTTAAACTCTTCCAGTATATACAACGCAATAGGCTTTACTGCTTGCAGGATACTCGGGTTTTTTCGTATCCTTTTCATACATGCGCAAGAAGCACTCATAACATCAGAACTACTTATGGACGGCAACATACTAGGTTTCCGGTGCCTACTCTGGTAAATAAAATCAACGGCCTCATACACATAGGAAGTGCCATTTCCAAAAAAATTTCAAGTTCCTGATTAATAGTAACATAGAAATTTCTTGATTATTGCTACGTGTACCTATTTGCCTATATCGTTTAGCGTGTGTCAATACCAGTATTATACTATATGCTTTGTTGTATCTCAAAGCATACGGCCTGTATTTTTTGTTTTTTATATACTTCCTGCATACGTCCTTGTTTGCTTTGTCTGGGAGTGATGATCAATCACATGCAGTTTATTGCTTCAATGTATCAAGGTTTCAACGTATTTCAATATTACGAGTGCGGTATTATGTATATACGCGCATGAATCTAATGATTATTCTGTATTATATAGATTACTCTGTAAAGTTAACTTTTTCTTTCTCTTTTTTCTAGTACATATTATGGCCTGCGTGCCAGACTACATTCGAGCAAAGGACTTTGTCATGCTACAAGCCTTTTCCCCTTGCTCCATTTTCTGTCCTTTGTGCGGAAAGAAACAAAGAATATGAGAATGTGACTATTGCAGGCATTTTAAGCGTCAACTTGCTCTTTAGCATATCTGCTTTTGTTTCGCTGTCACAAAGTCCTGCCACAAACCGTTTGCGAGCAGTCTCATTCAAAAACGTCCCGAAGGCACAGGACGTTGCTAGCTGCTTTAGCTCCACCGCGAGAGGCGCCACCGTTTCTCTTGCAGGCAACGACGATTAAATGTGAACCGCTCGGGAATTACACATTTTCTGTACGTACTCCTCTTGCGAGGTCTGCACCAATTGTATGTGCGTCTTGTTTTCAGGCTTGTCTGGTTCCAGCAGCGGTTTTAGAGTCTTTTAGGCTTTCTTCCCCATTGCCGTTATGAACACTGACACCTACAGGTAGCCCACCTGGGAATAGCCTTCACGAAGTGGTCGAACCGCTCCATGTAGGACTGGAAATCTTGTCGTCGTCCTCGATGAACTCATCGAACCTTCCCATTTTTGCCATCCTGCCAGTCTCCTTCCAGCACGCTCCCGGACCGCGCATATGCTTTCTTGTAGGTCATTGGACTTCCCGTCCCATCTCATCGCCAGTGCGTTGTAGCCGCGAAGTACGAGGCAGAGTGGCCATGAGTGGCGAAAAGTGTAAATGGTTTATTAATAAAGTACATGAGTGCTGAGACAGAAAAAAATAACGCATATTCACGGAGTGAATGCTGATGATGGGGCGCAGCACGATACATCGGATCATGAATTATCAGTGAAATGACTACTAAACGATTATGATGTTTGTTGTTTTTGATACAGTCTTGGATTCCTGTTGCCCTTTAGTATAACGGCTCGGTGGTCGGTGAAGACGAGGTCGAGCGGTCCTTCGTCAAGGAGTTGCAGAGGCGAGTTGGCAAAGGCTTTGTCGATGCACGACCCGCTTTCGTTGTGGCGCGTTTCCTCTGGGAAAGGAGTTTCGGGTGATATACACATTGCTGTATTTCAGGTTTGGTCACCTGCCGCCCCTCGATTCGCCATATTGCCGCTGATACTCTCGTGTTACGCCGATTCTTATGACAGAGGGATCAACCACATTTCTTGAATCGGGAAACTCGCTAGTAGACGCTGCCCACGGCAGCGCTGTATCTCGCGGGGGAGGGCGCGTTCTCGTTCCTGGCCAGCTGGTAAATCGTTCATGGTAGTGGTGGTAGTGATTGTGGTGAGGGAAGAGACGCTCATTTCTGCACCCCAAGTTGGGAGCACGGCGCATCGTCTTAGGGAGGAGATAATGGGAAATAAAGGAGGACAGGAAGGTTATAAGAGGTGAGGCTGGTTCAGAGTGGCCGAAATAAGCCAATGGCAAGGGGATGGGCGGGAGGGTGACCCGGGCTCAGCGGAGGCTATTCCCGTCTCGTCGAGGCATTCCACCAGACTCTGCAGCTCTGGCAGATGGGGGCGAGACAGGAATAGCAAGTGGTGGAGTGTGGTGGTTGGAACTCCCTGCCTCCGGTAGGCTGTGACAGCGTTCGAACGTTCCTGTGCCATTCCGGGGGAGGCACACAGGAGATGTTGACGAGTCTCAGGATTCCCGCAGCAGCTGCAGGCTGGAGAGGCACAGAGGCCCTTGGCGTGTCGGTGGGCTGCCATCCATATGCAACCATTCCGAAGTCGCTGGAGTGTGGCCCGGCTCCTCCTGGTGAGGCCCTTCTCGGGAAGTCGCTTAGGGCCGCGCCCGCTTGCCACCTTTGGGTCCGTGTGGATCGAAACGAGGAGGCGTTGGAGGCGGGCCTGGGAGTAGTCTCGCGCCACCACTGCTTGAGTCAGCGGGAGACTAGGGAGGTGGGCAGCTTTCGCAAGTGTATCTGACTCCTCGTTGCCAGCTATGCCCACCTGGGAGGGCTGCCAGTAGAAGGAGACGGACACTCCGGTAGCGGAAAGGGCCTCAAATTTAGTCGCCAGGAGGCTTCCGGTCAGCCCAGCATGTCGGTGGTTGGCCAAGGTCAGCAGCGCCGCCTTGCTGCCGCAGAGGATGACGTCTCTCGTATAAGTTTACCACGCGTACGTGTTGCATTGTCTCATATGTTCTCGATATATTAAATTGGAGCAGTTCTTGTTGCCAACCCCGGGGTGAGGAGGCAGATGGATCATAGCTAGCTGTCGGGAGGGAAAATCTCTCCCACAGCCCTCAGGAGGCACATGTGGGCCAGGCCCGGGCCGTGGTGTTGTCCGGGGCAGGCTAGCTCATTGCCCGGGTGGCAAGGAGTGAGTGAGTGAGTAACAGCTTTATTCGTCGAAGGAGTGAGGGGCAATGGAGGCTAAGCCACATAGGCTGCAAGGCTGTGCTTTTGACGACGTCTTCAGCACGTTCCAGGACCCGTGTCTGAATGCCTTTGTCGGTGCTGGAGAGAAGGGCCTCCCATTGTTCCTCGCTCGGTGGTGAGCGAAAGAGGTCGGCTGGCGGGGGCTCCTCCGGGCAGCTCCAGAGGATGTGGTTCAGCGAGGCTAGGCCGCCGCAGAGGCAGCAGCGCGGATTGACGACACCTGGGTGTATGTGCGGAAAAACGAGAGGGCACGGAAACCTTCGGGTCTGTACGCGCCGCCAGGCGATCTCGGTCCTCTTGGGAAGACTGCCATGAGGGGGAGGATAGGCGTATGGCTCGAGGCGGTAGTGCTGGGTGATGTCGTAGTAGGTGATCAGGGGTTCCGGCACAGGGGTGCCCGACTCTGAGGGACCCACCGCTCGGTCGACGAATCCTCGAGCGTGTTGGTGAGCTCTCTCTTTGCCGGGGTGACCCGACTGGGTGGGGACCCAGATCAGTTCAAAGCGGCGCTGCTCGTCGTGCAGCAGTAGTGGGCGAAGGAGTCGTAGGGTGGTAGGTGATACGATACCGCACGCGAAATTGGGGATGGCTTGTTTGGAGTCGCTGAGTATGACGCCAGAGTCGGTCGAGATCGCAGCCAAAGCGATGGCCCCTCTTCCGCCTCGACGGCAAAGGGTGTTCTAACGGGGCCTGCCGTGACTGCCGGCCTGGTAGGCGCTGAGGGGGACGACACGGAAACGATTACGAAGGCATCCGTGGGCGAGTTGTATCGGGCTGCATCCACGTACATGACTGCCGGGTGGTCGGCATACCTGGCGTGAAGCATAGCCGCACGGGCTGGGCGGCAAGCGTCGAGGTGGCCCGCAACCATATTCTTGGGTAGCGGCCTGATGGAGAAGGCCGCTCGAGCGGCGTGAGGTAATGAAACTAGATCCGGTGGGTGGGAGAAGGTGTCGTGGCCGATGGAGGAAAGGATGTGGCGACCGGTCGGCGAACGGTAAAGGCGTTGCACCTGGGCGGAGCGGTGAGCTTCCGACTCGTCGAGGGTGTTGTGTACACGAAGACGCAGAAGACGATACGTGGATGCGTTGGGGGGAAGTCCGAGGGCTGTCTTGTATGCCCTACGCATGAGTGCGTCAATTTTGTCGCGTTCCGCGTTGAGGAGGCGAATGTAAGGAAGGCCGTACGTGACGCGAGAAACGACGAAGGCGTCGACAAGGCAAAGCAGGTCGTGTTCTCGCATGCCCGCACGCCGCGCACGGACACGGGCGAGCATACGTGCGGTCTGCTGCACTGAGAGCGAGAGCTTGTCGATGGTCTGCGTGTTGTGGCGGTTTGATTGCAGTATAAGCCCCAGCACGCGGAGATGTGAAACGACGGGCACGGCACTGGAGTTGGCGTAAACAGTGATGGTGGGGTGAGGAGTTTTGTAGCGATGCCGATCGGGAGGCCGCATGAGGAGGAGGGTCGATTTGGCCGCCGAGCAAGTGAGACCGGCCGCGTGCACGTGGGACGTGACGATGTCGGTTGCGCGTTGCAACATCTCGATGTGGCTGTCAGGGCCCGACGTGACCCAGAGAGCAACGTCGTCCACGTACAGGGTGTGTTTGAGGCCGGGGATACGGTTCAGCTTGCCAGGAAGAGAACGGAGAACGAGGTTAAATAGAAAAGGCGACAACACGGCGCCCTGAGGGGTGCCACGAGGGCCAAGCTCGTATGTGGGAGACGAGTGGTCTCCTATGATTATCTCGGCCGTGCGGGCGGTGAGGAACACGTGAATGTAGTTGTAGGTGCGGGTGCCGGGGTTGAGGGCTGCAAGTTCGGCAAGGATAGCCGAGTGGGAGACGTGGTCGAACGCTTTGTGAAGGTCGAGGCTGAGGAGAGCCTTAGTGTCTGAGAATGTGGATGGGTCGTGGTGGAGTTGCAAGAGGACATCTTGCATCGAAAGATGGGGGCAGAAGCCAAGCATAGTGTGGGGAAGCAGATGGTGAGCCTCTGTGTACGTTTGCAAGCGAGCAAGAATGATATATTGTTACGGGAAGGCAGTCAGTATAGTTACAATACGCTTTAGCGAAAAGCAAGATGGCTCTGCTCGCGCTAGCCTCCACAACTCGTCGTCGTCTTCGATGGCGCTCTCAAGGTTTGCTCCTGCATTACATCTTGTAACACGACCCCCGGCTGCTGAAGCACCGTCTCGGTGCTTGTTAAGGTGCGGGTAAGCGGTACACTTTGAGGCGGGAGACATGGACGATGTCTGTAGACGGTGGAGCAAGGCCAGAGGAAGGGTCGAGGGAGCCTATCTCGTAGATGACGTTTGTTACCCAGCGTAACACTCGGTATGGGCCTGCGTACCGGGAAAGCAGTTTTTCAGAAAGTCCAACACGGCGAGTTGGAATCCACAATAGTACAAGGTCGCCCGGGGTAAAGGAAACGTCTCTATGAAGGGAGTCATAACGCTGTCTCTGGTGGTCTTGCGATGCTGTAAGGCGCTGTCGAGCAACTTGACGTGCTTCACGAGCTCGGGTGATGGCGTCACGAGCGTATTCCGTTGACAAATCGACGGCGGCTGGAAAGACGGTGTCGAAGGGCAAGGTTGGGTGGCGGCCGAAGAGAAGATAAAAGGGTGAAAAACCGGCAGTGTCATGGCGAGAGGAATTGTACGCAAATGTAACAAAGGGCAAGGCAACGTCCCAGTCATGATGGTCAGCCGAAACATATATAGACAGCATATCAGTTATGGTTCGGTTGAATCGTTCAGTCAGGCCGTCAGTTTGTGGGTGGTAAGCAGTCGTAAATTTATGTTTGGTCTCGCAGGAGCGAGTAGATCATCAATAAATCTGGAGAGAAAATAGCGGCCACGATCTGTGAGGAGTTGATGAGGGGCACCATGGTGTAGGACGACGTCATGTAGGAGGAAATCGGCAACGTCTGTAGCACAGCTGGTGGGGAGAGCCCGTGTGATCGCGTATCGGGTTGAGTGGTCAGTTGCGACAGCTATCCATCGATTCCCCGAAGTAGAGGTTGGGAAAGATCCAAGAAGGTCAAGACCAACTCGAAAGAAGGGCTCGGAGGGAACGTCAAGCGGCTGAAGCAGTCCGGCGGGACGCATGGGCGGCTTTTCCGGCGTTGGCACAAATCGCATGTGGCGACATAGCGGCGGACAGAGCGGTAGAGACCGGGCCAGTAGAATCGACGCCGTACACGGTCTTATGTCCGAGAGACTCCAAGGTGACCTGCAATAGGGGCGTCATGCAGCTGGCTGATCACGCTCGAACGGAGGTGAGATGGGATGACCAGCAGCAGTTCACGTCCATTCGTGCGGACGTTCTGACGATACAATGTGCCGTCCACAATATGTTCCAGACGCTTACCGACGCACGAAGTGAGTGAAATAGGCCTAAGATTCTCGATTGTGAGTTTCTTTCCCGGCTAGGGGATGAAAGCCACACGGGCGTGTTTCCATGACTGGGGTAGGATGCCGGAGCGCCAGCACTCGTTGAGGAAAGAAGTAAGGCTAGCGACTGAAGGTGCGTCGAGGTTTCGGAGGAGCTTGTTGGGGAAGCGTCTGGGCCAGGAGCGGAGGTGGTGCGGAGCCTATGTAGTGCCGCGTAGACTTCCGCTTCCGTGATGTCGCCGTCGAGCTCTGGGTTGGGGGCCCCAGAGTAGGACCCGAGAGGGAGAGAAGGCGTACCAGCAGGCAGAAGTTGGAGGTATTTGGCGGCCAGGTCTGCCAATAGCGACGGAGTGTCGCCAGGGTAGGCCCGAACCACTCGTAGTAGTTGCTGCCGAGCAACCGACTTGGCGGAAGCAGGGTCGAGGAGGTGGCAGAGGAGATGCCAGGATTGTTTGTTGCCCAACTGACCAGAGAGCTCGGAGCAGAGCTGTTCCCACTGCTGGCGGGCAAGTACTGTGGTGTGTTGCTCTGTGTTGATTGTACGATCGAGGTGCGCGATGTTGCGGCGTAAGCGGCGGTTGTGCCGCTGCTTATGCCAGCGGTTGGCGAGTCTAGTGCGAGTGGCCCACAGGTGGACAAGGCGGGAGTCGATTGCCGGATGATCCTCCGTGGTGGGGATCGAGGTGGTGACTGCGTCGAGGTCCGCTAGCAGTTGGTCGGTCCACGTCGAAAGGTCCTCGAAGTTGGAGGCGGCGGAGTGCAGCCGGCGTTCTCGGAACGCGCCCCAATTTTATTGGCTGCGAGGCCCACCACTGCAGTGGTCGGCGCCGCGATCGGTTTGACGTCATAGGTAGGATGCCTGTTCCTACCTTGCTCGTCGCGCTGCGCCGCTCCCTTCTACAGCGCGACGTGCGGGTCAAATCGCACATTCTTAATGCTTTGTAGTCTGAATGCTTAGCATGGAACGTTCGCTTCTGGGAATGTCACGTTCATTATCGGTATGCGGAGCAGTATTCGACCACCGTTCGCCATCTGTTAGCATAAAAAATTGGTGCAAAGCCTGAAATTTCATGACGTACCTGTTTTCATTCGTGATTTTCTTATCCCTGCGTCTGAAAAGATATGTGGTTATATGAACAATGTAATATTTTCATATACATTTGCTTTCCTACAAATAAATTAACACACCGTTCTCGTTAATTCTGGTTCCGCCATTTTTTCCATCATGCTAAGTAACATTTCTGCCTTTGCGATTCTGTTTTACCGTAATTGGCATGTAAAGAACGAACTCGCACAACTCCTTGCTGGTGGTAGCTGAAGTTTGTAGAAGTGGTGCCAAATTAGCCTCGTCATTTTAATTGTCACTTTTTTACATCAAACTAACTGACGTGTTTGCGCACGTCGACAAATCTTCCTTGGGAAAGCAGCCGCGAATTCTCGGACTGTTTCTCATTGAAGTTCTTGACGCTGGAGAATGGTAGGCTAACTGTAAACGAACAAAACAATAATAAGCTAAGTTTGCGCTAATTCGCGCATGGCTTAATACACCGCAGCTAGTCGATTTGACGTTGGAGATGGTTTTTATATGGCCTTGCTAGGTCTCACTTCGCAACCAATCTGACCGTGGCGCAGTCGGGCTTGCCTCAATCAGTCTTAACTAAGCTTACATTAATTATCATTGGCTTAATTAGGCTGGTTCACTTGATAATACATAGTCTCATTCTTCGCCTAATTAGGCATGACTCAATCAGTCAGCCTACCTATAGGTTCAGCTTAGCTTTCTTTGAAATAGGCTGTGATTATTAGTAGAAAATAATTAGGTTTTGTTTAATTAGTCGAACTTCGTCGGAATTGGTTTCATTGGCCTTGAGATTATTAGGCTGTAGTTACTTATAATTACCCTAAATAGATATTGTTTAATTAGTATTATGCTAATCAGGCTTGGCTTAGTTTAATTTAGTCGGCATAATTAGTTTGATTTAAATGTGCTAGTCTGAGTAGTATTCGCTTTATTAGGCTTGGCTTCAATAGTATTACTTTAATGGGGCTTGCACTAATCAGTCTTAGCTTAATTAGCCCCGAATATGCATACCTTATTCAGCTATATGACCGGCTCATACAAAAAGTAAACCTCTCTACCGTAATGAAAACGGCGGTGATTGCCAAGCCAGCACTCCTAAGCATGCTTGATAACGCGCCAGTCCGCCGATCATCTCCACATGCTGTCGACAGTGCGCGCGGGCTGCTCGCACAGGCGGTGGTATTCTGCCATACCCTGATTCGGTGGCACATTTTTTCTTCCTGTCTCACGATAACTTGCATTCGTTCAACAAGGGATATGAAATGCGACGTCAGAAGTATTCCATAATGAATCATCAGCGTGTCTAGCAGATGCATAGCCTTATACGGCGTTGGCTATGGCTCAGATAGCAACTACTTGTACACGGTGGTGTCACCAGGGGCTACGGAATCGTCGGTTCACTAAAATGCGTTTTTGGGAGGCGGTCACCAGAGCACGGGGAAGCGCTCGTGGTGCACACAACAAAAAGAACCGCGGTGGCATAAACGCAGCAAATGTGAAGTTGCAGCAGACGACAAAACCCGGCATCCTATGAGTGACGTCAGAGCGTAGGTGGCGCGACAGTATGTCCTCGAGGCCAATAGCGGGACGTGTGTGGGCATGGCTTGCAGTGGGAGGTTCGGACTTGAACAGTGATGACATAGTGGTCACTGCCGAGGGACTGGTGCATGTTGGACCAGTGCGTGTCGGCCACGCTCCGCAGAAGCTGAGGTCCGGGGTGGTGTCGTGGCACACACTGTTGCCGATGCGCATTGGTTGGTTGGGGTCGGTGACCAGGGAAAGGTTGAGCGAGCTGCCACAGCCTCCTTCCGGGGCGATCGGCCTTCGGGTAGCCCCAGTCTGGATGCCTGACGTTGAAGTCGCCGAGAATAACAAATGGTGATTTCTCTGCTCTCGTTGCAGCGGCACGGAACAGCTCGAGTAGGTATGCATCCTCAGTGGCACGAGGGGGTTGTATACGTTGAGAATATAAAGAGAGGGCTGTTCACGTCGCTCAAGTAGTACCTCGAGAAAGACGTGGTGGACTGCAGGGAAGGATAGATCGACTTGATCGACAACGAGCGTCCGCCGGGTGAGGATGGCCGTGACGGGATGGGGCAGAGGATAAGCCACTTGGTTGTGGGCGACGTAACCCGAGAGGGAAACGTCGGCGTGAGTTTCCTGCAGTACAATGATATCAGGAGACGCCGTGGGGTCTAGTTGTTGAAGGTGCAGAAGGAGGTGGTTACGCTTGAGACGAAAACCACGGCAGTTCCACTGCCAAATAAGTGGTGACGACGGATCGGTCAGCCATTTTCAACAGCAGATGGTGTTACATCGGGCGTTTTTTCTGAGGGTCTGGCTGCGGAAGAGGAGGTGGTGCGGTCATGGAGGGGTGGCTTGGCTCGGATGCTTTCAAGCATGGTAGTTTGCATGGTATCAACTGTCGTTTGGAGAGATTGGAAGGACGACGCGGGTGGATAGGCAGCGAAGTCTATGCACAGGCAATTGAGAGCTTCGTGTTGCGCAGTGAGAAAGTTGGTGGACGGAGTTGAACCGGCTATCCAATCGTTTTTCAAGATCCACCAGGACTGTCTTGATAGCAGACTGGACTTCTTCGGAAAGGTGACTAGATTTAAAGGGGGTGTTAGATCTGGGGCGCTTGCTAGTGCAACCTTCGGAGGTCTGGACGTCCATGTCGGACGAGGAATTGATGGCGGTGGGTAGAGAGGACGGCACTGGGATCGCTGATTCCAGCTTCTCTTCAAGAGCTTGCAGTTGCCTGTGAAGGGAGTCAATTTGGGCCTTCGGAGCAGCAATTTGGGCATTTTGTGCAGCGAGCTGCTGTCGGAGGGAGGCGTTTTCTTGCTGCAGTGCAACGACCGGCGGCTCCGAAGGCGATCCGTGGGCGCCGCGGGGCGGTGTCGAATGCGGAGGCTGAGAAGCGGGCTTAGGCACCGCTGCCACAAGGGGCGGAAAGGCAGTGACCGATTTCGGAGGTGGAGGTGGTGAGGGACCACGTGCCGCTGGCTGCGACAAGCTCTTGGTGACTTGGGGTGCGACAGGCCATTGTGGCGAGGGGTAAGCGCCAGGTACCGGGGCCTTCGAGCTCCGAGGGCGCTGTACGTAGCAGTGTTTACCGCTACGTACAGCGTGGAACTGTTCGTGGAGACGATGCACAGTTCCACGCTGCAGAACTATCCCCAGCGAGTTATATCGGAGATGGTAAATCGGCCACTTAAAACTGTAAATCGAATCGCCCAGGGTGCCGGTCACTATCTTAGGTCTATTATCACACTCGATTATATAATCAAGAGACGCGCGAAACGGCGCGCTACACCCATGACGTCAGGATCCAAATGCCTGATGGGCTACTCTGGATGCACTGCACAAACAGCTGCCGCAGTAAAATAAAATAGCCCGGGCCTAATAAAGATTGCGTAAAAAATGACCTTGTTCTTTTACCTTCATGACTTACAATAACAAAAAGAAAAATGCAGCTAAGTCGGCTATGTGCTGAGAAGCTCGTTCCTGTTCAAGTGTGACTAAGCAGGCTGTGCACAACCTGCAGACAACACTAGCCGGGAAATGCCCCAATTAGTGAAGCGCGCATTCCCGCGACGCTGCCTCGGGCGCTCGCTCGCCTTCGCTCAGTGAAACGTGCTTCACAGCGAAGCAACAGCGGCGCGCTCCCGCGCTGTAGCAGACTGAACGAAGTCATGGCGCAAATGGTTAGACAGGACCGAAGAAGACACGTAAGACACAGACAAGCGCTCACTCGCAACTAAATTTTATTCCTCGTTCATATCGTTTCATGATCAACTGTTTTTGCAAAAGAAAGGCATCTGTATAGGATCGTGTGTAGCTCCAGTGCTGAGCAACATTTTCCTTTCTAGCTTGGACCGACACCTAGGAACCGCTCTGCAATGTGACAAGGTTTTGAAGGTGTTTCGTTATGTTGATGATTTTTTAATCGTTTTGACAAAACAACCAAGTTGCGCTTATTCTGACTGTGTGGCTGAAGTCTTAGACACTTTTAAGGCGCTAGGACTAGGGCTCAGGTTTACTCATGAGCTCCCTACTGGTGACAAACTTCAATTTTTAGATATTCTTCTCACGATTAACGAAGACCGTATCTGTTGGATGTATCACCCTCGTGTTCAGAAAGAATTTTTGCCATTTCATTCCGCCCATTCGAAGAATGTCAATAGAGCGATAGCAACTTCTAGCTTGCAGATGGCTTTAGACAGGTCCTGCTAACATGCAGTTAAAGAAAGCTTTGAACTGCAGGTCTCTAGACTTGTTTCTGCGGGTTTCCCGTCAGTCCTTTTAGGTTCTGTTTGCGAGGCTTTAGTGAAAAAAGGTCGGCGTGATGTTATGGTGCTTCGCCAGGTAATAATGTGGATAAACGTCCTGTCGTCATTCCCTACGTACACAAGGTATCTCATTCGTTGAAAAATGTGGCTGCTAGATATAACGTACCGGTAGTGTTTTCGGCCCCGAAAAAACTGTCACGTATTTGTGCTCGAGTGTCGTCTGTTAAGAGTCCTGAGTGTGGGAAGAAACACACGAAGAAAACGCATTATATTAAGAAATGTTCAATTGGTGTTGTTTATAAAATTCCGTTGAGTTGCGGCCGGGTGTATATCGGCCAGACTGGACGGTGTATTAATGATCGGCTGGCAGAGCACGCCCTGTCGATAGGGAATGGTACAGGATCTCATTTGCCATATCATTGCAGGGCTTGTACGTGTAAACCACTGCTGCGCAACACATGCATTTTGCGGAAAAGCAAGGATAAGGTGGCACGGGAATTGGCTGAGGCTATGTACATACAGAATGCTGGCGATATGTGTGTCAGCGTTCCTTCTGTAACTCTGTATCAGAATGAGTATCGGTTCTTAGTTGATAGGTTTTGATCAGGCAGTGTGTTCAGAGATTGTTATTTTGCCTCTGTGGTGTTGCGCATGCTTGAGGGTACTTAACTAAGCGTTCGGAGGAATAAAATTTAGTTGCGAGTGAGCGCTTGTCTGTGTCTTACGTGTCTTCTTCGGTCCTGTCTAACCATTTGCGCCATGACTTCAAGTTCAGCTATGCACCAACTAGCCCGACAGGAAACGTTATTAAGCTGTAGCAGACGACGCGAAGCACCTCCCCTAGAACCCTGTGCGCCTGCGCCGAGTTTGCTTCGATGAGCGGCCGCGCCGGCCGTGCTGGCGCTGTGCGGAGCGCGGTCACGGTGAGCCGTGTTCACCCTAAATGGTGACGACGGTGTACTTTGAATGGCACATTATACGAGCATGAATTGGAATTTTGATGCAGATGGACAATTAATGAAAATAACAGTGCTATTAAACAATAGTAATTTATATACAAGTAGTAGTGTAAGTACACATCAGTTACGTAGTAGTAAATACAAGCACAGATAAACTTTGTTATATGTTCAGTCAGAAATTGTCATGAACAGTTTTTGAAAAATCACACCGAATATACATATTTGATTTCTTGCTGAATGTTTGTAGTGTATCAGTACGCTATCATGCCACCGCGTCTCATCAGAACGCTTACCGAAGGCCTCCAGCAGAACGCTACTCGAGGTGTAGCCAGGCGTGCTTTACTTCTCATGTCATCAATGCAATACTGTTGTTCAATGCACACTAGAACTCGCACCCTCGTCCCTTCGCTTTATGGAAGTCCTCTTTCCACAAAGCAGACACGGAACCATCACTCTGAAGCGTAACACCTATCTATGATAGGGCAGACGCGTACGAGTTCTCCTTTAAGAATGGAATTCTCTGCCCACACCGTACAACTTGTGACGATCTGATTCATCATCATCATCATCAGCCTATCTTATGTCCACTGCAGGACGAAGGCCTCTACCAATCCTCTCCATTCTTGCCTGCCCTGCGCGAGCTGATTCCATTTGACGCCTGCGAATTTCTTGATTTCGTCCCCCCATCTTACTCTCTATCGCCCGCGGCTACGTTTGCCCTCTCTTGGTATCGATTCCGTCGTTCTAACTGTCCATCGGTTATCTATCCTTCTCATCACGTGGCCTCCCCATGTCCATTTTTTTCTTCTTAACGTCGGTTATTATGTCGGCGACTCCCGTCTGTTCTCTGACCCACTCGGCTCTCTTTCTATCTCTTAATGTAACGCCTATCATTTTTCGTTCCATCGCCCGCTGCGCCGTTCTTAACTTCCTCTCGAGATTCTTCGTAATTCTCCAAGTTTCTGCCCCGTATGTCAGTACTGGCAAAATGCTGTAGTTATATAGTTTCCGCTTGAGTGACAGTGGTAGATTTCCTTTCATGAGTTGGGGGTGTCTCCCGTACGCGCGCCATCCCATGTTGGGATGGTTCTCCTCTCAGTAGCTGTCCTAGATATAGGTATTCTTCTACGACTTCTAATGTCTGGTTTCCGATCGTGAAGCCACGTTTCTTCGCCGTGCCACTTAGCATTATCTTTGTTTTCTGCATGTTCTAACCCTACTTTAGAGCTTTCTCGGCTTAAGTCTTCAATCATGTTTTGTAGTTCGTCGCCATCATTGCTGAAGGGAACTATGTCGTCTGCAAATCTTTGGTTACTCAGATATTCGCCGTTAATCCTTAGCCCTGTCTCGTCCCAGTCTAGCCTTTTGAAGATTTCTTCCAAACATGCAGTAAACAGCATTGGAGAAATTGTATCTCCTTGTCTGACACCTTTCTGTATCGGGATTTTTCTGCTTTTCTTGTGGAGGAGCAGGGTGGCTGTAGAATCTTTATAGATGTTGGCTATTATGTCTACGTATCTATCGCATATTCCTTGTCGGCGTAAGGCCTCTAGAACTGCTGATATCTCTACCGAGTCGAAAGCCTTTTCGTAGTCTATGAAAGCCATATAGACGGGTTTGTTCTATGCCGCGGAGTTTTCGATTACTTGATTGATCACATGAAGGTGGTCTATGGCGGAGTATCCTTTCCTGAACCCTGCTTGTTCTCTTGGTTGATTGACTTCAAGTGTGGCCCTTATTCTGTTGGAGATAACCTTTGTGAAGATTTTGTAAAGTGCTGAGAGTAGACTGATCGGCCTGTAGTTCCTCAAGTCTTTAACATCTCCCTTTTTATGTAATAGTAGAAAATTTGCGTTTTTCCAGCTGACTGGTACATTTGAAGTCTTGAGGCACTGTGTGTATAGTGTCGCGAGCTTTCTAGTTAGGAAGACTCCGCCGTCTTTGATCAAGTCGGCTGTTATGCCGTCTTCTCCAGCCGTTTTTCCGCGGGACATGCCCTGAATTGCTTTCCTAACTTCGTCGGCAGTAACGCATGGAATTTCGGTGTCCTGATCGACATTTACTACCCTCATGGTGGGGGTCTCGTATTTGAACTGTATAGTTCAGAATAGAAGTCCTCGGCCACTTTGGTTATATCACTGAAGTTGGTAATGGTGTTGCCCTGCTTATCTTTCACGGCATGCATTATGTTCTTTCCCGCGCAAAGCTTCCTTTTAGTTGTTTTGATGCTGACTCCTTTTTTCACGGCTGCATCTATTTCTTTCACGTTACGTATGTCCCTGACTCTACTTTTACTGATGAGCTTAGACAGCTCGGCAAATTCTATCCTGTCTCTTGAGTTAGTTATTCTCATCTGTTGGCGTTGTTTGATTAAATTTTTAGTAGATTCAGAGAGCTTATTTACATCTTGTCTCAGTGCTTTGCCCCCTACTTCGATCGCTGCTTCGGTGATCAGCTTAGTAATGTCTTCGTTCATCTTTTCTATGTCCTCATTCTCTTCGTGTCCTAAAGCCTCATACTTGTTCTTAAGTGCAATTCTAAATTTTTCTGTTTTCGCCCTGACGAGATCGAGGTTGGGCTTCTTCCGCGTGATTAACTTTGTCCTTGTCCGCTTTAGATTTAGGGTTACCTTTGCCCTTACTAGTCTGTGGTCACTGATTCTGACCTTATTAACCACTTCCGTGTCTAGTACTATGCTTGGATCACTACACATTATGAAATCTATTTCGTTTTTCGCTTCTCCGTTGGGGCTTTTCCATGTCCACTTTCTGTTCTGACGTCTTTTAAAGAAAGTATTCATCACACGCAGGTGATTTCGTTCTGCGAATTCCACTAGCATCTCTCCTCTGCTGTTTCTATCACCTTCGCCGTAGTTCCCGACCGCCTGTTCTCCTCGTAGCTTCTTTCCTATTTTCGCGTTGAAGTCCCCCATAACAATCGTATATTGGGTGTGTACCTTGTTCATTGCCGTTTCTACATCCTCATAAAACTGTTCTACAGCCTCGTCATTGCGGCTTGTCGTTGGTGCGTAGCATTGTATTAGGTTTAGTTTGTATCGCCTATTTAATTTTAACACGATACCTCTACCCTTTCATTGACGCTATAGAATTCTTCAATGTTGCCTGCTAGGTCTTTGTGTATAAGGAATCCAGCCCCGTATTCGCGCTCCTCTGGCAGTCCTCTGTAGCAGAGGACATGCCCTTCGTTAAGCGATAAGTATCCTTCTCCTGGTTTCCTAGCCTCGCTAAGGCCAATGATATCCCAGTTGATACCCCGTAATTCTAGTAGTTCAGCTAGTCTGGCTTCACCTGAAAGAGTTCGCGTGTTAAGAGTCGCTACGTTTAGTTTCCAGTGGTTGCCTGTCCGAGTCCAGAAGCTTTCCAAGTCTTTTCTTCCTATCCCCTCGTGGTCGCATCCGCGTTTAGAAGCTCCGTTGAGGTCACCGTTGGAGGTCCAGGATTCGGATGGTTCGGTCACTTGGGAGGTGTTGGCCATGGTGTTGCACCAGGGAGGCTAGTTCCTGTTCTGGTGCGCAGTTGATTTACTCAGATGAGGCATGGTGGTGGTGTAGGCCCTTGTGCATCTTGTCCAAATGCTCCGTTAGGGGGAGAGTTCTTTCACAGATGTTTATGGTTAGGGAAGGACCCTTTTTTCCGCGGACCCTTTAAGAATGGAATTCTCTGCCCACACCGTACAACTTGTGAGGATCTGATTAACATCTACTTTTTCGTGTGTTCTATGTACTTTATTTAATTTTTGTATGTTATTTTGAATATGTATGTATATGAACGTATGTATATGCGTTTTTTATATATGGTCGGTTTTGTGCAGAATTATGGATGCCCTACCTCCAAGGACCACAGTTGTCTGAAGCATATACTAAATAAAAATAATAAGAACTGCTTGCAAATGCGCCTCGGGCTGCGCGTCCACACTGTCATCTACTGTAGCACGCATCGCGGACACACGAGGTCGACAGCTAGCCGAGGACGCTGCTCGTGTCCTACCTTTGCGTACGCTACCTTCCCCCGTGCTGTAAAGTGAACGCTTTCTGCTCTACTCAATTATCACTGCAGGGTACTCAAGCAATGCTCAGCGTAGAGTAGCTGCATGGAATGTAAATAACCTTTGATGGACGGCCCAATGGGTGCCGTTTCTCATCAGTACCATCGCTCTGCGAGCGGCATGGCGTGGTCATTCATTCCCTTTGTGCGAGTCTGGTCACGCCTATGCAGACCTGCATACTTAATTATTACGCCCATGTTCACTACAGTTCAGACTGCCCCTAAAGCTGGTAGTCTTAATTTATTTTATTTCAATATACTAGAGACCTTCTCGGTCCAAGCAGGAGTGGTAGTACATAAATAGTTACAGCTGTGTCGAAAGTGACGAATACATTCCAAAGACACAGTTCAATGTTGGATCACATGTAAACAACAGTTTCAAAGATGCACTTTTTAGATAACATGCGAGCACAATACAGAAATGTAGCACACTATATAGAAGAAAAAATATCGCTGATTTCTTGAGCAAGAGATTCCACCCTATCACAATTCAGCGCATATGATGGTAGACTATTCCAGTATGCTATTGATGACGGAAAAACAGAGTTTTGATGAATGTTGTTGTGACTTTTAGGCAGCCGTATTGTCTTGTTGTGGTTAGTTCTTGAGGAGTGTCTGAAAGGTTCAAGGAGGTAGTCTCTTCTGGATATTTTATAATGCTCATGATAGAAATTATACAAAAATTTCAGTTTGGAAATTATTCTACGTTGATCAAGACAACACAGTTCGGCTTTTTTTACGTAGAGCGGTAACACTGGTATGCCTGGAATAACTTGAAAACACAAGTCGGACTGCTAAATTATGGACTCGCTCAATCTTGTTGATCAGAAATTTGTGATGGGGCCTCCGAATGATGTCGGCATATTCCAGTGCGGGTCTAATCAGCGTCTTATACGCGGTGAGCTTAACCTCAGGTGGAACTTTCCGTAGTTTTCTTTTGAGAAACGACAGCTTTCTTTGCGCTTTCGAACAAATAGCCGCTATGTGCGGTTCCCAGCTTAGGTTGGATGTTAATATAACTCCCAAGTATTTTACCTGATTACTTTTGGTGATTTCTGAATTTACTAAATTATACGGGAAGTTCAGAGGCTTTTTCTTATTTGTAAAACTTATGGCTACAGTTTTTCTTGCGTTTAGTGTCATTCCCCATTGAGAGCACCATGCCTGAATTTTTGTAGCGAGTGATTAGGTATAACCTGGTCCTCAGCTTGAGTTACCGTCGTGTACGCGACGCAGTCATGGCGAAAAGCCTTAATTGAATGGGTGGGTCGACGCAAAAGGAAATGTCATTAATATAGATAAGAAATAAAATTGGCGCTAAGACGGATCCTTGTGGTACGCCTGACAGAACGTCTAGGCTGCTCGAGATATTGTTGTTCACAGTAACAAATTGTTTACGATTTCTTAAGCATGACATCACCCATTTGATCACGTTATCTTCAA
Source organism: Hyalomma asiaticum (assembly GCA_013339685.2). NCBI lineage: Eukaryota > Metazoa > Arthropoda > Arachnida > Ixodida > Ixodidae > Hyalomma > Hyalomma asiaticum. Next base: position 225,905 of record CM023482.1, on the reverse strand, counting down.
TACCGATTGCTTGCATTTTTGTAATGAGATCGTGGTGGGGAACGACACCAAACGCTTTTGCAAAGTCCAGAAAAACGGCATCTATTTGTCCTGTCGTGTTGAGTACACTTGCAATACATCAGTGATCTCGGCTAGCTGTGTGATTGTTGACAAGCCAGATCTAAATCCGTGTTGCCGAGAGTAGAGTAGGTAATTATTAGTCTCAAGGTGCGTTATAATGCCTTTAAAAATTATGTGCTCTAATATTTTGCAGCTCGTGCTTGTTAAAGATACCGGGCGGTAATTGCTAGCGTCGTCTTTAGATCCGGATTTATCTATGGGGATGACCTTAGCCGTGCGCCAATCATCAGGGATTGTGTGTGTAGATATGGAGCTAAGGTATATTTTGTACAGATACTGACTTACCCAGTCAGAATATTTCTGAAGGAAAATGTTTGAAGTGTTATCTGGGCCCGCGGACTTCTTGACGTCAAGTTTTCGTAGTAAACAGTGAACACCTCCTAGATTTATATTCAATTCTGGCATATGGTCTATTAAGGAATATGACGGCAATGTTCCCCCAGAATGCGTAAAGACGGAGTGAAAAAAAAGCGTTCATTTTATCGGCTATTTTGTCTGCCTGAGTGACGATTTTATGGCACGATGTGAGCTGGGAGATTTCGGAATGCTGATTTGACAAATATCGGCAGATCTTTTTTGGTTCCGACTGCATGAAGGACGGCAGTGTTTCCGAAAAGAAGCGAGTCGTAGCGGTAGAAATTTCGTTGTTTAAGGTGACGATAAGGCTGTGTAGTTGGCTGGATGTTCCGCGCTTGCGCTGTTATTTTATTTTCCTTTTTAAGTGTTTAATGTCCCGCGTCACCCATGGATACTCCCGATCAACGCGTTTCCTTTTCAAACGAACGTAACTGGTTTCACAATAGCTCACGATATCTTTAAAGCGTGACCGCATTTCATTCACGTTGTTAATTTTTTCGAAATTGAGAAAGGATGATTCTAAATGGGCTGAAATGGCATCGTCGTCTGCATGCGCATAGTCCTTGAAATAGGTGGTTCGAGTTGTTTTTGTTGTTTGAGGTAGTGTTAGGGGACATGAAAGGATAATAATCTTGTGATCGGAAATTCCATCTTCAAAACTGATAGCACAATGCTCGAGTGAACTACTAACCAACACGAGGTCAAGTATTGAAGAACAGGAATCTCCATAGAATCGTACATAGAATCGCACACCATGTGAAAAAGGTGGCGAACCGGAGCGGTGTGCCTGTGGTTTTTTTCTGTGCCGAAGAAGCTTGAGCAACTGTGTTCACGTGTGTCAAGAAAGGGGGGTAAAAAGAAGAGAATGCGACAAGAAACATAGCGTAGAATATGCTAAGTGTGCCACTAAGGTAGTCTATGAAGTTCCAATGGCGTGCGGTGTATCTTAGATAGGACAAACAGGTCGTTGCTTCAATGACCGGGCAATGGAACACGCACGTGCTGTTAAGAACAGGGGAAGTGGCAGAACATTGTGCAAGATGTAGCGATTGCGAGTCAAGCTGGAAAGAAACGAAAAATCTTGGTAGGGGAAGTGACCAGATGGCACGTGAACTGTTGGAGGCATATTTCATTTGCAAGAAGGGCAAAGAGTGCATTAGTGAAACGTCTATTAATCTTAGGAAAGGGGAGATAAAATATCTAGACGGATGTGTGCAGTGATATGTGATGTCGGATGACGGTGGCGATGTGCTTGACAGACGGAGCATGCGTATGGTATGTGTATATATTTGTCGGCGTAGCCACAATTAAAGGTAGATGAAAGTGAGCGCTTGTCCTGTCTCCTCGTGTCACTGTGAGTGTTGTTCCTGCGCCCACATTACTGTGATAATGAACATGCACCATCTAGCCCAGTATCAAGTTTTGTTAATCTACAACACGTGTGGCACAAGACACTAATTGGGACGATGAGAAACTGAACGCTGTTTCTAACAGTGATTCCGCACTTGCTATTTCTCGGTGGTCATGGCACAAATCTGGCCAATTTATTCCGGGTTAATTAAAATATTCACAAAGAATTATCTTCGAACGTGAGTTTGTATGCTGTGCAATGTAATCGTGCATAATTTCTGAATACTCAGAGGAAGAGTTTGGTGGCCGGTACACTGCGCCAAGAAATATGTTTTTCCCGTGGTAATTGACCCTGCACCAAACACTTTCGTGGTCGCTGATGTCTTTTAGACGGGAAGACTTGAGCTTCTTTTTAATAGCTATAGCGACCCCGCCACCCCGTGTTGTTCTATCTTTGCGGAATAGTTTGTATGATGAGGGAACAATCTCAGAATCGAGTACGTCTTCATGCAACCATGTTTCCGTAATAACTAAAATATGTGGATTGTGATTTAGTATTAGACTTTCGAGTAGAGTGAGTTAGCTGGTTTAAGACGCTACGGGCGTTAAGTGACACAACTCTCAAGATTTTGGCACAAGGCTGTCATTGTTTGGCTTTGCTTCTCGGCTGCTTCTGCGCAGGCGCAACTGGTTTTTGTTATTTTCACCCTTCGGTTCTGAAGCGCATCCCAGGCAAACAGTTCCCCACCTACTTTTATCTTGTCATAATTTAGCGACACTTTCAAGCCTTGCGCCCTCTCTTCTTCTGCGGATGATGATGATGAACAAACTTTATTTAATTAGCAGAAAAATCCTCCTCCCCTTTCAAGCGCGGGGGGAAGGACCCAACCTAGACGACGGCCATGATCCCGTGGGCCTTGGCGGCGTCTTCGGCCTGCCTTCTTCTGCGGAATGCCAAAGTTTCCGTCTTGTGTCGCGCACTTTTTTGAGAAGTCTTCTGGAATAGCTATTTTTGTTCTTTTAAGTTTGCTGCAGCAAGACAAAATTGAAATAAATCGATAAATAAATTCGTATATTATGTCATGCATCGCTATCGCATTCACGCCCTTCTGGGAAACTGCGTCACTGGCAACAACGTACGGATGCTTTGCAGATGAACAGTTCCTGTTGATGCGGCTGGCCTACAGTGCCATCGATGTGTATGCGATGGTGGCGGTGCTGTCACGAGCAACCCGCGCCTTGCAGAGGTCGCTGCCCTCGGCTGAGCACGAGGCACTTCTGGCCCAGCTCATCTGCAGTGAGGTAAGCACAAGGACACATTTTCAGTGGGGGTTAATAGGCATTTTAAAGAACCCCAGGTAATTGAATTTTTCAGACCTTGCCACCACGATCGGAAGTGTACCGGCTAGACTTGCTAGTGAGAGGCTTGTAATCACGAATACGTTCGAAAACGGTAACCAATCTGTCACTCCATTCCTGCCGGGAGTGTTAGCTGACTCGTTCATACCTGTGCCTGCTTCGGCCGCATTAGCAATGTTTTCACGGCCACGAGCCGCTGGTCCGGCCAGGCGTATTGAGCACCCGAGGACGTTGACAGTCCCAACCCATCCATCAGCGTCGTCTTAGAAGCCTCGAACTACAGTATGTACCATGCAGCCGGCGGTGGTAGAGCGACAGGCGAAAATACAATGTATTACCACTCTAAGCAGCCAACCCTATCAGAAAAATTTGCTAGGACCAAGTATGGCAAACCATCAGTGGCCAAGCATTCCATGATTGGAAAGTCACTGGAGGCCAAGTGAGGAATGTGCTTGACAAATGTGACAAGCCTACCATTGGCCAAGCGTAGGAAGGCCGTGCTTGGAAAATGATTGTAAACACCAGCTTCCACGATTGGAACTGTAGTAGAAGACCATGCAATATCCAAGGATGTTCTGTATATCGGGACCAAACATTTTGGCCAATGCAATTTCTAGCACTTTTATTTTACATTTTTATTTTGGGAACAATTTCATACCAGATAAATTTGTTTTTCTTATTATGAACTACCATCGAAATAGCTATTAAGCCTGTCATTGACATGGTGTCGAAGCAATCTGGTCAATGCAATTTCTCGCCCTTTTATTTAGTTTTTCATCCTGGCCTATTTCATACCCAGCGTTTTGCTAGGTTTTGGTCCGTGCCACACATATAAGTCACAAGGCAAATATTTTTAATACTTGATGTTTATTTACACCATGTAATACACCATTGGTCCATTTCTCCTCCAGATTATGTAGTGTTCGTTGAGCTTATTCTTCACTCATGGCGACACGCCGTCTTTGTGTGCCTCCACCTTCCTCATCAGCAGCAAACATCAGCCAACGTTTTGTAGAGTGTTGAAAGCAAGTGCTCAGACACTTGCTTTCAACATTCTTTCAAGAAAATGCACTGCTGAAATATTTGATGAAATGCTAGTTCGTTATGCATGGTCACGATAACAGCACATGTACAGACATGAAGGAAATAAGAGTTGATGGAGCAGTATGCTACGCTGTTTCATTATGTTCCACTACCAGTTTACTACTACAGGTAGCTTCCACGTTTGTGTGGGAACCTCATACATATGAAAGAAAACATGACACAAGTTATGAAGAAAAACAACAAAAGATGACCCACTTAAATGGGCCCTGCAACACTTTTTCAGCATGTTCCGGAAACGCTGCCAATGGATAGTTGACGACCCTGAGAACACGCTAGTCAAAAGCTATAGCGCAGCACCTGCGCGGCCTGGAATTTGCAATTAGTTCTCAAAGTCAGCAAGACATCATTCCCCCTTTTCTCGACAAATGATGCCATAGACATAAAAATGAACGCATAATAGACTTTGATATCACTTCTTGCACCCTTTGGAAGGCTCATTCTAAACCAGAAAACAGGAGCCGGTCACCAAGGTGCACCAAAAGCAACTGTTCTAAGGGTTACGTGGACTGCACTTGAATAAGCGAATGGTTACACTTCTCAGCATGAAGCACTTGAAAGGTGACTGATGGGCAAATAATGGTTTTATTTTTATCCCCTGCACACTGTTTAGTTATCCACGGGCATTTAGCGACCTGCAGATATTTGTGCCGGCATGCACTTCGTCCACGCCAGACCACACTTTGTCTAGACAGGGTCTGTTTCCTGCTACTAATGTTAATTTTATTACATTATTCCACTTAGCTCATCGTCAAAATATCGCTGCAACCTGCCAAATTCACCCATAACTCTTTCACCTTCTCCTCGATAAACGCCGGCACACCCTCGCAATATTTTTGATATGCGAGCGTTCACACCTGGCCACGGTAGTTCCTAAATCGGCGAGAAGGACGAGATACGACAATCAGCTTGACATTGCCGTAACCGCCGGACCGCGCAGATAATGAAGACAGGGTGCATCCACCTCCAAGTAGCATGACCGACATCGAGCACGCTTTGCACACGGGTGCACATGCGTTTTCAGCGCTTCCGCATCGTAGAGCTAATCTCATTACTTAATTCTTGCCTATATTAATCGCTACCTTATACCGTGGTCAGTGGAGTCAACACTTAGGTACTACAGTTTAAAAATTTAAAGAGTGTACAGGTGCGATGACATCACGCATAGCCGATGCATTCCGCACTGCATACACATGTATGTACATATATGTACAGTGGCGGTCAAAATTTTGCGGACCACGGGAGCGCGTGGCGGATAGCACAGCGGCGCCTACTGACGGCTGCCTGCGAAGCTCGAGAGCACACACTGCGCACGCGCGCCCTTTTTTACCTGCCAGCCAACTCGTTCGCTCTCTTCAACAGCTGGCGGACCGGAACGCCAGAATAAGCGCAAGGTGTCACTTCTGCTATCGCCGCGGAAACACCGAGCGGTGATATCGCGACGAGAAGAGGCGATGAATTAGACAACATATGACATGAGCGGACTGCGGATGTGCTGCAAGCACGCCGGAAGCTATCGAGTGCCCGATTTGCAGGGTTCATTTTTAAATGTAACGCGAGGTCTTTTTTTTCGGATTTTCGTACCTAAAGTCGGCCCTCGCGTTACAATCCAATGACGAAATTCAATATTTTTTTCTTCCTGGACGCAATGAAAGGTCGCCCGTCGCGTTACAATCGTGGTCGCGTTACAGTCAAGTAAACACGGTACTTGACTAGGAAATTAACAAACCAGTTAAACATTTTCAGTTCACTTGTGCTTTCCTGAAATTAGCCGCAGTACCTTTTAAACAAAGCGAGCGAAAACCACACAGATGCTTGAACAAGGGAGACATTCACAATTTAATGCCACTTCGACTTCAGCTACTCCATGTGGAGAATGTGATGGTCATCTTTGGAAATGTAAGCGAGTCTTGAAATTGGTGACGCATCTTTAATCTTCCGGGATTTCTTTCGGTTCCCGAGAAAACATAAACCACGCCTGTTTCCGTTCACTTCTCTGCGTCTTTTCTACAACAGCTCGATATCTGGGTGTGTACGAGCCCATAACATATATAAGGAGTATTAATATGTGCATTGGATTACCGCAATAGAGCGCAAAAGGCATCGCTGTTGAGTAACCCTATCACAAAGGTCAACTTCCGAGAAGCTGACGCCGTATGCATGTTTCTGTCGCCGCGGAGCCTCTGGGACTAAGGCGTATACAATGCGGGGCGCAGCGAGCATTGCCAGTACAAATTACGTGTTTTCGTCGCGATATCACCGCTCGGTGTTTCCGCGGCGACAGCAGAAGTGACACCTTGCGCTTATTCTGGCGTTCCGGTCCACGAGCTGTTCAAGGGAGCGAACGAGCTGGCTGGCACGTAAAAAAGGGCGCGCGTGCGCAGTGAGCGCTCTCGAGCTTCGCAGGCAGCCGTCAGTAGGCGCTGCTGTGCTATCCGCCACGCGCTCCCGTGGTCCGCAAAATTTTGACCGCCACTGTACGTACGTATGCATGGCGCCAACGGAAGATCGTCCGTTGAACTAATTTCATATCGCACATCGTTTTACCCGAAAACGGTGGATCACACACTAAAAATTAAGGCTAATTGAATCGGTGCTCGAACGCCGTATCTAAAAACGTCTCGCACGTGTCCTCCGGTAACATGAGAAAACAACCGCATGTGCATATAAAAAGGCGCTAGGAATACTTAAAGACATGAGCGATTTATGTCTCAGTACCTCGTGACCAAATTGCAGATTGCATTGACCGAGAACAGCAAAAACACCTCTGAAATTTACTCACCTTCTATTTCAACGCAAGCTTGTCACTGCTAAACCTGATCGTGTGAGCAACGCGAACCGGTAGCAGTTGCGGGGAAGTCGGGAAACATTTACATGCCAATAAATGCTTAAAGCTAGATCAAATGCAATATATTTGACGAGCTATGTACAATTACATAAGCGCCTAACAACTGCTGCACTTTGCGAATTCCGGAAAAATGCGTGTTCGGATCTTTGTGTGAGCTATTCTTTTTACCGAACCAACCAAACCTACGACGGCGACATCAACGGAGCTTCTAGCCATGATTGCGACCACAAGGGTATGGGAACACAAGAAAGAAGCTTCCCTGGACAGGGCTGCATTGGAACATATCGACTCTTAACACGCGAATTCTTTCAAGTAAAAGCACACTAGCTGAACTACTAGAAGAATTAAGGGGTATTAACTGGGATATGGCGCCAACTAGCAGCCACAATGATGAGAATGTAGAACAGCTTTACGAGTATGTGGAAACAGCAATGGACAAAGAACGCACTCAATATACACTAGTAATGGGGGACTTTAACGCGAAAATAGGAAAGAAACTAAATGTAGAACAGGCAGTCGGGAACTACGGTGTAGGCGATAGGAATAACATAGGGGAGATACTAGTGCAATTCGCAGAGAGAAATCAACGCCGTATTATGAACACTTTCTTTAAGAAACGTAACAACGGGAAGTGGACATGGAAAAGCCCTAACGGAGCAACAAAAAACGAAATCGACTTCATACTAAGCAGTGGCTCAGGTATAGTACACAACACGGAAGTGGTTAATAAGGTCAAAATTAGTGATCGCAGACTAGTAAGGGCAAAGATAACTCTCAATCTTAAGAGGACAAGAACAAAGTTACTCGTACGGAAACAGGCCAACCTCGACGACGTCAGGACAAGAACAGGAGAATTTAGAATTGCACTTATAAACAAGTATAAGGCTCTAGGACAGGAAGACAATGAGGACATAGAGAAGATGAACGAAAGCATAACTAGGCTAATCACCGAAGCCGAAAACGAAGTGAGAGGCAGAGCACTGAGACAAGATGTGAATAACCTCTCGCAAAACGCTAAATATTTATTTAAACAACGCCAACAGATGAGAACAACTAACTCAAGAAATAAGATAGAATTCGTGGAAAAAACAGCGCGAGCACAAGGACGATGAAAAAGGAACACACACCACACCACGGAGCGCTGACTATCAACTCATTTTATTTTGGCGAAAACGTACATATTTACATATGTATGAGCCTCGTCACAAGTGTTATACACTGATAAACACACACGAAGATGCAAAGGTCATCTCATGATAAAAACAAACACACGAAAGAATAAGCAAATGTCATCACCACACATGCTGTATGTACATTATAAAAACGGTGATCTAAGGCTTGTCAGTGGAAAGATATGCAATTTCTTTGTATAAGAGGGCGACAGATGGGGTGCTGACACAATTATCTTCCAGCAAAGCGATCCTATGTGCTTCTATAATTTCCGGCGTGAACTGGGAGGGGCTTTTTGCTAGAATTTCACATTTTTTTTATAGTGGGGTACAACCACAACGCTTACAATGATCGCCAAGGTGGCCTCTAACGGTGCTGGTGACGTTATTTTTATGTTCACGAAACTGTCATTCAAGCATCTGTCCTACGTAAAACTTGCCACAAGGCAAGGGTGTGCGGTACACCACACGCTCAATGCAAGGGAGAAATGGCGGGGTATGTTTCTTGCCGCAGGAGAGGACTGGTTGGGGGGTTTGTAGACGCGATTGCACAAGGTTGAGAGCTTATTAGGCGCGCTCAAGGCGACTCTAACATTAACTCGCTGGCCGATTCGCTTCAAGTTGTCAGACGCCTTATGAATGTAGGGAATTACGGTGCACCTACGAGGTTTCTCTTGTTTGGCTTTATCAACACTCACACGATCATCAGACCTAGACAGGCTTATTTCCTTTATCATCTTTTGTGCGACTGACGCCAGCACGTGCGAAGGATAACCTGCCCCTACCAGTCTAGTAACCTGCGCACGAAAACTGTCACTTTTACAATGAACGCAGGACTTCTTAAGGGCGTTGGACAAGCAAAGCGTAGCGATTCCTCTTTTTATTAGCTTCGAATTGGCGCTATAGAAAGACAAGATAGGTTTCTTACTGCGCGGTTCAAAACACCAACAGACGTACTCGGAGCACCATTTGATACGTAGATCCAGAAATCTAATGGACTAGACTGGTCAATGAAATGCGAAGCACGCAATAGGAACGTAAACTGGATCTGCATTGTTGTCTCGCTATACCGATTTTGGTACATACCAAGTTAACGAAATGGCCGCAAGAGCACCAAGACTGTGGCATGTAAACCAGGCCGCTCATGACACGCATGTCATGATTCTAATGTTATCACCTGTCATTTACATTCGTCATGCAGTCGTGTTGTGCCATAGCAATTTCAGTATACATCCCAATCACCAAACGCGTGGCACGTAAATCATTACTCTCATCACATGCTTGTCACGATTTTCATGTTATGACCTGTCATTTATATAAGTTCGTCATGCAGTCATGTGACATAGCAATTTTGTGTACATCCCATCAATGAAGAGGCCAGGAGAGCTCCAAGACCGTGCGATGTAAATCATGCCGCTCATGACGTTCATGTCATGATCTTTGTGTTATGACCTGTGATTTATGTTGGTCATGCACTCATAGTGTGACATACAAATTTTTTGTATACATCCCATTAACGAAAAGGCCAGCAGAGCATCAAGACCGTGGCATGTAAATCGTGCTGCTTATGACAGTCATGTCAGGTTTTTTGTTTTATGACCTGTCATTTATGTTCGTCATACACTCATGTTGTGGCACACCGATTTTCGTATACATCCCATTAACGAAAAGGCCAGGAGAGCACCAAGACCTTGGCATGTAAATCATGCCGCACGTGACATACATGTGACGATTTTTGTGCTATGATCTGTCGTTTATGTTCGCCATGCAGTCTACATCGCATTAAAGAAACGGCAGGAGAGCATCAAGATTATTGCTTATAAATCATGCCGCTCATGACATGCATGTCAGGATTTTCATGTTATGACCTTTCACTTATGTTCGTCTTGCAGTCATGTCGTGACATACCAATTTTCGTACACATGCCATCAACAAAATGGCTAGGAGAGCACAAAGACCATGGCATGTAAATCATGCCACTCATGACATGCATGTCACGATTTTCATGTTATGGCCTGTTATTTATGTTTGTCGCCCCGCCACGGTGGTCTAGTGGCTATGGTACTCGGCTGCTGATCGGAAGGTCGCAGGATCGAAATCCAGCTGCGGCGGCTGCATTTCAATGGAGGCGAAATGTTGAAGCCCGTGTGCTGTGCGATGTCAGTGCACGTTAAAGAACCCCAGGTGGTCGAAATTTCCGGAGACCTCCACTACGGCGTCTCTCATAATCAGAGCTGGTTTTGGGACGTTAAACCCCACAAAACAACAACATTTATGTTTGTCATGTAGTCATGCTGTGCCATACCAATTCTCGTATACATCCCATTAACGAAAAGGCCAGGAGAACACCAAGACCGTGTCATGTAAGTCATCCCGCTCATGACATGTATATCGTGATTATCATGTTGTGACCTGTCATTTTTGTTTGACATGCAGTCATGTTGTGTCGTACCAATTTTCATATACATCCCAATAACGAAAAGGCCGGGAGGGCATCAAAGCGTGGCATGTAAATCATGCCGCTCTTTTCATGCTTCTAATGATTTTCAGATTATGACCTAGTCATGATACGAAAATGGCTGAAATGGACACCAAGCTTGACAAAACCCAAGGCCAGATAGATAATATTATGAAGCTAGTACAAGAACAAGCAAGTGTAATAAGAGATCTAAGTCATCAAGTAAGAATTGTGGAAAATAAAAATGCAGACCTCGAAAACAGAAGCCGTAGATTGAACCTCGTGTTTTACGGCATAGGTAACAATGATCGTTCCGAAACGTGGGAGCAAGCTTGGTTACTGGTGTCTACGCTACCAACTTGGCAATCGAACTGCACTCTATTCAGAGGGCACATTGGGTTGATCGCTTTTATGAACGGAAGACCTGGAATTGTAAATTTTTCATCGGATAAAGAGTAAATGGCCGTTTTGAAAAATACAAGAACGTTGTTGTAATGCATTCTTGAACAGTACTTCTCATTCGAAACTCGAGCAGTGCGAGAGAAACTTTGAGAATACGGAAAAGTAAGGAAAGGGGATAAGAAAAGAAATGGCAGATCCCACGTGCAGTGGGAATTAAGGAAATGCGAAGCACGCATCAGGAACGTAAAGTGGATTTGCGTTGTCGTCTCGCTACACCGAGTTTGGTAGATATGAAGGTAACGAAACAGCTGCAAGAGCACCATAACTGTGGTATGTAAACCATGGCGCTCATACATGCATGTCATGATTCTAACGTTACGAGCTCTCATTTACGTTCGTCATGCAGTCGCGTTGCGCCATAGCCATTGTGGTATACATCCCGTTAACGAAACGCGTGGCATGTAAATGATGCCGCTCATAATATGCATGTCACGATTTTCATGTTATGACCTGTCATTTATGATCGTCATGAAGTCTTCTTGCGCCATACCCATTTTCCTATGCATCCCATTAAAGAAACGGTAGTATAGCGCCAGGACCGTGGCATATAAATCATGCCGCTCATAACATGCATGTCATCCTTTTCATGTTAGGATCTGTCATTTACGATAGTCATGCAGTCATGTTGTGGCATACGAATTTTCGTATACACCACGTTAACGAAACGCGTGGCATGTAAATCATGTCGCTCATGACAAGCATGTCACGATTTTTATGTTATGACCTGTCATTTACGTTTGTCAGCAGTCATGTTGTAGCATACCAAGTTTCGTATGCATCCCATTAACGAAACGGCCAGGATAGCACCAAGACCGTCGCATGTAAATCATGTCGCTCATGACATGCATGTCATGATATTCGTGTTATGACCTGTCATTTACGTTTGTTAGCAGTCATGTTGTAGCATACCAACTTTCGTATACATCCCGTTAATGAAACGTCCAGGAGAGTAGCAAGACTGTGACACGTAAATCGTGCCGTTCGTGACATGCATGTCATGCTTTTCATGTTATGGTCTGTCATTTACGTTCGTTATGCAGTCATGTTGTGGCATACCAATTTTCGCATACATCCGATTAGCGAAACGGGCAGGAGAGCACCAAGACCGTGGCATGTAAATCATGCCGCTCATGACATGCGTGTCATGGTTTTCGTGTTTTGACATTTCATTTATGTTCATCATGCAGTCATGTTGTGGCATAATAATTTTCGTAAACATCCCATTAGCCAAACGGCCAGGAGAGTACCAAATCGTAGGCGGCTAGCTAGCTAGCTAGCTAGCTAGCTAGATAGCTAGATAGATAGATAGATAGATAGATAGATAGATAGATAGATAGATAGATAGATAGATAGATAGATAGATACGCTCAATGTCGCCGAAGTTCGCTAAGAAATGCGTTGCATTTAAAACCAAGTTAAGGTGAAGACCGCTAAGCTGATCATAAATGGCAGAGCGTTTACATGGGACGATGAGAAGGAAGAAGTTGCGCTGTCAAAACGGTGACATGCAAATCATATTTGCTTTATTCGACGTGATTTAGTTATTGCGGTGGTAAATTGCCGTAGTATAGTTAACAAGATTGATTAGTTTGCTGGATTGGTTGAGTCATTACAGGCGTAAATATTGTTTGGTACTGGCGTAACCCATCTATCACTGATAGCGAGGTGTTGCGCTGCAACTATACAGCTTATCTAAAAGACTGGCCGGGTCATGGCGGTGGTGTCATGGCGGTGTTCATTCGTCCCTTTCATCTTCGATGCTGAACATCGGTCTAGACTCAGTCGAATCGGTTTGGTGCACAGTTACACTGGCTAACAATATTTCTTTTGTCACTGGAGCGTTTTATCGATCACCAAGTACGGAAATGCTGTACCATATCGTTTCGGAGGCATCTGGCGAAATAATATTGCTTGCGGGTGATCATAATTTGCCCTACTTAAAGTGGGATAACGGCACCTGCGAGTTAATTAATGCCAACCGTACCAATCCAGAAATGGAGAACTTGGCTAATAGGTTCGGCTTTTTCCAGTATGTCCTTGAACCCATCCGAAGAAATAGTCTCATAGATTTCTTTTTTAATTTGCCAAATTTATTTGGTAATGTTGATATCATTCCAGGTATTAGGGATCATTGGGTTGTGGATGCCAGGATTAAAACGAAAGTACAGCGCACAATAAGGCGCATTATTAGAAGAGCTGTCTTGTTTGAAAAGAGCGATTATTCATCAATTTCTGATAAGCTTCTTGATTTTCATCCTGTTGTTGAATGCTTTGCGGAGGAACACGAAGTAGAATATTTGTGGAGCACATTTAAAAAAGCCGTTAGACCTTACAGAGAAGTTCATACCAAGTACTGAATCGGAAAGGCTCCAAAAGCGTAAAAAACCATGGATCACCTTTCGTGTATTGAGGCTAGTCAAAAAACGAAGGCATGTGTTTCAATCAATGAGTCAGTCAATCAATCAGTCAGGTTTATTCATAACAAGATTGAGTACAGTGCATAATATTTATACGGTTGGGACTCCAGAACTCGACATGAGTTGTGTAAGGGGTCCCTTTGATAGATGATGCTAGTTATATCGGTGTGAAAGGACCTATAGATAGGCGTATGCAAGACAAAAGAAAAGGTTATACAATACGTAAAAGGTAACGGAAATATGCAAACAAAAAAAAAAAAGCTGTGGTACATTATACACGAAAGGAAACTAAGCTTATATAAATTTAGGAATTACACAGGAAGTACTCGTGCAGTGAGTTAGAAAAATGCTGGATGGATGGATGTTCAGGAACTGCGTTCCAAAGACTACCTGCCGTATTTATAAAAGAAAGTGCTCCATAATTTGTGCGTGCGCGTGCAACTGTTAACAACCATAGAAAAGAGGAACGTGTTGGAGTGTGCGTAACGTGTCGAAGAAATTGAACTGACGGACGCAGTGTATAACTTCTTTAAAATATTGTAGCGCAAAGGAACACACGGGCAGACAAAGAGCACAGGACCGGCGCTGTCGGTGTGTTCCTTTGCGCTACAATATTTTAAAGAAGTCATGAACCAACTAGCCCAAGAAAACAGTGTGTAATATTTCTTATAAATTTATATGTAAGAACTGCGATGCGGAAACGTTTCAAAGATATAAAAAAACACACCCGTAATTTAAAAGGCTACAAGAATTAACCCGCGAATACAAACGCCTGTCGAAAAAAGCGAAAGAACAGTATCCCAAACGATTAAACGACAAAATGAAAACAAATCCTAAACCGTTCTGGCAGTATTTGAGGGGAAGTAGGTGTGATCCTTTCGGAATAAATGAAATTATTTACAATGAACGCGATCTTTCTGACCATGCAAAAAAAGCGACGTGCCTAAACAGATATTTCCAATCAGTCTTTCTTTCTCAATCTGCATGTAGCTCACAATCATCAAATAGCAACGTTAATCTTATGCAACCAATCTAACTTAGCGTTAGCGGCATTCAATCTGTGCTAGAAAACCTTGATGAACGTAACGCTACTGGTCCTGATGGTATCTCTACCAGAATTTCAAAACAGCACGCTCACGCCGTTTCGCTTTACCTTTATTTATTTTTCAGTTTTTCACCAGTCGTTAACTACTGCACCACAGGACTGGAAAATAGCAAGTGTACCTAGTCCCAATTCACAAAGTAGGCTCTAAAAAATAAGTTACTAATGATACCGATTTGTTTCAACCAGCGATTTGTTTTTTGTTTTTCATATTCACGTGCGTCGCAACAAAAAGCTTCTGTTTGCGGGACTACGTGGAAGGTTTTCAATAATTTCTTTTACCCTAACTTCCACTACAACGTTCGGGCAACGCGCGAAACTCGGCACGCGGAAACATGTCTGCTTAGCGACAACGAAGAAGTTAAAACGAATCGCTAAAACACGATTTCCCACGCGCGCCGACCATATTGTGAGAGCAGTTTTGAGAAGCCGTGACGTCCTGGATGTCGCGATCAGCAAAACTAGATAAGCGCGGACATTTTGAGACCAAATACTGTGCGTGATAGTAACGCGGATAGAAGTTATTGCGCATGAAAGGCTTTGAAAGAATGTAGTATGTTTAAGGATGCGCAGCCGCTGCAACCGGGACCGCCAGGGTCGCAGGTTCGACGCCCAAACCCCCCTCCATTTTTTTTTCTTAAGGATGTTTGTTATACTGCTCGAGATTACGTCGGCAGGGTGGCGTGGCGACGGTTGGGTACCTGAAAGGCTTTCAGTCGTTCAGCTGCCGTTTACGACTCACTCCTTCACCAGAACAGGAATTAGCCTCCCTGGTGAAGGACTTGGCCACCACCGCCCACACGATGTCTACAACCAAACCCTCGCCCTCAGTGTCCAGCAGCTGCAGAACTGTCCACGGCGGCGGTCGGCTCTGTGAAGCAGCAGAGGGCAGTAATAACCACTGGACACGGACAGGCCGCCACTGGAAACTTAACATTGGAACGTTCAAGGCAAGATCCCTCTCCAGCGAAGCTAGGTTAGCGCAACTACTCGAGGAACTAGAGAGAGTTAGTTGGGACGTCATTCGCCTCAGTGAAGTTAGGAGATCAGGTGAAGCTTACATAGTCTTAAACAATAGACATCTCCTCTGCTATAGAGGATAGTGCGCTTGTATACGTCGCTTCTTCCTGTTTCGTCCTTGTCCCATTTTGGGCCACCGTCTTATATTTTAAATATAGAGGATTACCCGAAAAGAGAGAATATGGCGTTGGGTTCCTAATTCACAAATATATAGCGGGCAACGTAGATGAATTCTCCAGCATTAACGAAAGGGTAGCATGCGTCGTAATTAAACTAAATAAGCGGTATAAACTTAAGATAATCCAGGGATATGCGCCAACAACGAGCTACGACGACGAACAAGTGGAGGAGTTCTACGAGGATATCGAATTAGCAATAACGAAAGTACGCACACAATACACAGTAGTCATGGGGGATTTCAACCCCAAAGTAGGATTTCAACGCCAAAGTGGAGAGCAGGCGATTGGCAAGTACGGCGTCGGCCGTAGGAATAAACGTGGGGAAATGCTAGTACAATTTTACGAGAGAAACCGACTCCGAATAATGAACACGATTTTTAAGAAACACAAGAATAGGAAGTGGACGTGAAAAAGCCCTAACGGGGAAACAAAGAATGAAATTGACTTTATAATGTGCGAACAACCAGATATAATTCAAGACACACAAGTAGTGGGGAAGGTAAAATGCAGCGATCACAAATTAGTAAGGGCAAAGATTGTACTTAACCTAAAGAAAACAAGAACTACATTATTTACTAAAAAAATACATTCTATAGGTAATCAGAGCGAAGAACGAAGAATTTAATGTCCTCCTAAACAACAACTTCGAGGCCTTAGGCGAAAACGGTGACGATTTAGAAGAAATAAACAAAACCATAGCCAAAACAATCCTTGAAACAGCGATAGAAATCGGGGGTAAAACAACAAAGAAAGCGACAAGTAAGTTGTCCTAAGCTACCAAGGATTTAATAAAGAAAGCGCCAACAAATGAAAGTAACTTCGTCAAAAGATAAGATAGAATTCGCAGAACTATCAAAATTGATCGGTAAAGCCAGGCAAAGAGATGTTAGAAACTTTAACATGAGAGAAATAGAGAAAGCTCTAGAGAAAGGCACCAGGATTAAAACGGTCAAAAAGAAACTGCACTTATGGAAAAACAAAATGCATGCGCTAAAGGATAAACAAGGTAAGGTTATGAATAATTTCAACGAAATAGTAAAGGTAGCAGAAGATTTTTACTCTGTCTGAGAACTGTACAGTTCTCAGACAGACCATACAACCTTAATAGAAATAGAATCAGAGGAGGGCACTGAAATTACATGTATAACCGCTGACGAAGTCAAAAAAGCTGCCAAAATCATGTCCCGCGGTAAAGCAGCTAGTGAAGATGGTATAACAGCTGACTTGATCAAAGACGGAGGAGATATTGTACTTGAAGAACTTGCATCGCTCTTCACGAAATGTGTCAAGACATGTAAGGTACCACGCAGTTGGAAAAATGCTAATATAATCCTTATCCACAAGAAAGGTGACATAAAGGAGTTAAAGAATTACAGACCAATCAGCCTACCCCAATAATATACAAGCTATTTACAAAGGTAATCTCTACGAGGATAAGAGAAACACTCGACTTTAACCAGACGAGAGAACAAGCTGGTTTTAGGAAAGGTTACTCGACAATTGACCACAGCCACGCTATCCACCTAGTAATTGAGAAATACGCGGAATATTAGAAACCTCTTTATATGGCGTTTATCGACTACGAGAAAGTATTTGACTCCATAGAAATACAAGCAGTTCTAGAAGCTCTAAGTCGACAAGGGCTACCTGGCGTATACGTGCAAACCATAAACAACATATACAAAGATTACACAGCCAGACTACTCCTACATGAGAGAAGCAGAGAAATCTAGATCGAGAGAGGTGTGAGACAGGGAGATACGATATCCCCGATGCTATTCACTGCATGTTTAGAGGAAGCCTTTAAACGTCTGGACTGGGAAGAAAAGGGCATTCGAATAGATGGAGAATATCTAAACAATTTAAGATTTGCAGACGACATTGTGCTCTTTAGCAATGATGGCGACGAATTACAAAACATGATTGATGACCTAAACAGGGAAAGCATTAAAATTGGATTAAAAATGAATAAGCAAAATACCGCAGTTATGCTCAATAGCCTAGCTAAGGAACAGGAATTTAAAATCGACAATGAACCCTTACAATGTGTAAACGAATATGTATATCTGGGACAGTTAATATCAGGAACTCCTACCCAGGAAAACGAAATTCTCCGTAGAATAAGGCTGGGATGGAGCGCATTCGGAAGGCATTACGAAATCATGACCGGAAACTTACCGCTCTCATTAAAGCGAAAAGTATTCAATCACTGTATTCTCCCAGTACTAACGTACGGTGCAGAAACATGGAGAATAACGAAAAAACTAGAGTTGAAACTAAGGAGCACGCAACATGCAAGTAAAAATGATAGGGGTAACGCTAAGAGATAAAAAACGAGCGGAATGGATCAGAGAAAAGACAGGAGTAGCCGAAATTATTATATCAATGAAAAGAAAGAATTGGACCTGGGCAGGACATGTCATGAGGAGGAAAGATAAAATATGGACAGTAAGAGCGACGGAATGAATACCAAGAGAGGGAAAACGCAACAGAGGCAGCCAAAGGTTAGATGGAGCGATGAAATTAAAAAAGTTTGCGGGCATAAAGTGGAACCAACTCGCTCAGGATAGGGTGGATTGGAAATCGTTGGCAGAGGCCTTCATCCTGCAGTCGACCTAAGCAGGCTGCTGCTGCTGATGATGATGGTGATGATGAATGATAGCCCTATCTCGCTTACTTCGATTTCATGCAAGATCATGGAACACATAATATACAAGGCTATCATGGAGCATCTAATGGACAACGCAATGCTTACGAACAGACAACACGGATTTCGCAAGGGATTTTCATGTGCGACACAACTGAATGAATTTTATGATGACCTAGGTTCTGTGGTTGATTTGGGTGGGCAAATAGACTGCATATTTCTAGACTTCCGCAAAGCATGTGATACTGTTTGCCATTTCTTGCTACTTCATAAACTTCGAATGTTAAATATTGATTCCTGTGTTTTTAGCTGGATAGAAAACTATTTGTCAAATCGCCGTCAACGTGTTGTTCTGAATGGTACTAATTCAGATTATCTTGAGGTCACATCAGGCGTCCCGCAAGGATCAATCCTGGGGCATCTTCTTTTTCTTATATATATGAATGACATATATATTGTCATATATATTAATGACATTAACTTTGGTAATGACTCTAACATGCGTCTCCTCGCGGATGACTGTATAGAAAAATTGATAATGACATTGATGTTGTCAAACTGCAGGCCGACCTAGAACGTATTTGCGAATGGTCCTGTAAGTGAAAAATGAATTTGAATGGGGGTAAATGCGTCCATATGCGGTTGACTAAGAAGAAAAATGTAATCGTTGCCAGCTACTATCTTATGAATAATATTTTAAGCAAGAAATTCACCACTGAATATTTGGGCATCATGCTGTCGGGCGACTGCTCTTGGCGGGCACATGTGGAATATGTGGTTGGCAAAGCGGCAGTTGCTTTGAATTGCATTCAAAGAAATTTAAAATGTGAAAATTCTAACCTTAGAAGCACGGCGTTTCTAACTTGTATACGACCTATTATTGCGATAGCAATTATACGGACAGTCTCGGCGGGTTTTTGCCGTCCTTGTCGCCGCCGTCATGAACCGTATGTGTATAAGTATCTATATATATGTAGAAAAGTCCCAAAGAAAAATAATTCAGATAAATGCTTCCGAAGCGCGGAATCGAACCAGGCACCTCTCGCTCCGCAGCGCGTGGCGCTAACCACTACGCCAAAAAGAGTATATCCTTCAGGGAGCTAACGGCGAGCCTTATATACACACCCTTTACCGCTGGCAGGACTCGCAGACGGGAGGCGCTTATAAGCGTTTCTTCATTACCAGCGAGATGGCACGAGGAGGGCATCGGACGCATTTAAAAGTCATCGGCCAGCTCGCTCGCTTCTGCTAATAGGGAGTTTGAGAATTGGGGCCCCAAGGAGCTTGGTGACCCAAGAAGCTTGCGACCCGCCAGGGCGCATGCGCAGAACCCAAGCCAATTTTGGGCTCTTGCGTTCGTGTTGACCCAAGGCGTGTTGCGTCACCTCGTGCGCGACTAGAAAGCCAAAAAAGAAAGAGCCGTACGAGCCGCAGTCATCCAAATCCATTGGCTATCCGTCTGCTCAGATGCTAGAGACGCGCGGGAAGAATACGAAATCTGTAATAGTACAAAGATATCGTTCAGTATATTTTATATTTTTTCTCCTCCTTAGACTACGCTTCGTTTTCTTTCTTTTCGTTTGTTTAAAACGTTTCTGTTGTTTTCACCTTTCAATGAGACTTCTTTTTTTTGTCACTTGTGGCGTTCCGTGCGTTTGACCGAACGCAGCCTGCGTTTGACCCACGGAGTGGTTTGACCCAATTCTCAAACTGCTGATGCTCCGAACGCAAGCGCAACCTATGCAACGCAGCTTGGGGACCCAGCGTCTTGGGCCCCCAATTCTCAAACTCTCTAATATTTGCGCAGGGAGAACCTTGCCCTTCCGCTGTCTGCTCGCGCGGTTGTCTCGTGGTGAGAGGAAGAGGGATGTTTCGAGCTTTCACCGTGATGTCCACGCTGATATTACGGGAGTTACGGTACTCGGCTGCCACCCAAAAAACGCGGGTTCGATCCCGGCCGCGGCGGTCGCATTTTCGATGGAGGCGAAAATGCCAGAGGCCCGTGTACTGTGCGCTGTCAGCGCACGTTAAAGAACCCCAGGTGGTCTAAATTTCCGGAGCCCTCCACTACGGCCTTTCCTCTCCTTTCTATCTCTTTCAAGTCCCTTTCCCCCACCCCCACGGACGCTTAGCCGTGCTCCCTAAATGGGCTGCAGAAAGTAGCGTCCTTTCCTAACCGAACCACGATCATCATCATCGTACGAAAGTCACTCTGAGCTCAAGGGACGCCGGTAAACGAACAAACAGAAGATGAGCGCGAACTATCAAGTGTCACAGCTCGACACTTGAAGCACGCTAGTTTCCTTCGCTGCTTCGGCCACCTTTGCAACAGGAGTGCTGCTCAACCTGAGGGTGTCCATTGTGAAAGCTTATTCGTGCTCGTTCGGTGTATATCTGTGCGTTCGTTTCGTGCGTGCTTCACTTGATAGTTCGCTCTCATCTTCTGTTTGTTCATTTAGCGGCCTCCCCTAGCTTTGTATGTGCAGCTTTGTGACACAACGTATAAAGCCCTTCGTACCAGCACGCCCTGCCAACCGGAGGTGGTGGTGAAAAAAAAAATCCACAGCATATCCACGGACTGAATGATGATGAGTGGGCGAAGCTCCGGAGGGTCATCGTAGATCGTGCCGAGTTCCGGATTAATTTAGTTAACGCGCACGCTACGAATCCTTACGGTTCAACTACGCACAACTGAAGTCTCCTACCGGCACTTCATTGCAAGTCAAGATCCAGTGCATATATATATATATACTATCAGAAAGACACAGTGACAAACGTAGGATTTATTCTGACGTTTCGGCTGGAGGCCAGCCTTTTTCAAAGATGCTTCTTTGCATCCTTGAAAAAGGCTGGCCTCCAGCCGAAACGTCAGAATAAATCCTATGTTTGTCACTGGGTCTTTCTGATAGTATATTTATCCCGATAGCCAGGAAGAACTTTTTTGATATATATATATATATATATATATATATATATATATATATATATATATATATATATATATATATATATATATATGGGTGACCGGTGAACGGTTCTCCAGCACGAGCAGTCGGTATTTTTCAATCAAGAAACTCGCTAGAAGACGCTGCCTGCGCCAACATTGTCTCGCGCGGGTGAGGGCGCGTTCTCCTTCTTTGCGAGCTGCTACAGCGTTGGTGGAGGAAAGAGCGTTTCCATAGTCAACGCGCGCCTTTCGCTCTCTCTGTCTCTTTCTCTCTCTCACAAGACAGCAGATGGAAGAGTGAGAAAGCTCGTGCGCCGGGAGGCACGCGCCGAGGACGAGCGCGAGGTGGCTACATACATATATACATACATACTACTACTACTACTATACTACTACTACTACTACTACTACTACTACTACTACTACTACTACATAGGAGGGAACGACCCAGACCCTAAGGAGCTTGGCCCCTAAAACATTTACTGGTAGTATTTACAGAGAGAGATAGGGGCGGCCTTAAGTGCCGACCCTGTACAACCTCTAGGAGGGGTCCCTAGTCCGGTACCCCTGTGGCTGCCGCGGCGGCACGCGCCCTGACCACGAGGGCCTTTTGGCCCTCCAAGGTGGAGCAGCCGAGCAGGGCAGCCTCCCAGCTCTCTCGGGTAGGGGGTGAAGGGGAGGTGATTGGAGGGACCGCCGGGTTAGATGGACATGCCCACACCATGTGGAAAAGATCCGCAAGCGGATAATCACAGTGCGGGCATTCCCCAGAGAAGGCCGAAATGAAGTGCTTGAGTATCGCCGGGCACAGTACTGTGTTGGTGTAGAGCCGTAAGAGCCAGCGCCCTTCAGCTTTAGTCAGGCCTAGTGCCTGAGGAGGAAATCGGAGCCTGTCCGATTTATGCATAGCTGCGATTTCACGAAATCTTGTTGCCGGTTTAGACTCTGGAACATCAGGCGATGGAGGGCAAGGCGGGTCCCGGGGATGAAGTGCGCGGGCTGAGGCATCGGCAGCCTCGTTACCACCTAGCCCTGCGTGGGCCGGAGTCCAGATAACGGCGCGTGTAGACGGGCGGTCCAGATAATAACAGCGCTTGAGGATTCGAGCAGCGCGATTAGTGATGCGACCTTTTATGAGATTTTGACACGCACTCCGTGAATCGGTAATAATGATCCGAGATGCAGGGTCCGCTGCGGCGAGGGCTATGGCGACTTCCTCCGCGTGAGTGATGTTTGGTGCTCGAAAAATGAGCCCTTGAACGGGTACGTCTTGGTGGACTACGGCTGCCGTGTACCATCCCCCGTGGTGAAGGCCAAACGCGTCCGTGTAAAGGACTCCAGGGCGGGACCCGTAACGCCCTTGCAGGGCCGGAACCCGCGCAGTGCGCCTGCCTTCGTGTCTCCCCCTAGCCATGTTTCGGGGCAGTGGTTGGATAACCAATGCACCACGCCAGTCCTCTGGGATCGTGGTCCGCTCTTCTGCGTGATAGGTGTAAGAGACATGCAGACGGTGTAAGAGACATCTCCCTGCTCGCGACTTACTAAGTCGCAGGTACTGGTTGTTAAGATGGGCCTCTTTAAGTTCCCTGTACGTGTTGGTCATTCCCAAATCTGCAAGACGTTGGTTAGATGTCGAGATCGGAAGGTCGAGGGCGCGTTTGTATATTTTGCGCAGAATAACCTCCAGCGCGTTTTCATCGCATTTGCGCAAACGCTGGTAGGGTGTCGAATAAGGATTCGACTGGTCACGAAAGCCCAGGGATCAGGTGGGCCGCATGGTCAGTCGCGTCTCGAATAAGCGGGGACGTCTCAGAAGCCAACGGGAGGCGCTCACTTAGCAAGTCCATGTTTGCTACAATATTGCTCCTGAAGCTGCGAGCCTCACTTCGTATAGCATTACAGTTTCTTGCTATCGCATTCATTGCTTCGCCCTTGAGGGCAAAACTGGGACCTTTTTCGAATATGCTTGTAACCTTTGGGACCCATCACAGATATGTCTCATAACTAAACTAGAAAAAATACAAAATAGAACAGCCAGGTTTGTCTTGAGTAGGTTCAGGAGGAGGTACAGTTGCACAGCAATGACAAAACAGCTCAATTGGGAATCTCTGTCGTCTCGCCGTAAGAAACTGCGGCTAAATCTACTGTACGAAAAATATCATAGCAAAACTGGAATTGATAGGGAAATGTAGCTAAAAATTGGGGGACCCTTAAGCTTCGCATTTAAGAGTTGAACGCGATATCGAAATCCGGCCCCTAGTGTGCACTTCAACCACTCAGTGCATACTTGTTAATGTGTGTTGTTACACACACACAGAGACACACACACACGCGCGCGCGCGAGACGTATCTGTAGTAATGCTAGAGGTTTTCGATCTATTTAACTGCACTTTGATATCAACTTCATGAAAATTTTGTACAGTGATGTAGTCACATGGCCCTGTATTATGAACTGCGCGTAGGCGTTCCACTTTTATTCCTAAATGGTCACATTCTGTCGTTCTTCTTGCGTTAACTATCTGGCAGCTGTTCGATTTGTTCTTCTGGAGACCTCTTCCGGCCAACCGCAACAAGCATCGCCTTATGGTCGGTGAAATAGCAACTGCATTACTTCATTTCTTTAATGGTGTCATGAGAATGAAATGCTAATAAAGTGGATGCAGAGCATCCGACGAGACCTCATATACGCTCTGCTGTAGTTGCATGGCCTCCGAGATGGCGGGGGCGCCCGCCGTCTCGGAAGCCATAGTAGTCGAGACATTGCTTGATGTGTTTTCCGCTAGATGGACATAGTTGTCCACTTTCGGAGCTGTTATTTTTCGCTCACGGAGACGTCGTCACCGACGGCGGTATTTCTGCGGAACGAGCTCTCTAACGCTATCGCGTTAAAAAGTGGATGCAGAGCATCCGACGAGACCTCATATACGCTCTGCTGTAGTTGCATGGCCTCCGAGATGGCGGGCGCGCGCGCCGTCGCGGACGCCATGGTAGTCGGGGCATTCATCATCATCATTTATTAACCCTTAAGGGCCCTGAACAGGGCATTACATAAGGGGGGGGGGGGTTACAGAGTTCGTGGGACGTATGATTGCGCAAACTCTTGTAACAAAGCCCAACAGCATTGCAGCAAATAAAGAGCACACAAAAAGAACAAAAGTTCAGTACTAGTGACCACTGAAAAAAGGCGTAGACACAAGGATGCGAGGGAGCTAAAATTTAAAACATAGGGCAATTACAAAGATATTACAACAAGAAAAGAGTGCATAACTAAAGTTATTTAAGAAAAAGCGTGCCTAAAGATTGCTTAAATTTTTCTGAGTTCGTCTCAAGGGCGATGCCTTCAGGAAGGCAATTCCAGTCATCGATGGCTGCCGGAAGAAATGATTTATTGAATGAAAGGGTCGAACCGTGAAGGCGTTGGACGCTGTTGGAGTTGAACAGGCGGGGAGAAGTTCGAGCGGGTGGGAGTAACAGTGTTCCATGCAAGTGGGAGAAGCTGTGATGTAATTTGTGGAATAGGACAAGTCGGGGGATTCTACGTCTTGCTACTAAAGGGGGAAGTTCAAGAGATGATTCAAGGAAGTTCAAGAGATGAATTATAATTCGATGAAACAAATCGGGCAGCACGATTTTGAACCGTCTCGAGAGAGGCGATCAGGTATTCTTGGAAGGGGCTCCAAATGGCGGAAGCATATTCTAATTTGCTTCTAACAAAGGTTTCGTAAGCAATTTTCCTGATTTCCGGAGGGGAGAGACGTAGGGTTCTTTTCAAGAAACCTAAGGTCCTGGACGCATCATTTACAATATAAGAGATATGCTCAGACCATGACAGTTTGCTGAGGACGCCTAGATATCGGTAAGAGGTTGTATGAGACAGAGCTGAAGAATTAAGTGTGTATTGATATATCAAATTACTCTTTTTGCGTGAAACAACCATGCATTTGCATTTTGAGACATTAGTTTCCATTAGCCAGCGTGAACACCATGATTCTATTAGGTTTAAATCATTTTGTAATAAAGACTGGTCATTACTGTTCGAGATTCGACGGTAGACAACGCAGTCGTCCGCAAAGAGGCGAATAGATGACGTTATCCCGGATGGCAAGTCGTTGATAAAAATAGAAAGAGAAGCGGGCCAAGGACTGATCCCTGAGGAACGCCGGAGATAACTTGTGCGGGTGTTGAAAGCTTGCCACCGATGACTGTGTACTGGGAACGTGCTGTTAGAAAACTTTTTATCCATGATAAAGTAAGTGGATCAAGATTTAGACAACTGAGTTTAGCCATGAGATGACAATGAGCCACGCGATCAAAAGCCTTTGAAAAATCAATGTAAATGACGTCGGTCTGAAAAGAGGAATCCAAGTTCAAGTGAAGGTCTGTGGTGAATTCGAACAGTTGTGTTTCACATGATAGCCCGGGACGAAAGCCATGTTGTTGGCGGAAAAAGAAACAATTGTTATCGAGATGACTGGCGACGTGGGAATAGATTATGTGCTCCATAAGTTTGCATGCAACACAGGTCAGTGATATAGGCCGGTA
The DNA here is from genome assembly GCA_013339685.2 of Hyalomma asiaticum. NCBI lineage: Eukaryota > Metazoa > Arthropoda > Arachnida > Ixodida > Ixodidae > Hyalomma > Hyalomma asiaticum. The sequence continues at coordinate 199,827 of CM023482.1, read as the reverse complement.
ATTTGACGGGTCAGAGCGATTACCTTTCTTGAAAACCGGGGTTACCGTCGCGGTTTTCAAGTACTCAGGAATTTCACCTTCCGAAAGGGACTGCGCAAAAATTATCTGCGAGATTCGACTCGACACGTCTCTGGTACTTTTAAGAAATTTCGCAGGAATATTGTCAGGTCCCGGAGAACTAGAAGTTTTTAGTTTCCTGATTAAACACGAGATTCCCCCAGCCGTGATAACGACTGGTGGCATTGCACTGAAGTTTAGATTAAGAGACGGCGGTACGTTATCAACAGGTTCGGAAGTGAAAACAGACGAGAAGTAGGTGTTCATGACGTTTGCTCGCTGATCAAGTGGAACGTCAGAGCCATCTGGATATACAAGCGTAATGTTGTGGGACCGATTTTTTGGTTTTTTTAAAATGTTGCAAAATTTTTGGGGGTTAGTACTAATGATTTTTTTTTAGATCCTCATGTTGAAATTTGCGTTTCGAGCGCCTCAAAAGACTGGCATATTCCCGCAAACAGTCTGAATACCTCTTCCATTTAGAAGTAGATGATGATCTTTGAGCAACACGATACAACCTTTTTTTCTTACGTGAAAGTTTTCTTAACGAGTTAGAATACCAAGGCTTGCTTGCGTCGCCTCGAATACGTATCAGAGGGATATGAGTATCAATTAGACTTTGAACTTCCTGTTTGAAAAGCAACCAGTTATCGTTAACTGATCTTGATGAAGCAGACAGATGAAAACATTCAAAGAAAGATTCTAATTTGGAGATAATAGCAGAAAAGTTCGCCTTGTTGTAGCTCCTAATGTATTTATTTATTGGCTGTTTCTTTTGAATGGGAATAGATGGGTTAAATGGTCACGGCTCTGTGATCACTTAGTTCCATGGCAACTGACACCGATGAAACTAAGTCAGGATTTGAGACCAGAACAAGATCGCGAATGTTATTTCCGCGAGTGGGAGAATGTATAGTCTGAGTAAGGTTGAACAAAAGGGCTAACTCAAGGAAGTCTTTAGATAGTTGTGAGGATGCAGTTAAGGTATTCCACTCTATCTCAGGAAAGTTGAAATCGCCGCAAAGTATATAATTGGCATTGTTGGTATGTCTTCCGCTAGATGGACATAGTTGTCCATTTTTGGAGCTGTTATTTTTCGCTCACAGGAGACGCCGTCACCGACGGCGGTATTTCTGCGGAACGAGCTCTCTAACGCTAACGCGTTGAAACCGCCAAACTACATTTCTGCACTTACTGACCACCAGTGCAAAATTAGACGATACTTGGCTAGGGCTGGCCTCTATGTCAATTCCTTTTTTTAAAGCCATTGCTCAGTGGAATAGTCTCTCATGTGAACAGGTCTGCATTGGGAATCAAGATGTAATAAAGGCGAAGCATTCCGTAGCGTAATTTGGCGACCTCGAGCGTGTCTATCTATCTATCTATCTATCTATCTATCTATCTATCTATCTATCTATCTATCTATCTATCTATCTATCTATCTATCTATCTATCTATCTATCTATCTATGCACTACGACCGTGCCCTCATGGCCGTTTCGTTAATGGGATGTATACGAAAATTGGTATGCCGCAACATGACTGCATAGCGAACATAAATGACAGGTCATAACATGAAAATCATGACATGCATGTCATGAGCGGCATGACTGACATGCCACTGTCTTGGTGCTCTCCTGGCCGTTTCGTTAATGTGATGTATACGAAAATTGGTATGGGACAACATGACTGCATAAGGATTATAAATTACAGGTGATAACTTTAAAATCATGACATGCTTGATTTGAGCGGCATAGATTATATGCCACGGTCTTGGTGCTCTTGCGGCTATTTTGTTAACATCATATGTACGAAAATCGGTATAGCGAGACAACAATGCAGATCCATTTTACTTTCTTGATGCGTGCTTCGCATTTCCTCGATTCCCACGGCACGTGGGATTTCCTATTTTTTTCATGTTTGTAACTCCCCTGCTGTAACGTTTTCGGGTTAAGTGTTTATATGTCTGAATAAAGAATAAATGACTGTCATTTATGTTCGTCATGCAGTCATGTTGTGACATATCAATTTTCATATAGATTCCATCGACGGAACGGCCAGGAGAGCTACAAGACAGTGGCATGTAAATCATGCCGCTCATGACATGCATGTCATGATTGTCATGTCATGACCTCTCATTTATGCTCGTCATGCAGTCGTGTTGTGGCATATCAATTTTTCTATACATCCCATTAACAAAACCGGCAGGAGAGCAGAAAGTCGTAGGCGGATAGATAGATAGATAGATAGATAGATAGATAGATAGATAGATAGATAGATAGATAGATAGATAGATAGATAGATAGATAGATAGATAGATACGCTCAAAGTCGCCGAATTTCGCAAAGAAATGGTTCGAATTTAAAAACACGCCTTCACGATCCCCCATATAAGTGAAATCCACTGTAGTATAATAATGGTATGGCGCGCATACGAGAGGCATTTTTAACTCATGAACGGAAACCTGCCACTGTAACTCAAGCGGAAACTGTATTAACTACTGCATTTCGCCAGCGCTGACATACGGGATAGAAACTTGCAGAATTAGAAAGAGGAAGTTAAGAACCGCGCAGCGGGCGATGGAACAAAAAATGAGAGGCGTTACATGAAGAGATAGGAAGAAAACCGAATGGGTGATAGAACAGACGGGAGTAGCCGACATAATAACCGATGTTAAGAAGGGAGAATGGACATGGGCAGACCACGTGATGAGAAGGCTAGGTAACCTATGGACAGTTAGAATTACGCAATGAATACCAAGAGAGGGTAAGCGTAGCCGCGGACGGCGGAGAGTACGATAGGGGGACGAAATAAATTCGCAGGCATGAAGTGGAATCAGCTCGCACAGGACAGGCAATGATGGAGGAGATTGGGAGGGGCCATCGTCCTGCAGTGGACATAAGACAGGCTGATGATGATGATGTTTATACTTTTATGGAGTACCGCAGTACAGCGGACGACGTGCATATTACGCGGAAAACGGCGCAAAATTCAAACGTCGCACACGTTGTGGGAAGATCTGCGTGATTATCTGGAAAAAAAAAGAAAAGTATTCGGTGCAGCAACTAGTGTAAACTGAATTAATGACTGCAAGAACCCACTTTTCTGGTTATTCCGGTACAACAGAAATTTGTGCGACCTCATGACAAATTGTACCACGTACAGAGCGTACACGTACAGCCACGCTTCCGCATTTCTCTTTCTCTCTGTTTTCATCATGGGTATATACGGATACGTTTCTGTGCCATGAATTTCTATACACTAATATGGAGAAGCGATCGTGGACTGTACTTGGTGACCATCCGAGAACATACTGGCCCGCGACCATGGTATTTTACAGAAAAGCCCTTGGCAACTATCGCCAATTTTACACGGTTCTCCGAAAGTTTTTTTTTTTGTTTTCACTACTGATATGTGCTATTGCCAAAAACTGAGGGAAAAACTAAGTTTAAGAGCACGTTCCCCGCTGTCACCACAATCTTTCCCATATTTTAAACGTTGGCCATGCCCCTTTTTATCACACAGTCAGGGCATTGGCCAATGATAATTGAAGCCGATGTGAATCCAATGCGTTTCCAATCATGGGCCATTGGCCACTGCAGGTAGGGGAGTTGGTATTAGAGCTCCCTGGGGATACACAGGAGCTCTCTGCTGGCTTCAGGTTGCTGTCGTTATGGTCTTGGAGGCGATTGCCGTCAACACGCCATCGATTGTGCACAATGCTGCTAAGGTTGCGAGAGACAGCGCGGAGCTCTTCAAGGCGATAAAGGGACAGGAACTTCTTCTATACGTTGCTTTCTCGCTCACCCGCCAGCAGCGAGTCGTTTGATACCTGCCAACCAGGGAACCGAAGGCGGTCTAGTTCACCTGCTGGCACCTTGAGGGAACGACAGCTCCGACATTCTGTTGTTAAAAACAACGTTGAATCAAGAACGTATTTCACTGGGTTTTGTCCATTTCACACACAAAAGCACTCTTGCAGTCCAATCGGAGAGCACAGAATTTCTCTCCCTCCATCTTGCGATTGGGTTCCGTCTAAATGTTCGTTCTTACATCCCTACAGCCAATCTCTTGATGTCCACCCGCCTCTCCCTCGTCGATCGCTGGTCCACATGTCTCTTTCCCCTCGAAGTCTGACGCCGGCCAGTCGTGGGAGCGTGCTTGGTGCGTGGATCTCAGGGCCGAGCCGATGGCTCATCATTCGTGCCCGTCAGTTCTGCGGAGCACGCGTTGCGGTTTCCTCCGCGATGCTGCATGTCGCTTACTTCCTCGACCATGTTCCTTTGTCCGCCGGCCGCAGCTCTCCGTAGGAGAAATCGTCCGTCACGCCGTCTTTGTGCAGTCGTGGCCGCTGCAGGGGTGGGAGGAACGCTGTCTGTAGAAGGGCAACAGTGAGGAGCCTTCGGGTGACTGCTTCATGCTCGCACCCAACACCTCCCCTGCAACTGTGTTGGACTGTATTTCGGACATGCAACACACACACGCACACACGCAACCTAACACATAATCACACATAATCGACATGGGCCTGTAATTTGTTATTTTAAGCTTCTCGCCTTTCTTAAAAATCGGCACAACGCTTGCTATCTCCCAGGCATCAGGAAGCTCACTAGTGGTTCAAGTAAGCTGAAAAAGATTTGCCAAGTAGTCTGCAATCTGCGCTGCAAAGCGCTTCAAGAATGCAATATAGCATCCTTACCCGCGCATTTTTTTTTGTTCAATTTACGTAGCACAGATAGAACCCCCTCGCTTGTTATCACTGGTATATCTGTCTCCGAAAGTTCCTTGTGTACGCTGTAGTTGTCATTAGGAGAAAAAACAGTGATATTGACGCGTGCGTTCCATGAAGGCACAAAAACGACGACGACGACTGCCGTTTCAATGAACTCCGGCTAGTGGGGTTAGGGGTAAATTGGACTCCGAAGAAGACTAAGAAGAGCTTTTCTGTTTTCTGGCACGTGACATCGTGAAGAAGAAAGAGGAGGCTCGCTGCTCGCCTGCCTTCGGGGATTTGGCCAGCAGGCAGGCAGGCACAGAACTTTATTTTTGTCCTGAAAAACTGCAGTTGGACGTCCCCTTTTAGGGGGATCCTGTAGCAGTTGCGGGCCGCTCCCACGCAGGGACAGGAAGACCGTGGCCCTCCGCCCTCTCGCAGGCTCTCTGGACAGCCCGAAGTTGAACCGAAAGGTCGCCGCTTCTCAGGGCTTCCTCCCAGTCCTCTTCTTTGCTGAACTCTGTGTCACGTAACGCAGGACAGTTTCGGCTTTCTTTTTCGTTATTAACTATCTCGTTGACGTTCTTATTAGCATACAAGTGCATGTTGTCCTAATCTAACCAGACAGATGCCCTTTTTGTCACCCGGACCAGGGGCTTTCCTCTGGTCCGCTTCTATCCCTCCGCAGGACTTGCCAGTGGAGCTGTTTTTACGCAACGGTGTCTCATCCGTCCCTGTGGCACTCGTCCCGACGAACGATGGGATTATCAGAATGAAGAATCCTAAAGTGATTCAGGCAGAACTTCGCTCAGCATCAGCTCATTATCAGTACATCACACAGGTGCGACAGTTTGGCAGAGGAGGTATTCTCTGCTTCTCCCCTGACCAACCTTGTGTGCAAGACCTTCTGAAGTGCTCAACGTTTGCAGGTAGTTCGGTAAGCGCGTTCATTCCAACCCACCTGGCATGCGTGAAAGGTCTTGTTCGCGGCGTCGATGTGAACATGTCTCCTCAAGAGGTACTAGAAATGTTTGCTCCAGCAGGTGCTATTTCAGTGTACCGGTGTGGTAGAGTGGTAGAGAACAGTAAAATTCCAACTGAGTCTGTCATAGTTACATTTGCAGGATCTACTCGGCCATCAGAAATTAAGGCTTGGCCCTTAATATACAGAGTAGAGGCGCTGTCTTCTCGTCCTCTTCAGTGCGTAAGGTGTTGGCGCTATGGCCACACGGTGAAAGGATGCAGATCTTCTGCCAGGTGCCGAATTTGTGGCGAGGATCATGTGACTAGTGATTGCAAAAGTACTGATGAAAAGTGCTGTCTCTGCAATGACTCCCACCCCGCTGATTATGCTAACTGTCCGGCAAAATCAAAAGAGATGGCAATTTTAGAAATTATAGAGCGACGACGCTGCTCACGTCGTGAAGCTATAACTGAAATTCAAGCTCGATCACAAGGCTACGCTGGTGTTACAGCCCGCCTAGCTGGATCAATGGAAGCGTCTCTTTCCGCGACTATTGCCGATGCGGTAGAAAGAGCTATGGAAAAAGCTATGGAGCGCCTTGCTGGTAATCTTTGTGAGACCTTGTCGCAAATAATGACTAATCAGGTGGCCCACATAATTAAGTCAACATCGGCTGTTATTCCAATTTCCCAAGGGGCACAGTGTCTACAGCCATCAAACGAAGTAGCGTCCGATGCCACTTCCCAAGATGCCCAGAGTGCGGTCCCGTCAGCTGATACAATCAAGAATCAGACTGAATGCATTAACGATGACGCGCAGGAGTTGGAGGACATGGATATGGATCTTCGAACACTGAAACGATTGAGGTCACCGCTGTCTAAGAAAGGCACGACTGCCATTCATTCTAAGACGAAAAAATATTTGAAGGAGAGCCTTTCTATGAAAGATTTCTTAAAAGGGAGTATGTTAAGCAAGGCAGTGGCTGAGGCCAATCTATTTCAACAATAGGATCCATAAAAATTCTTCATTGGAATTGCCGCTCTATTCTTTCTTCAAGAACAGACTTATGCAATGTCAGATTATATGCAGATGACTGCGTCATTTATAGGAACATAATAAACGAACACGATATTATTAGTCTCCAAATCGATTTAAACACAATTCAAACTTGGTGTTCTACATGGTGCATGTCTTTGAATGGTGCTAAATGTCAATTTATATCCTTTACCCGCAAACGTTTGCCTGTGAGATCGGAATATCATTTGGACGATATATCACTTGAACGGGTACAGCATTACAAATACCTTGGGGTTTATTTTTCAGAAAATCTGTCCTGGACTAGACACATTGAACATGTAACCTTAAAAGCTTCCCGAATGCTAAACCTCATTAGACGCAATTTTCACCAAGCCCCCAGGAGCGTTAAAGAACAACTTTACAATACGAATGTTCGTCCAATACTTGAGTACGCTTGCGCTGCGTGGGATCCTGACACCTTCTGTCTTGTGAATAAACTTGAACGTATCCAGAATCGCGCAGCCAGGTTTGTCTCTGGTAATTACAACTTTAAAAGCAGCATTTCATTAGTCAAAGACAACCTTGGCTGGAAACCCCTAGCCCAACGCCGCCTAGCAACGAAATTGGAACTTTTCTACAGAATTTACTCTGATCTCACAGGTATTAGCAAAAGCTTGTATATTTTTCCCCCTCACTTCATCTCTACGCGCTGTGATCATGACTGTAAGGTACTTGAAACGCGATGTCGCACTAATGTATTTCAATATTCATTCTTTCCGCACACCTCCATGCATTGGAACAGACTTCCTAAGGGTATAGCTGATTGTAAAACATTATCCCAGTTCCAATCGTTTTTACATTCAAATTTCCCGTGAGCTATAAACTAGCTGCCCCTTGCCTTTGCGGTTTTTTCTTTTTCTTCTCTTGGAGAGATTGTGCCTGAATTGTGTGTTGCCACTTTTCCTTACTGCATATACCGCTTTGTTATTAGCTCATTTTATGATCTTTGTATTTGTGTAACCACAGATTTCTGTATGTTGATTTTCTTCTCGTGTTACCCCCCCTGCTTATATTTGTCAGCGAAATTCACTCAAGATATAATTGCATTACAGGAAACTTGGCTTTCGGGGCACCAGTCCTTTAAATATATAACTATCGATCATTCCGGCTAGACCGCCCACCGAAGGGCGGAGGATTAGCATTCTTTGTTAACAACCGAATTAGTCTTAAGGCCAAAATTTCATAAAGCTTATGTCTCCTGAAAGCGAAATATTCGCCTTGGAAGTATCCTTGCCAGGTTGTCCGCCATTTTCTTTAGTTAATTTATATTTTCCTGCAGGGGTGCAAAATACTAATTTATTAGACTCTGCTGTGGCATCGTTAGGCAAAGATAAGATCCTTGTGGGTGATTTCAACTCTCACCATGTTAGTTGGGGTTTTAGAACCGATAAATGCGGCAAGCGCCTTTGGGAGTGGTCAGTAGATAACAACTTGACTTGCCTTAATTCTGGAACTCCTACATATATCAATCATCAGTCCCGCTCAGTATTGGATTTAAGTTTTATAAGTTCAGGAATAACTAGTTCCTCCTGGATGACCTTGGACAGCGGCACAAACAGCGACCACTTGCCGATAATGTTAGAGGTTAATTGTCCGATAATGCTGGCATGTTCTCGCACCCGAGTTTTTGTTAATTATAATAAATTCAAAAATGATCTCAAAGCAGCGTTAGTTTCCCGCTTAGAAGATGGCGAAGGTAATAAGGCTATGAAGCTTAGTGCCATAATGAAAAAGACGTACAAAAAAGTAGAATTCATTCTCCAATCTCCCAAGGGAGTTTCTTGTAGCCCTTGGTGGAATGCAGATTGCGCTCGTGATCACAGACGACGGCAGGCTGCGTGGAAACAACTTTTCTATAATCAATCCCCGAAGAATTGGTCAGCTTACAAATTTCTTGCAGCTATCTTCAAACGAACAGTCGCTAAAGCTAAAGAGGATTATGATAAAAGGCAACACGATTTCATTTCTAAACCAGAAAACAAGAAAGCATTTAGATAATGAGAGCTCGCAAAATTCTGCCATCTCCAGCTAATGTAGAATGTGTAATTCCATCGTCAGAGGAACTGACAAAGTCTTTAGAACTAATTGCTAAAGGACTGGAAAGCAGATTTACATCGACTATGTCTCAGGTCTTCAAGAAACCATCGGATACGACTGATTTCGCAGAAGTCACATCTGCAGAATTGACGGAGGTGATCAGATCTTTACCACCATCTGCTCCACGCCCTGATGGAATTACGGTCACAATGATCAAAATTTTATTTGATCTCTCACCATGTGACCTTCTAAACACTATAAACTATTCACTAAAAAACGCCTGGATTCCCCATGATTGGAAATTAACTAAAGTGATTCCAATACCTAAAAAGCAAGGATTAGGATTAAACATCGAAAATATCAGGCCAATTTCGCTTACTTCTAACATGGTTAAAGCGATAGAACGTGTACTTTACCCCAAATTAGCCAATTTTGTGGAAGATAACTTCATATTGAAGTCTTTTCAGGTAGGCTTTAGATCGAACTGCTCAATATGGTGTGCGCACGTGGATATAGAGAGCAGGATTCAACTTGCTCGTAAGCGAAGACAACATGCTGCATTAGTAACGCTGGACTTAGCTAAAGCGTATGACAGCGTGGAACACGCAATTCTCCTGACAACCCTAGGGACCTATAATTTTCCAAAATATTTGATAGCATGGATAGCAGAATTTTTGAGAGCTAGGGAATGCTTTTGCTTTAAGGATGGCTGCTACTCTCCTAGATTCAATCAAACTCGTGGTGTTCCTCAAGGAGCAGTTCTTTCTCCGTTATTGTTTAACGTCCTAATGAGCTCCATCCCTACTTGTGAGGGTGTACAACTTTACGTTTACGCTGATGATATTGCAATCTTTGCAGCCGACAGCGACATTCATTTACTCTATCAAAATTTGCAACGTTACATGAATACGCTTCGTAATTGGCTTTGCAAAATTGGCATGTCCTTAAATGTTAATAAAAGCTCGATCTTAGTGTTCCCTTTAAGTGATCCTATTTCTATCTCTATATATTACAATCAAGACCTCATTCCCCAAGTCGATTCTCTCAAATATTTGGGAATAATTTACGATGCAAAGCTAACTTGGATTTCTCACATAGAGCATATAAAATCTAAGGCTCAGCGTGCCTTAGGTGTGCTGCGCACATCAAGCAACAGACCGATTGGGTTACGCAGGGACGCTCTCCTGATGATCTACAAGTTGTACATGCGCCCAGTAATTAAATTCGGTTGCGCTCTATTTTCAGGTTCCCCAGCTTACAAAACTAAGCCGCTAGTTCTCTTCGAACGTGAGGCACTGCGACTTTGCATAGGCCTACCTAGAAGTACAGCCAATACTGTTCTGTATCAAGAGGCTCGCTTGCCTACATTGTCTTGCAGATTCCGAATCGTAACTATACAAACATTCCTAAAATTTTATAGCTTTCCGCTCAGACGAACTGAATATGTGTTCATCAAAGACCCAGACTCGTTTTTTCTAGCACATTGGCCCCGCTTCCATACACCACAGATTATATTTGTGCAAAGACAATTACATAGCATAAACGTTAACATTCGAGAGTTAATTGCATCAAAAGGCTCAAATCAGGGGATCACGATTGAATATGATGATATTTTTCCCGGAAACGCTAAATTTCTCTCTACTAGGTTCTTAAATAATCAGCTGCAAGACTACCTTGGGCAAGCACATACAAATTACATAATAGCTACAGACGCATCTGTGAAGGGCGAAAAGGCAGGTGTGGGGATCTTTTCGTCAACGCTTTATTGGTCCTTTTCACTGAGATTACCAGACTACACCCCCCTTTTTGCAACAGAGCTTTTAGCAATCATTTTGGCGCTGAGGAAACTCCCTGCGGCTGCGACTAATGTGGTGGTTTTAACCGATTCCCATTCGGTTTGTACTTCTCTTACATCTTCATCCAATTCACAAGCCCTGCAGATGTTTTTAGTATTAGTTCCACCACATCTTAGCCTCGTAAAATTGCTGTGGGTACCGGGTCATAGCGGATTGTATTTAAATGAGATGGCCGACTCATTAGCTGGAGCATCTCTTCAAGGACCGATAATATCAGTTTTTCCAGCAGAGCAGTATATAACAGCAATCAGATATAGAAAATTTTCTATTCATAGAGATTCAATGGAAACTATCACAGCTTCGTCAGAATACAGGCATTTAAATCACCCATGGAAATCTAAATGGTGTCCATCAAGGCAATCTGAGGTAATTCTCAGCAGGTTTCGATGACGCGTCCCTCCGCTAAATCTTTACGCACACAGGGCTGGTTTGGTTTTGTCGCCCCTCTGCCATTTCTGTCGTGAAATTGAAAGTATAGATCATTATTTGTTAGTTTGCCGCCGGTACAAGTTCCTCCGAAAAAGACTTCTAGAAATTCCGATCAGCACGTTGGGACTAAATTTAACAACTGAAGTTGCTCTTTCTTTTGGTGCCTCAGCTCTGGGATATTGCCACAGGGATGTATTCATTGCTCTGTGCAATTACATACAAATGACAAATCGTATACGATTTTGACAATTCCTGTTAAAAAAAACAGTCAATTGTAAAGACAGTCTACTCTTCTCGTGAGTACTACAAAACATACTTAAGATATTCTTCTGTACATGTTTTGGTGACTCATCTGTCAGGTTTGAATGGTTAACATGCACAATTCCACTAATTAAATTCCCTCTAAAACATCCTTTTTTCCTCTCTCTCTCTATCGGTTCCTTCCAATAATTTAAAATCAACATGTAATCACCTCTTGGCCAATCCCCCCTGGTGGGTAAGTGCCGTAATTCTTCAGGAGCATCATCATCATCATCATCTGTTCTAGTGGCGTCAACACGCTGTTTTGCTTGTCTCCTTCAACGTCTTGTCACTTGTTCGCGTTGGACCGCGACACTGGTGGAGGTGCTGGGTACCCTGCCTGATGCTGCGCACTCCTCCCGGGAGCCGTTCATCCAGCCCATCACCTGTTACGACTCCTGTACACCGCTTCAGTCGGCGGTTGCTAGGCCTCGCTCCAGAGCATACCCCCCTTCAGGAAAGCTCGTCCAGGCGCTGTGAACCTCTGCCAATGGCGAACGCTAGCCACACGCAGCTACCTCAAGTTCCACCGGCCAGCGCTGCTGAGAGCCCGTCCCAGGTAGCCCTTCTTCAGCGACTGATTCCCGATCGCTTTCATGGTGGTGCGCATGAAGACGTTGAAAACTGGCTTGACCAGTACGAACGTGTTGCCAGGGTCAATGGCTGGAACGAGGAAAAGAAGCTCGCCCATGTGTATTTCGCTCTTGACGGCAGTGCTCGCACGTCGTTTGAGAACTGTGAAAATAGCATCAACACATGGGAGGATTTCCAACGTCAGCTCATTGAGAGATTTGCTAGTGTCGACCGACGGGACCGTGCTCAGCAACTAATTGAGCTGCGGATACAGAAACCGAACGAAACTGTGGCCATGTTTCCTGAAGACATGACTCGTCTGTGTCGTCGAGCTGACCCCAACATGACAGAGGACAAGAGGTTGCGCTACCTGATGCGTGGCGTAAACGAGCAACTATTCGCCGGGCTTGTGCGCTATCCCCCAACTACAGTGGCTGACTTCATTAAGGAAGCCACTAGTATTGAACGAGCGCTCCATCTAAGGTCCAGGCAGTACGATCGCTTGTCGACTGGCTTCCCTATAAATGCCGCTGCGATGACCATGGACTACCACAGCTCGCTGCGTGATGTAATCAGGGAGATCGTCCGTGAAGAAATCCAGAAGCTTCGGCCATCAGAAATCGGAACCCCCTGTCCAGGCGTCTGTGGCTGAAATCGTACGCGATGAAATTAGCGACGCATTCTCTGCAGGCGATGCTGGTCACGAGCAGCGTCCCATAAGTTACGCCGACACTGGCCGATATCCACCACCTTATGAGCAGCATCCCATAACTTACGCCGACGCTGGCCGATGTCCACCACCTGTTACGCCCGCACCACCGTACCGCCAGCCGCTGAGAGCCACACCACGGTCGTCGCCGCCACAAGAGGCTCTCAGACATGCGCCCGTTGTGCCGATGCCATCCTACCGCCCGCCGCAGTCAGCTGCATTTTGGTCAACGCCGCAAGACGAAGTTTGGAGACGTCCGCAAAATCGAAGAATGGACGCATGGCGCACTGTGGATAGGCGCCCCCTATGCTTTAACTGTGGAGGTGCCGGCCATCTCTCCCGCAATTGTTGGTATCGAGACGCCTCATTTCGACCCCTTCGGTCATGGTATGACAGCCGACGTACCAGCGATGACTACATGGCACGCCGCGACGATTTTGAGCTTTCACGACCTCTTGTAACGCGCGCTCAGAACGATGACACTCCGCCGAACCGCCCGCCCGAGTTTGGTCGACGGTCACGCTCTCCGTCTCCAGCCCACTCCGCGCCTCCAGATGGACGTGCTTCTGCTGACCTCTGGGGAAGGAGGTCGCCAAGCCCACGGAGGGGAAACTAACGGCGGCGACCACTCGGGGTAAGGTTGCAAGCCGGGAACAAGACGACGAAAAGCCCCCCATGAATCCGCTACCGAAAGCCGTTAAGCCAAGAAATTCTGATATCGACGAAATCGTGAGTGCAGATGTTATAGTTTCTGTTGACGGACAGCAAGTGACCGCCTTAGTCGACACTGGAGCATATTATTCCATAATGAGTCAAGAGCTAGCCGACCGCCTTAAGAAAGTTAAAACGCCATGGACGGGACCGCATATTAGAACAGCAGCTGGCCAATTGCTCATGCCTGCCGGAAGGTGTACCGCTACAGTCAACATAGGCGATTCTTCCTTCGTGGCAACATTCATCGTTCTTTCAACGTGCTGTAAAGATTTGATCATAGGCATGGATTTTTTGAGGGAATACGGAGGAATAATCAGCATTCCGGACCGCTTGGTAACTTTTCAAGAGAGCCCTGACTTAACTCACTTCTTACCGCCACAACGCAACTCATTTCGGGTAATCGAAAACGCCCTGGTCGTCCCACCGCGGTCATGTGTCCTTGTTCCCGTGGCGTGCGACGAACAGTTTTATTGTGAAGGAATTGCAGAACAAATTACTCCCTTATTATTTACACACACGGCATCTCAGTCGCACGACGAATTGTAAATGTTATCGATGGGCGCACGAACTTATTAATAACAAATTTCAGCCCCGAGCGACGGCACTTACCAAAGGGCACTGCTGTGGCCTATTATGACGATGTCGCTGATGTTCGTGGCTGCTTTTCGTTGCTTGAAGAAGGCAATGCGCAAGACCCAGCACCTGTTCTTGATCTAAACCCTACTTTGCCGCAACCCGAACGAGAACGGCTTCTTGCGCTATTAGCCGAGTTCAGAGACTGCTTTGCGTCGACGTCGAAAGTTGGTCGGACACCACTTACGAAACACAGGATAATTACAGAGGACACAGCGAGACCAATACACCAAAACCCTTATCGTGTGGCCCTAAAAAGAACGTGAGGCGATCCAACAGCAGGTTGGCAAAATGCTCGAAGACGACGTAATTCAACCTTCCAGGAGCCCCTGGGCGTCCCCTGTAGTTTTAGTTAAGAAGAAGGACGGCAGCCTACGGTTTTGTGTGGATTACCGAAAGTTGAATCAGGTGACAAAAAAAGATGTATACCCGCTTCCCCGCATAGACGATTCAGTCGACAGGCTTCGCAGCGCTCGTTACTTTTCATCAATGGACTTGAACAGCGGGAATTGGCAAATTGAGGTAGACCCGAGAGATCGCGAAAAAACCGCCTTTGTCACACCGGATGCGTTATATGATATCCAAACTAGAAGAGAAGCTCAGGGGAAGATGGATGCTTGAATCGATGAACAAATCGCAAGGTACGATTTAAAACAGGGAATGTCGCGGGAGCCAACGTTTCGACAAGCGGACTTGTCTTCGTCAGGGCGGCAACTGCCTTCTCCAGCGTGCGTTTATGTACGCCTTTGCACACTCTCCCCCATCCTCAGAAAGGGAGGAGGAGAAGAGTAGCACGTGCGAACACACACACACACACAAAAAAAAGAAAAAAAAAGAAAAAAAAAGAAAAAAAAAGGGGGGGGGGGTTGGGTGCAGGGGTATTTGGGTGACAGGTGTTAGCGTGACTAATATGAATGGCAAGAGCGAAAGCTTCCAGAGAATCCGCTCTTTGTACATATCTTGCAAATGCATTGTGTGCACAGGGCTAGACAGCAGGGTGGAAAAAGGAACACACGCTCGGAACAGAAGTTACTCCTATGTCATGTGTCCCCCCCTCCACTCTGTACCACCTGCCCCGCACCGACAATGCATTTCAGGGAAAGCTTGGGGCTAAAAAAATAACTACACTGTTTAACGTCCTTGTTCTCCTGGAACTGGATGGGGGCTCAGCACCTGAAAGTAGACTTTCTGGGAGAAACATTGTTAGCTTGTGCATACCTCAACCTTTTGTCGTCTTTGTTAACACTCTACCGTATCTAATGGACTCAAGAGTTCCCTTTGAAAGGTTTATGCCTGTAGGTTGGAGTGAGTGTCCCCTGCTTTCTGTAGGTTGGAGTGAGTGTCCCCTTGCATGGTGAGTGTCCCCTGCTTTCTCTAGCACACATAGCTTTGATAGGTGATAGCCAGTACAAGTACATACATGAACATTTCCCAAGAGGCAAACATGCACCATACATTAGATCTAAAAGCGGCGCCACAGTTCACGACATGAAATATCTCATTGCCGCTGCACCACAGAACATTACGCACTTCATCATTCACTGCGGAACTAATGACTTGACACATCACACGGGTGACGACATTGTGCAGGCCATAAAAACACTCATAAACGATTTCCAGACCAACAGGCCAAACACTAAACTTACCCTCACAACAGTGTTCCCAAGGATCGCAAACAAACACAAACCGCTGATAGTACAAACACACACACTCCTAGCTCACGCACAGGGTACGCGCAAAGTTAATGATTTTCTTCTCGACACTGAACACGGCCACGAAAACGTTGACGTCATCCATCACGCTGAAATCCATCAGGACCCTGACATTCTCCTAGCTCGGGACGGACTACACCCGAATTATTCAGGCGTCGCAGTGATCAGCAAAAATATTAAGTACAGAATCAGGAATGAATTTAAGGAGACGCAACCAAGGACACGCTCTAACGAAACGTCCCATACAGACCAAGACGCAACACACTCTACCAACAGTAGCAACAACACGCGATCCACCAAAGTTAAGTCACAAGATGCCTCTACCCAGGCGGTGGACGTGAAGCCAACACCACCAACAAAACACATACAACAAGCAGAGGTGACAGAGACACGCACTATTTTTACACAGACAGCTACATGTGTTAGCAAACACACAGATACACAGACAGACATCGTGGCAGACCTCACCACCAAAACTAGAAGCGGCAAGCAAAGACTACCCGTAAACTCTAGCCCCCGGAGGTCTGCTCGAAACAAACACAGATGACTAACAAACAGAGAATCCATCTTAGATAATCACAAATCTCGTTCTTTCCTACAATCACGGAAGCTCGCCGCCAGACAAACAAACTACAGATTACATTTAGCTAAATACTCTAGCTACACCAAAGAGAATAAAATTCCGAAAGGTTTAAGTATTAAGGTCAGATGTGCGCTTGGTGTACTTCCTCCTAGCCTATTGAAAAAATGGAATGACGTCCTAGAAAGTGCTCATTATCGCTAATAGATATTTTAAAAGAGCATTGCCACAATCAGCTTATTGTAATAACCGAGCAACTGAATAACATTAAACTAACTGGTAAAGAAATAGAAGAACTAGCCGAATTTGTCGAAAGGAAAGAAACCAAGATAATAGCTATGCAAAAGCGCAAAAGCACCCACGCGACGAAGTGTGTCCAAAATAATTCCATAAGCGCAATGGAAACACTATGTCCCTCGGTGCAGCGCCGAGAACTCACTAACAAGGTAGTAGATATATCACAGAGCCTAAGTGCAGTTGAAATAGGTCTTCTAGAACGCGGTCTAACATTCTGCCCGACAAATAATGCGGTTAACGAATTCGAGCTACACAAAGACATAACAGAGTTTTCAAGGTGTCTGCGGATCAGAGAATTCTTTTTTGATAAAGTAGAGGCAGGAAACACAAATACTCACGCGCTCCGACCGCCAAGCACGTGGACACCAGATTCTGAGCAATGCCAAGAGCTAGATCAGTACATAAAGCTAGTCACAAGAGACATCCTGAATACAACAACACAGAGTCGCAAACCAAAGAACCTATCCCGCGAAGAACACGATTCCCTAAAACAACTCGCGGACAGAAACGACATCATAATAAAACCAGCAGACAAGGGCGGTAGTATAGTAATATGGCCGATAGAAAAGTACAAGAACGAGGCAATCAAGCAGCTCTCTAACAATGCACATTACCGAAAATTAGATGCCGACCCAACTGTAGAATACAGCAACAGGATACGGCGTACGATAACAGATCTTTTAGCCAGCGAATTAATCACACAATCCGAGTACCGGTTCCTAATGCCTGATAACAAACAAGCAGGCCGTTTCTACCTCCTTCCTAAGATCCATAAGGTTAGCACAGAGGAACTACTTACTGCTGAAATACCGGGAAGACCCATAGTGTCTAACAACAACACCCCGACAGAGCCATTATCGAAGTTTCTTAATAACCATCTATCTGACATACCGCCCAACCTTCCCTCCTTTATTCAGGATACGCCTCATGTTCTGCGGATTATAGAGTCTATTAACGAAACACAAACACTTTCAGATCAGGCCATTTTGGTAACGCTAGATGTCACTTCCCTATACACGAATATACCTATCACAGAAGGAATCGAAGCGCTCTCGAAAGCAATACAGAGTAGCAAACGTGCACACGCCGCTGAAGTTTACATCACGTTACTAAAATTAGTACTTACACTTAATTACTTTGAATTTGACTCGACCAACTACCTGCAAATTTTTGGCACCAGCATGGGAACTCCTTTCGCGCCGACCTACGCCAATATCTTCATGGGGCAACTAGAAGCACAGCTTTTGGAATTGTCGCCGCTAAAACCTCGCACCTACCTCCGTTACATAGACGATATCTTTATTATTTGGGAACATGGTGTAAGTGCATTAAGCACATTTTTTGAGCATTTTAACAACTTTCATCCAAGCATTAAGTTTTCCATGCAGCACTCTTCTAGTAAAATTGATTTTCTCGACACGACAGTATCCATCGAAAAAAGGGAAACTAAAGACGACACTTTACAGAAAGCCAACGGATAGCCAGCAATATCTAGATTATAGTAGCCATCACCCGCGACACTGCAAACAGGGCATATTTATAGGACAGGCAAGGCGCATAAGAAGGATTTGTAGCAACGACGCGGATTACGTTCACCACTTAAGCAATTTAAAGGCAACCTTAGCTGAACGAAATCACCCGCACGACGCTCTCAACAAGGCATACAATGACGCGCTTAAACTAGATAGGACACCAGCACTAGAAAAAAGAGCCCCTAAAGCGCAGGCCAACCAGCCGCTAGCATTCATAACAAAATACTCCAATGCGCTTCCAAACATAAATAATATTCTTCGGAAATACTATCCAATACTAACAAGCAACGATCGCCTTAGAAAAGTGTTTCCGGAAATACCAAGAGTCACCTACCGCCGTAATAGAAACTTTAAGGACCTGCTAGTACATGCCAAAGTAAACCCTCAGCGCACCGCCTGCGTAATAACTTGCTCCCGTCCCAGATGTAAGACTTGCAAGCATATTCAAAATGATCTTAAAGTTAAAAGCACGGGAAGTGACTATGTCCATCATGTAAAATCAAGTTTCACTTGCACTAGTTCGAACGTTATTTACATGTTGGAATGTTCACTCTGTCACAAGCAGTACGTCGGCGAAACTGGTCAACCAATTAATGTTAGATTAAACGGGCACCGCGCGGACACCGCGAATAGCCTGCCGAAGGCAGTGGCGCAGCATTTTAATATGACAGGTCATAATTTCGATGAACTGAAACTCTACATACTCCAAGGAAACTTCCGCTCGCCGAGGGACAGAAAATACAGGGAATCGTATCTCATATACAGGTTTAATACACTCCAACCTACAGGCATAAACCTTTCAAAGGGAACTCTTGAGTCCATTAGATACGGTAGAGTGTTAACAAAGACGACAAAAGGTTGAGGCATGCACAAGCTAACAATGTTTCTCCCAGAAAGTCTACTTTCAGGTGCTGAGCCCCCATCCAGTTCCAGGAGAACAAGGACGTTAAACAGTGTAGTTACTTTTTTAGCCCCAAGCTTTCCCTGAAATGCATTGTCGGTGCGGGGCAGGTGGTACAGAGTGGAGGGGGGGACACACGACATAGGAGTAACTTCTGTTCCGAGCGTGTGTTCCTTTTTCCACCCTGCTGTCTAGCCCTGTGCACACAATGCATTTGCAAGATATGTACAAAGAGCGGATTCTCTGGAAGCTTTGGCTCTTGCCATTCATATTAGTCACGCTAACACCTGTCACCCAAATACCCCTGCACCCAACCCCCCCCCCTTTTTTTTTCTTTTTTTTCTTTTTTTTCTTTTTTGTGTGTGTGTGTGTTCGCACGTGCTGCTCTTCTCCTCCTCCCTTTGTAAGGATGGGGGAGAGTGTGCAAAGGCGTACATAAACGCACGCTGGAGAAGGCAGTTGCCGCCCTGACGAAGACAAGTCCGCTTGTCGAAACGTTGGCTCCCGCGACATTCCCTGTTTTAAATCGTACCTTGCGATTTGTTCATCGGATGGGTTATACGAATTTAAAGTCCTGCCTTTCGGCCTATGCTCTGCACCTGCTACTTTTCAACGGCTAATGGACACTGCACTTTCGGGGCTCAAGTGGAAAACCTGCTTAGTCTATCTCGACGATGTCATAGTGTTTTCCGCAACGTTTGAAGAACACTTTGAACGGCTTGAAGCGATTTTGCACTCAATACGGTCCGCTGGCCTCACCTTGAAGCCGGAAAAATGCCACTTCAGCTTCGAGGAGCTACAGTTTCTCGGTCATGTCGTCAGTCGTGCGGGAGTCCGCCCGGATCCTGGAAAAATTGCCGCAGTCTCCCAGTTTCCAATACCATCAGATAAGAAGGCTGTGAGGCGCTTTCTGGGCCTCGGCGCATATTATCGGCGATTTATTACCGATTTCGCTCGCATTGCGTCGCCTTTAATTCGCCTCACGAGAGATGATGTCGCTTTTGTATGGGGCGCCGAAGAGCAAGCTGCATTTGAGGATTTGCGCAACCGCTTACAAACGCCCCCTGTCCTTGCCCACTTTGACGAGACAGCTCCTACGATACTTCACACTGATGCGAGCAATGTTGGCCTCGGAGCTGTCCTTGTACAGTGGCAGGAAGACACGAACGAGTAATCGCGTATGCAAGCAGTACGCTCTCGCGAACAGAAGCCAATTACTCGACGACCGAAAAAGAATGCCTCGCCGTTGTTTGGGCTGTTACGAAATTTCGACCCTATTTGTACGGCCGGCCTTTCAAGGTTATCAGTGACCACCATTCGCTCTGTTGGCTTATAAACCTTAAAGATCCGTGCGGACGATTAGCACGCTGGAGCCTCAGACTGCAAGAGTTCGACATGACGATCATGCACAAATCGGGAAAACGACACACAGACGCTGACTGCTTGTCTCGGTCGCCCACAGAGTCGGCTTCCTCCGAGGAAGACGAAACAGCATTCCTCGGTCTTCTCGACACGTCTACCATAGCACAACAGCAGCATGACTACCAGGACTTGCTTTGACCTAATTCATTTCTTGGATGGACAAACTCGGACCGCACCTAAAGCTTCCGCAAGAGGATTATCATCGTTCTGCTTACGGAACAAAGTGCTATACGAAATGAACTTCTCATCAAGCGGATCCAGCTATCTGCTCGTCGTTCCAGCTGCCCTTCGTAGTGGAGTACTACACGCATGTCACAACGAGGTCACTTCTGGGCACTTAGGCTACACGCGAACACTGAACAGAGTGCGACAAAATTACTATTGGCCAAGACTTCCCGCTGCCGTGAAACATCACGTTCGAACTTGCATGGATTGCCAACGACACAAGTCACCTCCAAGAAAACCGGCCGGTTTGCTAAAACCCGTTCAAGTCCCGCAAATTCCGTTTCATCAGATCGGAATGGACCTCCTGGGCCCGTTTCCTGCCTCTAATTCTGGTAACCGCTGGGCCATTGTAGCGACTGACTATCTGACTCACTACGCCGAAACGAAGGCTATCCAGAGAGGCACAGCAGTGGAGGTAGCCCGATTTTTCATAGAGAACATTGTGCTGAGACATGGCGCCCCTAACATAGTCATCACAGACCGAGGCACAGCTTTCACTGCTGAACTCTTAAATCACGTTCTGATGCTCAGTGGCACGGCTCATCGAAAGACAACGGCCTACCATCCCCAAACCAACAGACTGACTGAGCGCCTCAACAAAACACTCGAAGACATGTTGTCAATGTATGTCGATGTCGAGCACAAAAATTGGGACGAAATTCTGCCGTATATAACGTTCGCTTACAACCCAGCTAAGCAGCAAACCACACGGATGACCCCATTCAGCCTTGTCCATGGACGGGAAGTGAGGACGATGCCATGTTACCACACGAACCTGACGATATTGACACGGACGCCGAGGCATTCACACAACGCGCAGAAGAAGCTAGGCAGCTGGCACGGCTCCGAATACAGCAACAGCAAGTGCACGGCGCAGGCCGCTATAATGTACATCACACGCCTGTTACTTATGAGACCGGTGACAAAGTATGGGTGTGGACACCTGTACGAAAACGAGGACTATCCGAAAAACTTCTGAGGCGCTATTTCGGACCCTATCGTGTGCTGCGACGACTGAGTGAAGTGACATACGAAGTCATTCCAGATAGCCCTTGCACAAGCCGCCGCCGGCACAGTTCTGAACTCGTGCACGTAGTCCGCATGAAGCCCTATGTCAGCGAGTGATTGTGCCACAGACTACTTCTCAAAAAGTGACGCTAATTGTTTAGCTTCGGGGCGATGCTCATTTAGGGAGCGGCGAATGACACGTGCGTTCTATGAAGGCACAAAGACGACGACGACGACTGGCGTTTCAATGAACTCCGGCTAGTGGGGTTAGGGGTAAATTGGACTCCGAAGAAGACGAAGACGAGCTTTTCTGTTCTAGTGGCGTAACCATAGAATCGGTTGTTTTAGCTCCAAAAGAACTGTCTGCCGTATTAAATGATATTGCATTGGGATTAGGAAGGCACTTTACCACTCAAATACAAACAGTATTCCCCAAACCTGTATGTGTAGATGATTTCGTGAAGGTGACTATAGAAGAACTTGCGCGCGCAGTTCAGTCGCTCCCCAATTCGGCTCCAGGCCCAGACGGCATTACGACAGGCATGCTAAAAATTTTGTTTGATGTGTCTCCTCAGAACCTCCTAAATCTCGTCAACTACTCCCTCGAAAGAGGTTGGATTCCTCCAGATTGGAGACTTGCAAAAATTATCCCGCTGCTTAAAAAACGAGGAGTAGATATGCATATTGATAATGTTAGACCAATCGCACTAACTTTGCCGCGGCGGCTGCATTTCGATGGAGGCGAAATGTTGAGGCCCGTGTGCTGTGCGATGTCAGTGCACGTTAAAGAACCCCAGGTGGTCGAAATTTCCGGAGACCTCCACTACGGCGTCTCTCATAATCAGAACTGGTTTTGGGACGTTAAACCCCAGAAATCAATCAATCGCACTAACTTCCCATGTTATAAAATTAATTGAAAGAGTGCTCTACGTTAGAATCATGAAATTTTTGGAAGATCACTCAATATTGAGCACGTGTCAAATTGGCTTTAGACCTGGATATTCCATATGGTATGCACATGTAGATTTAGAGGGACGAATTAAGCTTGCTCGTCACAGGCGACAATATGCAGCACTAGTAACTCTAGATTTAGCTAAGGCATACGACAGTGTCGAGCATGTCATCCTTCTCAATTCATTAAAAAGCTTGAATTTCCCGAGCTATATTATTAACTGGTTGTATGAGTTTTTAAATAATAGAAAGTTTTATTGTTCCCAGCGTGGATTATCCTCACTGAAATATAATCAGTCCCGAGGAGTCCCTCAAGGTTCTGTTTTATCTCCTGTATTATTTAACGTTCTGTTAAGCTGAATACCATTAGACAATAACATTCAAGTGTAGTCCAGAATTCGACGAAAGCTCGTCTGGTCAGGTAGCATGATGTGGTAATGAAGTTTACGGTCACTGACCAAGTCAAAAAGGTTGTTTTGACGTTTCGGAGCCTATACAGGTTCCTTGTTCACAATGCAGCGGACGTAGCGCCGTTGTCCAGTTAAATATGAAGTATGTGACGTAATGAACGGGCATAGATTTGGGGCATGTTTCCATCTGTCCTGTTAACGGTATCAGGTGTCGTCTGTATCAGCAGAGATTCCAGCAGCAGTCTCGTTGTCAAATTCTTCTCTTTGGCTATGACAGCAGCATTCTCCCAAGCGATAGAGTGATCACTCTTGTGCACATGCTCCGCTAGTGCGTTGTACACATGGCGGTGATTTTGAACATCGCGTTTGTGCTCTTTTAGTCGTCTAATGAAGTTTCCTGTTTCGCCAATGTAGCAGAAATTGCAGTCGTGGCACGGGATCTTATAGATTACACCCGGGAACTTTTCTGCTTCTAAGCGGTCCTTCACGTTGACGACTTCACCGCGGAGCTTGCTTGATGGCACATGCGCTACGCGTAAATCATATTTTGAAAATATTCTTGAGAGTGCTTCGCTGATACCTGGTACGTAGGGAATGCTGGCCCGTTTTTGAAGAGTTCGTTTCTCGGCTGGCTGAGGATTGCTGAGCATTCGTTTTTCAATTCTGCGAACAAAAGCAGACGAATAGCCGTTGTTGGACAGTTCTTGCCGTACCGTAATAAGTTCTCTCTGCAATTCGTCTTCGTTGGAGCATAAGCGGGTGGCCCTACGAACCAAAGACGATACGACAGAGGTCTTGTGTCCAGTCGGGTGGCAGGACGCAAAGTGGAGGTAGCGACCCGTATGGGTCATTTTGCGATAAACGGAGAAGGATAGGCCACCGTCGGAACGCTGTACGAGTACGTCTAGGAAAGGAAGCTTGCCGTTTTCTTCTCGCTCCAGAGTGAATTTTATGGTCGGTTGTATGGCATTGAGCGTCTGTAGCAACCGGTCGACGTCGTTTTTGTGCAGGATACAAAAGCAGTCGTCCACATAGCGCAGAAAAACTTTCGGGGCAGGTTTGAAATCTGTCAGGACCTTTTCCTCCAGGCTTTCCATCACAAGGTTTGCGGTTGTCACGGATATTGATGCCCCCATAGCAGTCCCATGCGTCTGTTTGTAGATCTTAGAGTCGTAAGTAAAGTACGTGTTACTTAAGCAAAGATGAAGCAACTCACACAGCTCTGAGGGATCCAGGGGTGTCCGGTCAGCGAGGTTGGCATCCCTGGAAAGCGCTTCTTTGCAGGTTTCGACGGCCAAGTCGATAGGGACACTGGTAAAAAGCGAGGTCACGTCAAACGACACCATCACATCGTCATCACTGAGATGAAGGCCACGCACAGTTTCCACGAATGCTGAAGAGTTCTCAACATGTGTTGTGGTGTGGCCGGCTAGGGGGCTGAGCACTTGGTGCAAATACCCAGATAGCTTGTAGAGCGGTGAACGAGTGAAGTCGACTATTGGCCGAAGAGGTACGCCTGCCTTGTGTACTTTCGGGAGACCGTAGATCGCAGGGGCTGAACCGTTGGTGCACAATAACCGGTAGTATAATTTCTTGTGTTGAGGGCAGGCCGGTGGGAAGACAGTGGACAGCGTTTTTTGCAGTTTGTTTTGAATGCTGCTTGTGGGGTCCTTGGTTAATACGGAATAGGTTCCTCCGTCTTCAAGCAAATTAAGCATTTTTTCCTTGTATGCGCTGCGGTCTAGTAATACTGTGGCATTGCCCTTATCTGCTGGGAGGACGACGATACTTTTGTTGCTGCGTAGGGTCCGTATTCCTTCTTTTTCCGCTGGTGGGAGGCCCGTCGGCAGGTTGCGCTTTCGCCACGACGAGAGTACACCTATTGCTCTGGTGCGTGCTTCATCTTGCACTTCACGCGGCAGCTGAGAAACCGCTCGTTCAACAGCGCAGATCACTTTCTTCGGGTCAGAGGCAGCACTCGTGTTGTAGTTCAAGCCACGGTGCAGGATTGATAATTCTTCAGGACTTGGCTGGTAGCAGGATAAGTTAATGACCGCTTCCTTGGCATCATTTGGAACCTTCGGACGTAGCCCTTCGAGTTTCCTGTCCTGAGAAGCCTTGCACTTACGTTCCCTTAGAGAAGCGGTGAAGTTTGCGTGCAGCTGAACATCGGGAAACTCACCTCCGAGAAGATGCTCCAGCTTACGTCTGGCAAAGAACGTTGCGTTCTCTAAATTCCGAAGATTTTGTCTGCACTCCTGGATCCGTGCTGCCAGTAGGTTCTTTTCAGCTTGCCGGATGATCCTATGGCCCCACGTTGTACGGACAGGTATCTTCAAACGAAGAGATTTCGGCATAAGACCCTCGTTTCTGCAAGTCTTGTTGAAGCTGAGATGAGTCTTGAAGGCAGCTGTTCTTGTCGAAAGCGAAACGAACTGCCTGATCTTGGACACGACGCCTTGTCCGTGCACATTCCTGTAATGCACATAGTCCAGAATTCGACGAAAGCTCGTCTGGTCAGGTAGCATTATGTGGTAATGAAGTTTACGGTCACTGACCAAGTCAAAAAGGTTGTTTTGACGTTTCGGAGCCTATACAGGTTCCTTGTTCACAATGCAGCAGACGTAGCGCCGTTGTCCAGTTAAATATGAAGTATGTGACGTAATGAACGGGCATAGATTTGGGGCATGTTTCCATCTGTCCTGTTAACGGTATCAGGTGTCGTCTGTATCAGCAGAGATTCCAGCAGCAGTCTCGTTGTCAAATTCTTCTCTTTGGCTATGACAGCAGCATTCTCCCAAGCGATAGAGTGATCACTCTTGTGCACATGCTCCGCTAGTGCGTTGTACACATGGCGGTGATTTTGAACATCGCGTTTGTGCTCTTTTAGTCGTCTAATGAAGTTTCCTGTTTCGCCAATGTAGCAGAAATTGCAGTCGTGGCACTGGATCTTATAGATTACACCCGGGAACTTTTCTGCTTCTAAGCGGTCCTTCACGTTGACGACTTCACCGCGGAGCTTGCTTGATGGCACATGCGCTACGCGTAAATCATATTTTGAAAATATTCTTGAGAGTGCTTCGCTGATACCTGGTACGTAGGGAATGCTGGCCTGTTTTTGAAGAGTTCGTTTCTCGGCTGGCTGAGGATTGCTGAGCATTCGTTTTTCAATTCTGCGAACAAAAGCAGACGAATAGCCGTTGTTGGACAGTTCTTGCCGTACCGTAATAAGTTCTCTCTGCAGTTCGTCTTCGTTGGAGCATAAGCGGGTGGCCCTACGAACCAAAGACGATACGACAGAGGTCTTGTGTCCGGTCGGGTGGCAGGACGCAAAGTGGGGGTAGCGACCCGTATGGGTCATTTTGCGATAAACGCAGAAGGATAGGCCACCGTCGGAACGCTGTACGAGTACGTCTAGGAAAGGAAGCTTGCCGTTTTCTTCTCGCTCCAGAGTGAATTTTATGGTCGGTTGTATGGCATTGAGCGTCTGTAGCAACCGGTCGACGTCGTTTTTGTGCAGGATACAAAAGCGCTGTTGGGATGATACGCTGCATTGTGAACAAGGAACCTGTATAGGCTCCGAAACGTCAAAACAACCTTTTTGACTTGGTCAGTGACCGTAAACTTCATTACCATTACAACATTCAAGTGTATGTATATGCAGACGACATTGCGTTCTTCGCGTCTGCTGGTGATATTCACTCATTGCATGCAATCTTACAAGCTTATTTAGGCAGACTAGAGTTATGGTTTACTCAAATTAGCATGACTTTAAATGTTAGTAAAAGTTCTGTTATTGTTTTTCCTTTGAATGATCCAGTAAACATTTCCCTTCAGTATCGCCAGGAAATAATCCCTCAAACAGAGTGCATGAAGTATTTAGGTGTGTTTTATGATCATAAACTAAGTTGGCGCCACCATATTGAGCACATTAAATGTAAGGCTACTCGCGCTGTTGGGATGATACGCAGACTTGGCCAGCACCCCTCTGGGTTACGCAGAGACACTCTTCTTATGATATACCGTATGTATGTTCGTCCGATTTTAGAATTTGGTTGTATTTTATACTCTGGTGGTCCGGCATACAAGATTAATCCTTTGGTTCATTTAGAGCGAGAGGCTCTTCGGAGTTGTCTCAAGGTACCAAAATTTATTGCAAATCATGTTCTGTACCAAGAAGCCCGAATCCCCACGTTAGCTTGCAGATTCCGTATCCTCACTGTCAAAACATATTTGCAAATTTATGCGTCTGCACAGAGGCGGTCACACTTCGTATTCTGCACTGAAGCGTTAACATTTTTTCATGAGCCTTGGTCTCGCATATACAGACCTCAAGTTTTGTTTGTGCAGAATCAACTAGAGGCTTTAGATGTTAACATTTGCGATATCGTCTCAACGGATAAACCATTGGCCAATGCTAAAATTGAATTGGATAATATATTCCCTTCTAATGCCAAACTCCTACCTTCCAGATATTTAATAGGCTTATTAGAAGATCATTTATGTCAATTGGGAATTGATGATATAATTGCGACGGATGCATCCATGCGTGAGGAGAAAGCGGGAGTGGGCATTTTTTCAGAGACTTCCTCCTGGTCATGTACCTTGCGCCTCCCGGATTATACTCCTATATTTGAAGCAGAGCTCTTAGCCATTCTTTTAGCCATTCGCAAACTTCCTGTACAAAATTCGGCAGTTGTTATAGTGACTGATTCGCTTTCGGTATGCACATCCCTCGCTTCAGCTTCTCCTTCCAAGTCTTCTGTTGTAAACACATTCATATCATTAATTCCTCCCCACGTGCGTGAAGTGCGATTGGTGTGGGTGCCGGGCCATCGTGGCATATTTATAAACGAGATGGCTGATGTTCTCGCCCGGTGGTCCCTAGATGGGCCGGTAATGTCCGTGGTGCCTACTACTGCCTTCGTTACTTTGTCGAGATTCCGAAAGTACTCTTTAATTCAAGATTCTTTAAAAATGAAGTTACCAATTGAAGAATATGGACATCTTTCTTTTGTTTGGGATAATAAGTGGTGTCCCTCTCGTAAACTGGAAGTGGCAATAACAAAATTTCGCTGTCGTATCCCTCCATTGAACTTTTATTTACACAGGTCTGGTCTGGTGCCATCTCCGCTATGCTGTTATTGTCGAGAGCCTGAAAACATTGATCACTTCTTAATTACCTGTCAGCGCTATAGTAGTCAGAGAAAAAGGCATTTCGAAATTTTATTCAGGAATTTAAACATTCGCCTAAATTCTCAGAACATTCTTTCCTTTGGAGCGTCCTCACTAAGTTATAGCAACAGGAACGTCTGCTTAGGCATGTGCAATTTCCTTCGTGACACAAAAAGAATTCATTGCTAATCATCATTCAATCCAAATCTTCGTACCTCGAAATTGCTTCCACTAGTTGATTAAACCTCAAATTATTTTATTATAGTTCATTTCTATTATAAATAGCCTATCTTTTTCTAACATTTCATTCTTACTTACGTTACCGATTCTTTATTCTTCCTTTGTTTTAGCTCAATTTTTTCCCTCTTTATATTAACCGCCGGCTTCATGGCCAATCCCCCGTAGTGGGCAAGAGCCAAACTTCAAGGAAAAAAGAAAGAAAGAAAGAAAGTGGCGTCAACACGCTGTTTTCCTTCTCTCCTTCAACGTGTTGTCACTTGTTCGCGTTGAACCGCGACAATATAAACTAAATGCGTCAGCTATATCAGCTGCGTTATCGACAAGGTGATCATTTACTGACATTTTTCGAATAGTCTCAGTTGTCTTTCCGAGGTAACGCTAAAATTTTGAAGGATCAGTTTTAAGAAATTCTGGAAGAGAAAAAGTGAAGTAATTATGCATTGCTTGTTGCACCTTAATTGCCAATTTCTTCCTTAGTGCCATGAGGGTCTTCTTACACATATTTTGTTTCTTTCTCAATCGCTTTAGTTTACGTTTAATGTGGATGATTTCACGACTAAGCCACGGATTTTTTTTTATATTTAGCAGCCCTTCTCATGGGTATAAAGCCTTTAGTACAGAATGACACTACTTGTTTAAGATGAGACCATAAGTTAAAAAAAAGGAGGTCCGTTGTCGGCGCCCCTCGGTGGCCCGAGTGCACGGTGGCAGCACGAAGTGAGAGTCCTAGGCCGGTGAAGGGAACGTTTATTTCACTGCGCCAAAAAGCGTCTGTCCAGACTGAAGCCTGAACCTCCGCTGCCTCTGCCAGGGAAGAGGAACCACCTTATATACCCTGGTTGCTCCGCCCCTGCATCCCCGACAGCCAATCACAAACGGCGATCGACACTCCGACCTCGCAACAAAAGAAAACCGTGAACAACACAGTGGGTACGCTTGCTGCCCACCACGCCGTGGGGGGAGGGCGCCAACCTAACCAGGTGGCGACTACAGACATTCCAGGACATGCTGCCTAACACCTGTCAAACCGGTTTCCAGTTAGCCCGTTCCCAGCTGTACAATGAACTTCCACAATGGTCGCCACCTGCCTAGCATGTCCGCCACATGGCTTTGCGCCTTCTCACAAACCCGAACCACATTCCACATTGTTTGAGGCCGGCACACGGCGATAGCTATACCCCGCGCTTCCACGTCCCGTATATGCGCGGCCACAAGCAGCAACGCAATGCTCGCACCCCTGAGACTGACTCCTCCCCCCTCAAGAGTGTTACTAGACACTCGATGTCTATGTAACACGATAAAAAAATAAACACATTCTCTTCAACCGCAAATTAATAACTTAAAAAACATACACAATCTAACAACACACAAAACAAAGCGCACACACCCTTCGGAACCTGCCACTTTGCCCAGCAATACCTCCATATCGCGACGCGCGGGCACATACAGGCAAGAACATAACTTTTTCACATCACACACCACTAGATCGTCCTATCATGTGAGACACATTTCAAGCTCTCTCCGGTTCTCGAAGCACTCTCAAAGGGAGCAAATGGCACACAAACAAAAAGAGGTCTCTCTCGAGGGTCCTCGTCGAAATCCAAGAAAATAACATACACAAACAATACAATATATATACACTGACCCAACGATACACTGACTAAAACTTGCGGATGCTATAACAGAATACTACTTGGAATATTTCAAAACAAATACAGGCAGCTCGGAAAAACAACAAAGAAAACTGAAATATGCGAAAGAGCATCCGCTGCTCTGTCGAACAATTACCACATTTGCCATTTGCATGCCTAACATGGGGGGGATGCATTGAGAGGAGCAGAGCGGGTCAGGAAGGTTAGGGGGTCGTCCTCAGTTTTAATCCTGACCTTTATGCCGAAAATCCACCTGCCAAAGGTCTCCTTTGTCCACACTGCAGCAAACGAACCCCGTTCGGCTGCAGACTATCTCAGGCGTGGGCATGTGCTCCCTACTGAGGACAGCAACCAGCAGCTGGTCTCTGTCCTCCTCCCGACAAGGACAATCGCCGATCGCTTTCCCCGACCATGAGAATGACCCTTCTTAGGCCGGCACCGACGCGATTGCCTCTAGTGCGATGTGGAACGCATTATGTGCCCCTGCCATTGATTCGCCATGCCTTCGCTCTTTTGCAAAAGTGCTTGCAGTATCTTCCCCTAGGCTACACACATGCGCCTGGCCTCCGGCAGCACCTGCAGCTGCACTGGCCTGCTCTGGGTAGCCTAGATCCAGGTTAGCTTCTACCTGTACCAACATCTCGAGGCCTACCTCTTTGTCACTTTAATGTGTGGGCTCTAAGCTCGCCCCCAACCACATGTTGTCCTCTCCTCCTTTGTTCGGTTCTTCACCGACCGCGTCCCGCGCTATGTCCTCGTCACAAAAAGGAGTGACGGTATCTACCCCATTTGCAAGGATTACCTCTTGCTCTGCTGACCTCCCCACTAAGCCGCAGACACTGCCTTCGGTGTTATGCTCTGACCGCGACATGGCGAGACAATGACTATCATAACCGCCCGGAGTCAGCAGCACATCGGCGCTAGTGGCCAATTCCGGAGTCACGGGCAATGATACGCGTCGAGTATTCCCCGACGGACACGGCAGGCCGATAGGAACGCACACATCCTCGGCTGTTACCGCCTTGCCAAGCGAGCCCGTGAGCTTAGTACGACCGCAGCTCCGTTCTCGTACATCCTTCTTGGTCTCTAGGAAGCACCTGCGGTACTCTGTCGGGGTCAGCTTTAGCTCCTTGAGCACCTTTTCCTTAAGATCCCCATAGGAAAAAGTGCCACTTAACGACTGACTGACCACAGACGTTCTGACCTTCTCAGTGAGGAAAGGCTGTATGAGAGTCACCTGCACTTCGCCTGGTACTTCAAGCATCCTTAGCAGCGAGTCGGCCATCTTAAACCATGCAGGGATCATGGTGTCATCAGCGGGCATGGGGACAAGAACAGCCTTTAAATCTTTGGCATACCTGCCTAACCCGCTCGTCTCGCTCCGTGCTTCTGCTGCATTCTGTAGAAAGCGCGCGGTCTTCAGCTTCTCGATCTCAAGCTGGACCTTAAGCGCTTCGATTTTGAGCTTCAGCTCATCTGCACGACCCATCTTATGACTGCTCACGTGAACATACGAGCCCTATCACTACCGTCCATGTTGCCAAACTCCCAGAGAGTGCCGGAACGCAACTGCATTCACTCGAGAACCAAAAGAGCACAAAATGGGTCTCACCATCTGCAGCGACGCTCGTTGCCAGTTGCACCTCTGGCTCCTTGGCTTGCAGTCCTCGTCGAAGCCTCGTCTCGCAAGTGTCCAGGCTCACAATGGATGACCCCAAATCTCGGCGTGGCGATGAACTGCAGGGTCACCTACAGCAGCACTGTTGTCGCGCGGCACCAAAGTTCTTTCTCGGTGATCCGACACCGTCGCCTCATTCACGGCGCCAAGGCTTTCTGCTATCGCCGCTAACTTTTCGCCGCGGCTCCCTTACCGAAGCGCTGCCCACACGTCCGCTGCTTGCAGCCGTGCCTTGTCTCGTCCTTGCTCGACCGTGCACCCGAGGACTCCGCTGCAGGCGTCTTCAGGCAGCTTCCTTCTCCTCCACGAGGTATTCCAGCACCTTCACTCGTTCGGAAGCTGGACGTTGGGCACTTCTCGTGCCGCTCTTGCGGTGGCGCCCGACTCCTCAAAGTCGGCGCAGTGGTGACGACGACGCCAGCTCACCTCCACCGAGCTGCAAACGTCTTCGCTGCGGGCTGTTCGAACCTGGAGTCGACGGCGCCAGTTAATTTCCCACTGCGCCGAAAAGCGTCTGTCCAGGCTGAAGCCTGAACCTCCGCTGTCTCTGCCAGGGAAGAGGAACCACCTTATATACCCTGGTTGCTCCGCCCCTGCATCCCCGACAGCCAATCACAAACGGCGATCGACACTCCGACCTCGCGCCAACAAAAGAAAACCGTGAACAACACAGTGGGTACGCTTGCTGCGCACCACGCCGTGGGGGAGGGCGCCAGCCTAACCAGGTGGCGACTACAGACATTCCTGGACATGCTGCCTAACACCCGTCAAACCGGTTTCCAGTTAGCCCGTTCCCAGCTGTACAATGAACTTCCACAATGGTCGCCACCTGCCTAGCATGTCCGCCACGTGGCTTTGCGCCTTCTCACAAACCCGAACCCCATTCCACATTGTTTGAGGCCGGCACAGGGCGATAGCGATACCCCGCGCTTCCACGTCCCGCATATGCGCGGCCACAAGCAGCAACGCAATGCTCGCACCCCTGAGACTGACTCCATAGGTCAAGAACATTCCCAGAATGAGCATCACTAACTAGTGCTTTCCCTAAATAATCAATAACTGATGTGTCATCACTTCGTTCAAAGTCTCTATGATTTTGAACGAAGTGATTGTGAACGAATCTCTATGACTAGACCGATGGTCTTTTGCGTCCCTGGGACACGACCAGGTGAAAAAAACAATCTATGGTCCGAGATACCCGGCTCAACAGCAATAGTGCATTTAGGAAAAAATTCACTGACAAAAAAACGAAAAAGGTCCAGAAGTGCTTGCTCTCTAGTAAAATCACATACAATTTGTTCAACATTCAAAGCAAGCGTTATATCAAGAATAGCACCCGTATTGGCGCGTTCACCGTACGCCAAATGTTTCCAGTTTATGCATGACAAATTAAAGTCTCCGGTTATTATGATATTTCGTTTCCAAAACTGCACTAATTGATCACACAGTCTAGGAAAAAAAGACACATCAGCATCAAGTGCCCTATAAGCTGCACAGAGTACAAACGACAACTCATTTGTTGTGATGTTTAGAAACAAGCTGTCATGATCTTCGATTTGCTGCATGACATCAACATGTATACCAGACTTGGCAATCACTGAAATTCCCCCACCACGTGAACCACGATCGCTTCGATATATGCCAAAACCAGGCGGCATAATTTCACCATCACAAATGTTTTAATTTAACCAGGTCTCAGTCGAAACCACCAGGTGAGGGTTGTAAGTAAGTAACAAAATTTCCAGTTTATCTATTTTGTTGACAATGCTCCGAGCATTCACGAAAAGGATACGCAAAATTTTGTCAGATATCTGTGATCGCTATGAGACGGAAGCCTGGCTGTCAGCAGGTAGAACTGGAAGATGTGTGGAAGACGCATAATCCCATACGTGAAGCGTTTTTTCAATGCGATGTTTATCATGTACGAGTGACACTTTCTTAATTTCTTAGTTTGCCATACCTGTTTTCTTTTTCTTAGAGTTTGCAAAGAGTAATCATTTTGGATAAAAATGTTCGTCCCTTTTAACTTTCCAAATCTGCCGAGCACCTTCTGTTTCTCAAGATAGTCCTGAAAATAAAGAATAACCGGGCGATTTGACGGGGATTTCCCAAGCCGGTGAATTCTAGCTACTGATTCGCAATTTATTCCAAGTTTATCACAAAAAACTTCAGTTATAACTTTGCGCAGGAGTACTTCTTCAGATTCATTCGACCCTTCCGTAATTCCAAAGACAACCAAGTTATTTCGACGATTTCGGTCCTCCATTGCAGTAAGCTTACTTCGTTGCTGCATGATAGTGTTTTGAAGCCTGATGACATGATCATATAGGCTATCCATGGCACCAGCTTTCTCACTCACTTCATTCAGTTCTCGACTTTCTCTAAACACCCACCGAATTTGTTATGAACCTTTTCATTTTGAGTAAGTTTCAATTTTACTTCCTTAAAGCCGCTACGGATAGCCTCTTGACATTCAGGTGCGGATCCTCCATCCGGTTCCACGAGAACAGCGACGTTAAGCAGTGTAGTTACATTTTTAGCAGCAAGCTTTCGGTGAAATGCACTGCGGGTGCGGCGCAGGTGGTGCGAGGTGGAGAAGGGGACACATGCAATAGGAGCAACTCCTGTTCCGAGCGTGTGTTCCTTTTTTCATCCTGCTTTCTAGCGCTCAGCACACAATTTATTTACAAGATATGTACAACGAGTGGATTCCTTCGAAGCTTTCTCTCTTGGCATTTATATTAGTCACGCTAACACCTGTCACCCAACTAACCCTACACTCTATCCTTCTTTTTTTTCATTTTCCCCCTTTTTTTGTTATTGTTCGCACGTGCTGCTCTTCTCCTCTCTTTCTGAGGACGGGGGAGAGTGTGCAAAGGTGTACATAAACGAACGCTGGAGAAGGCACTCGCCGTCCTGACGAAGACAAGTCCACATGTCGAAACGTTGACTCCTGCAACATTCCCTGTTCTAAATCGCATTTCGCGATCTGTTCATCGATTCAAGCATCCCTCTTCCCCTGAGCTTCTCTTCTAGTTTGGAAATATGTAAGCGGAGCGCATTGTGAACGTGCTGTTGTTGTTGGTTCCACCAGTCCCACAGAACATTCGGTCGCAGGGCGTTCTTCTTATAGCTGTACGCTCCGATGACGTGACGCCGCTCACAGGTATGGCATGCGTGGCGAAGTTCATGTTGACAGGTTTGCCTACTGCTTCGGTAAAGTGGCGTTGTATTTCTGTGTGCAGGCTAGCGAGCGGGTGCAGGCCAATTTGGGGGCTCTGCGGTCAGCTGAAAAGCTGGCCAACTTTACCACCATGCGTGCAGTGGCTGAAGGCATGTGCGAAGCTGGAGGTGTCGTACCCCTGAATCCACTAGGCGTGTGACAATGGCTGCCATGGTCCGGAAGACACATTACGTCCTAAGGGGCTTGCGTACTGCAACACACATTGTGATTTATAGGAACTCTGATGTACTAATAAAGCTGATTTTGGCCACCTACCATCACGTTGCAGTTATCCCAACATACGTTCATTAGGGGTGCGTGTTTTCTTAATAAAGCAACAAACAGTGAAGCGTAGAAAAGCATAGGGGAAGTTAGATCGGACGCGTTGTCGGAAGGTCGTGGGTTCGGTTCACACCGAAGGCACGTTTGTCTTTTCGTCCACTTAATTTCTTTTCAACTTACCTCGAAATTACAATATCATGATTACGAATGGGAATAACTTCCCATATGCTTTGCTAGGCTACAATGTTTGTTGTTTCATTGACTTGTTTTTAACAAATAAAAGCGACCTCTTCACCCCCTTCCCTTTCGTTATTTCATAGCTTGGGCCTCGTTGCGACAGACTTGGTGCCTTAGGTAGCATATGAGGGTATATTGGGCAGCAGCCACCTCGACATAAGATAACGTTCTACGTGGCGCCTCCAGGCAGTAAGAGTGTTACACTCGCCGCTATGTCTACGAGTGGCGCTGCCTAACACTCCCAGGTTTCCATATACATAAACACCCAATAAAGTGGACGGAGGGACGACCGCCGTCGTAGCTCAGTGGTAGAGCATCGGACGCGATATCCGAAGGTCGTGGGTTCGGTTCCCACCGAAAGCAGGTTTGTCTTTTCGTCCATTTAATTTCCTTTCTACTTACCCCGAAATTACAATATTGACGCGTGCGTTCTATGAAGGCACAAAGACGACGACGACGACTGGCGTTTTCAGTGAACTCCGGCTAGTGGGGTTAGGGGTAAATTGGACTCCGAAGAAGACGAAGAAGAGTTTTCTCTTGTAGTGGCGTCAACACGCTGTTTTCCTTGTCTCCTTCAACGGTGTTGTCACTTGTTCGCGTTGAACCGCGACACTGGTGGAGGTGCGGGGTAACCTGTCTGATGTTCCGCACTCCTCCCGGGAGCCGTTCATCCAGCCCATCACCTATTACGACTCCTGTACACCGCTTCAGTCGGCGGTTGCTAGGCCTCGCTCCGGAGCATACCCCCCTTCAGGAAAGCTCGTCCAGGCGCTGTGAACCTCTGCCAATGGCGAACGCTAGCCACACGCAGCTACCTCAAGTTCCACCGGCCAGCGCTACTGAGAGCCCGTCCCAGGTAACCCTTCTTCAGCCACTGATTCCCGATCGCTTTCATGGTGGTGCGCATGAAGACGTTGAAGACTGGCTTGACCAGTACGAACGTGTTGCCAGGGTCAATGGCTGGAACGAGGAAAAGAAGCTCGCCCATGTGTATTTCGCTCTTGACGGCAGTGCTCGTACGTGGTTTGAGAACCGTGAAAATAGCATCAACACATGGGAGGATTTCCAACGTCAGCTCATTGAGACATTTGCTAGTGTCGACCGACGGGACCGTGCTCAGCAACTAATTGAGCTGCGGATACAGAAACCGAACGAAACTGTGGCCATGTTTGCTGAAGACATGACTCGCCTGTGTCGTCGAGCTGACCCCAACATGACAGAGGACAAGAGGTTGCGCTACCTGATGCGTGGCGTAAACGAGCAACTATTCGCCGGGCTTGTGCGCTATCCCCCGACTACAGTGGCTGACTTCATTAAGGAAGCCACTAGTATTGAACGAGCGCTCCATCTAAGGTCCAGGCAGTACGATCGCTTGTCGACTGGCTTCCCTATAAACGCCGCTGCGATGACCATGGACTACCACAGCTCGCTGCGTGATGTAATCAGAGAGATCGTCCGTGAAGAAATCCAGAAGCTTCGGCGATCGGAAATGGAAACCCCTATGGCGTCTGTGGCTGAAATCGTACGTGATGAAATTAGCCACGCATTCTCTGCAGGCGATGCTGGTCGCGAGCAGCGTCCGATAAGTTACGCCGACACTGGCCGATATCCACCACCTTACGAGCAGCATCCCATAACTTACGCCGACACTGGCCGATGTCCACCACCTGTTACGCCCGCACCACCGTACCGCCAGCCGCTGAGAGCCGCACCACGGTCGTCGCCGCCACAAGAAGCTCTCAGACATGCGCCCGTTGTGCCGATGCCATCCTACCGCCCGCCACAGTCACCTGCATTTTGGCCACCGCCGCAAGACGAAGTTTGGAGACGTCCGCAAAATCGAAGAATGGACGCATGGCGCACTGTGGATAGGCGCCCCCTATGCTTTAACTGTGGAGGTGCCGGCCATCTCTCCCGCAATTGTTGGTATCGAGACGCCTCATTTCGACCCCTTCGGTCATGGTATGACAGCCGACGTACCAGCGATGACTACACGCCACGCCGCGACGATGCTGAGCTTTCACGACCTCTTGTAACGCGCGCTCAGAACGATGACACTCCGCCGAACCGCCCGCCCGAGTTTGGTCGACGGTCACGCTCTCCGTCTCCAGCCCACTCCGCGCCTCTAAATGGACGTGCTTCTGCTGAATTCCGGGGAAGAAGGTCGCCAAGCCCACGGCGGGGAAACTAACGGCGGCGACCTCTCGGGGTAAGGTTGCAAGCCGGGAACAAGACGACGAAAAGCCCCCCATGAATCCGCTACCGAAAGCCGTTAAGCCAAGAAATTCTGATATCGACGAAATCGTGAGTGCAGATGTTATTGTTTCCGTTGACGGACAGCAAGTGACCGCCTTAGTCGACACTGGAGCAGATTATTCCATAATGAGTCAAGAGCTAGCCGACCGCCTTAAGAAAGTTAAAACGCCATGGACGGGACCGCATATTAGAACAGCAGGTGGCCAATTGCTCATGCCTGCCGGAAGGTGTACTGCTAGAGTCAACATAGGCGATTCTTCCTTTGTGGCAACCTTCGTCGTTCTTTCAACGTGTTGTAAAGATTTGATCATAGGCATGGATTTTTTGAGGGAATACGGAGCAATAATCAGCATTCCGGACCGCTTGGTAACTTTTCAAGAGAGCCCTGACTTAACTCACTTCTTACCGCCACAACGCAACTCATTTCGGGTAATCGAAAACGCCCTGGTCGTCCCACCGCGGTCATGTGTCCTTGTTTCTGTGGCGTGCGACGAACAGTTTAATTGTGAAGGAATTGCAGAACAAATTACTCCCTTATTATTTACACACGGCATCTCAGTCGCACGAGGAATTGTAAATGTTATCGATGGGCGCACGAACTTATTAATAACAAATTTCAGCCCCGAGCGACGGCACTTACCAAAGGGCACTGCTGTGGCCTATTATGACGATGTCGCTGATGTTCGTGGCTGCTTTTCTTTGCTTGAAGAAGGCAATGCGCAAGACCCAGCACCTGTGCTTGATCTAAACCCTACTTTGCCGCAACCCGAACGAGAACGGCTTCTTGCGCTATTAGCCGAGTTCAGAGACTGCTTTGCGTCGACGTCGAAAGTTGGTCGGACACCACTTACGAAACACCGGATAATTACAGAGGACACAGCGAGACCAATACACCAAAACCCTTATCGTGTGGCCCTAAAAGAACGTGAGGCGATCCAACAGCAGGTTGGCAAAATGCTCGAAGACGACGTAATTCAACCTTCCAAGAGCCCCTGGGCGTCCCCTGTAGTTTTAGTTAAGAAGAAGGACGGCAGCCTACGGTTTTGTGTGGATTACCGAAAGTTGAATCAGGTGACAAAAAAAGATGTATACCCGCTTCCCCGCATAGACGATTCACTCGACAGGCTTCGCAGCGCTCGTTACTTTTCATCAATGGACTTGAAGAGCGGGTATTGGCAAATTGAGGTAGACCCGAGAGATCGCGAAAAAACCGCCTTTGTCACGCCGGATGGGTTATACGAATTTAAAGTCTTGCCTTTCGGCCTATGCTCTGCACCTGCTACTTTTCAACGACTAATGGACACTGTACTTTCGGGGCTCAAGTGGAAAACCTGCTTAGTCTATCTGGACGATGTCATAGTGTTTTCTGCAACGTTTGAAGAACACCTTGAACGGCTTGAAGCGGTTTTGCACTCAATACGGTCCGCCGGCCTCACCTTGAAGCCGGAAAAATGTCACTTCTGCTTCGAGGAACTACAGTTTCTAGGTCATGTCGTCAGTCGTGCGGGAGTCCGCCCGGATCCTGGAAAAATTGCCGCAGTCTCCCAGTTTCCAATACCATCTGATAAGAAGGCTGTGAGGCGCTTTCTGGGCCTCTGCGCGTATTATCGGCGATTTATTGCTGATTTCGCTCGCATTGCATCGTCCTTAACTCGTCTCACGAGAGATGATGTCGCTTTTGTATGGGGCGCCGAAGAGCAAGCTGCGTTTGAGGATTTGCGCAACCGCTTACAAACGCCCCCTGTCCTTGCCCACTTTGACGAGACAGCTCCTACGATACTTCACACTGATGCGAGCAATGTTGGCCTCGGAGCTGTCCTTGTACAGTGGCAGGAAGACACGGAACGAGTAATCGCGTATGCAAGCAGAACGCTCTCGCGAACAGAAGCCAATTACTCGACGACCGAAAAAGAATGCCTCGCCGTTGTATGGGCTGTTACGAAATTTCGTCCCTATTTGTACGGCCGGCCTTTCAAGGTTATCAGTGACCACCATTCGCTCTGTTGGCTTATAAACCTTAAAGATCCGTGCGGACGATTAGCACGCTGGAGCCTCAGACTGCAAGAGTTCGACATGACGATCATGCACAAGTCGGGAAAACGACACACAGACGCTGACTGCTTGTCTCGGTCGCCCATAGAGTCGGCTTCCTCCGATGAAGACGAAACAGCATTCCTCGGTCTTCTCGACACGTCTACCATAGCACAACAGCAGCGTGACGACCAGGACTTACTTGACCTAATTCATTTCTTGGATGGACGAACTCGGACCGCACCTAAAGCTTTCGCAAGAGGATTATCATCGTTCTGCTTACGGAACAACGTGCTATACAAAATGAACTTCTCATCAAGCGGATCCAGCTATCTGCTCGTCGTTCCAGCTGCCCTTCGTAGTGAAGTACTACACGCATGTCACAACGAGGTCACTTCTGGGCACTTAGGCTACACGCGAACACTGAACAGAGTGCGACAGAATTACTATTGGCCAAGACTTCCCGCTGCCGTGAAACATCACGTTCGAACTTGCATGGATTGCCAACGACGCAAGTCACCTCCAAGAAAACCGGCCGGTTTGCTACAACCCGTTCAAGTCCCGCAAATTCCGTTTCATCAGATCGGAATGGACCTCCTGGGCCCGTTTCCTGCCTCTAATTCTGGTAACCGCTGGGCCATTGTAGCGACTGACTATCTGACTCGCTACGCCGAAACGAAGGCTATCCAGAGAGGCACAGCAGCGGAGGTAGCCCGATTTTTCATAGAGAACATTGTGCTGAGACATGGCGCCCCTAGCATAGTCATCACAGACCGAGGCACAGCTTTCACTGCTGCACTCTTAAGCCACGTTCTGATGCTCAGTGGCACGGCTCATCGAAAGACAACGGCCTACCATCCCCAAACCAACGGACTGACTGAGCGCCTCAACAAAACACTCGAAGACATGTTGTCAATGTATGTCGATGTCGAGCACAAAAATTGGGACGAAATTCTGCCGTATATAACGTTCGCTTACAACACAGCTAAGCAGCAAACCACACGGATGACCCCATTCAGCCTTGTCCATGCACGGGAAGTGAGGACGATGCTCGATGCCATGTTACCACACGAACCTGACGACATTGACACGGACGCCGAGGCATTCACACAACGCGCAGAAGAAGCTAGGCAGCTCGCACGGCTCCGAATACAGCAACAGCAAGTGCACGACGCAGGCCGCTATAATGTACATCACACGCCTGTTACTTATGAGACCGGTGACAAAGTATGGGTCTGGACACCTGTACGAAAACGAGGACTATCCGAAAAACTTCTGAGGCGCTATTTCGGACCCTATCGTGTGCTGCGACGACTGAGTGAAGTGACATACGAAGTCATTCCAGATAGCCCTTGCACAAGCCGCCGCCGGCATCGTTCTGAACTCGTGCACGTAGTCCGCATGAAGCCCTATGTCAGCGAGTGATTGTGCCACAGACTACTTTCAAAAAGTGACGCTAATTGTTTAGCATCGGGGCGATGCTCATTTAGGGAGAGGCGAATGACGCGTGCGTTCTATGAAGGCACAAAGACGACGACGACGACTGGCGTTTTCAGTGAACTCCGGCTAGTGGGGTTAGGGGTAAATTGGACTCCGAAGAAGACGAAGAAGAGTTTTCTCTTGTAGTGGCGTCAACACGCTGTTTTCCTTGTCTCCTTCAACGGTGTTGTCACTTGTTCGCGTTGAACCGCGACAATATCATAATTACGAATTGGAATAACTTTCCCTATACTTCCTAGGCTACAATGTTTACTGTTTCATTAACTTCCTTATATATATATATATATATATATATATATATAACGAAAGGCAAGGGGGTCAAGGGCTCGCTTTATTTGTTACAAGTTAATGCAACTATATATGGTTCATTCCTCGCCAACTGTCCCAGCTGTGGCGCTCGAAAAATTCCAAAAAAATACAGGGAAATAAGCCTTCCACAGCACTTCCCGGAAATATGTTGGGCAAGAAAAATATTTTAAGCTTGTGAGGGTCATTTGAATTTCGCGAAACGGCGGAAAACAAGGCGCCAGAAAAAAAAATTCCTGAAAATCAACCAATGTGCCAATCGTTTTCAAATATGCATTTTTGCATTCTCATAGCACTTATCTTCACTTATAAAAATGTTTCACATATTGTGTTCATGTTCCTCGCTGCTTAGGGCCGAGGAGAAAATGGTAAAATTGTAGAGTTCTGGGGAATTTTTTCCTGAAAAGCGGTTTTGCAAGAAAACGTGCAAATATTTTTTTGCAACTCTCCATAAGAGGTACATGAAAGGGAAAATTAGCATCCACCCGTTTTGTAGCACAAGGCTACAAGGAAATCCATACGGATTTCTCGGTTTATGAGAAATCCGTTTGGATTTCCTTGTAGCCTTGTGCTACAAAACGGGAGGATGCTAATTTTCCCTTTCATAAACATTACTCCACCTTGCGGGTTTCCGCAGAACTCCCTTGACATATAAGAGGTACATTAGTATAAAAAGTACTTTTTGTCTACGTGCTGTGCAAAGGCTCTGAAATAAGTATGTAAACTTGATAAAAACGCCATTTCCTCCTATTTTTAGGCGTCAATTGCACCCTAAGGTGGTCCATGAAAAAATAATCAAAACAGGGCCTATAGTTGAGCAATGTAAGCGCTTTCGAAAGAGCAAGTTTCAGCGAGGTAATTTTCGTATTCTTTGAGAAAAAATTTTTCAAGTTCAGACCCACAACTGTCCTTCTATTGGTCAGTGATTCGCCTTCTCCTTATGGACTGCTGGCGGGAAACACAAACCATCTTGCCTTGCCGCGTAAAATAAAAGGTAGCGCGTGTGCAGCTTGTGGTTTTTCTATGTTTTCGTTTCTACCTCAGCTTCCGTTTCCTATATAAAAAGCGACAACAACACAGGGACACATTTAACTGTACGCTTGGCTTACAAACCACCGTCTCTTAATAACAAGCAACGGTACCTTTTGCGTGCTGTTCTGACTATGAGAAATAATGAACTGTAAAGCGTATGTACCTGCGAAGCATAAGACCTTTCAAAGAAGCAGATTTTATCAACGTAATTTGTGTTTTCTTTAGGAAAAACACTTTCAAACTGGTTGTTCTTTCTTTTTCGCTCCAGCAGTTTGGTATCTCCTAACAGTATGTTGTGGGGCAATAGAAATCAATTTACCTTGCCGCGTAAAATAAGAGATGGCGTGTCCGTAGCTTATGGCTTCGGAATCTTTTCTTTCTCTTACGTCGACATTTTATTCTTATATAAAAGGCAATATCAAAGGAAGACATTTAACGACACGCTTCGCTTGGAAACCGCGATGCCCCCTCAATAACAGCGGTACATTTAGCGTGCTGCTTTGACAAGCAGTTCGCTGAACGGGAAACGAGGAGGAAAAGTGGGGCGCCAGCGTAGCCTCTAATAGTGAATCCAAACCACGAAAACACAAGTCCTTGCCTCGATGGACAGCGCAGCACGTGATGACCCGCCGCGTATTCATGCCACCTGTACGTCGTCGGCGACGCTCACAAACGGAAACCACTAAGCTTTTGTTCACATCAGGATTTTTGCGGTAGCAAGCCGACTCATCACGCTCGAATAGAATATCTAAGTGTGTTAACACGCATTGTTTCTACATTACGAGCACGTTTCGCCTTCGCAATCATAGCACACCACTGATGCCTGTATGGAACAAAAAAAGAGCAATTTTGTTGCAGCCTGACCATCGCCAACCGTCGTTTTCTTCAGCCGTCTTTTAGCTTGGAGGCCGGCTCTTCGTCTACCCTTGCTTGCTTGCATAACAGCTCACCGTGTGACTTTAAATTCGTGCTCCTAGTGGCGCGCGTGAAACGCTGAAATTGATTTGAAGCCCATTGTGAAACTGCACGCGTAGGAGGTTGCATATGAGATTTACAGTAGCACGTGAGGTGCTCACTATCGGCTTCACTCAGTGTCTGTGAGGGTCGCGGACGACGTGCAGGCAATGTTGTACACGTTCCTCCAAAACAAGAACGAAAACTCGTTCGCCGTTCCTTCCCAATTTTTCAATTCCCGTTACAAGTTCCTTTAATCAGAAAGGAACGCGTTCCAGTTACATTTCGAAAATTGGAACGTGTCGTTACATTAACGTTAGATTTGATTTCTAAAACTGAAAATTAATCCTGCCGCAAATTAAAGTGAACATATCAAATCTCGCATCGACCTATGTATAGGTGAATAATTTCAACGTCGCCGGCGGCATATTATCTTGAGACAAAGAAACATCCAAGGAAACGCTCCGAGGCAAGTATGTTCAAGTAGCATCGAACATACTACGGACAACTCCACTGTAACTTTGACGCTAGTCTATTACCAGTGCGACACTTTCCACTTGAGCCTTCAGATGCGTAGCCAGGATACTGCGCCTCCCATATGCAAATAGGTAGTTGCTCACATGCACCAGTGCATGTAACAGCGGTACATCTGACACTAAAAACTAGTAAAATAGACCTTTTGTTCAGGATAGCATGTAAAGATTTGTGCACGACCCATAGCATCACGCGCTAATACTGGAACGAAATTCCCCAATGTCGTCAGCCTTCCCGATCCTACGCGATTTTTCTCAGAACTGGTGGCCCTTGTAGCATTTTCATAAACTATTCGGCAATTCTGGATATATTGCTTTTACTAAGTTGTAATCACTTTAAAGTATTTGTGATATACTAAACTTTCTTTTTTAATTATAGCTGCGTTGAGTGTATGCCGGCGTGAGGAATTTTAATAATACTATCTGCTGCGTTTACCGCCGAAATAAATAAGACGGGACTGTTTTCTTCTTTTATTCGTGGCTTTAGAAATAAGCGTTATTTGCCTGTTCAATTTGTAGGCACAACGACATTAAAGCAAGGCTGAAATCCTGCTGTGGCGCAGGAAATGAATAAGAAAATAAATGGCCTCACGTGCACAATTTGACGGGATGCTAACCGAAAATGACCCACACCACACAAGCATAATTGACTAATTAACAGGGCGTTCCTGAGTAGCTAACCCCTTGATCGCTTAGTGATGATAGCAATGAAACCA
The DNA here is from genome assembly GCA_013339685.2 of Hyalomma asiaticum. NCBI lineage: Eukaryota > Metazoa > Arthropoda > Arachnida > Ixodida > Ixodidae > Hyalomma > Hyalomma asiaticum. Next base: position 154,912 of record CM023482.1, on the reverse strand, counting down.
TAGTTTTTATTAGAAACAAACTGGGCATCTTCGAACATAATTAACCAGGTCCGAATTAGAGCGATGCTAAATTCGTTCAGCATTACAAACACGGACGCACGCACGTAAGCATGTTCTGCACACTTTCGCGTTAGCACGTCTATATATTCTTTCGACAAGCCTCTCGTTTCTGCTTTTTGCCGAGGGCATAGGGCTGTTGACCCTATAATAAGGCGCGGCCCGTTAAGTTCAATTAAAATACCTGGAAGTGATTGACGCACAGAGTGTCTTACAAGTATTGACAGCTATGGCCGTAACCGCCTTCTCAGAACCATTGCGGGGAGAGGCGATATAGCAAAGCACGCGGTGACAGTGTTAACGGGATAGCGTTAGAGAGCTCGTTCCGCAGAAAAACCGCCGTCGGTGTCGGCGTCTCCACGCGTCTCTTGTTGGCGAAAAATCGGCCGTGAGCGAAAAATAACAGCTCCAAAATTGGACAAATATGTCCATCTAGCGGAAGACATATCAAGCAATGTCTCGACTACCATGGTCTCCGAGACGGCGAGAGCGCCCGCCATCTCGGAGGCCATGCGACTACAGCGGTCTCGTCGGATGCTGTGCATCCACTTGTTTAGCATTTCATTCTCACGACACCATTAAAGAAGTAAAGTACTGCAATTGCCATTTCACCGATCACAAGGCGATGCTTGTTGCGGTTGGCCAGAAGAGGTCTCCAGAAGAACAAATCGAACAGCTGCCAGATAGTTAACGCACGAAGGACGACAGAATGTGACCATTTACGAATAAAAGTGTCCAGCCTATACGCGCAGTTCATAATACAGGACCATGTGACTACACCACTGTACGAAATTTTCATGAAGTTGATATAAAAGTGTTGATATAAAAGTTGATATATAAACCTCTACCATTACTATAGATACACTGCAAACAAAAATTTTCCGAGGTGGGACTAAATGACCTGTCCTCTAGCGCATTTCCGATAAGAGTTTAATATACTCCGGTCATGCGGAGTAAAAGGTTTACTCCGCTTGACCGGAGCTTTTGCTTAGATTGCTGGGAGTAATGTTTACATCCATGGGGGGCTTTTGCGGGTTGCTATGGGAGTATGTGTTTACATCCATCGCGGAGCTCTTGCGGGTACCTATATGTGAGTCTATGTTTAGATCCATTTAGGAGCTTTTGCTGAAGGCAGCTAAGCCTAGGCGTGGTCCTAGACAATTCCTTGTATAATTTTATTAATATTCGATCTACCTGGGTAAATTTGGCATCCTTTGGTCCTTTCTCCTTCCGGTCGATAATCTTGACGTTTGCTTTCCGATAATCCTGGTTTGTCCGCATAAAAATCTTGATAATATCGGAAGCCTAAAACCACGTCAACACTGGCGGGGTGGTGGTGCCCCAGCCACTTCATAATCACTGACCAATAGAAGGACAGTAGTGGGTCTGAACTTCAAACATTTTTTCTCAAAGAATACGAAAATTACCTGGCTGAAACTTGCTCTTTCGAAAGCGCTTACATTGCTCAACTATACGCCCTGTTTTGATTATTTTCTCATGGACCACCTTAGGGTGCATTTGACGCCTAAAAATAGGAGGAAATGGCGTTTTTATAAAGTTTACACACTTATTTCAGAGCCTTTGCACAGCACGTAGACAAAAAGTATTTTTTATACTAATGTACCTGTTATGGACAGTTGCTGAAAAATATTTGCACGTTTTCTTGCAAAACCGCTTTTCAGGAAGAAAATTCCCCGAAGCGCTAAAATTTTACAATTTCACGCTGGTCCTAAGCAGTGAGGAATATTAACATAAATTGTGAAACATTTTTATAAATGAAGATGAGTGCTATGAAAATGCGAAAATGCATATTTGGAAACGATTGGCAAATTGATTGATTTTCAGTAATTTTTTTCTGGCGCCTTGTATTTCGCCGTTTTGCGAAATTCAAATGACCCTCACGAGCTTAAAAACCTTTTCCTACTTAAAATATTTGACGAAAGTGCTGTGGAAGTAAGGCTTACTTCCGTTTAATTTTTTGGATTTTTTTGAAAGAAGTTTATTTTTGTCGAGCGCCACAGCTGGGACGTTGGCGTGGGATGACCCATATATATATAGTTTGGCGAAGCAGGGGGCTTCGGCTGCCGCATCAGTATGAGGCCATAGTCAAAAGAAGGGGCGTGCAAGACACGGACACAAGGGGAGAAGTGAACAACACGAACGCCGACTAACAACTGATGCAGAGCACAGAAGCGAAAAAGAAAGAAGACAAACTGCTTATCTGCGCATGCTCGGAATGGTAGCGCCCCTTGTCAAACGGTTACACGTGCCAGTCTTCGCGATAGACAACTACTAAGGCATTCTATCTACTCTCTGTTTAAGGTAATCGACGGCTGACTCACGCACGCACTTCCACTATTACTGATATGCCAGGCCTCGACCAATAAACGCGTCTCTTCATTCTTATGTCTGTACAGGATCTCGGTTTTGTCTGACTCGGGCGTGCAGCTACAGACCTGGCAGTGAAAAGATAGATTAGACGGCATTCCACCTGATAGCGACCTTCTATGTTCAATTAAACTTTGATTAATACAACGCGCAGTTTGCCCTACATAAAAATGGCCGCATCTAAAAGGAATCTTATAAACCACATCCGTGCGACACTCGGTAAAATTGTTCTTGGCTATGTGCTTAACCTCACTGATATCCGTTCGCTTCTTTCCTTCCATCAGCTCATTTCTTCTATGCACGGCAGCACAGACCCTTCCTAACTTATTGGGAGCCGTAAACACAACATTAACCCCATATCTACTTCCCACTTTCTTAAGCCTGTGCGAAACTGCGTGGATATACGGAATACTCACGACTCTTTTCTTGTTAATGTTACTCTCTGCAACAGCTTTCGTTCCGGTAGAAATCGACTTCTTCAGACGCTCAGCTACTGTGGCTATGGCTAGTCTAGGGTAACCTGCATCTAAGAGGCGCTCGACCTGCGCATTAATGCGAATGGTCAAACGGTGCACGCACGACTTCGAGAGGGCTGACTTTAAACAGGACAAGGCTATTCCTTTTTTACTACTTTCGAATGCTTGGAGTGAAAGCTTAACAACGGCTTAGATGCTCAGGGGAATGCTGCCAACACACGCGATTCTGCTCAAATGACAAAGAGATATCTAAAAAAATGTATTACGTTTCTCTCCGGTAGTTCTTTCGTAAACCTTAGACCATCTCCATTAAGTTTAAATGGATCGCTTACATAGGTGACGACTGATTCAAAATCATCCTTGCTACAAAATATCAAGTAATCGTCTGCATACCCAAATACCCTGACGATGTGGTCACCTAAGGCCTCTTTTCATGTAAGCTATCAAGCCTCAACGTTTCGCCGCCATGGAAATGCAGCCGCCGAGGCCGGGATTCGATCCCGCGACCGTCGGATCTGCAGACGAGTACCATAACCACTAGAGCACAGCGGCGGGGCAAGGTTCCTTTTAGCTGCGGACGTTTCTATGTAGGGCAAACTGCGCGTTCTATTTATCAAAGATTAATTGAACATAGAAGGTCGCTATCAGGTTGAACGCCATCTAATCTATCTTTGCACTGCCAGGTCTGTAGCTGCACGCCCGAGTTAGACAAAACCGAGATCCTGCACAGACATAAGAAGGAAGAGACGCGTTTATTGGTCGAGGCCTGGCATATCAGTAATAGTGGAAGTGCGTGCGTGAGTCAGCCGTCGATTAGCTTAAACAGAGAGGAGATAGAATGCCTTAGTAGTTGTCTATCGCGTTGACCTTGTGGGGCCGCGTCCCGCTCGACGCCATGTTGTGCGCGGAACGCCTCGCATACCCCCTCTGCCAGCTGGACGGAGCGGCGACCATTGCGGGGGGGGGGGGGGGGGCGCCCGCTTCGCCCATGTGGTCTTAACATAGGCTGCCATTGGGCAGCGAGAAATTCCCAGAATCTTCGCGCGTTCTGGTTTTGGCGATGCTGGGGAGAACTTGCTGGGTCTTGGAGAGGTGCGCACGTACGTTTGTGACCCTCCAGCCGACCAGGCCTTCGGTCGGATGGCGTGCCTCTGCAAGCTCCAGTGACCCACGGCAGCGGCCGGCGATCTGCGCCCATCTACGTATGTTCCTTTCTTTCTATTTTCCTTTTCTTGGGGCGCGGTCGCGGGTACGCTGGCCGGGGTTAGGCTCTCCTTCCCTGCATGGTTATTTTTGTGTGCTATTCTGTGTTCGCGTGTTGTTCAGTGTTACTGTCCTTTGTTTGTGTTCGTGTGTGTCCGTGTCGTTTATCGTTATTATTGTCCTTTCGTTTATATGTAATTCGAGTCATTCGGCCTCGTTATTGTTTGTACTATTTTAACGTTTATTAAATTACCATGCACGGAGAGTTGCGCCTAACGCTCTCCTCTTTCGCTGCGTGCGACGGTTCGTGCTGCCCTGCCTCGAGTCGGGCCGCGGGCCGAAACGCGCGGCAGCGCGGCGGTGCATGGCTGAGATAGCGAGCGCGCGGACGCGACGACCTCATTCTCTGCTCGTTGAGTGCTCGAACCCACTGCAAGGGGTTTCTGGCGGCGATGCCGCTGCTAGCAGTAGTAGTTATTGAAGCGGTATTAGCCTTCCGCTAGGAGAAGAGGGGGCGCAACATCCTAGGGGGCAAAGAAGAGGACGTTGAAGTAGGGACGCAGGCATTAAAAGATGGACGCACGTTCCAATGCAGTGTATTCTATTGTGTCCTTGTAAATAGGAACGCTACATTATTTTGGCGCAGCCGACAATCGACTACAAGATGTGGGTTACCTTCTTCCTTGACGAGGCCTCCGCGGAGGATATCATCTTTTCGAAATACCAAGCTCAAGATGAACCAGCGGTGGAACTACCTCGGGAACTCAGCTCTGCTGAACTTGTAAATGTGGTCTTGGAGAAATCTTCCATGGACACTGATCAACTACGTCGAAGAGGTGCTGTGAAAGTGAACTTGCGTCTGCAGACTTTTGACGAGCTAGTCCTTCAGCCGATGCGTCGAAAGCACTCTGGATCACGGTCTTCAACGGATGAGGTGAGCCTCATTTTGAAAGCTCTTCAGCTACAGCAAGAGCAGGTTGTACAACAGAACCAACTCGTAACGTCGCTGATCAGTTCCCTAAAAGCTGAAAAGCCCGTGCCTAAACTTGTTGAGCCAGGCGCATTTGACGGCTCGTCTTCAAGCCCAGACAGTTGGATGGAATTCTACGAATATGCCGCTGTGAAGAACAAGTGGTACTCTGACGATGACAAGATTTCTAACATGCGCACTTACTTGAAAGGCGTCGCGCGCAAGTGGTACGAGTTACGTGTTATTGAAGACGCTAACAACCCTTGGAAGGAGTGGAAGGAATCATTCTTGTCAACATTTAGGACCCATCCAGTACAAAGATGGGACACTGCACTTAAATTCAAATTCACGCAGGGCTCCCTTCTCGAGTACTTTTTTGAGAAACGCCGCCTTTTAAAACTGGCCGAGCCTTTGCTGCCACCATCTGCTGTGGTAGCCCTAATAATGCATGGACTGCACGCCGAAGTTCAGAAGCAAGCTTTAGTACGGTCCCCAAAAACTGTAGACGGGCTTTTAGAGTGTCTTCAGGACATCCAATCGACTTCCGATGAACAACATCCTGCCACTTCTAGTGGACGCTTCAGGTGGTCTGTCGCGGGCGGTTCAAGGTGCAATGAACGAGAACCGAGCCGTCTTGACAGCAGGGAAGAAAAGTCGGGCTGGCGCGCCCGCACAGGTCGTGTGCATAACATCGATACCGACGCCGAGGGTCCTTCGATGACAAAAAACTAATAAATGAGGGTGATCAGTCCGACCCGATGACCACAACTGAGACTGTTTATTTAGCTCGCTCTAGCCTACTTCACATTCCTGTGAAAGTCGGCAACAGACACATGATGGCCCTGGTAGACAGCGGTGCTTCTGTGTCGATATTAAATGCCAAGCTAGCGGATGTGAATCATATTCATAGCGGAAGAGTGCTACGAGTGCAAGGTTATGACGGAAAGGTGGCATTGCACAATCAGTGGGCTTCAGTAACCATCGACTTTCAAGGGCACAAGATAGATAGTGAAGTATTGGTGATTGAGGGCGTGACATACGACTTTCTTCTCTCCAGGCCAGATATAAAGAAACTCAAAATCAATGTTTACTGGGATGATGTGGTTTTAGTTGAAAGATTACCAAGGAACGAGACACAGGAGGGTAAAGAAGATGACCTGCGAGTTGTAAAATGTGCAACAGATATTGAAAAGGCATACCCTGAACTCGTATGTGTAGGAAACTACCCACCAGCGATGACGTCACACAAGGTCCCTTTTGAACTAACTAACAAGACCGTCATCCGCAAGTCACCTTACAACATGTCAAGAGAGCGGAAGATGTGGTTGAAGAAAGAACTACAAGAGATGCTGGACGCTGATATAATTCGACCGTCTGTATCACCTTTCGCATCTCCTATAACAATAGCGCCAAAGGAAGATGGAACTTTCAGACTCTGCACAGACTACAGGGCTCTCAATCGTCAAACCGACCTTATACCATTCCCCATGCCAAAGATAGACACGATTATAGATGAGACAGGTGGCTGCCAACATTTTTCTCGTATTGACTTATGCAAAGGCTTCTGGCAGATTCCGCTAACAGAAGAAACAAAAATGTACACTGCTTTTATAACGCCTTTTGACCTGTATGAGTATAACAGGCTTCCATTCGGCTGGAAGAACTCGCCGGCATGGTTCCAGAAGATTATGAACGAAGTTCTGAAGCCTTTCTTAGGAGTATTTTGCAATGTGTACATAGACGATATTATCGTTTTCTCAAAAACAGAGGCTGAGCATCAAGATCACTTGTCTCAGGTACTAACTGCCTTGAGCACGGCGCACCTGAAAGTCAATTTTAAGAAAAGCGCCTTCTTTCAGAAAAAAGTTGTTTTCCTTGGAAGAGTCTTTGATGGAACAACCAAAAGCACTAAACAAGAGTCTGTCGAGAGGATCTCCCAACTGGTTAAACCATACGACGTACACTCATTGCGTGTGTTTCTGGGATTAGCAGGACATTTCAGACCTTTCATAAAGGACTTTGCCATAAAAACAAGATGCCTCACACGCCTTACACAAAGGGAAGTTCCCTTTGAGTGGAACAATGAATGTGAGGAAGTTTACCGCGATTTGGTACAGAAAATTTCTGCTGACCCTGTTCTACGGATACCTGACTTCAGTTTACCCTTTGAGCTGAATACCGACGCTTCACACTACGGGACAGGTGCGGTTTTGTACCAGAAGTGTTGTGACTCATCTGGCCGTAAAAAGAGACATGTCGTGGGGTATTACAGCTATACACTGAAGCCACCTGAAGTCAACTACACCACTACTGAAAAGGAGGCACTTGCAGTCCTTAAAGCGATTCAGTACTTCCGCACTTACCTCGAAGGCACGAAGTTCACTTTGTTCACGGATCACCAGGCTCTCACTCACCTCTTGAATATGACCCAACCAAAAGGACGTATTGCCAGATGGGTGAATTACTTGCAGCAGTTTGACTTCACCATCTCCCACCGACCTGGACCTCTTTTAACTGATGCAGATGCTTTGTCGCGATTAATGATACAATCCAGCAATGAACAACCGGACGAAATTAATGAATTGAAATTGTGGGAAGGCACCGAACCTCTCACTTTTATTGAAGGTCGTTACCAAGTTCCGCCAACGCTGGTTCCTAAGGTTCTTTATTTGTACCACGACAGCCCGGAGTCAGGAGGACACGATGGATTTTGGCGCACTTACAATAAACTAGTCAAGCGATTTAAGTGGCCCCGCATGAAGGAAGATGTCAATCAGTACGTTCGTTCATGCCACATTTGTCAAGTGAATAAGGTCAAATACAAGCAGTCTACGGATGCCATGATACTTCCTTGCCACTCGAAGGTGCCTTTTGAAGTCGTCCACCTGGACTTTGCCGAACTAAATAAGAAACGAGAAGGGGTCAGAAAAACGCAAGCGTTTCTTCTGGCCATAGATGAATGCACACGAATGGTCGCGGCACGCGCAGGAAGAGAAGACGCAAATAGCGTCATCGCTCTCCTCGAAAGAGATATGTTTAGGACAACGAGGACGATCGTGTGTGATAACGGTCCAGCGTTCAGGAGCGAAAGATTAGCAGGATGGGCTCGAGAACATAATGTATCGATCAAGTTCTGCGCGCCATACCACCCCGCGGCGAACGGACTTGCAGAGCGTGCGATACGGGATGTAAAGCAGTTCATGAGGATGTACGAAAATTTCCCTGGTGGATGGAAATGCTCTTTAGAAGCGGCCGTTAGGCATCATAACCGCTCCTACACCACTGGCTTGGGATGTAGTCCACAGTTCGCTTCATCAGGAGAAGCCCCTATTTTGCAGGCGGATCGTGAGTTGGGACTCCTAGAAAATCTCAAGATCATCGAGGAGCGGAAAGAAAAAGCGTTGGGAGGGAGGTACCGTACCCGAATGAAGCGAAATTTTGACAAGAGACATAACTCGGAAATTCCAGACATCCAGGTCACTGACCTCGTTCTAGTTAGGAAGGGAGTGAAAGATGTCAACGCAAAATTTTACGGTCCTTATTCTGTGACAAAGACAGCCTCTCAGCAAGGAATACTGAAGACGGTTTGGTATATCGGCGAGCACGGATCAGTTGAATGTGCTTCAATTGCAAATGTTTTCAAGTATTACCCCAGGAGGGGATAGCAAAAGAAACCTGGAAGTGTGAAGCGGTATTAGCCTTCCGCTAGGAGAAGAGGGGGCGCAACATCCTAGGGGGCAAAGAAGAGGACGTTGAAGTAGGGACGCAGGCATTAAAAGATGGACGCACGTTCCAATGCAGTGTATTCTATTGTGTCCTTGTAAATAGGAACGCTACAGTTATTAATAGAAGAACCCATACATTTTGGCGCCCAACGTGGGGCCAGGGGCCTAGCCCTTGGTCGCTCAAACGACGAGCAGGTGTCGGCGGAGTGAAGAAGTTGCGTTCGGTAACCAGCGTAAAATGCACTTTGGTTGAGCGTGGCCGTCTCTGCCGTGTATCGCGCGTATCTCTTTCTTTGCCTGTTCATTCTTTTTCTCTGTCGATGTATCGTGGTGTGAGGAGAGGCAAATGTCACTTCTCAAAAGGATTGGTAACCCGCTTCGAAGTTGTGTGAGGCGAAGGGTGGACGAGGAAAGGCGTGGTGCAAGTTGCCACTGAGATGCAGCAGTTCGTTCTTGGTGGCGGAAACTCGTTGGATTGACCAAGGCTTCCATCATGCCATGGCCGGGAGATTGACCATCGTGTCTCTCGTGCAACGTTCAAGTCGGTGACTCCAACGGTTTTCTTTAGACTTCGCGTCGTGAGCGCCTTTCTTCACTAAATTCAGAACCAGTAAAGGAATAGGTGACGTACTATTTCTTGCCCGGGTCGTCGAAAGTCTCTTTTCTTTGAAAGTTGACGGCGCGGTTCGGTGCACGTAGCCGACTTGCACCGAGGGAGGCAAAGATGGCGGAAAGGCCGCTGAGAGAACAAAGAGGTAGAAGGAAGGCCATCTTCCATGAATAGCCCTTCGGGCACCTGTGTCTTCGCGCACGCAGAAGGGGAGAGCGTTCCAGCGTCCCCGCGGCTGGAGAGAAGGAAGCCATTGTGGCGATAATCAGCCGGCCGGTCGGGGTGAAAGGATGAAAGAGAGAGGGTCCATCCTCACTGGGCTTTCCTCAGGAATCTGGTTTTTTCTTGTTTGTTGTTCTTTTGCTTTTTCTTTTTGTTGGCCCGAAGAGCGACGTAGTTGACGGCAGAGTGACCCATGTGTACATAATGTAAATAGTTTTTTTCGCAGTTTTGTTTTTCGCCTCCGGGAGGCGAGGCGCCTGAATGTGTTGGTACTGCACATGGCGCGCGCGCGGTATCGTTGTCTGGTTTTGCGACGAGCGCGGGTTCTGGGCCCGAAGTGGCTTGTGTAGCCGTGGCCTAGGAGAGAAAGGGGTTCACTCTGCGCGGTCCATACGAGCTTGGCCACAGTATCATGCCACCTTCGCGGTCAGCGCCGTGTTTGCACGCGTCGGCAGTGGCACCCCCCGACAACAGAGGAGAGCGATTGCGCGCCCCTGCGATAATTCTAGCCAGTCGTCAGAGCGGAAGGCTTTAGTTGAAGTCACTGTGCTCTGCGATTGGGCACGGTGCAGTGTGAATGCTCAGCTGTCCCCGTCCCTTCCGCGTCTGTTCATTCGGTAGGCAAGACGTTGTGGATCTCCCGTTTCGTTTGGTGTCACGGATGGGCAGTGTGCGTTCGTGGAAGGATCATCCGCTAGTGTAAAGTCATATGGCATCGCACTAGTGAAGACCACATTTACATTGGTTACTGCCCGACTGATTTCAGACGGAGAGATAACCTGACAGAGACGCCTTTCTCTTTTCTCTCCCTACCCTCTCGCTAGCTTCTCGTCGCTGTCTGTAGGTTGTGTATTAAGTGTTCCTTTCTTTTACGTACCGTTTCCCTTTTTCTATTTTTGGTTTTTCGCTACCTTAAGAATGAGTTCTAGCCTCGTGTTATTTTACTGTTCGTTTGTTCAATTGATTTTGGTTTTTGTTCTGCGCGACTGTTTTTGTTCTTTTTTGTTGTTTGTTGTGTTTTTCTGCCGCGCTGATTTGGCGACCGGAGTCTGCGTGTCCGGAGCGGGGCGGCGTCGAAGGCCAGGCTGCGGACGGAGCCGTGGTCGCGGCACTTGGGGCGGCCAGGAAGTCGACAGGGTCGACGGCACGTGAGACCTGCCGCGGCCGGCGTCCGGAATCTGGGTGAAGATGCCGTGGCGCGCGCCTGCTTCATCGGACACTTGAGAGATTTGTCGCGGTTTTGTTGTCGCGTTTGTTTTCGTATTTTGTTTTGGTTTGGGGCGCTCGGATTTTATTGCGTATTGGCACCGTCGGTATTCTTTTTTTAGGGGGGCTTTTAAGGAGGGAGGGATGTGGGGCGCGTCCCGCTCGACGCCATGTTGTGCGCCGAACGCCTCGCATGCTGGACGGAGCGGCGACCATTGCGAGGGTGGGGGGGGGGGGGGCGCCCGCTTCGCCCATGTGGTCTTAACATAGGCTGCCATTGGGCAGCGAGAAATTCCCAGAATCTTCGCGCGTTCTGGTTTTGGCGATGCTGGGGAGAACTTTCTGGGTCTTGGAGAGGTGCGCACGTACGTTTGTGACCCTCCAGCCGACCAGGCCTTCGGTCGGATGGCGTGCCTCTGCAAGCTCCAGTGACCCACGGTAGCGGCCGGCGATCTGCGCCCATCTACGTATGTTCCTTTCTTTCTATTTTCCTTTTCTTGGGGCACGGTCGCGGGTACGCTGGCCGGGGTTAGGCTCTCCTTCCCTGCATGGTTATTTTTGTGTGCTATTCTGTGTTCGCGTGTTGTTCAGTGTTACTGTCCTTTGTTTGTGTTCGTGTGTGTTCGTGTCGTTTATCGTTATTATTGTCCTTTCGTTTGAAGGCCGGAAAAATCGCGACGAAGTATCGTGCCAATGGGATGAAAGAGAAGCACCTAGAGAGGTTGCGGACGATTTGGCACGAATACAAAATGAGGACGTCGTGACGGTGTATCTTGCATGCGATGTCCAAGGTGATTTCGACACGTCATGCAAGAACACCAGTGAACGGCCAGGAGAGCGCAGTGAAGCGCAATGTGAGGAGGAGGTTGCAGTCGACGGTAGCTCCCATGTGTGCGAGCTAAATAGCTTAGAAGCAGACAGCTGCAACTTTCCTAAGTGTTTGAAGCGGTCCGCCAGTCAGGAGAGTGAAGGGACGGATGATTTTGCTGGAAATCATTTAGACTGCGAGGGATCAGCCAGCTAGCGAGAGCATTACAGTTGAAAAGGTGCACGAAAAGAAGCGAAGGGCTCCAAAAGGCGCAGAAAGAAGCGGCATAGGCCGAAAAAGCGTCGCAGAGAAAGGAACGCCGCGAAGAGCGTGGAATGTTTAAAGTTGGGCTTCAAACGAAGAAGCAGAAAAATGAGAAAGATGTGGTTGCCACCCACGACAAATCGGCGGAGAATACGTAGGAGCCGCCGAACGAAAGCGGGAATGAGAGGTGCACTCTGCGCGGAAGCGGTCCGAGGGCCGGTTGCAATTATCTTCCCGTCCTCTTCATGGTGCAGCATTGTCGCGGCGGGTGTGCAAGTCAGGGGTCGCCGCGAAGTCGCCGAACAATGCGACCACAGTAGCGCAGGCAAGGCGATGGCGAGGAGAGTGGCGCTGCGTGGAGAGTCGAACAGGTGCTTCGCGTTTTGCGTTTCCTGTTCAAGAAAAGCGTTCCGAGCGCGACCACCGCGAGTACGTCTCAAAAATGGGAGACAGACCGAGGTTTTTCAATCGAGGACTTGTTGGAAAGACAATTTTGTTTGTTTGTTTATTTTAGCCTTGCGAAGTGGTTTCTGTATCTCCACGTGGAGGTTGAGATTTGCTTTTGTAGCTTTCTTGTTGATGTTAGATTGAATTTCACAAACTGTATTTTTTGTTGAACCGAGAGTCGTTGTGTAGTACATCCGTGGAGTGCAAGTTTAAGTAGCACTAGGACGTACGTAGGCGGATGTTGAATATGGTTAGTGTTCCTGTTGTTATGCGGCATAGGTTTGTAATGTTTATTAGAGCACATTTGCGTATTTAGCTTCTGCTCTAAAGCAGCTCGACAGTTTTCTTTCGTCTGCTCACGGGAACATGATGACTCACTTTGACGGCACAAAATTTGGGAAAAAAAGTTCGGGGCCTTATGTGAGGCATGTACTGGTTCAGAATGTGGAGCCTGGTGGCTTTGCGGCAGATTGCGATAGCTCTCACATGTAGTTCATCGAGTGGAAATGATAGCTGATGTAAACGGTAAGCTCAATTAATTAAGGAATAGAGATTGGAGCTTCAGCGAATGTTTGCAAGTGTTTTGAGGGCTGCTTTCATTTAATTTGGAAATGTAAGGCAGATTGGTTTATGTATTTTGGACTCGATGGCTCCTAGTGCGGGCAGGCACTTCCCGTGCCTGTAGTTGTGCGTGTGCGCGTGTTTACGTGTGTGCCCAGGACGAGAGCCACCAAGGCATATGTGAGAACCCCACATCGGAGCTTTCGTCGTCACAGTGGCCCACGGAGAGCTCATCGACCCCGACACTTCGGCCGACCTGGTATGCTGGTCACCCTCAGTCGGGTCTCCCGCCGGCGGACGGAGCTGTTACGTCCGGGACTTCGGGGACGGAGCGGCTGCCAGCAAAACTTGTTAAACGCAGGTGTCGCTACAGAAGCGAGTTGAACGAGCCGAGTGCCGGTAACGATTTGCTCGTTACCTCCGGCCGGAGGTGGCGAATGACCACCGGAAGGCGTCCAGATGCGCCATCGTATGGTCCGGCTGCACACGTGTCACCTCGGCCACATTCCAAGAAAAAGGGGGAGGTCCACCACCTTCTTCCCCTTCGGACCTTCAACCTCCGATTGGAAAGAAGAAGCGTCAACGGGCCCTCCCAAGAGGCGTCGCCGGACGACGCTAGTTACTTATCCACGGGAGCACCCCGGGATCAGAGAAGTTCGATAGAGGATTCGAGAGAAGATCGATAGAGGATTCGATTGAGATTCTGCCATCACCTTCAACCATGTAGAAGGAAGCCATTGTGGCGATAATCAGCCGGCCGGTCGGGGTGAAAGGATGAAAGAGGGTCCATCCTCACTGGGCTTTCCTCAGGAATCTGGTTTTTTCTTGTTTGTTGTTCTTTTGCTTTTTCTTTTTGTTGGCCCGAAGAGCGACGTAGTTGACGGCAGAGTGACCCATGTGTACATAATGTAAATAGTTTCTTTCGCAGTTTTGTTTTTCGCCTCCGGGAGGCGAGGCGCCTGAATGTGTTGGTACTGCACATGGCGCGCGCGCGGTATCGTTGTCTGGTTTTGCGACGAGCGCGGGTTCTGGGCCCGAAGTGGCTTGTGTAGCCGTGGCCTAGGAGAGAAAGGGGTTCACTCTGCGCGGTCCATACGAGCTTGGCCACAGTATCATGCCACCTTCGCGGTCAGCGCCGTGTTTGCACGCGTCGGCAGTGGCACCCCCCGACAGCAGAGGAGAGCGATTGCGCGCCCCCTGCGATAATTCTAGCCAGTCGTCAGAGCGGAAGGCTTTAGTTGAAGTCACTGTGCTCTGCGATTGGGCACGGTGCAGTGTGAATGCTCAGCTGTCCCCGTCCCTTCCGCGTCTGTTCATTCGGTAGGCAAGACGTTGTGGATCTCCCGTTTCGTTTGGTGTCACGGATGGGCAGTGTGCGTTCGTGGAAGGATCATCCGCTAGTGTAAAGTCATATGGCATCGCACTAGTGAAGACCACATTTACATTGGTTACTGCCCGACTGATTTCAGACGGAGAGATAACCTGACAGAGACGCCTTTCTCTTTTTCTCTCCCTACCCTCTCGCTAGCTTCTCGTCGCTGTCTGTAGGTTGTGTATTAAGTGTTCCTTTCTTTTTACGTACCGTTTCCCTTTTTCTATTTTTGGTTTTTCGCTACCTTAAGAATGAGTTCTAGCCTCGTGTTATTTTACTGTTCGTTTGTTCAATTGATTTTGGTTTTTGTTCTGCGCGACTGTTTTTGTTCTTTTTTGTTGTTTGTTGTGTTTTTCTGCCGCGCTGATTTGGCGACCGGAGTCTGCGTGTCCGGAGCGGGGCGGCGTCGAAGGCCAGGCTGCGGACGGAGCCGTGGTCGCGGCACTTGGGGCGGCCAGGAAGTCGACAGGGTCGACGGCACGTGAGACCTGCCGCGGCCGGCGTCCGGAATCTGGGTGAAGATGCCGTGGCGCGCGCCTGCTTCATCGGACACTTGAGAGATTTGTCGCGGTTTTGTTGTCGCGTTTGTTTTCGTATTTTTGTTTTGGTTTGGGGCGCTCGGATTTTATTGCGTATTGGCACCGTCGGTATTCTTTTTTTAGGGGGGCTTTTAAGGAGGGAGGGATGTGGGGCGCGTCCCGCTCGACGCCATGTTGTGCGCCGAACGCCTCGCATGCTGGACGGAGCGGCGACCATTGCGGGGGGGGGGGGGGGGGCGCCCGCTTCGCCCATGTGGTCTTAACATAGGCTGCCATTGGGCAGCGAGAAATTCCCAGAATCTTCGCGCGTTCTGGTTTTGGCGATGCTGGGGAGAACTTTCTGGGTCTTGGAGAGGTGCGCACGTACGTTTGTGACCCTCCAGCCGACCAGGCCTTCGGTCGGATGGCGTGCCTCTGCAAGCTCCAGTGACCCACGGTAGCGGCCGGCGATCTGCGCCCATCTACGTATGTTCCTTTCTTTCTATTTTCCTTTTCTTGGGGCACGGTCGCGGGTACGCTGGCCGGGGTTAGGCTCTCCTTCCCTGCATGGTTATTTTTGTGTGCTATTCTGTGTTCGCGTGTTGTTCAGTGTTACTGTCCTTTGTTTGTGTTCGTGTGTGTTCGTGTCGTTTATCGTTATTATTGTCCTTTCGTTTATATGTAATTCGAGTCATTCGGCTTCGCTATTGTTTGTACTATTTTAACGTTTATTAAATTACCATGCACGGAGGGTTGCGCCTAATGTTCTCCTCTTTCGCCGCGTGCGACGGTTCGTGCTGCCCTGCCTCGAGTCGGGCCGCGGGCCGAAGCGCGCGGCAGCGCGGCGGTGCATGGCTGAGATAGCGAGCGCGGGGACGCGACGACCTCATTCTCTGCTCGTTGAGTGCTCGAACCCACTGCAAGGGTTGCTAGCGGCGATGCCGCTGCTAGCAGTAGTAGTTATTAGTAGAAGAACCCCTACAACCTGTACGTGTAACTGTTTGACAGGTGGCGCTACCATTCCGAGCATGCGCAGATAAGCTGTGTGTCTTCTTTCTTTTTCGCCTCTCTGCTCTGCATCAGTTGTTAGTCGGCGTTCGTGTTGTTTACTTCTCCCCTTGTGTCCGTGTCTTGCACGTCTCTTCTTTTGACTATGGACCCTTACTAACTCGCTCAACTTTCTGTCCTTTTAAGTATGAGATGTAGCACTTCAATGATATGTCATTTATTGGTCGACGTTACGGCCAGAGCCTGACCTTTCTCAAGACAATATTTGTTTTTCTCCTGTTCGATTATACAGACATGGAGTGGCGGAAACTGTTTACTAAGGGAGTGGGGAAAGATGGGAGGGAGCAGAGGGGCGCCTTTGAGTGCGCGTACAGTAGCAATTTTGAGAAAGCAGTGGCAGAGGACTGGCAGATGCTTCACGGAAGCACTGAAGAAGAAAGAAAAAAAGAAAACGGGTGCTGTTCCGCGTACTGCATCGGGGCGATCCTGGGAAAGCCATCGCCAGCCCAATAGCACGTGCAGCGACAGACATGGCCCTAAGTGGTTGCTCATTTTGGGGAACTCAGTGGTTAACAATGCCAGCGCTGTTCAAAGCGGCCGTCAGGAGGGGAGGTGGAGGCCGGGGGCGGAGAAGGCGGTAAGGCAAACCACAGAAAGACGAAAAAGAAATATGAAGGAATGAGAATAGTGAAGAATGCCTACATATCTGTGGGAGTATATGTGGTAGGGGCCCGATGTCTTCTTCTATGGGCAGCGCGTATTCTATAAAAGGCGGAAAAGATATGTGAGTGAAGTAGAAAAAATATTATTTGAATAAACGATTATAAGGGAAATGCAGTAATTGAAAAGGAAGTGAAAAATGACGGAAGCGGTTATACAGAGCGCCACATATCTCAAGTTGACACAGATAACAGAAACGATTACCGAAAGCGTTTGCTCCGACATAAAGCAGCGCTGTTTTAGTGTCGATTATTGCTTACTTTGAGGCTAAGTATCTTTTGGTGCTATTCTCTCTTTAATGTACGCGCAACGGGAAGAGTACCCGGATATTCATTTATTCCGTTTTCGAGTGTGCCGAATTTATTATTAAATGTGAATCGCTCTGCTCGCGTTCCCTGGGAGAGCGGAAGTTTCCTTGCAGCAGTGTTACTCTAATGGAATCAAAGCTGTGACCTTCTGATGCAATATGTCTGGAGAGGGGGAGGTTTGGTTGTTTCTTCACGTGTGATCGGTGGTTGTTGAACCTGATTCGGAGAGGTGTTCACTGCATGTTTAGAGGAAATCTTTAAACATCTAGACTGGGAAGACAAGGGAATTCGAATAGACGGAGAATATCTCAGCAATTTAAGATTCGCAGCCGACATTGTGCTCTTTAGCAATGATGGAGAAGAACTACAAAACATGATTGATGACCTAAACAGGGAATGTATTAAAATTGGATTAAGAATGAATAGGCAAAAGACCAAAGTTATGCTCAATAGCCTAGCTAAGGAACAGGAATTTAAAATCAACAGTGAACCCTTACAATGTGTAAACGAATACGTATAGCTGGGACAGTTAATAACAGGAACTCCTAACCATGAAAAAGAAATTCTCCGTAGAATAAGGTTGGGCTGGAGCGCATTCGGAAGGCATTACGAAATCATGACTGGAAACTTACCGCTCTCACTAAAACGAAAAGTATTCAATCACTGCATTCTCCCAGCACTAACATGGAGGATAACGAAAAAACTAGAGATGAAACTAAGGTGCACGCAACGTGCAATGGAAATAAAAATGATAGGGGTAACGCTAAGAGATAAAAAACGAGCGGAATGGATCAGAGAACAGACAGGAATAGCCGATATTATTATATCAATTAAAAGAAAGAAGTGGACCTGGGCAGGACATGTAATGAGGAGGAAAGATAACAGATGGAGAGTAAGAGCAACGGAGTGGATACCAAGAGAGGGAAAACGTAACAGAGCAGGCAAAAGGTTAGATGGAGCGATGAAATTAAAAAAGTTTGCAGGCAGTGGAACCAACTCGCTCAGGATAGGGTGGATTGGAAATGGTTGGGAGAGGCATTCGTCCTGCAGTGGACCTAAACAAAATGATGACGATGATGATGATGATGATGTATCAGTTTGTCTGATGTATTGTTTAGAGCAGACCCCATATTCCAACAGGTAGACCACGTTTGGTGAGTCGACGAGACGATCGTTTTCGGGACACTCGATGTCTTGTACACATGCGTGAGCTGCAAGGGTGCGATATAGGCGATTTTGCCACGTTTTCATCTTCATCGTCTCCCCATGTCTCGGTAATACCTAGAAAGCAGCGCCAGGTGATTTCCATCCCTAGGGGAGGAGACTTCGCCCTGCGGTCTTGTCATCCGGTCCAACGCTTCATCGGAAAAATTTTTCAATGTGACGAATTTCTGAACGGATCCTGCACGTTTTGATGGGGACGGAGTGACGGAATTCCTATTTTGTAACGACACAAAGCTGAGCGAGTTCGCAAGTGTTCATAATGCAAAAAAGTAAGACATGCAAACAAGGACACATGAGAAGGACGACTTTCGTTTTGTTTCCAACACCTGTGTACTGTACTCAGTCAAACCAGCGACTTTTTAAGTTTCTTGTGTTCAAAATTAATCAGGAGCTGGTTTTGGGACGTAAAACCCCTGAAATGAGCTATCATCACTCCTCCCACTGCGGCGTGCCCCATATTCGTACAGTAATGTAAAATATCTGTCAAAACGATTACAAAAAAGGGGCTTTAATGTTTTTAGCCGACGTTTCGACACGTGGTCTTGCAGTATTCAGAGCAACGGCTGGCGAAGACAAGCTTTCACTTGACGAAACGTTGGTTCTCGCCATGTTACCCGTTTTGAATCGTTTTCAACGACTTTTTTCATTACTTCAAGTTTCCATCTTCTCTTGAACCTTTGTTTTGTTTAGAGCCATAACCGTACATACTGGGTTGGGTACGTGAAACACCAAAAGTTAAAACGTCTCCTTTTGCATTTCTTCGCCGCCAGCCAGCTGTCGGAAAGCTATTCTCACTGCATGTGAGAATGCCGAGTGAATAAATTGGTCTCCCACACTTCAAACGCTACCCAATGCCGCCAGTGAAGCTGTATCCCTATTGAAAATTCTCTCTTGGTGGTTGCTGGAATTCGTGGTGGTTAAGATGGAAATATTAGTGGATATGGTGGAAATAATGACGGATATGCTGGAAAGCGTGATGGCAAAGATGGCTCATGGTGGTGCATCGTGGATGCATTTGGTGGAAATGGTGGCTGACGGTGGTGATGGCGAACGTGTCATGCTGTACTGCTTGCTGGAAGACGGTGGCGTGGTGGAGTCACGGAGGTGCCATGATGGCAAGCTTAGTGGTTGTGGACAGCGAGATGGTGGCATGGTGGAGGAATGAAGGTGCCATGGTGGCACACTTGGTGGCTGTGTACAGCAAAATGGTGGCATGGTGGAAGCATGGTGTTGCAGTGATGTCGAGCGTGGTGGTTGTGGGAGAAGGTGGCTGCGTTAACATACCTGGTATGGTAGTAATCATTGGCAGTAAAATGTTTAGGGTCTATAGTTGGTGCGCGATTAACGAATACGTTTAGAGCGCCCGAGAAATGCGAGACTCGGTTCTTTGAATTGCGTGCACCGGCCTGTTCGTCACTGCCGTCGTAGATTCTACGCCTATTGCACCTGAAACAGCATTATTCCGATCGAGCTGAGCTTTCCCTCTTCGCGAACGTGTGCCCTTACTAAGGGTAATGGTAAGCGCATATGTGCAACATTCTATGTTGAGAACACGCGCCAGCACTCGTGCTGCATAGGAGGACGGCAGCAGCTGTCCTGGAAGTGCGCGCCCCGTTTATACACATATCACTGGCCACTGGAAGTATGCTGGCAAATGCTGCAGGGATGTACTGCACGACGGCTACTCTTAGTTACGTGCAGGATGGTACTTATCATGTTCTCACAAACAGCGCTAGACAAGGGACGGTGAGTGAACAAGATGTGCGATTAAGGTGCTGAACTAACAATTATAACCAATGGTTTACTGCCGCAGGAAAATGCAATATCTGTGCAGAAAACTACAAAACAGCCTGTGCGCATGCGAGATGCAACGCAGAAAAACCACAAAACATAGGCTGTGTGCATGCATACTGTGTTGGTTGGTCTTATATGCAAAGCATTTGTTTATATATCCAGCAATGGTTGTTGAGCGCCTTGTGTCTCATTTTCTCACCGCCCTGTGTCTCCGAGTTGGTGATACAGGTAATCGGCATGGTGCACGCGCAGGAAAGAAAAAAAAAGCGAAAAACGAGGGGAGAGACCTTGCTGTGTTTCGTTGTATCTGCCCTCGTTTTTGTTGTTTTTTTCCTGCACTGTGTACCATGCCTACTACGCTGTCCTCCTCTTCTTTTTACTTTTTGTTTTTTGCTTGTTGCAATCAATATTTGTACGACCACCACACATACGGCTCAACAGTATTAATTGCTCAATAACATAATTTTGGCTGCAGCTGATAATGCACAGAATATGCGCTACAGGGCAACTATGTACTGTTGCGCATGCAATCTGGCGTTACACATGCAACATGAAGTGGTGCGGAACACGTTGCACCGAGGCCGAGGAAAACGTCGCGAAATGCAATCTCGCATAAGTTACGGAATCTGCAGAGCTTACGGCAAATTCCAATTGCAGGATGGTATGTAAAATAAATACTACATTGTGTTTGCAGTTTTTAGCCTTAGAGCATTTGTTTCTGTATTTCCTTCCACTGAAAACATGCGAATTGGTCTGAAATTTTGAAACCGAAACCGCAACCCGTGGTGTCGCCACCATCGCGCTATTGCTGTTTTCTTTTTCTTCCAAACATGGCGGCGCGCTGCGGCTGTCGTGTACAACGTGGTGGTGATATTTGTTTTCGTACGGACGATTTCTGGTTGCGCTGCATCTCGGTGTATGTTTAGCGTTGTGCTTATTAGCTCCAGTGGACCTTCTTGAGCCAGTGTGAGGTGCGGTGTGCGATAGACTGAGAAAGCAGCAGCCGGCAGTGTCGACACCTCGGAGATCCTTTGTTGACATCCATTCGCCGAGGGACGTGAGCCGTCGCGACACCGTCTGTCAGTGTGTACGCGGATCAGTGAGAAGCAGTGCCGGAATGCTTTCTACGTTCCGTGATGTGTGTTCCTAGGAAATGCCTTCTCGTTCGCACACATCGAGGGTCGGCACATCGCTTCTCGATCTACGGACGAACGACGCGGCTCGGCACAGCGCCTCAAGGCCGTCAGACGACGCAAACTGGAATCAGCATGTTTCTTAACTAAGGTAGGTGGCTGTGAATGCTGCGCTTTGTGCCCTATCATTGTTGTGTGCACTCTTTACAGCAAAGGAAATCGAGTAGCGTGGTGCAGAGTGCGGTGCCAGTAGCGTTAAATTGGCGTGTGCACGATGTCTGTGCAGAGCTTAGTCGTAACAATTGCGAAGTGCTGGTCCGCCCGCGCTATCGTGCGTGAACATTCCATGAAAGGGTGCATAAAATTGTCGCCACGAACATGATCGTCTTGCTTTTTATACGTGTAACTACATGACTCGCGAAAAGTGCCTATTGCTATGGTTATCGCTGATGTATGCAAGCGTTCGTGCATTAACTGCCATTTTAGGGCTGCAAACAACTGCGATCCAAAGTCATTATGCAGGTATAAAAATGTGTTAGCTGCTATTAAAAAGGACAAAACTGAGGAAGTTCGAAGGATTATACTGCCTTAAAGGTAGTAGAATCGCTCGGCGTTGTAAGTGTGCCGCTTTGCTGTTAATTGAGAGGCTACGCTGTCGCTTCGTTACTCGCCGCAGCCGATCACATGTTCTATCCAGGAAGACTTCATAGCCATTCCCTGTACAGATATACGCCTGTGTAGCCGCACTCTCTCCCCTTCCTGTACCCTTAAAAGGAAGGTGCTCTGCAACACCTTTTTACTCTGATGAAGGCCGGTCCACCGGTCGCAGCGTGAGAAAAGCTATATTGTTTTGTTAATCGTGTGAATCTCTTCTTTTGAATATATAGTGCTACGGCATCAGGCGGGCATTTAAGGTATGAGCCAGGCAAGGGTGGAAGACGACGAGGACGATCTCTTGTCTAGCGGTTGGACGCCATCTTGCCTCGGCTGTACCAGCTACCTAGCGCTCCGCGCTCTCCTGTAAATAAACCTTCGCTCGACCTTTCAACCGTAACAATATATATATATATATATATATATATATATATATATATATATATATATATATAGTGGCATCATGAGTCACCCTAATTCAGATGTACTTGGCTGCTACATTAATTAGTATTATCCATGAACATCACAAAAGGGCAGAAGTGGCTAAATGTCTTACAAAACAATGTGGAACAGAGAGCATGGCCCTTACCAGCAGAAACTTCAGTAATGGTAGGAAAAGCAGTGCTTCGTGCCTAATTGCAACATCGCATATGACACAGTGGCCCTTACACACCTTCAGAGCTTACATTTGTCATTGATATGAGCGCATTGTAGTTGAGCCAGGGTTCATTTGCAGTGCATGCAGCACTTGGTAATTTTTAATCAGTGTGTGTAGGCTGCATGTGTTCCATTGACACTTGACGCTTGTGTCAATACTTGCTCTGGTTAGTTCTGCGCCAGCAGGCCCGGCAGTTCTGTTTTTCTTGGTGCACTATTTTTTAACTGTTTGGTTGCCGTCCGAGATTGCATTCTTAGCTGCCGAGATTTGATTTGCTCAGTAGTTGTGGCAGTCTACTTGTACAGCCAGCTATATTTTTCGAGGGGGGGGGGGTGTTATAATGCAGCGGGTAAGTGTACCTGGAAAGGGGTCAAGAGGGGGCACAATGAAAATTTTGGTGGGTTGTTAAACATAAAAACACTTGCCTGGCTACACTCTGCCATGAACCATTGTTTTGCTTTCCCTTGGTGTTCATAAGCTGCTTGTGTGCCTTCAGAGCTGCGTTAACAATATCTAAGATAGTGTTCATACTGACCATGGTTTAATGCACAGAAGATCAAGCACTCACTAGTTAGTTTTCTCTTGCTTTTGTGTGATGTGCACACTGTCAGAAACGTTGAAGCTGTCAAGAATGAAGAGAATTTTTACTGCACTCCACATGCTAGATTGAATCGCTGGCTACGTTGTGGTTTTTGGAAGATTATTGCCAGGCCCCAGGCAGACACACATATATATACTTATATGTAGTACCTTGCAGAAATGTCCTGGATGAAGAAATGGCACTTGCATCACGGCCTCATCGTGAAATAATTCAGTTACAAGATGACGAGAATTCCAGCTTGTACACTTCTTTTGTGAAAAATGAGAACAGTTTTGGTTCATTTTTCAAATAAGAGGTCTGCTTATTCTCGTTGTGACACTATCACAGTTCGCTTAATTCGGACCTATTTTTAGTCTTAAATGACCTTTTATCTTCACATCAACTAAAATTATACAGACTCATCAGTATTTTTTATCACAAAAGAACTGCATGGTTACAGCGTCTTTAGAAATTGGCAACATGAAGTGAATTTAAATGTAGTGTTGCCTTCTTAAACTGTACGTTTAGTGCAGTATAGCAAGGCCAGCATCTGTCTGAAATAACTAGATGTTAAATACGTTGTGAGCTGTGCACATTGTCTGAATTAAATTGTTGGTGTGTTGCTGCAAGTACTTATGTTCATTCACATGTCAATGTTGATTTCAAAGCCTAAACAATGGCATTTTTGCACTGTTTCATAGACTGCCTGGAGTAGTATACCAGCAGCCATCCACAACCTCCACCAGCACCACCGGCAGAAAGCAGGCTTGCTGCGGTCCGAGAGCACCTGCGCAGCTATTTTACGGAGGCTGGCCGCCAAGGCAAGCGAAAAAAGCCGACAGCTGCCAACACAATATGGAATGAATAAAACTTGACTGCATTTCAACATACTAGTGAGAAGTTGGTAGATAATTTTGATCCTAAGGTTAATATAATGCCCTTGCACACTGTATACTAGCATTCTTCAACCCTCATTAGGAAAAGTGCATGCTTTAAAGGCTACCATCAAACCCCTGAACTGTGCTCAGCAGCTCCAGAACTACTGTTGTGTACTACATATATGTATTCAAAATATCTACAGCATTGTTCACTATTTTGCCATCGATATACATCTTAAATATATTCATATGCTGTCTCGTGCCGCATTCCTACCATCATGCCCATCCACTATGTTCCATCATGTTCCAGCATCCATCATGGTAAACTATCCATCATGTCCCAGCTTAGATCATGGTACACTATCCACCATGTCCTGGCTTCCACCATGCCACTGTGCCATCACCATAATCCACCATGATGATGGATGGTGGATTCCACCATTCCACATACTGGCAATATTTTCAATAGGGATTTGCCATATACCAGTGGCAACTGGTTGCATACATGCAACATATCGTATACAGAGCAAAGAAGCATGCCCCAGAGACACACTTTGGAATGCTCCTTCTAGAGCAAGCTTCACACTCACCAGGAGTACAACGCAGATGCACTTAAGTCCCATACTAGACGTCTCTATCCAGTACTCATACTCACACCATGTTCATGCAGAAGTGCTGTGTGCTGTCCTAGTTGTTGTTTAGACATGGAATTCATCATGAAGTAATGCAACAACACACAAGAAAGAAAACAACACAAGTGCAAACTAACCACTCTTATTATTGAAGACAGCTAGTACATATATGTCATCACAAGCTCCACGCTCACATATACAAGGAGACTTACGCACAGCCTGTCGAAAGCCCTTTTTTATGTTGATGAATAAACCTAGTACGACCATATTATTCTTCAAGTAGCTGTTTACAAGTTCTGAGAAAGATAGCATAGCGGTGGCGATGGATATTTTACTTCTGAAGCCATGTTAACAAGATGTTAGCACCGATTCTCGTTAGATGAAATTCATGACCCGTTTTACAATGAGTTTCTCGAAGGCTGTAATAATTGTACTCAGAATAGATATACGGCGCTAATTTTCAGGAAGACTAGGGTCTCCACTTTTGTGTATAGAAATCACTTTAGAAGATCAGGATACGTAGCTGTGTGAAAAGCGTGATTGAAGATTATTTCCAATGGAACGCAAAGTATCTGAACGCATTGTTTTAAAATGAATGAGCACATCTCATTATATCCATTTCTGTGTTTGCATGGCATCTCGATGACATCCATGACGGTCTCATCTGCCGTTATTTCGATGTAAGCAAAGGATCTGCAAACCCTATCACGGAGCGTATGAAGTGTGACATCACGACATGCATTTGTAACTTCCCTGCTGATGCTACGAAAGCAATTGTTGAAAGGCGCCGCTATCAACTCTGCCGATATTCCCGACCCCTGGTTTACTGAGATACACGCGTGGCTTGGAGTTGGTTTTATTATTGAATTGATAATCTACCACGTAATTTGATGCCCCTTGAATGTCTAACAATGAGCTGAGAGTAGTATTCCTTCTTACGAATACGAGTGATTTCAGTCACCTTATTTCGCGCTACCCTGAACATTTCTTTGTTATAAGAATTACCCTATTTTCCTTACTTGTTGTATACCAATGGTCTTTTTTATGAAGTCCCAAATAGCACTAGTCATCCATGGACAGATAGGCTTTTTATGGTATCCCTTCGCACGGTTGACAGTGGACTGCGCGATGATTCTTTTCAAATTATTACTTAGTGAACTCAGTATATTGCTGGTTTGCGTCGGTAGTCATGTCTAGACTTATATTGCGAATTCTATAATACGCTGTTTTAGGAAATCAAATTAATATTTTTTAGGTGAGTGCCAGATTGGTGGCAGATACTGCGTTCACTTGGAAACAGGATTGTGGTTGGACAATGATAAGCAACTACTGTATCATAGACTGCGCAAATGCTTGTTGTGTCAAAATTACAATGTCTGTGGTCTATTGATTTTGACGAGGAAGAAGTAACCCTGGTAGGGGTTGTAATCACAATGAAAGCCGTAGGAGCCGATTAGGGTAAAATATTCATGGTTTGTATTAGTGATTGAGCAGATGTTGAAGTCCCAAGATATTGCTATTTTTATTTATTTATTTGTTTCTTTATTTACTTAATATACTTCAAAGGCCCCCCATCAGAGGACTTTACGTAAGGATGTGGGCGAACGATATAAGGTTGATAAAACAATGATTCTATGGCACTTCTAAATTTATCCGTTTTGCAATGATGGATGACACTTGGGGGAAGATCGTCCCAGTCCCCGGCTGCTTGAGCGAAAAAGGAGAGATGTCGGGCTGTGGTGCAAGCAGGAGGTGGATATACGGTCATGTGGTGACTTGTGCGGGATGAAGTACGATGGCCTGGTTGAATAGGAGAGTTATAATGAAACGTATGATACATTTTGTGATACAGTGATTGTCTAGAAATCTTACGGCGTAGGTCGAGGTTAGGTAGATCTGCTATTCTTTTAAGGGTAGTAACACTGGTATGATATGAGCAATCTGAGTAGGTGAATCTAACTGCTCGGTTTTGAACTAGTTCGATCGATTTACTTAGGTTAATTTAGAGTGGGTCCCAAATGGCGGATGCGTACTCTAGTTTTGGGCGAATTAGTGTTTTGTAGGCTAGTAATTTGACTGATGGAGGGGCAAGGTGTAAGTTACGACAAAAGTAACCGAGAGATCTCTTGGCATTGTTAACTATTTTACTGAAGTGAAAAGACCAATTGAGATTATGTGAGATGTTAAAAGCGCGATATTTAATGGAACTTAGGAAAGAAACTATGGAGCCATTAATATTATAGTTAGCGGTGGGTAAGTTTTGGCGTCTGTGAAATGAAACAAGTGCAGTTTTATTAGTATTTAAAACCATGAGCCATTTGCGATACCATTCGTCGAGTTTTAGTAGGTCATGCTGGTGAGTAATAGTAGTGTAATAGTACGAGAATAATAGTAATAGAACTGGACAAATAAATGTGAAATGCTTCAAAAATGATGTAAAAAGGTTATCAGTATTTTTGTTTGGGGTGCGATAGATAACGACAGTTGTTACAGTGGTACTTTTGACAACAAGGAAGTCAAATTCATGCGAAAGGGAGTAAGAAAATTGTGGGTAAACTGACAACTCGATGTATTTATCTGCGTGCAGACCAACACCACCACCTCGTGTGCGAGAACGTCTTGGCTGTGAGAAGAATGAGTATATCGGTATATTTTCAACCTCGCCAGGATTTAGCTATATCTCAATTACAGCCACACAATCGAAATGAGACGTAATAATGCCTAGAAAAGAACAGAGATTGTCGATATTTTTTTTTGCAAACTCCATACATTGCAGTCTACCAGTCAGTGAGAGTTTTTCTTAAGGGATCACTGATATAGAGCCATATTCATACTTTCAGGAGATCCTCGAAAGATCTTCCATTGTCTCAATGTGCACAACACTTGAATCTTCCGCCTTCCGAGCAAGAATGTTACCGTACGACACCCAGATAAACTTCCAGTTTTTAGGGGCGAAGCTTTATAGCGGCACCCGTTCGTCCCTCGTCGTAGTAGTGTCTAACCAGTCTTAACGCTAGTACCACATCTTGACCTCCAAGGTGGTGCCGGTGGGAGATTTCTCCTGTGCGTTGTTGAACAATAAAAAATTCGCAGCGTGCGCGTTAACTAAAAGCCGAATTCTTCTGTCTCTCATTCCCCATTAGCAGCCATTGGCATGTTCCAGTAGGAAACGTTAGTAGAAGTAGAAGTGTAAGTGTTAGCTAAAAGCCGACTTCTTCTGTCTCTCATTCCCATTAGCAGCCATTGTTTACCTCCAAGGTAGTGCCTGGTGAGATTTCTCCTGTGCGTGATTACACAATAAAAATTTTGTTCAAAACGCCGTTGATTGATGAAATAAACCAACGAAAGACGCCAGGCACCCACTCGCCCTCAGCGCATGCCTCCTGCCCTCGGCGCGTGCTGTCTTGTGATAGAGAGAGAGAGAGCGAAAGGAGCGCGTTGACTATGGAAACGCTCTTTCTTAGATGAACGCTCTACCAGCTCGCAAAGAAGTAGAACGCGCCCTCAGCGGCGAGAGGCAACGTTGGCGCAGGTAGCGTCTCCTAGCCAGTTTCTTGATTGAGAAATACCGAATGCTCGCGTTGAAGAACCGTTGACCGGCCACCCATATATATATATATATATATATATATATATATATATATATATATATATATATTTAGGCACTGGTCTTGACTTGCAACGAAGTGCCGGTGGGAGATTTCACTTGTGCGTATAGTTGAACCATGAGGATTCGTAGCGTGCGCGTTAACTCAATTAATCCGGAACTCGGCACGATCTGCGATGAACCTCCCGAGCTTCGCCCACTCGTGATCATTCACTCCGTGGATATGCTGTAATTTTTTTTCTGTTTTACGTGTGTGGCGACACACTCTGCGCATGAATGCCGCAGAGCCTCCGCATCCCTATCTTCCGGCCCGGCGTGATTCGCCTATACGCGGCATGGCCTGCGATAAGCCACAGCGCCACCGTAGCGAGCCCAACTACGTCACCGGCGGTGGCCACAAAAACCGAGTTGCCAGCTTGAATCAGCGCTCATGTTTCGCTACTCGGACAAGCGTAACCACGGTGGGCTCCTCTGCAACTGCTAACTGAATATTTGATTTGTGGGGTTTAACGTCCCAAAACCAGTTCTGATTATGAGAGACGCCGTAGTGGAGGGCTCCGGAAATTTCGACCACCTGGGGTTCTTTAACGTGCACTGACATCGCACAGCACACGGGCCTCAACATTTCGCCTCCATCGAAATGCAGCCGCCGCGGCCGGGATTCGATCCCGCGACCTTCGGATCTGCAGCCGAGTGCCATAACCACTAGACCACCGTGGCGGGGCCTGCTAACTGAATAAAACAGTTGTTATGTTGTTATGTGGGATTCGTCCATTCGTGGATTCGAGATCCCACGCGTGCAATAGCCTTAACAAGCAGAATTTTGCTTTCCAAGCCGAGATGCTCATTGATGTAGACTCCTGCAGTACCTTCAAAGCCAAGGCTGACGTATCAAGTTTTTCTTTTTCGCCGCTTGCAATACAGTATCACGAATTCTGCAAGATGGAAACGTTACGATTACGTTCGGCGTATCTTAAGGCACGATGAATGACATCCATCATCAAAACCTCTTGTTGGGCGAGTTGGTACATTCTTGAAACCTAAAGGCACCGGCGCAACCAGACGACACAGAAGGAGAGACAAGGACACACGAGCGCGGACTATCAACTGGGTTTATTTGGAAAAAATGACGTGGTTTTATAAGTGCCTCAAAGAAGCATGGGAAATGGAGGGGGAGAAAAAAAAGAATAAAAGGGGGGGGGGGGGATGGTGACATGTCAACAACGCAGGCGCAAAAAAACCAGGAAAGTACAAGAAACCAATCCAAAATATTGCTTAGCAATGTAACCCCCCGATAGCCGCATCAAGAAGATTAAATTCCGCGTCAAACAGAGCGATAGACGGGGTGCTTATGCACTTGCTGCCAAGTTTTCTAATATGGTAGGCTTCCAGACTTAGACGTGCAATTTTGTCACTGCTCTTGCCTAGGATCGTCGTCTCCTTTAACTGCGCCACACAACCAGGACACTTGATGACATGCGCAACCAAATGGGCGTACTTGTCATGTAATTTGTTCAGATTTAGAGCGTGTTCCCCCAATCGGTCATTGACGCAGCGGCCAGTTTCGCCGACGTAGAACATCCCACATGACATGGGGATGCAATAGACCACTCCAGTGGAACATTTTACTAACGGCGTTTGATGGTTCTTCCAGCATCCACGTTTATTTGCATTGCAAATACGTGGGCACAACTTTCCCAGCTTGTTTGGGGCAGAGAAACGAATAGGCACACCGTGCCTGTTTGCCACCTTCTTGAAATTGTGGGAAAGCTTATGGATGTAAGGTACAACCTCAGGCCTAGGGGCCTTCTGGTGAACCTCTGCCGTAGTGCTTCCCGTTCCACGCTTGAATTTTGGAAGGAGTGACTCAGAAACGGCAGTCAAGACCGAGAGGGGAACCCTGCGGCCGAAAGACGGCTTACCTGATTATAGAAACTGGAAGTGACTTGGTGTGGGCACGATTTCTGGAGAGCTGATTTCATGCACATCAACGCAATTCCTCTCTTAATTGTCTTGGAATGTGCCGAGTCAAACGGTAGCAGCTCCTTCTTGGCTCGTGGGTAGTAACCCCAGCAGACGTGCGCATCAGAAAACTTGATTTTTAGGTCTAAAAACTGTAAAAGAGAAGCGTCCGGGAGTTCATGGGTAAAACGTAACCCAAGTCCATGTTTGATAAAAACAGATAAAACTTTAGTGCTTTTAAAAAAGACTCCCGCCTTCACCTACCCCTCTACAGTAGGTGAAGTTTTATCTGTTTTTAGCAAACATGGACTTGGGTTACGTTTTACCCATGAACTTCCGGACGCTTCTCTTTTACAGTTTTTAGACCTAAAAATCAAGTTTTCTGATGCGCACGTCTGCTGGGGTTACTACCCACGAGCCAAGAAGGAGCTGCTACCGTTTGACTCGGCACATTCCAAGACAATTAAGAGAGGAATTGCGTTGATGTGCATGAAATCAGCTCTCCAGAAATCGTGCCCACACCAAGTCACTTCCAGTTTCTATAATCAGGTAAGCCGTCTTTCGGCCGCAGGGTTCCACCTCTCGGTCTTGACTGCCGTTTCTGAGTCACTCCTTCAAAAATTCAAGCGTGGAACGGGAAGCACTACGGCAGAGGTTCACCAGAAGGCCCCTAGGCCTGAGGTTGTACCTTACATCCATAAGCTTTCCCACAATTTCAAGAAGGTGGCAAACAGGCACGGTGTGCCTATTCGTTTCTCTGCCCCAAACAAGCTGGGAAAGTTGTGCCCACGTATTTGCAATGCAAATAAACGTGGATGCTGGAAGAACCATCAAACGCCGTTAGTAAAATGTTCCACTGGAGTGGTCTATTGCATCCCCATGTCATGTGGAATGTTCTACGTCGGCGAAACTGGCCGCTGCGTCAATGACCGATTGGGGGAACACGCTCTAAATCTGAACAAATTACATGACAAGTACGCCCATTTGGTTGCGCATGTCATCAAGTGTCCTCGTTGTGTGGCGCGGTTAAAGGAGACGACGATCCTAGGCAAGAGCAGTGACAAAATTGCACGTCTAAGTCTGGAAGCCTACCATATTAGAAAACTTGGCAGCAAGTGCATAAGCACCCCGTCTATCGCTCTGTTTGACGCGGAATTTAATCTTCTTGATGCGGCTATCGGGGGGTTACATTGCTAAGCAATATTTTGGATTGGTTTCTTGTGCTTTCCTGGTTTTTTTGCGCCTGCGTTGTTGACATGTCACCATCCCCCCCCCCCCCTTTTATTCTTTTTTTTTCTCCCCCTCCATTTCCCATGCTTCTTTGAGGCAGTTATAAAACCACGTCATTTTTTCCAAATAAACCCAGTTGATAGTCCGCGCTCGTGTGTCCTTGTCTCTCCTGTGTCGTCTGGTTGCGCCGGTGCCTTTAGGTTTCAAGAATGACATCCATGTCTGCGCATGTCAGAAGAACTTCAAGTTTCTTTCTTAATTCTACCATCGGATCAGCCAGACTTTGGTTAGGTTTTTTTTTGGCAGGTCCTTGATCTCGAGACTTTGTTGACGACTGTATTGATTCAGTTCTGTAAGTTCTCTCTGCGTTCTTTCTAGTTCTTCATGAAGCTGTTTATTTTTGGCTCTCGAGAAGTGTTTCTTCCTGTCTAACTACTTCGAGATCGCTTCTGAATTTCTCGAAGTGCCAGTTCATGAAGGACAGTGAATCACATACTTCCTGCATTTCCGCGCATATGTTAGAGCTAAAGCTATCAAATTTGCTGCTTAAGTCTGCCAGAATCTTAGCAACTTGTTTGATTATTGTAGGTGTTTTATTTTGCATTCGAACAAAATTCAATTTCTGCAGGGCAGCCAAGGCACTATGTTAGCAATGCACCAGATACGTGATACGCACCTGTAACGGTGAAGACAGAGTCACCAGCGACTGCCAAGGGGGAGCACACGTGCCTGAGCTGCCCGCAGTTACGCCAGGTCCGGAGACAGCAGCGTCCTGATATCCTGAAACTCACGAGAAGGCGCCGCTGTACTGCTGTGAGGTTGCTGCATTGTACGTGACGGGCTATCGAATAACCCCATGGCGTCAACTCGATGAACTTGCAAGAATCATCGAGCAACACAGTCAAGGTTTCTGTAACAGTGAAGACAGCATCATGAGTGACTGCCAAGGGGGAGCACACGTGCCTGAGCTGCCCGCATTTATGTCAGATGCGGGGAGAGCAGCGTCCTTTTATCATGGAACCCTCCTGTAGGCGCCGCTGCACTTCTGTAACGTAGGTGCATTGTCCGAGATGCACTATCGATGAACCGGATGGCGTCAACTCAATCAACTTCGAAGAATCATCGAGCAACACGGTCAAGGGTTCTGTAACAGTGAAGACAATCAAGAGCACCTGCCAAGGGGAAGCACACGTGCCTGAGCAGCCCGCGTTTATGTCAGATGCAGGGAGAGCAGCGTCCTTTTATCATGGAACCCTCCTGTAGGCGCCGCTGCACTTCTGTAACGTAGGTGCATTGTCCGAGATGCACTATCGATGAACCGGATGGCGTCAACTCAATCAACTTCGAAGAATCATCGAGCAACACGGTCAAGGGTTCTGTAACAGTGAAGACAATCAAGAGCACCTGCCAAGGGGAAGCACACGTGCCTGAGCAGCCCGCCTTTATGTCAGATGCGGGAGAGCAGCGTCCTTTTATCATGGAACCCTCCTGTAGGCGCCGCTGCACTTCTGTAACGTAGGTGCATTGTCCGAGATGCACTATCGATGAACCGGATGGCGTCAACTCAATGAACTTCGAAGAATCATCGAGCAACACGGTCAAGGGTTCTGTAACAGTGAAGACAATCAAGGGCACCTGCCAAGGGGAAGCACACGTACCTGAGCAGCCCGCGTTTATGTCAGATGCAGGGAGAGCAGCGTCCTTTTATCATGGAACCCTCCTGTAGGCGCCGCTGCACTTCTGTAACGTAGGTGCATTGTTCGAGATGCACTATCGATGAACCGGATGGCGTCAACTCAATGAACTTCGAAGAATCATCGAGCAACACGGTCAAGCGTTCTGTAACAGTGAAGACAATCAAGAGCATCTGCCAAGGGGAAGCACACGTGCCAGAGCAGCCCGCGTTTATGTCAGATGCAGGGAGAGCAGCGTCCTTTTATCATGGAACTCTCCTGTAGGCGCCGCTGCACTGCTGCAACTTATAAAGCCCCTCTACTTCGTAAAAGTACCGCTATCTACTCTCCCCACCGCCACCTCCTCTCCACTCGCGACTGCGGCGCCCCCTGGAAAGCGCCACGAGCTTTCGGTTAGCTTTCGAGCTGGACGCGCGCCGCCGCTGCCGCCGTCCAGCCGTGGCCGTGCCTCGCGTACGGTTTGATATAATGATTCACTCTACTGCGTTGATTTTCTAAGCAGGAGTGGGTGTGCTCACCATCCGGTTTACCTAATGAAATATCGCCTCAGAAGAGCTGCTGCAAACCATGCGCAATTCGTAGCGAAAGCGAACGTCGTTTAAGCTTTCTTTCGGAGCGTAGTGTTTCCTTGTGTATCTGGCGCGGATAACCATAACTATGTTTACTTGGAAAAGGTTGAAATGAAGTCGACAAGAGTTGCGATGCGGGCTTGTTGGTGGTTCATATTAAACGTATTTGATGTAGCGCAAAAAACAAGACACGGACACAAGAAGGCACATATGGACACCACACAGCCTTCTTGTGTCCGTGTCTTGTTTTTTGCGCTACATCAAATACGTTGAAATGAAATTCTGTAAACACAGCATGCTATTTATTGCATCAGCAAGAAATATTTAAACCGCAGCTGTGGTGTCAAGCCACGTTTGGGAAGGGATAGTTCCCGTGCGTATAAACTATCTCGGTCGTCTGTAACTGCAGCAACGCCAACAATGCCCTTGGAGGCACACACTCAAAACTTCATGAAGTTTCGCACGTCCTGCCATCCTCTGCCTGCCCGATGACTTGTGCACGCAGTACGCCGTTCTGGGATGTTTGGCCTGTGCGGCGCAGTTTGAACACGTTGTCGTGAGGTTTTGCATGCCTGCGTGGGTGTTGCCGATGTAGGTGACCAATATCGCCCTTACGCACGGAAACTTTTTCTAATTGCTAGAAGACCGCGCTGGTGCGTTGTGAATGTAGAAGTAGACGAACGCATTCACGTCACTATACTACTACCGAAATTACCGCTCGCTGCTGGAGAGGGTGTCGCCCATTTCAAGCGATGTATACTCTGAACACACTCCACAGCGTGACCTCGATGCGATGAAAAATTTCGGCACTTCGTCATATGTATTGCCATACAGTTTTTTTTTAACTGCGAACGGCTCATTCCAAAATAAGCACGCGCGGCATGCAGGCTGTTGAAGAAACGGGCTGCGCTTGCGAACAGCCGCGATCATCTTTAAAACCGAAGTGGTAACCCCTTTTCAGGGAAATGCTCTTACATGAAAAACAGGTATGCAGGAAAAGGCACAGCAACCAGGCATCGCGACAAAACTATCCAGACGTACACGTGCACTCCGCACGTCGTGCACTTGCGACCGACGAACACACAGCGCAGTGGCACTTTGGCGCATCCAACATGGCGCCGAGCGGCGAGAAAACAAAATACCAAGAAAAAAAAGTGAGCGCGCTACCACGTGACCGCAGCCGCCCTATCGGAGGCGAGGAGAGGAGGAAGCGGCGTTGTTCAAGAGATGGCGGTACTTTTCCGTAGGTAGAGGAGCTTTAGCAACTTAGGTGCATTGTCCGAGATGCACTATCGATGAACCGGATGGCGTCAACTCAATGAACTTCGAAGAATCATCGAGCAACACGGTCAAGGGTTCTGTAACAGTGAAGACAATCAAGAGCACCTGCCAAGGGGGAGCACACGTGCCTGAGCAGCCCGCGTTTATGTCCGATGCAGGGAGAGCAGCGTCCTTTTATCATGGAACTCTCCTGTAGGCGCCGCTTCACTGCTGTAACGTGGGTGCATTGTCCGAGATGCACTATCGATGAACCGGATGGCGTCAACTCAATCAACTTTGAAGAATCATCGAGCAACACGGTCAAGGGTTCTGTAACAGTGAAGACAATCAAGAGCACCTGCCAAGGGGGAGCACACGTGCCTGAGCAGCCCGCGTTTATGTCAGATGCGGGGAGAGCAGCGTCCTTTTATCATGGAACTCTCCAGTAGGCGCCGCTGTACTGCCGTGACGTAGGTGCATTGTCCGACATGCACTATCGATGAACCGGATGGCATAAGCTCGATGAACTTCCAAGAACATCGAGAACACGGTCAAGGTGTCTGTAACAGTGAAGACAGAATCATGAGTGACTGCCAAGTGGGAGCACATGTGCTTGAGCCGCCCGCATTTATGTCAGATGCGGGGAGAGCAGCCTCCTTTTATTATGGAACTCTCCCTTAGGCGCCACTGTACCGCTGTGACGTAGCTGCCTCGTCCAAGATGCGATATCGGTGGACCCGATGGCGTCAACTCGATGAACTTGCAAGAATCATCGAGCAACAGAGTCAAGGTGTCTGTAACAGCGAAGACAGAACCATGAGTGACTGCCAAGTGGAAGCACATGTGCCTGAGCTGCCCGCATTTATGTCAGATGCGGGGAGAGCAGCGTCCTTTTATCATGGAACTCTCGTAAAGGCACCTTTGTACTGCTGTGATGTAGCTGCTTTGTCCGAAATGCGCTATCGGTGAACCCGATGGCATCAACTAGATGAGCTTCCAAGAATCATCGAACACAGTCAAGGTGTCTGTAACAGCGAAGACAGAACCATGAGTGACTGCCAAGTGGGAGCACATGTGCCTGAGCTGCCCGCATTTATGTCAGATGCGGGGAGAGCAGCGTCCTTTTATCATGGAACTCTCGTAAAGGCACCTTTGTACTGCTGTGATGTAGCTGCTTTGTCCGAAATGCGCTATCGGTGAACCCGATGGCATCAACTAGATGAGCTTCCAAGAATCATCGAACAAACACAGTCAAGGTGTCTGTAACAGGGAAGACAGAATCATGAGGGACTGCCAAGAGGGTGCACACGTGCCTGAGCTGTTCGCATTTATGCTAGATGCGGGGAGAGCAGCGCCTTTGCTTCACTGTCTATGGTGCACAAGGAGCTTAGTTTCTTATCACAACTGCGCTAGCTTCAGTGTTCGTAAGTTTCGGTGTTCTTTGTTTGGTTGTTCGGTCTGCGCGTGCTCTCCTGGTTTTCCTGGAAGATCTTTTTTAATAAGCACAGTTGTTAGTCCAGCCGTTATGTGTGTTGCTTCTCTCTTCCGTCCGTAGTCCTTTGGCCGATTTCCCCGTTTAACTGAGTAACTGAAGGTGTTGCACGGAAAAACTTGGCCTTCTACGATGAAGGCGGCATACTTTACCAGAAATATTTATATCGTGGGGGAGTCACATTTGACCAACTATTCGTGCCTCTAAATTACCGGCAGAATCAATTGCGCCTGTGGCGCGTCAGTTGTTGGGCTGGTCAGATAGGCGTGAAAAAGAAACAAAACAAAGGAAGGACTGCCTGTTACAGGAGTATATTTGACCAGGCTGTTTTCGTGATGTAGAGCAGCTTGTAAGGATATGCGAGACATGCCAACGCATTGGGAAGCCAGATGACAAAGCAAGAGCGCCGTTGAACTAGTGCCTATCGTCACTGAGCCCTTCCTCCGGCTCGTACTCGACACAGTAGTCGCACTTCCGCTGACAACATCGGGGTGCTGTCATATTTTGACAGCTATTTGTCCAGCTACGAAGTTTCCCGAAGCTGTCCCACTTAAGGGACTAAGTTCAGTGGCAATAGTAAACCCGCTCCTCTGGATAGTCTCACGAGTTGGCTTCCGGCTGAGGTTCATTCCAGTCAATGCACCGTTTTCACTAGTGCTCTAACCGTGACCTTTCTGGAACGGCGTGGAGTAAAGCTAACTCATAGCTCAGTGTACCACCCGCAGTCCAATTCCATAGAGAAGCTACACTCAATTATTAAGCGCGGGCTATATGCTTCGAAAAGAAAGAGGATTTGGAGCTATGTTTGCGTTGATGACTGCGCCGCACTAAACAACCGGTTCATCGCCAGTATAGCTCGTATGGGGCTTGCGCACAAGGCCAAGGGGCTCACCGTCGCCCCCTGCTGGCGCTCACGCGTCGTTGGGGTGATAACGTGCCTCCCGCAATGCACGCGCAGCTGCTTGTGCGAGGATGGCGTCATCTCCTTGTGTTCCGCTGCAGCTTCTTACTGGTTTTAAGATCGTCGAAGGTTTGGAAAATATCTTCCGTGTGGCTAATATTGCTAAAGGAAAAATTTTGTAAGGCAGGCCATGCGCATCAAGTTAAAGAAGGTGTGTCCGCGCACGGAGGCGTAGTGACCGGCCGATGCGTCTCCAAAACGCTGCTGAAACGCGGCAGTTGCCGAGTTTCCGTAGCGTTACGAAAGCGAGTCAAACACTAGCAATCGAAGACCCTGGGGTGTGCCAAACGCAAGGAAAGAATACCCGAAAAGTTCTAAGATTGCCAGGCTGGAAAGCAGAAACGGTGATCTTTATTGTAATCCTCGTTAATTTGGGAACATTTGTTACCGGTACGTATACGATATTATTATCAACATTGTCGCGGTTCAACGCGAACAAGTGACAACACGTTGAAGGAGACAAGGAAAACAGCGTGTTGACGCCACTAGAAGAGAAAGCTCTTGTTCGTCTTCTTCGGACTCGAATTTCCCCCTAACCCCACTAGCCGACGTTGATTGAAACACATAAGTCGTCGTCGTCGTCTTTGTGCCTACACATAACGCACGCGTCAATATATTAGTCCCTCGAAAAGCTCCATCATATCGCAATGAAAGACTTTAGCTGCATCCGTTACGTGTGAGCATAGTACTTTTGTGCGCGTGTTGGAAAGACAAGTAGTGAAGCCACGAACTGCAGGACCTCATCTGTTTATTTCCCTTAAGCGTACTTATACTAAGTGAGAAAACGCGGCGCCGGTGCCAGAAAGCGTCGGCAACATACGTCCATTTATTTATTTCTAAACAATGAAGCAATGAAAACAATGAAACTAAGCAATGCGGTTTTAACTCGCTTTGAAAGATTCTGTTAGAAACCAAAAAGAAAGAAAGGAGAAACACGACCGGAAAGGGAACAGCAGGACACCTTTCAGTGGCTTTTAAGTGCGAATGCCCTTCTTAAGCGACCCCGAAAACTCCGCCGGCATCCGCGCTCCTCCTCCTCTCCCCTAGCAACGGCGCGAGGAGCGGAGAGGAGCGTCTGTAGCAACGGCGCAGCGACGTCACGTCCCACGTGACTGCGCGCGCTCCGCCCTCCGCTCCGTGGCTGCGCGCGCCCCGCGCCGGCTCAGCACCGCTCTCCGCGCCGTGACGTCACGGCGCGTTGTGCAGCTGGCGCCTCCGCGCCGTGGCTGCGCGCGCCGCGCCGGCTCCTCGCACCCTCTCCGCGCAGCTGGTGTGCCTCTCCCCCCGTTAGGTTTGCACTCACCCTCGGCCGCCGAATAGGTGCTGATCTGTAGTGACGTGTGTAGTGTGTGTATGTGTGTGTGTGTGTGTGACGCACTCGCGAGGTGCATTAATGCATCATACGAAAAGCGTGAAGTGTAAAATAAATAAATAATACTTCATATATAAATGTGTGTGTGTGTGTACAAATGCATCATGACAACAACACTTTAAATCATTAATTACACTTAATCATGATCATCAGTAAAAGTGCTTTGCACTTAAAAACGGCCAGACCTCCGTGGGTCGGCTGGCGCGTGCTCTCTCGCTGCCGTCTCCTTCGCTCGGCTCTGCAGTTTAGTAGCGCGCGCCCCCTCATAGCATCACCCCGTGCTTCGCACTTCCTCATACTCCCCTTCGGGGAAATGCGGGTAGTTTTTGTTATCCAGTGCCTCGACTCCGTGCGTCGTCTAGGCCGGCAGCCGGATGCAAGACGCACATAGTCGGTTTTTAACGAGATTTACTTTCTTTTCTTTTTTTTTTCCAAGAGGCATTCCAGTAGATTGACGGCGATCCTAGTTCTGGTCGGAGTACCAGCTCAAAGACCAAACCATTTGAATGCGAGACGGGGCTCTAGGGGAAAAGAAAGAGGAAAAGGGCAGCAGCGCGGGCCGGGCACGAAAAGTGCGGAGCGCCTTAGTCCACATGCATATGCGTGTCCCAGCCTGGTATCCCACACAAGCGACTCGTTAAAAACAGCGCGAACCATTGCAAATTGACAACACATGTCGTCTGCTAGAAAAAGAGCCTTGCCAGAACGCGCGCACCAACTCGCTCCCATTGACAACCTACTTTTCACGTACCCTTCGCAGAATGCCGTAGGACAGAATGCCCGTCACATTGCGCACTAGCACCACATGTCCACTTCTGAGCCGAGAGCGTCGACGGAATGCACGCGCAAGCGACCGCGCTTCTCCTTCCGCATTGCGCTTTCTCGAAGCTTTGTCCCTAGTGATCTCCTAGGTATTTTTGCTGCCGACGACACAACAAATGTTGTTGCTGAACACCGAGCCGTAGTATGACTACGTTTGGAACTGCGGGAAAACACGAACAACTTAGCTCCAAAGCTACCGCCAGCCCTGCGACCGGAGCTTCTATCACCCCAAGGACGAGCCACCTACCAGCGCTCCCGTCGGCGTTAATACGGATCCTAACCGACGCAGCCACTTGACTGCAGCACGCCTGGTGGCCGCGTAGGGCCGCGTAGGAAACGCATAGGTACTTTTGGCTAATTTCCGGCGGCCGGTGCGCTCCTTGCTCTGTTTGGGCCCTAGTTTCTTTCCCCAGCGGTGGCGTCTCCCCAGAGTCCCCAGCTTGCACACACGGAGCGGCGCCTGCAGCTACGCGGGCTGTACAGCTGTAATCAGCAGCTGAAAGGGCCCCAGGTGGGCGTGAACTCCGCCTGGCATCGGTAAGTTTCACGCTGCAAATAAAAATTTGCTATCGCCTAAAATGCATAGAAACAACCCGTAGCGAAGCGGTATCTGTAACACAGTGTCTTAGGGCGCTGTTTTGTGTATTGTTCGCTAGCCCTTACACCATGTTTACAATGTGCGTGCGTGCGCATGTCTAAGCCAGATTCCTTGATTAACTTACATCGCACATCGACGCGTTGTGCACATGCCTGGA
This sequence comes from Hyalomma asiaticum, assembly GCA_013339685.2. Classification (NCBI taxonomy): domain Eukaryota; kingdom Metazoa; phylum Arthropoda; class Arachnida; order Ixodida; family Ixodidae; genus Hyalomma; species Hyalomma asiaticum. The sequence continues at coordinate 114,772 of CM023482.1, read as the reverse complement.
AGGCGTCGCCTGGCATGCGAATGCTAACATCGCATATCGATGCGTTCTAGGCATGCGAATGCGTTGAGCGCGTGCGCGGTGTTCGCACTATGTTAATCGTATGCTGCCGCGGTGGTGTAGTAGTTATGATGCTCGGCTGCCACACCAAAAACGCGGGTTCGATCCCGGCCGAGGCAGTCGCATTGTCGATGGAGGCGAAAATGCCAGAGGCCCGTGTACTGTGCGTTATCAGTGCGTACGTTAAAAACCCCAGGTGGTCAGAATTTCTGGAACCCTCCGCTACGGCGTCCCTCCTAAGCATTCGTCGTTTTGAAACGTAAAACGCAAGAAATCAATCAAATCAATCAATCTCCCTCTTCTAAAAAGGGTTAACATGTGTGCGGTTGAGGTATCTGCAAGATTTCCCAAGACTCATTAACGCTTTTCTATAATCCCGTCCTATTCCGATTCCCAAAAGTTCCTGCAGCTATTCCTTTATTTCTGCAGTGTGGCTAAGCTCAAGGACGAAGGTTTTCTTCCTGACCACAGTACCCACTATTTGATGGCGGCAAAACAAAACATAAACAAAAAAAGCTTTCGTATACGAACTTTCACCAGCTGGAGTCCGTTAGCACGCACCTAAAATTAGTATACTAATTTTAGGTGCATGCTAAAGGACTCCAGCTGGTGAAAGTTCGTACGCAGTTCTACACTACGTGGTATATGTGTCACGAGAAAAGACGATTCTGCAGCCTTTATTTGCGCTGAGGGCAGAGTATAGTTGATGAACCATTTACAGAACAATAGGACTCATATCCATTATGCCCACAGTTTGTCGTCTTCACTGTGCTGCGCACGATTGCCAACATCCTCCGCCCCGACAAGTGCAGGAGTCTGATTCTGGAGGAGAGAGTGCTTGTATTGCCTTCATCCATTCTGTTTACAAAATTAACCGGCGTGCTCCATCTCTGCAGCACTTCGACTGAGAAGCCCAGATCCTCTTTCTTCTCCTCTTCCTGTTGCTCGGTTGAGCAGTTTGTAGCTTACGCATCATCTCAGGAGGTGCTGCATGCGAGCTAGTGAAGATCTTTCACAACATGGCCTCGTTAGTGCCTTCCCTCTGAGTCTGTGTAGGTGCACCATGTCTTTCACTCCAGTCTTGTACAGGCATGCTTTCATAACAGAATAGCATCAATTCAGTTCGTCACTTTTGCTGCAGAAATCTGTTCCGTTGTAAAGCCGAATTTATTGATCCTCGCGCTTTGCGCTCAGCAAGACGCCTGCTTGTTCCGGATGCACTCCATAGTGGTCTGGGCGCAGAGACCTCTCCCAGAATAAGCTGGTAGCTGCTAACACACTGGCTGGCTTCCCGGATCGTTTGACACCAAATATATGTTGGAAAAGGCGCTTCTGCAGCCTTTATTTGTGCTGAGCACAGCACCGTTTGAAGATAATCTTCCAGAACAAGTTCAAACGCACAAGCCTAATACCCAGTATGCCCACAGTTCGTTGAACCTAACAGCGCTGCACACAATATTCGAGAAGTGCTTCTTTGTGGTTTTGTTTGTTTGACAATATTGACAACTGTAATGCAGAGACAAAACTCCGGGATTTATTATTATTTCTGAGCCAATTATTCCACCAGCCTGCGTCTTCCTTGCAGGTTTCCGTGAAATATTTGCAATTTACCTTGCCAAGTAAAAGAATGTGGCGTTGTAGTCATCATCATCATCATAATCAGCCTGTTTAGGTCCACTGCAGGACGAAGGCCTCTCCCAACGATTTCCAATCCGCCCTATCCTGAGCGAGTTGGTTCCAGTTTATGCCTGCAAACTTTTTAATTTCATTGCTCCATCTAACCTTTTGCCTGCCTCTGTTGCGTTTTCCCTCTCTTGGTATTCATTCCGTCGCTCTTACTGTCCATCTGTTATCTTTCCTCCTCATGACATGTCCTGCCCAGGTCCAATTCTTTCTTTAATTCATATAAAGGTATCGGCCACTCCTGCCTGTTCTCTGATCCATTCCGCTCGTTTTTCATCTCTTAGCGTTCATCATCATCATCAGCCTGTTTAGGTCCACTGCAGGACGAAGGCCTCTCCCAACGATTTCCAATCCACCCTATCCTGAGCGAGTTGGTTCCACTTTATGCCCGCAAACTTTTTAATTTCATCGCTCCATCTAACCTTTTGCCTACCTCTGTTGCGTTTTCCCTCTCGTGGTATCCATTCCGTCGCTATTACTGTCCACCTATTATCCTTCCTCCTCATGACATGTCCTGCGCAGGTCCACTTCTTTCTTTAATTGATAAGGTAATATCGGCTGCTCCTGTCGGTTCTCTGATCCATTCGCTCGTTTTTTATCTTTTAGCGTTACCCCTATCATTTTTCTTTCCATTGCACGTTGCGTGCTCCTTAGTTTCATCTCTAGTTTTTTTCGTTATTCTCCATGTTTCTGCACCGTACGTTAGTACTGGGAGAATGCAGTGATTGAATACTTTTCGCTTAATGAGAGCGGTAAGCTTCCGGTCATGATTTCCTAATGCCTTCCGAATGCGCTCCAGCCCAGCCTTATTCTACGGAGAATTTCGTTTTCCTGGGTAGGAGTTCCTGATATTAACTGTCCCAGATATGCATATTCGTTTACACATTGTAAGGGTTCATTGTCGAGTTTAAATTCCTGTTCCTTAGCTAAGCTATTGAGCATAACTTTGGTCTTTTGCCTATTCATTTTTAATCCAATTTTAATGCTTTCCCTGTTTAGGTCATCAATCATGTTTGTAATTCGTCGCCATCATTGCTAAAGAGCACAATGTCGTCTGCAAATCTTAAATTGTTTAGATATTCTCCGTCTATTCGAATGCCCTTTTCTTCCCAGTCTAGACGTTAAAGACTTCCTCTAAACATGCAGTGAATAGCATCGGGGATATCGTATCTCCCTGTCTCACACCTCTCCCGATCTTGATTTCTCTGCTTCTCTCATGTAGGAGTAGTCTGGCTGTGTAATCTTTGTATATGTTGTTTATGGTTTGCACGTATACGCCAGGTAGCCCTTGTCGACTTAGAGCTTCTAGAACTGCTTGTATTTCTATGGAGTCAAATACTTTCTCGTAGTCGATAAACGCCATATAAAGAGGTTTCTAATATTCCGCGTACTTCTCAATTACTAGGTGGATAGCGTGACTGTGGTCAATTGTCGGTTAACCTTTCCTAAAACCAGCTTGTTCTGTCGTCTGGTTAAAGTCGAGTGTTTCTCTTATCCTCGTAGAGATTACCTTTGTAAATAGCTTGTATATTACTGGGAGCAGGCTGATCGGTCTGAAATTCTTTAACTCCTTTATGTCACCTTTCTTGTGGATAAGGATTTATTAGCATTTTTCCAACTGCTTGGTACCTTACATGTCTTGACACATTTCGTGAAGAGCGATGCAAGTTCTTCAAGTACAATATCTCTTCCGTCTTTGATCAAGTCAGCTGTTATACCATCTTCACTACCTGCTTTACCGCGGGACATGATTTTGGGAGCTTTTTTACTTCGTCAGTGGTGATACATGTAATTTCAGTGCCCTCCTCTGATTCTATTTCTATTAAGGTTGTATGGTCTGTCTGAGAACTGTACAGTTCTCAGACAGAGTAAAAATCTTCTGCTACCTTTACTATTTTGTTGAAACTGTTGATGACGTTGCCATGTTTATCTTTTAGCGCATGCCGTTTGTTTGCCCTAACTGCAGTTTCTTTTTGACCGATTTATTGCTGGTGCCTTTTTCTACTGCTTTCCTCTATTTCTCTCGGGTTAAGTTTCTTACATCTCATTGCTGGCTTTACTGATAAATTTGATAGTTCTGCGAACTCAATCTTGGTAGATTGGGACAACTTACTTGTTTGTTTTGCTGTTTACCTCCGACTTCTATCGCTGTTTCAAGGATTGTTTTCGTTATGGTTTTGTTTATTTCTTCAACATCGTCACCGTTTTCGCCTAAGGCCTCGAACTGTTGCGTAGGACAACTTTAAATTCTTCGTTCTTCGCTCTGATTACCTCTAGATTGCATTTCCTTCTAGTAAATAATTTAGTTCTGGTTTCTTTAAGTACAATCCTTGCCCTTACTAATCTGTGATCTAGCTTCGCTGTGATCTGTGATCTGTGATCTAGCTCCGCTAATCTAGCTTCGCTGGAGAGGGATCTTGCATTGAACGTTCCAGCTTGGTTTCCATTGGCGGCCTGTCCCGGTCCAGTGATCTGTCCGGGTCCAGTGCTTCACAGAGCTAACCGCCGCCGTGGACAGATGTTCTGCTCTGCTGGACACTGAGGGTGAGGGTTTAATTGTAGACATCATGTGGGAGGTGGTGGCCAAGTACTTCACGAGGGAGGCCAATTCCTGTTTTGGTGTAGGAGTGAGTCGTAAACGGCAGTTGAACGGCTGAAAGCCTTACAGGTACCCACCGTGGCCAGGCCCCCTACCGACATAATCTCGAGCATTATAATTAACATCCCTAAAAAAAGAGGGGGGGGGGGGGCGTCGGAGACCGGACGACTGTGATGGTCCATCTCGCTGTCGTCATCAGGTGCTACGTTTGATTTAGGGGGTTGTTCCTCGTAATCCTTGCGTTGGTGGCTCCTTCCGTGGAAGAAACGCTGCGGCTTTCCTGGGACCTTGTCGTGCAGAAGCGCGTTAACCTGCATAAGCAGTAGAAACAGCGTGAAGGCACTGGGCTGCAGCCATGCCGGTTCACGCCCCACTGACGCAACTGTAAGAGTTCCCGCTTGTAATGATGCTGACCGTTAGCGTCGAGCCGGTAATCACACAGATTTTCACTGGCAGGAATCGCAACATGCGCCCGGAGACCGGAACGACTGGTGATGTCATCTCGCTGTCGTCATCAGGTGCTACGGTTGGATTTAGGGGTTGTTCCTCGTAAATCCTTCCTTGCGTTGTGGCTCCTTCCAGTGGAAGAAAACGCTGCGGCTTTCCTGGGACCTTGTCGTGCAGAAGTGCGCCGTTAACATGCATAAGCAGTAGAAACAGCGTGAAGGGTACTCTGCTGCATCCATGACGGTTTCACGCCCCACTGACGCACTGAAGAGTCCCGCTTTATGAGGCTGACCGTTATCGGCCGAGCCGGTAATCACACAGATTTCACTGGCAGGAATCGCACATGCGCCGGAGACCGAACGACTGGTGATGTTCATCTCGCTGTCAGTCATCAGTGCTACGTTGGATTTAGGGGTTGTTTCCTCGTAATCCTTGCGTTGTGGCTCCTTCCGGTGGAATAAACGCTGCGGCTTTCCTGGGACCGTTGTCGTGCAGAAAGCGCCTTACCTGCATAAGCAGTAGAAACAGCGTGAAGGGGTACTGCTGCAGCCATGCCGGTTTCACGCCCCACTGACGCACTGAAGAGTCCCGCTTTATGAGGCTGACCGTTATCGTCGAGCCGGTAATCACACAGATTTTCACTGGCAGGGAATCGCACATGCGCCGGAGACCGGAACGACTGGTGATGTCATCTCGCTGTCGTCATCAGGTGCTACGTTGGATTTAGGCGTTGTTCCTCGTAATCCTTGCGTTGTGGCTCCTTCCGGTGGAAGAAACGCTGCGGCTTTCCTGGGACCTTGTCGTGCAGAAGCGCCGTTAACCCTGCATAAGCAGTAGAAACAGCGTGAAGGTTACTGCTGCAGCACATGCCGGTTTCACGCCCCACTGACGCACTGAAGAGTCCCGCTTATGAGGCTGACCGTTATCGTCGAGCCGGTAATCACACAGATTTTCACTGGCAGGAATCGCACATGCGCCGGAGACCGGAACGACTGGTGATGTCATCTCGCTGTCGTCATCAGGTGCTACGTTGGATTTAGGGGTGTTCCTTGTAATCCTTGCGTTGTGGCTCCTTCCGGTGGAAGAAACGCTGCGGCTTTCCTGGGACCTTGTCGTGCAGAAGCGCCGTTAACCTGCATAAGCAGTAGAACAGCGTGAAGGGTACTGCTGCAGCCATGCCGGTTTCACGCCCCACTGACGCACTGAAGAGTCCCGCTTTATGAGGCTGACCGTTATCGTCGAGCCGGTAATCACACAGATTTTCACTGGCAGGAATCGCACATGCGCCGGAGACCGGAACGACTGGTGATGTCATCTCGCTGTCGTCATCAGGTGCTACGTTGGATTTAGGGGTTGTTCCTCGTAATCCTTGCGTTGTGGCTCCTTCCAGTGGAAGAAACGCTGCGGCTTTCCTGGGACCTTGTCGTGCAGAAGCGCCGTTAACCTGCATAAGCAGTAGAAACAGCGTGAAGGGTACTGCTGCAGCCATGCCGGTTTCACGCCCCACTGACGCACTGAAGAGTCCCGCTTATGAGGCTGACCGTTATCGTCGAGCCGGTAATCACACAGATTTTCACTGGCAGGAATCGCACATGCGCCGGAGACCGGAACGACTGGTGATGTCATCTCGCTGTCGTCATCAGGTGCTACGTTGGATTTAGGGGTTGTTCCTCGTAATCCTTGCGTTGTGGCTCCTTCCGGTGGAAGAAACGCTGCGGCTTTCCTGGGACCTTGTCGTGCAGAAGCGCCGTTAACCTGCATAAGCAGTAGAAACAGCGTGAAGGGTACTGCTGCAGCCATGCCGGTTCACGCCCCACTGACGCACTGAAGAGTCCCGCTTTATGAGGCTGACCGTTATCGTCGAGCCGGTAATCACACAGATTTTCACTGGCAGGAATCGCACATGCGCCGGAGACCGGAACGACTGGTGATGTCATCTCGCTGTCGTCATCAGGTGCTACGTTGGATTTAGGCGTTGTCCTCGTAATCCTTGCGTTGTGGCTCCTTCGGTGGAAGAAACGCTGCGGCTTTCCTGGGACCTTGTCGTGCAGAAGCGCCGTTAACCTGCATAAGCAGTAGAAACAGCGTGAAGGTTACTGCTGCAGCCATGCCGGTTTCACGCCCCACTGACGCACTGAAGAGTCCCGCTTTATGAGGCTGACCGTTATCGTCGAGCCGGTAATCACACAGATTTTCACTGGCAGGAATCGCACATGCGCCGGAGACCGGAACGACTGGTGATGTCATCTCGCTGTCGTCATCAGGTGCTACGTTGGATTTAGGGGTTGTTCCTTGTAATCCTTGCGTTGTGGCTCCTTCCGGTGGAAGAAACGCTGCGGCTTTCCTGGGACCTTGTCGTGCAGAAGCGCCGTTAACCTGCATAAGCAGTAGAAACAGCGTGAAGGGTACTGCTGCAGCCATGCCGGTTTCACGCCCCACTGACGCACTGAAGAGTCCCGCTTTATGAGGCTGACCGTTATCGTCGAGCCGGTAATCACACAGATTTTCACTGGCAGGAATCGCACATGCGCCGGAGACCGGAACGACTGGTGATGTCATCTCGCTGTCGTCATCAGGTGCTACGTTGGATTTAGGGGTTGTTCCTCGTAATCCTTGCGTTGTGGCTCCTTCCGGTGGAAGAAACGCTGCGGCTTTCCTGGGACCTTGTCGTGCAGAAGCGCCGTTAACCTGCATAAGCAGTAGAAACAGCGTGAAGGGTACTGCTGCAGCCATGCCGGTTTCACGCCCCACTGACGCACTGAAGAGTCCCGCTTTATGAGGCTGACCGTTATCGTCGAGCCCATATGTTCAAGTGCAGGCCAAGATTCAGCAGCTCCCTTTTCAGTGTGTGTGCCAGGCTAGAAGCACTGACGTCGTCAACAGGTACGAAGCAGAGAAAATCTTCCCGAATGCTCGAACTAGTGGGATCCACGTAGCGTACGCACAACGAGAACTGCTCCGTTTGGGATACATCCGTTGTTTCATCTGCTAGCACCGAAAAAAATCCGGCCTCGTTTGCCTGTCTTACAATTTTATCTTGTGTGAGCTTGCCAATTATCGAAATAATTTCATTTTGAATGGACGGGCTTGAGTAAAGAGCATTGTTGCCTGCTGTACGAATGTGATTCGCCAAAATTGTGTCTCCGCCATTCGCTCGATAACGTAGGAGCGCCCTGAAGTTGCCGTCGTTCTGCAAGGGTTCTTCAAGAGAAAGACGCCCCGAATCCTTGTCACCTCTCAGCGCGAGGTCTTGACGGCCGCACAGTACAACTGTCTCGACAATCGCGCGCAACTTTGCCTTGTTGTCCTCGAGTTCTCCCTTTGCTTGCTGATTAAGCTGTATGTGGACACTGCTTGACTTTCCTCTGGCGACTCTGAGAAAGGATTCGGCGTCAACCGTTGCCGCCTTGTGATATTCAGTCCGTGCATGATTCTCGAATATCTCAATGGCATCCTTCCATTTCGTAAACGGGACTGTTACGAGGTTCCTACATGACTGGTGAGAGCCTTTGCCTGCTCCGCTCTTACGACAAAAAAGTACGCAGGTTTTGCAGAACGCTCCCTTCCGCACGTGAGAAAATGCAAGCCATCCGTATCGCTGCAGCCAGTGAGATTGAAACGTGCGCCTTTTCCCGTTTTTGGCTACCGAAATTTCAAACTTGTAGATCGGAGGTGGCATCCACACGTTAGAGTATACCTGTTCTCTTATGTCGTCGGGTATGTCCGTGCGATTGACAAACATGCCGATATCATTACGACAAAAAGGGCTATCAGCTTCCTCATCGTCCTCGCAGTCATGCGTTCTCTCGGCATTCAAGTCTGCACGTGTTGTGGTGTTTTCGGAGGTAGAGCCACCGTCTGGTAATGCAAGGCTTCGTTCCTAACTGCACGATAGAAATAAAAAAATAATCATGCGTAAGTTTTCTTATCATAGTTGTTTTTACTTTATGCTACAATTAATTACTGTCGCAGGACTTACGACAAGTTCCACTCTTACAAGCAGCCTAGATAAAAATGACGCCGAGTATCCGTACATTCAATACATTTCATTTCACGCCACATGTGCCTGTCTTACCGCTCGTTGATCTAGACTAGATACAATCGAATCTCGTTAATTCAAACACGCTTATATAGAATTGACGTTGTGGTCCTGTGAAAGTCACCTGTATTCTAATGGGCAAAAACGATCTATTATCATTATCATGGCTGTGAACCCTTTTCCTTCCCTAGCGATTCGCTACTGGAACTGAAACAACTTACTCCAATCTAATCCGCACATTTTCTCCAATTTACACGAGCCCAAAACTTGCCTGCGTTTTGGAACCGAGTATTCAACCGCAACCACGTTCGCCACGTTCGCCGTGCTCTGACCGGAATCGGTAGGACATTTGGCAGAATTGGACATAGCATCATGTACAGCACACTTGTGGAAGTTAGCGAGTTCCGTGTGTTTAATGTATGGCACTTTAGCAGTCTTGTTGTTACGTGGGGTTTAACGTCCCAAAACCAGCTCTGATTATGAGAGACGCCGTAGTGGAGGGCTCCGGAAATTTTTGACCACCTGGGGTTCTTTAACGTGCGCTGACATCGCACAGCACACGGGCCTCAACATATATGTCCATGGATTTCACTGTGTCGAAGAGGCTCTTTGCTCGGGATTTTTCCTTTTTCGACTCCATGACAGTCAGCTATTCGCTTAAAACGGCGAATGTCGTCTAAGCGCATTATGAAAGTAAACATAGTTACTAATAACGATCAGGCCGTGGAATAGTAAACTGCCTATAAATATTCCGTTCCGAGATCACCGCGGCAGTGAGCTATACTGGCAGAGTAAATCGTTCTTCTTGCTATCATTGCTTACTGGCGTTTTGTAGTGCACTCTTTCTAATATTTGGTGTCACCTCATGTTCACTATGCACCAGTGCAATCTCCCACGGCACTTCATTGCCAGACTCCCGTGCCTATATATATATATATATATATATATATATATATATATATATATATATATATATATATATATATATATATATATATATATATATATATATATATATATATATATATATATATATATATATATATATATATATATATATATATATATATATATATATATATATATATATATATATATATATATATATATATATATATATATATATATATATATATATATATATATATATATATATATATATATATATATATATATATATATATATATATATATATATATATATATATATATATATATATATATATATATATATATATATATATATATATATATATATATATATATATATATATATATATATATATATATATATATATATATATATATATATATATATATATATATATATATATATATATATATATATATATATATATATATATATATATATATATATATATATATATATATATATATATATATATATATATATATATATATATATATATATATATATATATATATATATATATATATATATATATATATATATATATATATATATATATATATATATATATATATATATATATATATATATATATATATATATATATATATATATATATATATATATATATATATATATATATATATATATATATATATATATGGGTGAGCAAACATAATGGTTGGGATTCCAACGCTCAGCTGTCACACGTTGTTTTTGCGCTCACGGGCACTGCTCTTATGTGGTACGACAACCACGAGGACGTACTTACGAGCTGGGATATATTTGTGGAAGAGTTGAAGAAGTGCTTCGGTGACACTGTCACGAGGAAGAAGCGAGCTGAACAGACCCTGTCCCAAAGGGCCCAACTCTCCGGTGAGACCTGCACTATGTACATAGAAGAGGTCCTTAAGCTGTGCAGGCTTGTCAATGCCGGAATGAGCGAAGAAGATAAGGTGGGACATCTTCTTAAAGGGATAGCTGAAGATGTCTACCAGTTCTTGATAGCCAAAGAAAACCTGACGTCTGTAGCGGACATAATTCAACATTGCCGCACATTTGAAGCGCTCAAGATGCGTCGTATCGCGCCGAAGTTTGGCCGTTTGGCTAATGTACCGACAGTGGCCAGCGTCGACACAAGTGCGCTATCACCATCCGATCTGGCGTCCACGATAAGACAAATAGTACGTGAAGAGCTGCTCCGGTGCCACGAAAGCGGGCGCTGCGTTGGCCACGACCCTCGAGACAACGATCCGGGTTTGCCATCTGCTTCACGGCAACCATCTGTCAATGCAGCGAGCGTGGACGATTATAGATATGCGAATCAGTCTGAACCCGCGAACCGATTTCGCCTGAACAACGAGCAGCAGCGCCGCGATCCCTATCCCACGCAAGCGGTACCGTACTCCACACCCGATGGCTACAGGATACAGAGGCTACGACAACCGCGACAGATACCCCATGCTGGTCGACGGATATGAAGGCTTCGAGCATCACCGCGAAATCCGGCCTTCCCCTGTGTGCTATAGTTGCGGTGTCCCAGGGCACATCGCCAGATTTGCGACCGTCGCCGAGCCTTTCGAGAAGAGCCTGTACGCGTGTCGTACCAGGCAAACTATCGACCCCCGTCCGCTTCATGGCCAACACGGCCGCCAGCCACCCGTCGGTTCCGGAACCCATCACCAGCCTCCGATAGAAGCATAACACCACCACCTGCCCCACGTGCTCCGCGGTCTCCATCGCCGCGGCGTCGCCTTTCATCACCACCCCCGGAAACTAGGTAGTGCGGCCGATGGGGGTGAGGTCGCTGGATACCGTTCGCTGACAACCGATATTCCTCCGCCAGTTTTTATGCTCAAAAACAAAGTTAACGTGCTTGTAGATGGTGTGCCCACTATGGCTCTTGTGGATACAGGGGCAACAATTTCTGTAATGAGCCTTAGTTTTAAAGCGTTACTGGGACAAAAAGTGATGTTTTCGTGGAAAACTATTCCCACGTTCCGCAGTGTTAGTGGTGACCCGTTATGCCCTGTTGGTGTTTGTACCGCGGACGTGTGCTTGTGTGGAAAACTGTTTACAACCGAATTTGCCGTTATTCCTAGATCTACCCACGACGTTATTTAGGTATAGATTTCTTGCAGGAGTGTGGTGCAGCAGTTGATTGTCGTAGCTGGGGAGCTCTCAATACAGCGTGAGGGTTTGGCCGGACTCATGGAGAACTCGCCACGTGAAGAGAGCGAGAGCGTCTTTTGTGTTTGCGAAGATACAGTCATTCCTGCACTCTGCGCAGCATGCGTCCCGGTAGTTTGCTCTGGTACCGAACATACCACATTTGATGCCGCGACAGAGCCTCTTCATTCGGTTTGTGTAAAGAAGAACGTTTTGGTTCCGCATTGTTTAGTGTCAGTGGTTGAAGGACACGCCGGATTATGGGCAATGAATTACGCGGCCCAGCCCATACTTGTACCTGCTGGATGAAGCTTGCTCTCTTCACAGAAGAAACGCCAACGTTCCTGGCTGCACTGGAATCTGAAGCTACAGACGAGCCCCTCCATACGAGCGAGTTAGACTCCAAATTACTCCAGATGGTGAGCAAGTCGCTTTGCACGAGTGAACGACACGAATTAGTGACTGTTCTCTCCCAGCACTCGCAAGTGTTCGACTTTGCACAGAAGGACCAGACATTTCCGATTCCGTTGTCTCGAGTACGCCATCGCATAAATACAGGATCAGCGCACCCTATACGCCAGAAGCCGTACAGAGTATCTCCGAGTGAGCGCAAGATAATTGGTGAGCAAGTACAAGAAATGCTGCACAAGGGAGTAATTCAGGAGTCTGCCAGTCCCTGGGCGGCACCTGTAATTCTTGTCAAAAAGAAAGACGGCAGCTGGCGCTTCTGTGTTGATTACCGGCGGCTAAACGGCGTCACCAAGAAAGATGTCTACCCCCTTCCGCGCATAGATGACGCCTTAGACTGTCTTCATTCTGCTTCTTATTTTTCTTCCGTAGACCTTAGATCCGGCTATTGGCAAATCCCGATGCATACAGAGGACAAAGAGAAAACAGCCTTCGTAACTCCCGATGGCCTTTTTGAATTCAACGTTATGCCGTTCGGCTTGTGCAATGCGCCTGCTACCTTTGAACGTTTCATGGACACTATTCTACGAGGTTTAAATGGGAGATATGCATGTGCTATCTTGACGATGTCATCATCTTTGGGCGCACATTTAACGAGCACAACATGCGTCTCGGCATTGTTCTCGGCTGTATACGGAAGGCTTGTCTTGTGCTGAACTCAAAGAAATGCCATTTCGGTGAGCGTCAAGCCTTGGTGTTGGGACATCTCGTGGACAAAGATGGCGTTAGGCCTGATCCTGCAAAAACAGAAGCTGTTGAAGCATTTGAACCACCAAAATCTGTGAAGGAACTCCGCAGCTTTCTAGGGCTCTGCTCCTACTTCAGGCGGTTCATTCCTCGATTTGCTGACGTAGCTTATCCTTTGACCAGTCTCCTGCATAAGAACACGTCTTTCGAGTGGACGCCTGAGTGTTCTGCTTCCTTTCGACAACTGAAGTTCCTGCTCACGTCGCAACCGATCCTCCGGCATTTCAATCCTTCCGCGCCAACAGAGGTCCACACAGATGCGAGTGGTGTTGGTCTTGGTGCCGTCCTGGTTCAACGCTTCGAGGAAAAAGAACACGTAATCGCCTACGCAAGCCGGTCACTAAGCAAACCTGAGCGTAACTACACGGTGACTGAGCAAGAATGCCTCGCTGTTATTTTTGCCGTGCAGCGGTTTCGGTCGTACCTGTATGGGCGTCACTTTACGATCGTCACCGACCACCATTCTCTATGCTGGCTCGTGAATCTTCGTGATCCATCTGGACGCCTTGCAAGATGGGCCCTGCGCCTGCAAGAGTACAACTTCAGTGTCTCATACAAGAGCGGGCGACGACATGCTGACGCCGACTGCCTTTCCCGGATGCCCCTTCGTGTAACGGAATGTGACGCCGACGGTTTTGACCATCTTATTGCGTCTGTACATCGTGCCTTCCCAGATGCCACCACCTTTGCAAAAGCGCAACGTGAGGACTCGAGCTTAGTGCCGCTTTTCTCTACTGTGAAAGAGTCAACTTCATGTTACTGTGTTCGGGATGGACTTCTATATAAGAAGAATTTCTCCGGTATAGGCGCGCGGTTTCTTCTGGTGGTGCCAGAATCTCTCCGCTCATCTGTTTTGCGAGTTGTGCACGATGATCCTACTGCGGGTCATTTAGGATCTACGCGAACACTTCATCGCGCCAAGGAAAGGTTTTACTGGCCTCAAATGCGCAAGACAACAGAGACATACGTAGCCACTTGCACCGAATGTCAAAGCCACAAGCGACCTACCGCAGCTCCGGCCGGTTGCTTACATCCTGTGGTGCCCCCCAGCTTGCCCTTTGAGCAAGTCGGCATCGATCTCATCGGCCCATTCCCACGTTCTTCCAAGGGCAACCGCTGGATCATAGTCTGTGCCGACTATCTCACTCGATTCTGCGAGACGGCAGCACTACCTTCTGCAACTGCACACGAGGTGTCACAGTTCATCCTGCATTGCATTATACTTCGTCATGGGCCTCCTCGAGTGATAATAAGCGACCGTGGGCGCCAGTTCACAGCTGATGTCGTTGAAGAACTACTTCGCTTTTGCGCCTCCCACCTGCGACACTCCACACCCTATCACCCGCAGACCAATGGGCTGACAGAACGGACGAACAGAACACTCGTGAACATGATTTCCATGTACGTTGGCTCGGATCACAAGAACTGGGATGACGTGCTGCCGTTCGTCACGTACGCATTCAACACTGCGCAACACGAAACCACCGGATACAGCCCGTTTTTTCTCCTCTACGCCCGTCCGCCGAGGTATACACTGGACACCATCTTTCCTTTTAGCATGCATGAGGACACTTGTATCGCCGCAACTCTCTGCCGCGCGGAGGAGGCTCGGCGCCTCGCGCGATTACGTACCCTAGCCTCGCAGAAGCGGTATAAGCTGCGATACGACAGTCGACACCGACAGGTCACTTACGCCCCGGGTGACTTAGTGTGGCTATGGACCCCTGTCCGTAAACGTGGCCTCTCCCAAAAACTGCTCGCCAACTATGATGGACCGTTTATTGTCGTCGAACGCCTCAGCGAAGTCAATTACAGAATTGCGCGGCTCTGTAGCCACGGGCAGACGGTCATCCAAGACCGAAATCACGCACGTAGCACGGCTGAAGCCCTTCACTCAACGCCGGCCCGACTGACTTCTCGCCCGGAGGGCTTCGTCTGCGAGGGGAGCGATGATACGGTGCGTCAAATGGTAGTGGAGCAGCAGCAGCAGCAACAACAACAAGGAGGTACACAGAGCAGGGAAGAAGAGGAGAACGACGTGCAGTTCCGCCATATCGCTTGCCGCCCAGCTACCTCGAATAAACCCTCCTACACGCCCCTTTGAAAGTCATGGACATGTCTGTGCATTTTGTCCAAGTTGCGTTCTGTGCACTACAGCACTATCACATGAAGCGGTTTGTTTTCACATGACAACAGCAATGTGCTGATGCGTTTTACACTCGGCTATTACGGGCTCATTACGATGGTGTCTGGTCACTGCCACCACCAGTTTAAGTAACTGCAACAGCTGCAATGTAAAAAAACGAAGTTCTTGGTTCTTGTGCAGACTTGAACTTTGCAGGAATAAAGTAAGACTGAAAGGAAAGGTTAACAGAGCACAGAGGAAAATCTAGCTAATACGCCGCTGCTGTCAGCGTATATAAGCCGCCTGGATTCTGGTTGGCAGAATTTTGACCACCTGGGATTCTTTGACGTGCAGTGATATCGCACAGTACATGGGCTTCATCTTTTCGCCTCCATTGCAGTGCAGCCATACCTGCCAGGATTCGATCCCGCTACCTTCGTATCCACACATGAGTGCCATATCCACTAGACCACAGTGGCAGGGCACATTTCTTTGTTAGAAACAACCTAATGATGCCAAGGAAAGCATAGGGAAAGTTGGGCAGCAGCCATCTTACAAAAAATATGTTCTACGAGCCATCATCTGGCACAAAGTATTCCATACTCATCGCAATGGCAACGAGTGGTGCTGTCTAGCACTCCTGGGATTGTACACTCACAAGTACCCAATAATGTGGACGGGAGAATGACTGCCTTTGCAGCTCATTCGGTAGAGCATTGGACACGTTATCCGAAGTTGTAGGTTTGGTCTTTACCAGAGGTGGGTGTGTGTGTTTGACCACTTAATTCCTTTCCATCTATTCCATAATTACTACAGTACATAAAAAAACTACAATTTCCCCTATGCCTTTCTTGGCTTCATCAGGAGTAAAAAAACTTAAAATATTTTGAAGAGCTGAAATTTCCTTTCACAGTATCGGGCTGTATGGGAAGCATGTTGCATATTCTGCACAATGGTATACTCACTGCTAATGTTACTTTAATGAGCTGTTATCAGGTGACATGGTTGATTGATTTCTGGGGTTTGACATCCCTAAACATGCACTGACAATCTCCGACATTGCAGCTCAGTTTCAATCACCCACGCCAGAAAGTGGACCTGATGTCATGATCTTGGCTGCCAATGCTACGACGCAGTGAGCTCCATGGCCTTAATAATGAGCAATAAGTGTCGCTACTGTACGTTTAGTTATTGTCGGATTTTATCCAATGCATTATTTAAAACCTGGAGCAGTTAGTCGAGCACTCAAAATAGGTGAGCTGACATCAGACAGATATAAACGCAGTGGAATAGGAAGGCACCACTCCAATTTTCGGAGTGGATCCTTCAGTTTTTATGGGATAGCCGGCTCTCACGTAGCCTACATTCCCATGTTTCCACATTTAAAAAAACAAACTCCAATTTTTTAGTTTTGTCATTTTCTTACAAGTTCTCCATTCTCACCAGGAATAGAGTGGTTATAACACAAACCCATTCTTTCAGTCTTGCTCAACCTAATATGTGCCCCTAGTGTCCCTATAAATGAGGGAACTCCTATAACACACTGTTTTTGTCTTTTTCAGGTGCCAGACTGCTGTCCGAGGCCACTCTGAAGAGGAGTCAAAGAAGGCCACAAAAGGTTTGAATGGCTGTTCCAGAAAACTAGCAAGCTGAGAGGACCGAGGATGAAATAAACAAGTCGGACATTTTTTGATATCAAAACTACTGTGTCTTGCAGCCTGCCATTATTTCTCGGGCATAAAAAAGTGCGCACATTTTGATCCACAGTACATTTTAATCATGGCACAATGGTACTAAGATTAGTAACATCCGCTGTTTTGGCAACACTGTAACCGTGTGAAGTTATAGCATGTGGCACCGATCGGTTGGTGCCAGATTACACAAAACTAGCCAGATACACCAAACCATGCCAAACCGGCCGGGCACACCAGATCACACCAAAACACGCCAAACCGGCCGGGCACACCAGATCACATCAAAACACGCCAAACCGGCCGGGCACACCAGATCACACCAAAACACGCCAAACCGGCCGGGCACACCAGATCACACCAAAACACGCCAAACCGGCCGGGCACACCAGATCACACCAAAACACGCCAAACCGGCCGGGCACACCAGATCACACCAAAACACGCCAAACCGGCCGGGCACACCAGATCACACCAAAACACGCCAAACCGGCCGGGCACACCAGATCACACCAAAACACGCCAAACCGGCCGGGCACACCAGATCACATCAAAACACGCCAAACCGGCCGGGCACACCAGATCACACCAAAACACGCCAAACCGGCCGGGCACACCAGATCACACCAAAACACGCCAAACCGGCCGGGCACACCAGATCACACCAAAACACGCCAAACCGGCCGGGCACACCAGATCACACCAAAACACGCCAAACCGGCCGGGCACACCAGATCACACCAAAACACGCCAAACCGGCCGGGCACACCAGATCACATCAAAACACGCCAAACCGGCCGGGCACACCAGATCACACCAAAACACGCCAAACCGGCCGGGCACACCAGATCACACCAAAACACGCCAAACCGGCCGGGCACACCAGATCACACCAAAACACGCCAAACCGGCCGGGCACACCAGATCACACCAAAACACGCCAAACCGGCCGGGCACACCAGATCACACCAAAACACGCCAAACCGGCCGGGCACACCAGATCACACCAAAACACGCCAAACCGGCCGGGCACACCAGATCACATCAAAACACGCCAAACCGGCCGGGCACACCAGATCACACCAAAACACGCCAAACCGGCCGGGCACACCAGATCACATCAAAACACGCCAAACCGGCCGGGCACACCAGATCACACCAAAACACGCCAAACCGGCCGGGCACACCAGATCACACCAAAACACGCCAAACCGGCCGGGCACACCAGATCACACCAAAACACGCCAAACCGGCCGGGCACACCAGATCACACCAAAACACGCCAAACCGGCCGGGCACACCAGATCACACCAAAACACGCCAAACCGGCCGGGCACACCAGATCACACCAAAACACGCCAAACCGGCCGGGCACACCAGATCACACCAAAACACGCCAAACCGGCCGGGCACACCAGATCACACCAAAACACGCCAAACCGGCCGGGCACACCAGATCACACCAAAACACGCCAAACCGGCCGGGCACACCAGATCACACCAAAACACGCCAAACCGGCCGGGCACACCAGATCACACCAAAACACGCCAAACCGGCCGGGCACACCAGATCACACCAAAACACGCCAAACCGGCCGGGCACACCAGATCACACCAAAACACGCCAAACCGGCCGGGCACACCAGATCACACCAAAACACGCCAAACCGGCCGGGCACACCAGATCACACCAAAACACGCCAAACCGGCCGGGCACACCAGATCACACCAAAACACGCCAAACCGGCCGGGCACACCAGATCACACCAAAACACGCCAAACCGGCCGGGCACACCAGATCACACCAAAACACGCCAAACCGGCCGGGCACACCAGATCACACCAAAACACGCCAAACCGGCCGGGCACACCAGATCACACCAAAACACGCCAAACCGGCCGGGCACACCAGATCACACCAAAACACGCCAAACCGGCCGGGCACACCAGATCACACCAAAACACGCCAAACCGGCCGGGCACACCAGATCACACCAAAACACGCCAAACCGGCCGGGCACACCAGATCACACCAAAACACGCCAAACCGGCCGGGCACACCAGATCACACCAAAACACGCCAAACCGGCCGGGCACACCAGATCACACCAAAACACGCCAAACCGGCCGGGCACACCAGATCACACCAAAACACGCCAAACCGGCCGGGCACACCAGATCACACCAAAACACGCCAAACCGGCCGGGCACACCAGATCACACCAAAACACGCCAAACCGGCCGGGCACACCAGATCACACCAAAACACGCCAAACCGGCCGGGCACACCAGATCACACCAAAACACGCCAAACCGGCCGGGCACACCAGATCACACCAAAACACGCCAAACCGGCCGGGCACACCAGATCACACCAAAACACGCCAAACCGGCCGGGCACACCAGATCACATCAAAACACGCCAAACCGGCCGGGCACACCAGATCACACCAAAACACGCCAAACCGGCCGGGCACACCAGATCACATCAAAACACGCCAAACCGGCCGGGCACACCAGATCACACCAAAACACGCCAAACCGGCCGGGCACACCAGATCACACCAAAACACGCCAAACCGGCCGGGCACACCAGATCACACCAAAACACGCCAAACCGGCCGGGCACACCAGATCACACCAAAACACGCCAAACCGGCCGGGCACACCAGATCACACCAAAACACGCCAAACCGGCCGGGCACACCAGATCACACCAAAACACGCCAAACCGGCCGGGCACACCAGATCACACCAAAACACGCCAAACCGGCCGGGCACACCAGATCACACCAAAACACGCCAAACCGGCCGGGCACACCAGATCACACCAAAACACGCCAAACCGGCCGGGCACACCAGATCACATCAAAACACGCCAAACCGGCCGGGCACACCAGATCACACCAAAACACGCCAAACCGGCCGGGCACACCAGATCACATCAAAACACGCCAAACCGGCCGGGCACACCAGATCACACCAAAACACGCCAAACCGGCCGGGCACACCAGATCACACCAAAACACGCCAAACCGGCCGGGCACACCAGATCACACCAAAACACGCCAAACCGGCCGGGCACACCAGATCACACCAAAACACGCCAAACCGGCCGGGCACACCAGATCACACCAAAACACGCCAAACCGGCCGGGCACACCAGATCACACCAAAACACGCCAAACCGGCCGGGCACACCAGATCACACCAAAACACGCCAAACCGGCCGGGCACACCAGATCACACCAAAACACGCCAAACCGGCCGGGCACACCAGATCACACCAAAACACGCCAAACCGGCCGGGCACACCAGATCACACCAAAACACGCCAAACCGGCCGGGCACACCAGATCACACCAAAACACGCCAAACCGGCCGGGCACACCAGATCACACCAAAACACGCCAAACCGGCCGGGCACACCAGATCACACCAAAACACGCCAAACCGGCCGGGCACACCAGATCACACCAAAACACGCCAAACCGGCCGGGCACACCAGATCACACCAAAACACGCCAAACCGGCCGGGCACACCAGATCACACCAAAACACGCCAAACCGGCCGGGCACACCAGATCACACCAAAACACGCCAAACCGGCCGGGCACACCAGATCACACCAAAACACGCCAAACCGGCCGGGCACACCAGATCACACCAAAACACGCCAAACCGGCCGGGTCTGAGCACTTCCCACTCCTCTCTTCTTCTCTTTTATCCCCATACCCCTCCCCCAGAAGGCGCTTACCCGTGCTCCCTTAACGGCTGCAGAAATTAGCGCCTTATTTCATTTTCCAACAAGTCACTAACACCGAAAATATCAAACATGTATATCCAATCAAGCAAATGAAATGAGCCATTTATATTACGTACTGTTCCTAATAGCAGCATTCCTTTCAAGTTCCTAGACTCGCTGACGACGGGCGGGTCACTGCGATGTCGAAGTGGTTATCGTTGTGTGGGACCAACTCGCGCTGGTGGCATCGCTTTCATGCCGCACAACTCCTTTCCTCGAGATTGTATCCATACCGCATAATATTTTGCAACACACCACTGTTTTCCCTTCACTTTCGACGATGAATTCACAACAGCCGACGAACACTCATACATGCTCGCTTACGCGCTGGGACGCGAACCTGCTTGAACCGAGCGACGCCATCGTTGTTTTGAGGATGAGGAAAACGTGGAACTGACAGCAGAAACCAGAAAACCACAAACAGCAAAAAACGAAATTCGATTACGAGGCAACCTTTCTAAGTTAGAATGAAATAATCTTGAACGTAAAAAGAAAAGTTGGCAGATCCCACGTGCAGTGGGAATCAAGGAGATTCAAAGCACGCATCAGGAACGTAAAATAGAGTTTGGTACATATGAAGGTAACGAAACGGCCACAAGTGCACCATGACTGTGGCATATAAACCTTGTCGCTCATACATGCATGTCATCATTCTAACGTTATGACCTGTCATTTCCGTTAATCATGCAGTCGTATTGTGCCACAGCACTTTTCGTATACATCCCATTAACGAAACGGCAGTATAGCGCCAGGACCATGACATGTAAATCATGACATGCATGTCATGATTCTCATGTTATGCCCTGTCATTTATGATAGTCACGCAGTCGTGTTGTGTCATACCAATTTATGTATACACCCCATTAACGAAACGGCCAGGAGAGCACTAAGACCGTGGCATGTAAATCATGCCACTAATGACATGCATATCATGATTTTCATGTTATGACCTGTCAGTGATGTTCGTCTTGTAGTCATGGTGTGGCATACCAATGTTCGTAAACATCCCATTAGCGAAACAGCCAGGAGAGCACAAAATCGTAGGCGGCTAGATAGATAGATAGATAGATAGATAGATAGATAGATAGATAGATAGATAGATAGATAGA